>CM053787.1:651101286-652301286 GCA_028749045.1 Cupressus sempervirens
CAAGTAGTTTTCTTCTCTAGGTGTTAGAAGGTAGACTATATAGGAAGTCATGTAGAACCACAAATTATTCTAAACTAAAATGATTTATTCATCCAATAAGCTTCTTACAATGGTTACCCAATGAATCATGTAGTGAATGCTCTTGATGGTTTCAATAAAATTCACCATCCACATCTCTAGATGACTCGCAAAAACTAGTCATATTACTCTACTTAGGAGTACAATGCAATAACCAATGTTAGTAATCGTATAGCCTCATGCCATTTCTATCTTACCAAGTCTCTTTTTATGTTGGGTCCTAGTGATCAGATACCTATCCTACACTATGTCCTTATCTACTTGTTGGTTTTCTCTATACTAGCAGTCTACACTCTCATAGATGATCTCCTTATAATCATCACCCTAAGGGAGGTAGAACACCTTTTCTATATTGTCTGGTCAAATTTCCAAGATAATTTCTCTATTTATTCTCTTGACCACCTTCCCCTTAGGTACATGGTAGTTTTCCAATATCATGATAAATTTTGAGGATTACACTACAACTGGATGTGACATTACATTTAGTAAACAACTTTAGATGAGTATGGAGACCATCTCTAATCTCTCGTGGGGCTTTTTGTAAATCACCAAGAAGCCATTCCAATAAATGTGTCCTTTATCTATATCTTTGACATGCAAATGCAATCCAATTAAGCATGACTTCATGGGTACTCCTTGAAATTTATAGGTCACAATCTTTGGTGTGATCTTAGCAGTTATGGAAGATGATGGTGCCATGATTACTTGCACAAAATATGAGCATTGGTCTAGTGTTTCTTAGAAGAAAAATTATGCTTGAATCAAAAAAATGGTGAAGACTTATTAAATAGGTAAAAAAATTATGAAAAGCACAAGGTACACACTTTTACACCTCGTACACCTACGTAGGTACATAGGGTGCACTATGCAAGTTGACTAGCTAAGTAGGTTAGGTTTGGTAGGGTAACACATGTTGTGCACTTGTACAAGTGCATAAGGTGTGTAACTACTCACTTAGGAGATGAAAATTTCAATTGCATAAGCATGGTGCTTGGAAAGGAGGATGATTGGAGGTCGTGCACCCTACATAGGTGCACAAGATGCACACATGCACTAAGAGTTTACCTTAGCACAATGTTGCTACAAAAGTGGAGTCTGCAAAACTTCAAGGTTGTGATGGTGCATTTGCTAGAGGTTAATGGAGAATAATGAACTGACCTAAGGGGTTTTTCCCTACTTATAGGCACAATTATGTGCACATTTGGGAGTGTACACATTATCAAGGCGTGCACATGCACAAGGTGCACAAGTGCATACCTTCACACTTGGTTTCCAATGGGCATAAGGGAAGTAGTGCACCTTAACAAGGCATGCCAGGTGTGCACCTTTTCCTTAGTGCATGAAAATTTCTTCTCCTACTTGCCAAATCTCAAATGATGCATACTTACCTCACTCCTAGACCTAACTCATAGTGATTCCACTCCCCAAGGTATCTCGAAAGACCCCCTATTCTAAAGAGTGGCTTCCGACACTCAAAAGAAAAAAGGGGGTCCTAGTTTTAAAGTTTAAAAATAGGGTTTGTGTTATGAAACCACACCAAATATCTCCAACAAAAGGAAGAAATGAAAAATTATTTCTTTATTAGAAAGCAATCTACAAACTTGTGTCAAGGTGAGACTTGATTCCCAACATCACAAGAGGTTATTCGAAGACCTCAACCCAAAGTGTAAACTTTTATCTTTCATGTTCAATATGTCCTTAGTGTCTTAATTCCATCATCATTTCTAGATGTCAATGACTACTAGTATACAATAGCTTATAAATAATCTATTGCTAACTGACAAGAACTTTGGAAATCCCCCATGAACATACTTTCGATGATTGTATGACTAGATGCAAGAATTTATTTAGAGGGCTCTTAATGGGACATCATTTTTTGCATTTTTTATTTTTTTGATCCATTTTTCAACTTCATGGACCTCACATGTTTCTACTTGATTCTTCCTTTAGGTTTTTCTTGTTTAGTGAGTTAGTGGTTATGTTGTGCTAGCCTCACTTGATCATCTTGTTTCCTTTTATGGAAAGTGTTGGAGACCCTTTTCATGACACCACTCTTCATTTCCTTTTTTTCTCTTTTCTTCTCTCTCTCTCTCTCTCTCTCTCTCTCTCTCTCTCTCTCTCTCTCTCTCTCTCTCTCTCTCTCTCTCTCTCTTTCTTGCTCCTTGACTAGGATTAGACTATGCAGTCAAGGTGTGTTGTCCTTTCTTTTTGGACTTCAATCATTCTGATGTCTCTCGAATTCCTCTTTTAATGAACTTTGAGAAACTCACATTCCAACAAGTAATCTTTGTAAGATCATGGGGAAACCCTTTGTGAAAATTGGAGAGTTTCAAAGTGCCCTTGGCCACCACCTACCCAAGTTGAAATAAACCTAGATGGTATTTCTTTAAAGGAGTAAAGTGTCGAGAATGATCGATCTACAATCTGAGTTAGGAGCTAGGAATATCCTATAGCTTGCACATTATGCAAGTATTTAGTTTTCACAAGAAATAGAGTTAGTCCAATCTTCAATGAATAAATAACTCTTCCAAGGATCAAGGTCAATTTAGATGGTTTGCTTACCAAGGGCAATCTTTAGTACACACTGAATCCCTGACTGAAATAAATAAAACACAACACACAACTTATGAAAATGATCCATTTTTTTTTACAACTCAAGATTCAAAATAATGCTTGACGAATTTACCATTAATTGTAAAATGGATCTATTCCCCTTTAAGAAAACACAACTTGAAAGTATTATCCCATAGAATTTTAGCAATATGCTAGGGGTTGATAGGTGTTAAAACTTTTTGTGGCTTCTTGGTTTGTCCTTGGTCTTATCCCACATGAGGATGAAGTAAGATATTATTAAGGCCTTTATCATGGCTCTTTTTTCAAGACAACACTTGACAACAACTTGGTGTTTTGACATATGGTCTAGTGCAACTATTTTTTTCTCATCTAGTTCCAAGATGTTCTCTAATCTAACTTGAATGGTATCAACATTTTCAACATATCCCCTTATGAAATTTAGCAAGAGAATCTTGATATTGAGGGGAAAATAGGTTCTTAAGCATAGACCCAAAAATAGGGGGACATGACAAAAGACTTCTTAATTCTTATCCAATCAGATCATAAGGCATATTTCAATTGTATGTGCCAATCAATTGGGTTCTCTATGAATAGGCATTTTATAATAGTTATCAAGTTTTTGTTTGTTAACTCAACAACTCCATTTCCTTGCAAATAGTAGTTAGATGAAAATTTGACTATTAATTGATTATAAAATGCTCATTGGGTAAGGAAAATTGATACAAAGGAGGATCTATAGTCATTTATCAGAAGAAAAAAGAAAGGTCATACTAAACCTAATGATGATGTGTTCTTCAAGAAAGTTGGTAACCACTAGGGCAGTGCAATTCCAAAATGTTTTCACTTTTTTCCACCTTGTGCAACAATTAGTAGTCTTCAAAATCAATGTATATCCAATAGAATATGGTTCATTCACAAGCCTAATAAAATCTAGTCCCCACTTAGAAAGGGGGTGTACCTCAAATACTAGTTGTAAAGGCATACCTAGGTTTCTCTTTCTATTGGCACATGTTTGATAGGCATGAAAAAAATATACATGTGTGTGGGTATCCTTAAAAAGGGTAGGCCAATAGTATTGTGACCTCAAGATTTAATGAGATGTAGATTTTGTTGACCCATTTCTGATGCCATATTTGTCATGATATTACTCCAACACCTCTTCAGCTTCCTCATAATTCAAGCACTTTAGGTATATTCCTTCATGATTTTGTTTGTCAAGTTTTCCATGCTAGAGCATATAGGAGTCACATTTCATTTTCAAAGCTCTACATTCTAAACCATTCATTCCTTAAGGGCATAAAATTTACAAGAGGTATTACATGGTGTCTTGTCACCAGATATCTAATATAATTGCTATGCTTGTATACACATAGGAAACTATGCCTTGTTCTTTGTTGTCATTCATTATCTTAGTTAGGCCTTGTCCTCTTACACTCTTTATGGGTTGAGTTTCCAAGTCAGATTCTTGTAAGATAACCATTAATTTCCCTCTTCTTTCACCTATCTTATTCTGCATTAATAGTGATTTGATTGAGGGTTTGGGTACAATAGCATACACCTTGATTTTTAGTATATAGTGGTGAGAATTCTTGATTTATTTCACCAATAAAACTAATTGTATGTGCCAATCAATTGGGTTCTCTGTGTGTAGGAATTTTATAATAGTTATAAATTTTTTGTTTGTCGACTCAAAAAATCCATTTCCTTGTGAATAGTAGTTAGATGAAAATTTGACTATTAATTGATTATTCAATGTTCATTGGGTAAGGATAATTGATACAAAGGAGGATCTGTAGTCATATATTAAAAAAAAAAAGTTCATACTAAACCTAATGATGATGTGTTCTTCAAGAAAATTGGTAACCACTAAGGCAATGCAATTCTAAAATGTTTTCACTTTTGTCCACCTTGTTCAATAATCAATAGTCATCAAAATCAATGTATATCTGACAGAATATGGTTCATTCAAAAACCTAATAAAATCTAGTCCCACACTTAGAAAAGGGGTCTACCTCAAATACTAGTTGTAAAGGCATACCTAGGTTTGTCTCTCTATTGGCACTGGTTTGACAAACAAGATAGAAAAAACATGTGTGTGGGAATCCTTAAAAAGGCTAGGCCAACAGTATAGTAAGCTCAAGATCTAATGAGATGTAGATTTTTTTGACCTATTTTTGGTGCCATATTTGTTGTGATATTGCTCCAACATCTCTTTGGCTTCCTCACAATTCAAGCACTTTAGATATATTCCTTCATAATTTTGTTTGTCAAGTTTTCTATCCTAGAGCATATAGGAGTCACATTTCATTTTCAAAGCTCTACATTATGAACTATTCATCCCTTGAGGACATCATTTTTGCAAGAGGTATTACATAGTATCTTGGTACTAGATATCTAATATAATTTCTCTTCTTATGTATACGTAGGAAACTATTCCTTTTTCTTTGTTGTCATTCATTATCTTAATTAGGCCTTGTCCTCTTACAAGCTTCATGGGTTGAATTTCCAACTCAAATTATTGTAAGATAACCATTAATTTCCCTCTTCTATCACATATCTTATTCTTCATTAACAGTGATTTGATTGAGGGTTCGGGTACAATGGCATACACCTTGAGATTTAGTATATAATGGTGAAAATTCTTGATTTGTTTCACCAAGAAAATCATTTTTTTATCTCAATTGGGGTGGTTTAATTTAGAACTCTTTAGAGGATAATTCATGAAAGCAAAGGGCCTTTCATCTTCACCATCCTTCTTTTGTGTAAGAATGCCCACACATCAATGTTCATATGAAAATCAATAGACCTTGAATGGTAACTAATAATCTGGACTTACACATACTAGCACAATGGAAAAGATCGCCTTGATAACTTCAAAATATTTCTTGACCTTGGTAGTCCATTTAATTTTCACTCCATTCTTTAGAAATGCATTAAGAGGGTGCACTATTTAAGAAAAATTACTCATGAATTTCTACATAAAGTTAATCTTCCCAAAGAAAGACTTTAATTCTTTATGGTTGTTGAGTGGCAATTTTTTTTAGTATTTCTTCTACTAGCTCTAGGTCAATTGAAATACCATCTTCAGAAATGACATGTCCCAAGAGCTTCCCCTTCATAACCCTAAATGAACACTTCTTGGGATTGAGGGATATAACAAACATCCCACACTAATTAAGCACTTGTTTTAAATCTACAATATGATTGCTCCTACTTTTTGAGAAGACTATAAGGTTGTCCATGTATATTGTGATACACTTATTTACCAATCCTTTGAAATCTTCATCCATGGCTTGTTAAAATGTGGCTTTGGTGTTGATTAGCACAAAGGGAATTCAGCTATATACAAATAGTCCTCACATCATGGTGAATGTTGTCTTCAATCTATCCTCTTCATCCACCATTACTTGATTTTATCTTGAGTACCCATCTAAAAATGACATCATCTTGGATCCATTTACAATTTTTTATACTTTTTCAAGTGAGGATAGTGGGTAATTGTCCTTCTTAGACACTTTATTTAGGTTCTTGAAGTATACACAAAGATAAATCTCCCATTCTTCTTTCTTACAAGCACAAAATTAGAAACTAGGTAGAGTATCAAATAGGGAAAATGATCTTGGCATCCAAAAATTTCTAAACTTCTTTCATTATCAATGGTTTGATAATCAAATTCATGGGTCTTTTCCTTTACTGAAAAGGTTTGGCATTGGGCTTTAGAGGAATATTGTGTATATGATGTTGGGATCATAAGTCTTGAGTTTCTCATAACTCTATACAATATTGTCTATGTATTATATGAGGAGGTGTGACATTTCATCCCTTTACTGAGCATTGCATGCTTTCCCAATCTTGACCATTTTAAGATCACCTCCAATATCAAAGTTGTAAGAATCACACTCATCATTCCTTCTTCTTTGGGAGTTCTCTTCTATTGTATTGATTCATCATGGTAAAAAAATGTGCTCTAACTCTACCATCCCCTTGGGGATATTGTTGGTTTTCAGGTTTATGATGTCATCTCTATCTTCATCATCCTCTTCTTGGTCTTCTATATACTCATTGTCAATTATTTATCCTTCAAAAAAACCATTGCACATGATGAATTCTAGATTTTTTGGTCATGTTGGAAGACCTAAAAATTTGGTAATATTATCTAGGATAGATGGAGCTTCCACTAGTTCAATAAAAACCTTTCAAGCTTTATATTTTCAATGATTTGAAATGCACTAGCAGAGATAGTAAGCGCATCAAAAATTGTGATAGTCATTCAAGGAATAGACTTGATGTTTAGCACCTTAAATTCATCCATTATATTCTCTTTCAATAGGTCATCAACCTTTTTTCATTGCAAGAGTAAATTTCTTTAACTTGTCAAATTACCAACTATGAATCTCCTCCTAATACGAGCACCTTGACACTCTTCTCAAGTGCAAAAATAAGTCCTTGTATGAGGGCCTCATCTTCTGACACATTATTACAACATATAAACTACACAAGGTAGGTGGCACAGAAGGATTTTCATCTTGGATTATTCATTTCCATTGTGTCTTAGGCCCCTTGTTTTCATTTGGAGTTGCCAAACCATATAGTCGAGATCCCATCTTCTTTGGGTGCTTCAGATTTATGTTTATTTATTTTGACCTCTTCTTTCACCTAATATTTGAAAGACCTCTTCTTGGGGACCCATTCCATCTTTCCCTATATTGGCATAGGCATGCTACTTGTGGTTTCCTTAGATAGATAGCATGTTTACATTGTCTATTATGAATTTGTTTAATTAATTCAGTGATCTTCAAAGTCTGGGGTTCAAGATGCACTACCACTAATAACTAACCTCATCCTTTTACAAAGTGTCACCTCTTGTAAATTGCTACTAATACCTCAGGGGGAGTGGGAGATTTTTTCTTAAAGATTCTGACACTTTGTAAAATGGGTGACACTTTTGTCTTATTTTTTAACATGGTGGGCATAGCTTTGATGACGTTGATCTAAGATGTTTATGCCCTTTGGGTGCTTGTGCTAAAGGTTATCTTAGTGTGATCAAGTGGCTTCAAAAAGGCTTCTCTCAAACTAGGGTACCTCTATAGCATGTCATACACTGATATATTCACCTTAGTTGTTTTTTAGTTCTTCTATTGTATAGTACTTCTTAGTTGGCCATGCTAGATTCTTCATCATGATGAAGGTATTGCCAAACACTTGGGATTATTGTGTTTGGATGGGTGTCTATAGTTGCATAGGATATTTACTATCCCTTGGATCAAGAGGAGTAGGTCATAATCCCAGAGGAATTCCATATATGAAAGGTTCTCTCTAGCAGTGCAAATTATAGTTGTTCTAATTGTCATTACAGAAGGAAAACATTTTAGCTAGCTTAGGCTCCACTTCTTTGTTGAATAGGAACAAAAACTCTTCATTGGTTAATTCTTCTCCCTCTCTATGTAGTAGAGTAACATAAGATTCCAACAATATTGAGTTGAATTGTAGGGGAGGTATGTCACTACCATTGTGTGGATTCTAGCTTGGGTCTTCGTTTCTCCCAAAGAACATTTTGTTGTTTTCATCAGAGACACTCTAGTTTATGTCCATTTGATTAATCTTGATGAATTGAACATTTTTGTTACAATCAACATGGATGCTTCCATTATTGGGGTAAGTATTCTACTACCATTGTTTCTTGGGAAGCCCATTATTGCAATCCAATGTGTTGAAATTATTTTCTACAATGTTATTCATGTAAGAGTTGAAGTTCTTTATATGATTGTTCTCATAATTGTTGTTATTCTAGGCTACATTGGATCACTAAAAAATGTTGTTCTATCCTTGTGAGGACTAAAGATGGGTGAGCTCATTTATTATTTGGGACATGGTTTTTTTAATCTACTCAAATTTAGTCATGATGTTTCTTTTTGTTTAAGTGGGTGGTGTAACTTTTTGCTCAAAAAATGTTCCTCTTGGAGGTTCATATCCTTGGTATGTTATAACAAGGGATGTAATGAAAGCCACCTATTGTACTAGTGTAGGACTTAGCAAAGGAAATTAGTTTGGAATTACTTGTGCCCTTATAGGGTAGGCCATTACTATTGTGGTGATGTTTTTATGGATAACCATAGTTCCTCCACCATTGGGATTAGCTTGTTTTGTGAAGGTAATCAGCTCCTCAAAGAATTTTTCTAATGTGTTGTTGTGTGTGGCTAGAATCCTTCATAGAAAAATAGATGTGAGTTGATCCATAAATTTTAGATAGATTTGTATCATAGCTCTTAGTGATAAAACATAGGAGGACTCCAACCTTTGGTATGTCATATAGAAACAAAGATTAAACCAAGAGATGGTTTCTAAAGAGGTCTCTCTTAATAGAAAAAAATTGGTGGTGCAAGATACTCGCATTGATGAATGTCTTGAACTGGTCCAAGAATAACTTCTAAAAATATTCCCAATTCATGATGGAGGTCAATGTTAGATTCACATACCAGTTGAATGCAATCTCTACCAAAGTGTATGGGAATAAAAAAGGACTACATTCTCATGTTAAATTTTCTCCCTATTGTGTACTTCTTTGAAAACCTTGATGTCGTTCTCATCTATTCATGTTTCACCATAGATAAATTTTACTCATTAATTCTCAAGATTTTTAGGAAGAATGTAAAGTGGACCTTGCAAGTTAATCAGTGAATCTAGAACATTTGCAAAGAAATCCATTGGTAAAAGTAGTGGTGGCTAAATTTTTTGTTGGAGAGAGTTGTGTCAAATGGTGTAGAGAGAGGTAGTATAATGTGAGGTAGATGATGATAATGGAATGTGTGGCATGAATGGAAATAGTTTAGGCATCCCTTTGTTGCTGCAAGACTTACATAAATGGTTGATCTCTAGGAACTCATGTTTGTTGGATGAGAACCTCAATGCTTGTTGAAAGGAAGACAATGGTGTTAGAATGGTAGAATAACTAAGAGGGTGGGAGAATCAGTTATCATCAAGTCTTGATGTACCAATTCAACTTTTAACAACTTCAAACAACTTATTCAAACTCATCAATCCACTTGGCCAATATAACAACTCATTAGTAATCTAAATTATTCATAGCATCACTAGCTCTCTTGTTAGTATATGTCGAATGATAGAAATAAACAACAGTAAATATGATGCATCATCAAAAAAAAATTCACACTTTATGGCACCAAGATTTAATATGGAAACTCAATTTGGGAAAAACCACAACATGTGACCACTTTTCACTCTTTTGAAGTGAGCTCGGTTAAGAGCCAACCTTGTTAAAGGTTACACAACACACTTTTAGGTGTGACCATGTTAAAGAATTAAAGAACCATGTTAGGAGTGACCTTGTTAGAGGTCTTTAGATCATTTCATTAGGATGTCACCTTGATTAAAGGATTTACAATATGATTTTTAGGTTAACCTTGATTAAAGTACTTTATTGTCATAATAGTTAGAAAGTGATAGCTAGGTTTGATCTAATAAAATAAAACTCACTTTGAAAATTCATATCTCCATTTGACTCATTCATTCTTGGTACATTGATGAGACTTCATCACATTCTCCATATCTGATGTACTTGGAAACCCTTCAAGCAATCACTCTTCACCAATGTATCACTTTTCCTGTACTACTCTATTCTTCATAGTTTCTTCACAAATTTTCCAATAAAAAACCATAAAACATCTCATGTGCCTCCTTGTATAGGTAACTTTGATCTTTTTCTGCATAAAAATTACCATATATCTTAGGGTTTGATCAGATTCATTGAATTTGTCCATCGTTAAGTCTTTCTCCTTTCTTGAAACTTCTCTTTGAATCCTCTCCTTAGACCACTTAACAAACTCAATTCATGCATTAAATATGCAAGCTCATCAATCCTCATCATTTACGTATTTTGACTAATTCATAAATTCAACCGTGTCAGCCTCAAATCTTCTTTTTTTCAAAATTATTAATCTAGAGACACTTGGTCATTACTATTTTCTTCACCTCAATAAAAACTATACAGCTTGATATCTACTAATCTATATTTCTCAACTTACACTGGCTTTCTTGGCCCTCTTTGCACTTGGTTGCTTCTTCAAATCTTCCCTTCATCTTTTCTCAGCCATAACTATCACTCATTTAATACTATTTTCTCAACTATCTCATAAATTACTTAATTTTCTACTTTAACTTCTTCAATGACCTTGTAAACTATTACTTGGTCAAGCTTAGTGTTTTACTCAACATCTCTTCTACCTTCAACTCATCTTTCTTCTTCACTTTATACAATGATCAAACAACACATTATCTTGTCATAGACTAACTAATCAAGTGCCCATTGTAACAACTCCACTTTTTCACCTTGTTATCTTCTATTTTGAAATCCTCTTCAACAATCAACTTATATGGAACTCTACACTATTAGAATTTTTTTTACCAGTAAGACTTTGAAGGGAAATGAGAGCATCCCAAAAATTCATCTGAGATCAGTATGCACATCCTATATACAATAGTTTCTGGTACAACTTCTAATCAGCAAATACAAGTGCATACTACTATGCCATAAAAGCGAAAACAGACATAGCTGATTTCCCACAGTTAAAACCTTAAAGGAAAGTGATTGCAATTTACCAATCTAAACAAAATTCAGCAGCATTATGACATACAAATTATTACTCTACAATCATAGAACTAGAAGAATTAGACAGAATAGAGAACACAAATATACGTGGGGAAAACATTTCCAGATAAAAAACCCCACCCTCCAAACCATCAAGCTATTGTATTATTCAGTAAAAAGTTACAATACATTTTCAGCCTTCACATGGAGATTTACATCTTTCTCCATTCTAGAGAAAATCTGGCAGCATAACCCTGTGCAAATATCTTCTCATCTCACTCTTTCACTCTCTTGCATTACAACATGCAATACTCATTTTATGAACATCTTAAGACCCAACAAAGTGCCCAAAAAGGAGTTGGGCATTTTTCATGGCTCAACCACCAAGAAACATGCACAATGCCACATGTACATCTAATACCAAGAAAAGGGCATCCATCCCTTGAATAGGCAATGACAACTTGTCATAGAATCCGCCAAAAATAGCGGTCACAAGAGAAGTGTAAGGGAATCTATTATACCAACCTATTTTTGGCATATTCTCTTACACACACCAACCACTCATTCTTGGGCACCCAAATAGGCCTCATGTCATAAGATGCTCTTACACCTGTCATAGCTCATTCCTTAAATAGCTCTTACGCGTCATAGGAATCTGTCATAACCATTTCAGCCATGATCTCCTTCACACACTTCAAGATGTTGACACATGTAAGTGATCAACATGCCAACTAGACATGTACACTCACATTTACATATTATTTTCAAAAATACATAATAAATAAGAATAGGAATTATACAAGGTTGAGACACCTTATTCCTAACAGGCTTGACATCAATGACAACATAATAATTATTACAATTGTATTTTCTAACAATCTCCTTCTTTGGCATTGATGGAAACACATTTAGTTACCATGCAACTTCATATGGATTTTTATTTGCAACCTCCTCTATGTTCTTAATTAGATCTTCATTAATATCCTTAGTTTCTTTATGATTCTCATCCATGAACTCTCTAATATGCATTGTCTTTTTGTCTTTACACTTCTCCCTCTATGATACCAATTGTGATTCTTCATTGTAATACCAATTGTTATTATCTCCCTCTTTGGCATTTCTTCATAACATAGTTCTTCCTAATACATCTTTTGATATTTATCTTCTCAACATATTTTATTTGAAAAAATATTCTCCCTCTTGATCTACAACTTGTATGGGATAGTAACTGACATACTTCTCCCACTTTGACAACAATGCCAAAGACATCATCCATTGTACATATCATATGCACATCTCTCTCTTGTTACTGTATGGACTGATGTTTGAAATAATCACTCCCTCTTTCATCTTTTACTTGTAGCATTATAAACATATAACTTAATTTTTGTTCTCCCTTTCATAACTTTAGGAAACTCCTAAAGTGTAACCTCCTACATCACTCTATAAGATATTATGATCATAACAATTGATGTAATGTCATATCACTTCTTGGTTTTCTTCAGATAAGGGAATGACCCCTAACTTATCTTATAGATAAAAAATGCATCCTTTGATACTTCCTTAGCAAATATATCATCTATCTTCTCCTTTGTGTTATCACAATCTATCACTACAGGTTTAGTAATCTCTTCCTTCATACCTTCTAACAATTTCTTGATCCACACAATGTTTGAACAATTAACCACTACACCAACATACTCAACCTCTATTATGGATTGTGAAATATAGTTTTCACTTGTTCATGAAATCAACTTCTTTCCTAGAAAGAAAGAACCTCCACTTGTACTCTTTCTCTCATCAATGTTTCCAACCCAATCAACATTTGTGTATGCTCTCATCTCAAACTTGTCATTCCACTAGTACAAAATCAACAATATGTGACTTAAAAACCACTAAAATTTATATATATGTGACTAAAATCAGTCATGTGACTAATAGTAGTTAATATTCAATCATTTATAACACTAGTAAATTTACTACTAAACAATTTTAGTCAGTCATTTGATCACTGATTTTGATCAATTTAGTCACATATTTAGTGGTATATTTAGTAGTATATTTAATCACATATTTAGTTGTATATTTGATAGTTGATTTAATCACATATTTAGTTGTGTATTTGATAGTTGATTTAATCACATATTTAGTGGTATATTTAGTAGCATATTTAATCACATATTTAGTATATTTACTCACATATTTGGTAGTGTATTTAGTAGCATATTTAATACTATATTTGGTCACATATTTAGTAGCATATTCAATAGCATATTTAGTCACATATTTTGCACATATTTGATAGTGTATTTAGTACATTATTTAATAGTATATTTGGTCACATATTTAGTAGCATAATCAATAGCATATTTAGTCACATATTTGGTAGTGTACTTGGTCATAATAGGGCACGATGGAATCGAATCACCATCCTCCTACTTGTAAAGCAAGTGCTCTTCCATTGACCTAGCACCCTTTAAAGAATACATAATAAATTATTATTTGTTTCATTTCATTCTCAATATAGCACCAAGAAGGTTATGGACCTATATTTCTTGAAATGGGGGCAACAAGACAATGTCCAATCAAGCTGATAGTTTAAAGGCTCCTTTTATTTCAAAAAATAATTCCAATTTTTCAAACTTAAATCAGCTAGAGGAAAAGGGAAACAGGGTAATGGATTTTAAATTTAAAAATGGTTTCCAACTTGTTACTAACAATGTAGAAGTGCATGTAGTGACTAGAAGATTGCTTCAAGTGCGTCAACCAAAAATAGACACTTTGTACTATATGCAGTGTCATTTCCTTATTGACACTTTACACTAGTCATTGTCATGACACTCCACAAATAGATGAAAAGCCACCAGTCATAAACAGATGAGCTAGAAAAACTAAACTGAACTCTTCATAATCCATACCATCCATGTATCTAGCAATACAAGAATGTTTGCTTGTGCCTTATTTTTGCGGTTAGCCACCTCTAACAATTGCTACAAACTTAGATGTTAATGTTAATAATACAATGAGAATATTTACACCATAGTAAATTATTTACACAATGAAGAACAATAACTAATTATTGTTAAAAGAATAAATAATATTAAACAAATTTAAAAGTCCCAATTGCATCTCAATAAAGCTACTAGACCATAATTTTACTCCTCTGACATATCTTAGTTTCTTATTTTCATATATCCAAAATGATTGAGAAATAAGAGAAAAAACTACCAAGAAACTGAATGTCACTTGAATGTAATACAAAGAGGATATTGAGAAAAACTAGAAACAAGTGGTGAGAAATCCATAAATAAGCCCATCACTAAAGAATCAAACTCTTAATTAGGACATCAACTTTAACAGATCACTTAACTCATGGTAACAATATTTGAAAATTATTTGCATAAATGTCTAAAGGTTATAGAGACAACTATAAAGATATCATAATCCAAGCAATCTAGCAAGGTTGACATAGAAAATTCAGAAGAATAAGTCAAAACAAACACTCAACATGATAAGGTAACTAGTAACCTACAACACTACCAAGACTGATAAAAACAATATTGTACTTATCAATTATCAATAATTTCCAATATAAAATTAGCAATAAAATCAATTAATGACATGATATTTTCTAATACCATTGCATAGAATTGTGTGGACACAATTCACCCTCTCCTCTTTATTGGGAAGATTTATGAGAAGCATTATAGAATCCACACTCTTGATAAGACCAAATTCCTCATATACTTCATCTCCTTGAAGAGTAACAACCAAGAGGGTACTTGCACCAACATAAAAGTGACCATCAAAGTATTATAGACTATTTGAAACTATCATGACAAAGAAGAACCATTGGCTCTAACATATGCCTTTACAATCATACCTTTTGGTAAAATCTTGTGGCACTAGCTGAGAGTTCTTGCAAGTTTACAAGGACTATAGCATGTGCCAAAGGTTTGGTAAGTTGTTACGAAAAAGGTACCAAAACTCTCATACTTATATCCACTAGTCTTTTAATTGCCAACCTCTATACCCACACAAGTGTTGAACATAAGTAAATAATCCATAAATATCTTTCTTCACTTAACTTTTCCAAATTTTCATGAAAATTAAAATCCATCGAATCTAATAAGTTAAAAAAACATGATAGCAAAAAAATTGCTAAAATAGAAACAATATGCATCTCAGCCATTTTTGTACAGGAATGAAAATAGTTAAAAAATTTAAAAGGAAAAACTACTTCACTATCATCCATAGGGGGGAAGCTTCCTCAATAGGATTGAGTCCACTATTGCAAGATCCTAGAAGACATAAAGCTATATATCAGTGTTAGAATATTATATTTTATAATAGTGATGACATTGTGACACAACGCATGGATAATGACTATTAGGGCCATACCCTAAAAGGCATTCCAACGATGAGATTTGTTGCAAGTGACTTATACAAGAGCTCGAGAGTTTGTAATAGAAGATAAACGGACAAAAAAAACTTATTTATCAGACAAAACATATTATCATAACAAAGAGTCAAAGCTAATAACTTCACATTTCATGCACTAGGAAGTTAAGAATAATCAAATGAAATCTTACACCTCAACAACTATTTGGGGCCATAGAGACATTATAGCAACTATCATTGAATAGAATGAAAAATTGTATCCAAAATTTCACCTTCAACTAATCAAGAGTGACAAACATTAAAACTGAACAATCTCAATGTAGAACACCCCTGTAATCTACCTCATCACCTTGTACATGTGAAAGGAATTCAATTAATGATAAGCATGAAAATAATCTATAGAGAGAGATAAAAAAATAGAACGTAATTTTCTTTACAAAATATTGACATCAAGACCAGCTCGCTTTTAAAAATTTAGTCCTCCCAGATCAAGTGTCAAGATTTTAAATGACTAGAAATAAGAATGATAGAATTTAATAAATTAATTAAGAAGTTCAAACAACACAAAATTGAATTCCTTCACTCAAGACATTGGTTGAGTAGAAGTATAAAAAGAAATAATTAAACAACACTTCCACTATGGAAAAATAAACACTAATATAATTTGAAATGGAGAATATCAAATGAATGGGAAAAGAGAAGTATAAAGATTCTAGAAAAAGAAAGCCTACAAGAATAATGTGTTTGATTGGTTTTCTTGACAATTCACCTTCTTTCTCTATTATTTTGTAGATGAGAATAGTATTAAAGCAATCTAGAATGAAGAGAAAAAAAAATTGAGTTTTTGTACAATAAAACACATAAGCTACAAGTAAATATAATATATTAGATTGTATCAATTTATCTCCTGAATTCACCCAAAATAAATTTCTACAATTAGTAATCTACTTTGAAACAGTTAGAATCTATTGTGATAAATTAACTAAGATTTTATGTTAGTGCAATGGTCACTAGAAATCATGAGACAATATTTATGATTTTTCACTAGTTTTTTTACTTCTTAAAAGTTTACAATAGTCTAGCCACACATGAACCATTGTGGTGTTTTTACTAAAGACTTGAGATGCAAAGATTAAGTGCCAACTTACCAATGAATATTTTGCAATCTTGCAGATCGTACAATTCTAACATACCTTATCTTGTTCCCATATACCAGTTGCATCACCCTCATCTAAAAAATATTTTTGATATGTGCTATCATTCTCAACAGCTTCACTCTCAATTAATCCATTTAGTAGGGATGATACAATAGACTTTGCAGCCTTGAACTGCTGCTATATTCCACCTATTAGCACACAAATAATTAGGATAGCATGCTATTATATTTTTATCTAAGAAGGATCTATCTCAAAAAATTTGCTAATATTACATTCAAGATGACCCTTACAGGCCAATCATCAAGGTCAGTTGTACTAATCAATGGAAGGAGAACTTCCAACTGTAGCCTTCTCAATCCATCTTTTATTGCATATCTACATGTTGACTTAGCCTAATCGATAACAAGAAATACCTACAACATTTGTTAGCAGTAGTTGACATCTAAGACCTTTTCATCTAGATCATGAGCCTATCTTCTAACTTTGTAAGAGACCTTTACATCCAAATCATGAGCTTATCTTGTAACTTTGTAAGTTGCATCATTAACTTACGAATATGGCATCAACAACTTATGCAATCCTTAGTTTACAACCATAACCATAAGAAGGGCCTAGCAACCATAAAAAGTACCCACCACCAAAAAGAAACATTCAGCCAAAAAAATGGATGATTAGAAAAAAAATGAAAATACTAATTAGTGACATAACAAAGAAACAAAGAAAGTAATGAGACACCCAAGCTACCAATGCCACTGATAAAGTTAGGAGAGGTCACCACTTGGGGGGAAACATTATAATAGAATTTTTCCCTTTTGATGTTAGGTTTCCATACTAGGCAAGCTGAGGAAAATTCACATGGATATCTTTTCCTTGCATTGGACTAAGTAGAGAATAATATCATCTTCTAGAAAGTTGAACACACTTGTAGCCTTGAGTAGGTAACCAAAAGGTGCTTCTACCCAGAGTGCATACAAAAAGACTACAGATATAGCAACTAAAGATCAATGTCCAACACATTGTTAAGCACAAAATGCCCAACACATTGTTAGGGTATTTTTAGAAACATCTTGGTTGTAACCTCTATAAGACAATTTTGTTCTTTATAAATAATTATCTAATATTTCACCAATATTTTTCTAATAATTCCCACTAAGATCCCTATCTTGAAAATCTCTAGTAGCAATAACATCACTTCACTTGACCTTAGTAGAAGTAACACACAACAGAATGAGAATGCTCTTATAAACAATATGTAAAGTATCCTTTAAAGTTCAACAATTTGGTAGTATAATCACTTGAATTTGCTAGATACAATTTCTCAACTTCAAAATAGCATTTTTCCTTAGAGTTGGGCCATTACATGTGCTTGATACCTCATGACATAAGAATAGGGCTTCAATGCAACTTTAATCTTTCAATCGAACCTCATGGGGAAACGATGAGCTTGATCCAAATCACATGCTATGTTCAAACACTATCATGGACAAGTCATGTCTATTCAATAAATTATTCTCTTAATTAAGGTATGTTCAACAATGTCCTTACATTATATGGTCTCTCATTTGTGCATTTCCAAGGGAGCTATAGCCAAACCATGAAATTTCCATGCATGCAAATAATATAAATTTGAGGCCTTGATTTAAAAATTTATGAGAGTTAATACCTTGTGGGAAGAAATGTGGCCTAGTGACCAGGTTACCATAGTTTGGGCTATGTAAAGTATACAAATTAAATGCTTATATTTTTTACACTCAAGCTTATTCACCAAATTGAAATAAACTCAATGGAATTCAAAAAGGTGAAATGTTTTTGTGAGGACACACTTGATTACTGAAACTCTTAATATAGCCTTGAACTATTTACTAATCCTATAAATATTAACAATGGTACAACATGTATGTCATTATTTTTTATAGTTGTTCAAAATTATAAAATCCATAAATGTGTAGTAATAGAATTATACCACTAATATAGTCTTACAACGTTTCAATCCTAATTTGGAACCTGGCCCAAAATACAAAGAAACGTTAATTGCAATGATTAACTAGAAACCTTACCATTTCATTTCTATAGTAAAAAAATGATTTCTCACATGAAAATGATACCATAATGCACACATTTATTGTAAGATGGTGAAAGATCCCCAACTAAAGTCTGATACAAATTTACTAATTTTGGTTTTATGATTTGTCTTTGACTAGAAAATAAGGAAATTTTTCTATAATGTATTTTGTTTACTTTTGGTGTTTTCCTTTTTTTTTAAAAAAATTGTGTTTTTAATATTTTGCTTGAAACTTTTCAGGGGTTTGATGAATGCTAGAACAAAGAAATTGTTGAGAGTAGATGTAATATAAAATGAACATAAAAACAAATAGAGAGCAATATATATGGTTTTCATTCAACAATATAACTTAAGTACATACGCCAACCTGTATACATGTGCCATATACAAGTCTAGGACAGAAAATTCAACCTCTTCTAGCTCTAAATCCAACTCCACAATTTTGTTTTGAGTTTGATATGAAATTCCCAACTGATGAAGATTTTGAATGAGCTCCAAAACCAACAAAAATTTTCATGTGACGCCTAAGGTTTGATGCCCATATGCTCATAATGGTAATGGCGGGCTGGTCTAATTCAATTTTGATGTGTAAATGACTTCCAAAAGGCTTGACAATTAATGGTTGTCCCTGATCTACTTAATTGAAGTGCTTCCCACTATTATCACCTCCAACCAATCAATAAATTACCTTTATTCCTACAATTAAAGGCTAATAACCTGTGCAAAACTAAAGATTCATTCCCCTCAAATGATTTCTCTCTCTTTTGGGCCACTAAAATTTGAATGGATTTTGCCCACCACAATATATCTAAAAATTTCTACTCCACACAACTGTTGCTCTCAAAAAATGTGTTTTTACAATGAAAGAAATGAATTCTCAAATTCCTTTTTAACTTTTTCCCTTTTCCCTCCAAGTAGATCAATCCACTTTGAGATTTTTTGTGATTTATTTTAATGAGATTCATTAATATTATTGCTCCTCTAGAGGTTTGAACCTCTTGAGGCTCTAATTGTACATTAATAAAATATCCAACTTTTAAAAACAAAGTAACACTTATAACTAATTAACAAATTAACACTATCATAGCATTTGTCCCTTTTGATGCTAGGTTGCCATAGTGGGCAAGTTGACGAAAATGCGCATGGATATCTCTTCCTTGCATTGTACTAAGCAGAGCATAATATCATCTTCCAAAAAGGTGAACACACTTTCAGCCTTGAGTATGTAACCAGAAGGTGCTTATGCCCAGAGTGCATATAGAAAGGCTATAGATCTATCAACTAAGGATAAATGTCCAACACATTGTTAAGTACACAAATATCTTGGTGCTAAGTTTTCACAATTCCCTTATCACTATGCTTGTCTCAATCACTAGAAACCTGCAAACCTCCCATTGCTAATTCCCTCCCCTATATACATAATTTCTCCTCTACCCTAGAATTCACAACCTCTCTAATTCCCCATCCTAACAATAATTTCTCCATCACTAGAGTTTTCTCCATCATCACCCACAAAAATTATGCATTGTCACATAAAGTCCCTTTTACCAAAATACACTATTGTCACAATAATCTTATAAGCTCCCTTCAATCAACACTTTGGCTCACAAGATTTTTCCCATCTCCTTATCACCTCCATTTCTCAAGCATACAACACTTTAACATTAGCCATCCTCTAAATTTATTTGAGTCTTGCAAGACATAACATTATAACTCTGGTATAACTTTTGCCCCATTATTTAATTCTTCTTATACCATAATCTATAGTATTATGTTCCTTTTAGATATATCAATATTCTTTTCATAGACATCATGTGGTTCTCCTTAAGATTAGTGAAAAATCTTGCAAGAATACCAACTGCTAATGCAATGTTAAGTCTTCTATGAACAACATATTGCAATTTATCAATCATTGACCTATACAATGTCTAATACACTTCAGAAGAATCAGCATTCTTTGAGATTTTATTTCTAGCATCCATAAGTGTTCCAACCAGTCAATAATCTTCCATTCCAAAGGTTTTTAATATCTCCTTAATGTACTCTTATTGTGTAATTTATATACCCTCTTTCATTTGATAAACTTACAAACCAAGAAAGAATTTAATCTCTCTAAACATTGACATCTCAAATTCTTTATTCATCTCATTAAAAAATGATTTTTACAACAAATCATGTCCTCCAAATATGATATCATTAACAAATATTTTAGTTGGCAATATATTTCTCAAATTCACACTTGAGGTATAGATTGTTATTGTCACTAGTTCTTGCAAAACCAATTTTCACCAAATAACTATGCAACCTTTCATACTATGCTCTAGGGACTTGTGTACAACCATACAATTATTTGTGCAACTTACATACCATGTTCTTTTTTCTAGGGTAAACAAATCCTTTTGGTTGTTCAATGAAAACTTCTTCTTCCAAGATTCCATTTAGAAATGTAGATTTTACATCCATTTGATATACTTTGAATCCTTTGTAAGAAGAATATACAAGTAATGTTCTTACTCCTTCCAACTTTGCAATTGGAGAAAATGTCTCTCCATAGTCAATTCCTTCCTCTTATGCATATCCATTACAAACTAACCTTGCTTTGATCATTGTGACTTCACCTTTCTCATTCAACTTAATTATGAATACCCACCTTGTTCCAATCACATTCTTCTCCTTTGCCCTTGGTACTAATGTCATGTCATGTTCTTCTCTATTTGATCAATATCATCATTCATCATTTTAATCCAATCTTTATTCTCCAGTGCATCTTTAACTATTCTTGGATCAAACTCGCATTGTAAACATATACCATTCTTAAACTTATTTCTTGTCATGACTCCTGAATCTTTGTCTCCAATAATTTGGTCTAGTTTACGGTGTCTTCTCACATATTTTTCCAACACGGGTTTTATAGAAGTAGGGAATTTTTTTTGGGGGGGGGAGGGGGGTGAGTTTTCTTATAACTTTCACAAGAAAGAAAACTAATTATATTAAATAGTAAAAATAGCCATGCAATAAGAGAACTCATAACACCATATTTTGCTAACTAGGGAAACCTTGGCCAAGGGAAAACCCTGATGGGGATGGTTCCCAAAAAATTGTCCACTAATCAAAAGTATCTGGTTATAGATATTGACCCTGTTAGGAGTCTATTACATGCATATAGAGTCTTGGTCCTTGTTATAGGACTTAGGCCTTGTTATAAGCCTCAACCCTATTAGGAGTTGTTATATGCAGATACAAAATATATGCAAGAAGATTCCACTTCCCAAACATGCAATATATAATTTAATTCCTTGATATAAAAGGATAGATACAAAAACCTCTTTGATTGTTACTGATATCTTCAATACCTAATATAACTCTTGTAGTTATTTACAAAAATTGCATACATCTAATCATACATCAGAATTCACATCATTTAAAGTTTGCATAATCTTACTATGAAGCACACTTAACTTCACATTTACAAACTTTCCTTTATACCTTTTTAATTCTCAAACTACTATACAGTCAGCCTCCAAGCTTTCACACACTTAAAAACATATTATTTCAAATTGTTGTCTTAGGGTTAACATCTAGGATGTCAACCCTAACTAATTAAGTAATTATTTTGTAAACAAAACAATTCCTTAATCTATAATTATCCATTTTCTGCCATACTTTGTTCTTGTCTATATACTGTCACAATTGGTAAAACTATTATATCTCCTTTCGTACTGACCATACTGACTTGTACACTTAAACACATCATCCTAACACTCTTTCCTATCCATACCTAATTATACATGTCCCAATAATGCCTTTATCAATTGTGCATATCAAAACTTTATCTGCTCTACCAAATAAACTAACTAATACTTAGACAATTTTATAAGTATGAATGTCATAACTTCATCTGCAATCTTTGCCTTCTTCATATTGAAGATATGTTTCCATGAATGACAAAATTCAATATCTACATTAGCCAAATTTCCAACAAGGTTTAGATCTTCTTTCTCCTTGTTTTTCGCTTGATTTGGCTTTCTCAACTCTTGCATGTGTCTCTTGATGTAAATTGGTTTCATGTGTCTTGTGCTTAGTCTCCTCTCTTTGTGACTCGTCTCTTATAGCCCAATGCTCAAAAAAAATTTTTTGCTAATGCTTAATAGTCTCCTTCTCTAGTTCAGGTAAGGTACATGGTTCTCCTTCATAGATGCATTCAAATTTTATGTAATCTTCAGGTTCCTTCTTGTAATTTTCTTCATTCTTTTCTACAAATTCATCAACTCTAACATTTGTGCTTTACACAATTTGGTTAGTGTTAGTATTCAAACACTTGTATGCCTTTCATTTAGTGGAATATCTTAGGAATATACCTTCATTAATCTTTTCATCAAGTTTTCCTTTCCTTGCATCTTTCAATATATAACACTTGCTTCCAAAAACTTTAAAATATTTGACATTAAGTGCATAATCATACCACAATTCAAAAGGGTTTTTGTTTGTACCTTTCTTGACTTGAACTCGGTTTAATGTATAGACAACAATACTAATACCTTTTCTCCAATATTTTTGTGAAAATTTCTTTTCAATCATTAGTTTTCTTCCACAATCCATGATTGATCTATTTCTTCTTCCACTTATCCCATTATGTGGTGGAGTCCTTGGTGTTGACATTTGTCTTTTGATTCCCTTGTCATTATAGAATGTATTGAACTCCTCAGATATAAATTCAGCTACTCTATTTGATCTCAAGCACTTCAAACTCTTACCTATTTCCTTTTCAACTCTAGCCAAAAATCACTTATACATTTGAAAAGCATCATATCTTTCTTTAAGAAACATCATAGTCATCATTCTAGAGAAATCATCAACAAATAAAATAAAATAATTGTCACCATAATAGCTTTACACTCCAATAAGACCACATAAATAAGTATGAACCAACTCTATAATGTCATCAAAAGAATAGTTCTCACTCTTGAAAGTAGACTTTATCATTTTCCCATTTGGCATTGTTTGCACATCACCTTATCAGATTTTCTTTGGTTTAGTAATCCTCTAACCCTTTCCATCTTGCTAATGCTTACCAAATTATCAAACTTCACATGACATAATTTTTAGAATATATAATCCATTGATATAACATAGAGCGGGGGGGCGGGGGGGTTGAATCAATTATCCAACTATTATCATAAATATCAACCTTAAACAAACTTAACCATATGAATAATATAAACTAAAACCATAACAAGATACTCATACACAATTAACTCCAGATATGTTAACTAGGGAAACCCTTGATCAGAGGGAAAACCTCAGTGGGGATGATACCCACAAGATGATGAACTGATATACATGTTCCTTGTTAGAGGATGGACCCTTTTAGGAGTCTATGAATATATTCAGTACATATGAGTCCCTATTAGGAGATTCAAACCCTATTAGGAGTTGTGGAAGATAGATGGACCCATTGTCCAAACAAATTTAGGGAAAGACCAATGAACCCACTATCCAAATGATCTTTGTATTATTCCTTACAGAATAATAGGTGTGAAATGTACTTCCTTCCTATGTCTCTATCCTATCGACTAGATTTTTGCTCCTTTTGATCTTGTAACTAGATCACCAAACTCACATACAATAATACCTTGGATCACTTACATGCATTCATTCAACACTCTTCTCCTTCTTGCACTTCACAAAATACAACACATTTGATACACTTTACAATAAAGGAAAACATCTTTCCTTTATACCATATCTTCATAATAATTCCTTGAGTCATCCTTAAGGCTTTTCCAATTAATTGTAATAAGATAATTAATTAATTACAATTACAATAGAACTATCATATAACAGTCTAATACAAAAATTCACACATGTGACTTCAGGGCTTATACACTCTCTAACTTCACTACTTAACTATCCTTTGTCACTAGTTGATTGTGCAACTCTTCATTGCATCTCAGATGTAAGATATTAATCAAACATCAGAACAATGTTCTCCAATGCTCCATTTCTATACTACTCTTAGTAAATAAAGTACAATTTTTGTATGTCTTTGACTTAGACTCTATGCACTTAACCACATCCTTGGGACATAGTAATGAGCATGTCCATAAATGTGAATCACTAGACAATCAAACCATTGTCTATACCAATAAGATATTTGTCTACTACTTAGCTAATCTTTATAGACACCATACTATGTTGTCATCAATGACAAACACAATCATTAATGCAACATGTCAATACTCTCCAATGCTTAGGATACTCCCCCAAACTAGTATCATCGACATTCACGCTAATAATCTCTCCCTTTGGCATTGATGGAAACATAGATTAAAAAACATCTAAGTTCCAAGAATACCAAATAGTACTATGTTGTTGCTACTTCTCGAATCAGTAGCAGTTGTTCATAGCAAACAACTCACAATACCTTCTAGTTGCATATGTCCCCAATAGAGATATTCCTCCTTCTCACTTACATGAATATTTCTAAATCTCCTTAACAAATATATTTCCCCCTTTGACATCTGAATAGGTATTTTTATCAACATCAATGTCAAAGGCCTTAATATTACATACCTATTATTAAATACCAATTGTTACTATACTTTTTTCAACTCTTTAATCAACTCAAGTGTCCAAAGACACTATTCAATACCAAATACCAAGAGTCCTCAATGACTCAACACATCACAGATACTCCCCCATATAGGAAGCATCAACATTCAATCTAGTCTGCTAGACTAATGCACTCTCTACATCATCAACTCTGAAGTAGGTAGGGGTATAACCCCTTGCATATCTCTTAGGTACTCAAATGTATATTTAGGAAAAGGCTTCATAAAAATATCTACAATCTGATCCTTAGTACTCACATACTCTAGTCTAATTTCGTTCTCAATTGCCTTTTCTTTCAAAACATGATACTTAATAGATATATGCTTAGTCTTAGAATGCAATATAGGATTCTTAGACATACTCATTGTACTTGTGCTATCATAGTAAATGATAACAAGCTCTACAAACTCAATTATGGTATCCTTCAACATTTGCTTCATCTACATAACTTGATTACAATTAATTGTTGATGCAACATACTTTGCCTCAGCTATACTTTGAGAAATGCAATCTTGTACAAATTTTCCTCCAAGGAAGAATGCTTCACAACTGGTGCTCTTTCTATCATCCATATTGCCTACCCAATCTACATCAATATATGCACTTAGAGTGAAATCACTTGATCTATCATACCAAATTCCATAATTAGATGTTCCCTTCAAATATTTGAATATCCTCTTAACTATTGCACAATGGTATTCCTTAGGATCAGCTTGAAATCTAGCTATAATTCCAATTGTATTTGTTATATCTAGTCTGGTGTGAGTCAAATATTGGAATCCTCCAATCATGTATCTATACTTCTTTTGCTCAATTGTAGGTGCCTCATCTTTGCTAGATAACTTGTGACTAGTTATCATAGGTGTACCAACAAGTTTACAACTTTCTAATCCAAACCTCTTCAACAAATCTTTCAGATACTTAGCTTGTGAAATGAAAATACCATCATTGTTCTACACAATCTACAATCGTAAGAAAAACTTCATTTCTCCTATTGTTCTCATTTCAAACTCATTTTTCATCTCATTAGCAAACTTGTCACTTGATTCACCATTACCTCCAAATATGATGTCATCAACAAATATTACTATTATCAGCAAATCATTCTCTACTTCTTTCAAATACAAATTGCTATCTATTGTACCTTTAGCAAATCCAAGCTTTGCCAAATACTTGTCCAACCTCGCATACCAGGTTCTAGGTACTTGCTTTAGACAATATAGAGCTTTCTTCAATCTGCATACCATATCCTCTTCTTCTATTAAAGGAAATCCTTCAGGTTGCTCAATATATACTTCTTCTTCCAATTCTCCATTTAGGAAGGTTGATTTAACATCCATCTGATATACTTTGAACTTCTTATTTGTTGCATATGCCAAGAACATTCTTACTACCTCCATTCTTGCCATAGGTACATATGTCTCTTCATAGTCTATTCCTTCTTGCTGTGAATACCCTTTGCAAACAAGTTTGGCCTTGTTCTCACAACTTCTCCCTATTCATTCATCTTATTCTTGAATACCCATTTGGTTTCTATCACATTATTGTCTTTTGGTCTAGGAACTAATTCTCATGTGTCATTCTTCACAATTTGATCCAATTCTTCTTTTATTGCTTTAATCCAATGATCATCCTTACATGCTTCATTTGTGCTTTTAGGCTCAACTTGAGAAATTAGACATAATTCCTCATTTACTTTGTTCCTTGTCATCATACCTTTGTCTTTTCTTTAAATTATCTACTCTGGTGGGTGATTCTTTGTCATATTCCTATCTAATATAGGAGTTTCTACTTCAACTCTTATCTCTTCTCTTGGTTTTGAACTCTATCCAACACTTTGCTCAACAATTTGCACATCATTCTAAAAATTATTGTTAGTCTCAATAATAACTTCCACATTTTCATGGTTAGCCTTTGGATCAACTATAGTTACCAAATCTTTCTCTTCTACTACTTCCTCTTCCTTAACCAATTTAGGCTCACTATCTTTATCATCACAGTCATTCAAGAATCTTTCCATACTTGCTTTAAATTCTTTAGCTTCATCAGAAAGAGAACTCTTTCTAGATTTTCTTACTCTCTTAGGATAACTGGATGAAAAATAACCAAACTCTTTACATGTCCAACAAATTAAAATTTTCATACCTTTCTCTATCTTCTTGTCTTCTTCAGATATGGATCTTCTATTCTTTTGTATGCAACAAAAGGATTCTGGATAATCAATGCTCAAATCTTTGTACATATCTAATAACTCACCAAGAAGATCTATCTTCTGTGTCAAAATTTCCTCTATCTGACTTAGGACTATCTTTACTCTCCATGATCTCCCAAAGCTATTAAGCTTTCTTTTCAAGGAACAAAAGCTTTGATACCAATTGTTAGAATATATAGCCCATTGATAAAACTGGTAATCATTATAATCATTATCAGAACCATTTCTTCAACAATGTAACAAGATTTATTACCTTTTCCTTTGTAGTCATTGTTGCCTTTGTTGTCTTTATTGTCTCTCCTTTCTCGGTATGACTTGGTGCAAGAGAAATACCTTCTTGTTAGGCCCCCTCTTAACATAAGAGTTGGGAAAGTGGACATGACCTATGGGTATATGATATCTTACATTGGCTACTACATAGTCCTCCTAAGAAGAGTCATGGGACTCCCTATAGCAAGTCATTTGGAGATGTGGAAGGTCCACTTTATAGAAACCATCAAGAAGAGAGGCCTATAGATTGACTAGGGAGTCCTTATCTCCAACTCTTTGGATGAGAAACTCATTTTGGTGATATTGGATCCAAAGTTTTACATGACCTCCTATGTGGTCTACTTGTTGGCAACTAGACCAACTAACTATCCTAGATTGGTGAAGAGAAGGATGTAGGATCCAAATGCATGACTTTATGTAGCATATCCTCGACTAGTAAGGAAGAAGCTATCAGATAAGAGTCTTGAATAAAATATGGTAAATGATGCTTTTGTTTTTGCCATAATATGATACCTAGAAGGAGAATATGCAAAGAGGATATTAGTTGAGCATCCTCGAGAATAACACAAATGGGTGCATATTTCATTCAATTTAATACATTTACATGCATTCGGGTAGCTAGGACCCTCATGTTCCCTAGGAATCTTCCTTGCTATCCATCATATAGGTTGATACTAGTGGAGATTGCTAGGAAATTAGCTTTGACCTATGATAGAGTGAGGGAGATGTACAAGAAGACATGGATATGGCCAATAACCATAGGACCATTCAAGGCGAAGTAGAAGAATGTCATTGCCACTTGTAAAGTAGAATGGGACCAATATCCCTTGGATGACTATTTAGTGCCCCGCCCCTATTTTGAAAACATTGGGATGGTCCAACATCTAGTAGGAAGGGAGTTTTTCATACCTAATGTGACCATTGAAGATCATTGGATGAACTACATAGATGACTATGATGTTCAGATTAGGAACTATTGTAGGATGAGTCTATAGCTTGCAAAAAAGGCTCTCAATTTGAGTATATCCCTAAAAGTGTGGAGCAATGATAGCTCTGGTGTACTGGACCCTCTCTACAATAGGGATTAAATCTTTGAGTGCCCCATGATGAATGCAGAGATTGGCCAAGAGGAGAATGATGACATCCAACATTGAGAAAGGTATATCATCCAACATACAAAGGAATGGATTAATAAGTCTTCCTACTTGCAGCCATTCCCTAATGTGCCAACCTTATAGGAACCTACATGGCTCAAGAAGGGTAAAGGGACTAAGGTTATAGTTCTGTCATACTAAGAGAAGTCCCCAGTCATGCCAGAAACTATGTGCAAGAAAGAGTAGGAGGTGGCATACTTATGTAGTGATGAAGTAAAGGGGAAGAAGAAGAGGAAGGCTATTGAAGAAGAAGAGACCCAACTTGAAGACGCTTAGCTTGAAGATGCTTGGCCTGAAGAGGCCACAACACAAATAGAGGTATCCTTATTAATGCCAAAGAAGGCCAAGATTCAAACAGTGATGGTTGGGATGAAGTAGAGGAAATTGAAGAAGAAAAGAACTCCTTCACCCCAAATTTTGGAAACCACACCTGAGGTAGAGGCTGAAGAACAAGAGGAAGAAATTGAGTACCTCCCTCTAAACAAGAGGACTCAGTTAGCAAGGGCCACAAAAGAGGATAGAAGTAGGAGTGTGATCCAAATATCTTCTTTTGTTTAGGAAAAACCAATTCAAGTTGAAGAGTCCACCGATCAAGAGAAAGAAGGGTGGATCAAGTCCATGGAGGGAGATGAGTCGGATGTGTTTGATCTTTTTGAGTTTAATTTTATGGCCACATGGACTCATTTAGAGGGGGATGTAATGAAAGATACACTACATAGGGAATCATTGGGTGAGTATTGGAATCAACTACCTCTACTACCATTGGGCATACCTTCTCCACCTCTAGGGAAACACCATCACCACCTCCTCCCCCACCAGAATAGGAAGCCACTCCATTGCCTCCTCCAATCATAGAGTTTGAGAGTTAAATAGTAGGAGGGGATGATTTTGTACAATTACATAAATGGAGTCTAAGAGGAAGGGAGGATTGCTAGAGAAAGAGAATAGACACTACCTATGGTAGAGTTAGGATTGTCTCCATCAAGAACCATAATGACTACCCTAGTGTTGGAGCCACTAAGAGTAGAGAATATCCCAGAGAGGAGTGATAAGTGAAAATGGATAGCTTTAGAGATGACCTCATCATCAAGCCAATATATGTCTCCTATGGGTACTGCTCCATCATTGTTGAAATGAGAAGCATTAACTCATCAAAGGAGGTATGTGGAGTATACTTGGGAAAAAAGATTAAAGGCCTTGACGAAGGAAGTAAGAGCACCAATACCCATCCAGGGTGATCCTAAGAAACTGACCTTCATCGTGAAGAACTAGAATGATGATTAAATGTCACATAAATTGTTATTCCTCTTCCTAATGTAGATATATAAAACATCACCCTTTAGGATTACCAAATGAAGGAAGTGGTATTGGGAAGGCTACTAGAGATACGACCAAATTTTTGACTACCATGCACCTAAAGCAAGTGTTCTGATACTTGGACCAGGATGAGGCATAAATTTTGATGTTGAGGAAACAAAATGATCTATTTTGGGAGTATGCAAATGAGATAGTAGGTCCCATCGACCCTGATCATCCCGAGGTTACTTTAGTAGTTTCCCTAGAAAAATAAACTCTGGCCTTGACATAGAGTGTGACGCAGTGAAAGGTAGGAGAATCCCCAAAGGAGATGTCCTAGCCCCCAACAAATAACCACATAATGAAAACACAAACAACAATGCAAGATCTGATACCAGATCACAATAATTTGTTCATAAAATATAAGTGATTACATGTAATGTGCCAGGCTATAAGGCCTTCTCGGTTATGGCCAAATACAAAGCAAGTAAATAGTTCTACAAGATCTCTCAAGATCCAAATCAAACCCTAGCTAGTCCAGATCCACACTCTAGTAGAAACCTCCAAGATCTCAACTTGTGCTCACAAGCCTCCAAGCAATCTCCTTGTTTTACAAGCCTCAACTACTAGCTTTCTTCAAAATTCACTCTTCTAGCTCTTCTCCAAGATGGATGAATAATGACAAAAGACTTCCCCACAACCACTACTTATACCAATCTAAGCCACAAGTTGGCCCAAAACACAAATTAAATACAAATACATAAATTAAATGCCACAAGTCAGCCTGCAACAACAATTAAATGCCCAAAATTGATATCTGAATAAAATCACAATATCTCCTAGCTTCGATTGAATTAAAACTCACGCTTTGAACTGTAGTTAGTACTCTAGGGCCTCTCTAATCCCTAAAATTTACATCCTTTTCTTATACCAATCTAAGCCACAAGTTGGCCTAGAACACAAACTAAATGCCATAAGTAAGCCTGCAACAACAATTAAATGCCCAAAATTGATATCTGAGTAAAATCATGATATCTCCTAGCTTTGATTGAATTAAAACTCATGCTTTGAACCGTAGCTAGTACTCTAGGCCCTCTCCAATCCATAAAATTTGTACCCTCTAACTCATTGTGAAAAATTAGTTACATAGCCTACAACAGGCACCAGAAAACATATCTCCAAAAGCAAGGTAATCAGACCATGCTGAGTTCCCAGACCATGTTGAGCAACCATAGACCATGCTGAGCAACCAAAGATCATGTTGAGTTCTTAGATCATGCCGAGCAACCATAGACCATGTTGAGCAACCAAAGACCATGTTGAGTTCCCAAAGCATGCTAAGCAACCAATCCTTCTTTGACTAAGTACCAGTCCAAGCACCCTCCAAAGCAACTACCAAGCCTCCTCCCATTAACTCCAAAGTAGTCACCAAGAAAACCCAAGGTGCTCCTGCATTAGACTCCCCAGGTAAATAGAAAAGTGTGTCTCACACTTTGATGCCCAAAGAAAGATCAACAACCAACTTCATCTTTACCAAAGGCTTCCACTCCAACAGGGACAAGAAAACAAATTTGCACATCCTCCATACTTGTATCATTTTGTCAAACACTAGCATCTCAACCATCCGATTAGCATGCTCACACCCAAGAACAAACTGAACATAATGCTTGAACAATAGACCTTCATCCACATCAGCAACTAGTGAATCCATACCACCAACAACAAACCCCACATCAGTAGCAAAAAACTCCACATTAGTAGCAACATGTAGATCTCCATCAAAACATGCCAAACTCACAACATTAGAAATCTCATTGCTTACAACAAGATGCTCTATAATACATAGCTCGCCACTAATATCAATTGGATCATCCATGACCAAGTGCTCTACAATTTCCATGTTAGATTTAGCTAACTGATCATGAAAACCAACCTTTGTCCCAACATCCACAAGGTTTGGAATATCTTCATCAACAAACTTTAGCTAGTCTATAAGTTTTGTATCAGACTCCACAATCTAATCAACAAAACCAAACTCAACCTTGTTATGCCATCTTCTCTCATAAGCAAGTCTCTTAATGGGCCAAACAAATCTCTTCCAGATCGGTAGACTCCAACTCCACAAACATCTATGGAATGTCTTCCTCATCTTGTCCTTATCTTGATCATACGAACTAGTTTCAAACTGATCAACCACCTTCTTAGTTCAATCAGCCAAACTAGCTTCAACCCGAGTAGACATCTTAGAAAAATTCCTCTCCACTACATCATGGAGATTTGTAATCATCATAAGGTCCAATCCTCTCAGAGCCATCTCCCAAGATATTCATAAACCCTCTGCAACAAATCCTTCCCACGCTTCTTGTGACAACCTTGAATTATTTGCAAGTCAGATTGCAACCTACCACCTCACATGAATAATCAGGAACCACATCACAAGTCTAGGACCATGGATCTACAATCCACAAACTCTCTACGATCATGCCTCAACAAGATCAACCTTCCATTTTCATATCCATAGATCCATCTGCAAGCCCTCCACAATTGCAAGTCAGAGCCATAATCTGTCACCTCGTAACCAAGAGATCTAGGACTCTAGAAAGAAAATCCACCACTAGATCAAGATCAACTCAGATCAACATTTCCAACTCAACTCCTGGTGCAAATTGCCATAGCTTCAACAATCTGTCTACACACTCAGGAACAACTGTGCTCTAATACGATCTGACATAGTGCAAGGCAAGAGAACCCCCAAAGGAGATGTCCAAGCTGCTAGCAAATACCACACAACGAAGACACAAACAACAATGCAAGATCTGATACCAAATCACAATAATTTATTCATAAAAAATAACTAATTACATGCAATGTGCCAAGCTGTAAGGCCTTCCTGGTTACAGCTAAATACAAAGAAAGTAAATAGTTTTGCAAGATCTCTCAAGATCCAAATCAAACCCTAGCTAGTCCAGATCCACACTCTAGTAGAAACCTCCAAGATCTCAACTTGTGCTCACAAGCCTCCAAGCAATCTCCTTGTTTCACAAGCCTCAACTACTAGCTTTCTTCAAAATTCGCTCTTCTAGCTCTTCCTCTTCTCTAAGATGGATGAATAATGACAAAAGACTTCCCCACAACCCCTACTTATACCAATCTAAGCCACAAGTCGGCATAGAACATAAATTAAATATAAATATATAAATTAAATGCCACAAGTTGGCCTGCAACAACAATTAAATGCCCAAAATTGACATTTGAGTAAAATCACAATATCTCCCACCTCTGATTGAATTAGAATTCGCACTTTGAACCATAGTTAGTACTCTAGGTCCTCTTCAATCCTTGAAATTTGCATTCTCTAATTCATTGTGAAAAATTAGTTACACAACCCACAATAGGCACCAGAAAACATATCTCCAAAAGCAAGGTAACTAGACCATGTCGAGCAACCATAGATCATGTCGAGTTCCCATACCATGCTGAGCAACCATAGACCATGTCGAGCAACCAAAGACCATGCCGAGTTCCCAGACTATGCCGAACAACCATAGACCAAGTCGAGTTCCCAAAGTATGCCGAGCAACCAATCCTTCTTTAAACGTGTACCAATCCAAGCACCCTCCAAAGCAACTATCGAGCCTCCTCCCATGAACTCCAAAGTAGTCACCAAGAAAACCCAAGATGCTCCATCATCAGAGTGATTCATTTTTTGATGCATGTAAGAGATGGTGTCATAGTTTTGAGGATAGGGGTATACATATAATTGAGGAAAACATGAACCTATTGCATAATATCTAGAATAATGTTGATAGGTTGGTTATAATAGTTGACCAAGATTTTGGGTTGATGAACAGAGTAGCCACTTGGACCAACGACTTGGAAGCATTGAAGACCACTAAGGGTCAAAGGTACCAGATGCTGTTAGATGTATATTTTGTAGAGGAATTAAATAAAATAGATGATTGTATAGTAATCATAGTGGCTAGTAATAGGGTTATGATAAGAGTATATAAAGATATTCAAGATGTGAAGAAAATGACCCTAAGATCAATTTTTGGAATAAAACAAATATTATAAAGTTGGCAACTTGGAGAATTTTGGAGACAACTCTATGTCACAATAGTGCTTAGTTGAAGCAATTGTATAATAGTTTTGAGCATCATTTGAAGTAGTATCCTTTGAGGATGATGTCAAATACATCTTCAAGATTGAGGATGCACTAAAAGAATTGGACTCCAACATGGAAAATTCTGCAAATATTAGGCAAGAGGTCAATAGATACTGCCGAGAAGTAAGGACCAAGTATAAGTCTATAGACTTGCTAGATACTTAGGAGATTACTGTCATTATCTAAAAGTTTAAAGGGACACATCTAGACATCATTTTGGTAGAAGGGTCAAAAAACCTAGATGCTGGAATTGAAATTTTGACACTTCAAACAAATTTTGCCAGCTTTGGTCCTATCACCTCTATAGGTGTGCAAGGGAAATATATGCGAAGGTGCACCATTTGAGAAGGTGCACAAGTGCATCAATAGTTTTGGATCAGTTGAGGTGGGGCTAATAGTTAACTACTAGTTCTATTTTTTGAGCATTTCATACACTAAAATGTATTTTGGTGGAAGTTTAATTGGCAAAGACTCATAGTCAAGCTCAAGCTTGCATCTAAAGAAGTGGTAGAGGCTCCCAGATCATCCCAAGTCTTTTTTCTTCTTATCTCCTTCTTTTATGACATTTTTGAAGTCATGTAAAGGTCCACACACTATGTAAGTAATAAAATAACAAGTGTATGCCTACTTAGCACCTAGTTAGGAGTTTGTTTGTACATAATTTCCTTAAAATTAATAATTTTAACATATTTTTTGCAAGGAAAAATTCCTAAATCCAAAAGCTGCATTAAGGATGGGGTTTCTTATAAATACAAAGATGTAATATGTATTGAAGGTCGATATTTTGATGCAACAAAGTATGTTATTGGTGTTCTCATTCTGTGTATAGTGTTTCTTACTAGAATGTGTGTTTCCTTTATGAATTTTATGTTCACGAATAGAGATGAAGCCAATAGTTTTATTATGTTTTAATGCTTGTGTGATCTTCTAGTTATGGTATCTATCATTTGCTAACAAATTCCTCTGTTACATGATGAGTTGGAGAAAGGATCACCTTCAAGATTTTGCAAACAATTTGTCTCATGTGTGCACACTTTTCGTGATTGCATGATTTGATGAGTCGTGAAACATCATCGATTTTCATCATTTCCTTTAACAATTGCATCGATGCAGTTGAGGATGTGTTGCTCCTAATTTTATTGGTTTACTACTCGATCCTTTTGAAGGTTTAATTCACAAAAGCGTTGTTTCTTTGACTTATGTCCATTAGGAATTTCGTTTTCAACAATTTATTGTCACCATAACTCTGTTATTTACTCTTGAACTCATGGTTAGAATAGGAATTCATATAGTTGCATAGTCAAAACATGCATTCATTAATAAATTTGAAAATACAAGAATGCATCAGTTTGTGGTCACCTTTTCTCAGAAGTTTTTTCGTAGATTTAATGATACCAATAAAAGGCCTTCTTGTGAACATTCACATTTATCTTCAAATTGGGCTACCCAATGGGTTGAAAAAAACCCAACTAGAACCTTGGAGGGAGTTAATTTGATCAACTTTAAAATAGAGAAATTCATAAGGATTTCTGCCATTGGCATCATGTAAAATGACTACTTAACACTAACAAGCTTCAAAACTACAATATTGACCTATGAAAAATGTTACTATCTTGGTTTTCCATTTTCTCATCAGTGTACTCGAATTGTGCAATTTTGTTATTATGATCCATTTCTTTTAGCTATCATTTTCAAGTAAATTATTGCAAACTTTCTTTGTTTCATTTTTTTTAAAAATACAAAAAATACCCTTGTGTTACTAATGGTATGATGCGATGATAAAGATTTGTGACTCTTTGATTGGTCGCTTGAAATTCAAACTTACATTGAGCTAGAATGCTTACAAACCTTATCTTGTTGGTGAACCTTTCTGCCCTCGATGAACCTTTTTATTCACAAGGTTAACCATTGATGTTGATTGATCAAATTTGTGTTCCCCTAAAAAATGGAGTTTGCCAATGTTGCTCATTAATATTTTTAGTAAAACGTTAATTATACACTCATTAACAGCAATACAAGTAAACTCACTTGTAATAAACTTTAATTTCTTTAATTAAAATTAACTTGTATTCATACTAACAAGCTTTAGAATAGCCACGAGACTGGGCTATGTAAGGTGTCAATGATTTGATTTGCCATTTATTGATTACTAAACTCCAAATATGTGATGATCTTATGTCGATCCATTGCTTTTAACTAGTCATTATTTTAATTATAATCTTACTTTGATTCAATAAAATAAATTATATTCTTATTAGTTTTTGTCAAGGTACGATACTATTGCTTTCATTCAATTCAATTAACCAATCAACTCATAGAATTTAAAAGATTAAAAGAAACTTCAAATGTTTATATCTTTTTCTAATTTTTCATTATTTTATGAATCACATTTTTCATTCATTCTATTAAACGATATTATTTTTGGTAGGGAGAAAATTCAAAAATTTTCAACAAAAATACAAATATTTTTAAAGATGAGTGAATGCATTGATTACAACTTTATCTTTTCCACATTTGTGACAAAAGAAAAAAAAAAACTCTTATGACATAATGGCATGATAAGGATTTGTGACTATTTGATTCATCAACTTGAAATTCAAACTTATATTGAACTAAAATACATTGACAAAACTTTGTACTCATTAGTCTAAACATTGATGTTGATTGATCAAGTTTGTGTCATTTCTCCAAATAGAAGTTGCTAGTGCTGCTCCTTTTTCCGTTTTTCAATAAAGCAAGGTATACACTCATTAATGTCAACTTTAGGCAAACTCACTTGCCACACCCCCCAATAAAAATTATAAAATAAACCTCTTAGTGTTGAGTCGAATATATATGTTAACATCCAAACTAGCCATAAATATAAAACATCAAAAACTTCTACAAATATAAAACAACTAAACTTGCCAAAAATAATAAAGTTTAGGGGGAAAACAAAAGTTGCGTATCTTTGAGCATCAGAAAAGATTTTGCTCGTAATAAAAAAACATTCATCGACAACAACTTAAAAAATATAATATTTAGACAAACTGTGGTCACGTTAATATCTCAATAATGGTGATATCTCAATAATGGTGTCGCTAGCGAGCACAGGTGTTAGAATGTGGAGAAACATGGGAGGAAAGGAAAGTAGAGGAATGGGCACATAATAAATTATTAATACTTTATAATACATTATTATAACAGATAATTTATTAATTATTAAAATATGAGTAAATAATTAATTAACTATCAAAAAATGAGTATATAACTAATGTTTAAGACACTATGAGTATAGTGTGATATTGAAATGAGTGTGGGGGACTCGAAGTTTTTAAGTGTGTTTTGGGAATGTACTTGAGGTGAGGTGGGGCCCACAAGCACCGCCAGATGTCGCTTTCTGAGTTAAAGTAGGTGTTCCGACAGGAAGTGTAAGAAACAGGCTGGAGTGGCCGTCAAATATATTCCCGGCCGCCGCCTTTCTTCTCGGGAAGAAAAACAATAAGTTCGTGAAGAAAGTACATTTATGCGAAGGACAGGTGCAGGTTGCTTTTAAGTTACTTCCCGACTTCACATTGGACGGACGGCACGGCAAGAGTGGAGCAGTTACTGTTTTCTGACTGACTGGTGACTGACAGCAGTCAGTTTAGTCAGTCAGTCATTCAGTCAGTCCAGTCACCCCGCGCCCCCAAAGTCCATTATTGTCCTGACGGCCACAGCCACTGCCCCCATTTGTGGAGTTTAACGGGGGGATTAATTGTGATTAAGGGGTGTTGGAAACTTGATTGATGGCACAGGGATAACATGGTGTAATTGTTTTAGTTTAGTTTATTTGGTGTGATGATCGTACACTGTGCGTGTGGGGATTCGAGCGTGCGATCTGCAGATGCTCTTTTGTGGGCCTAGTGAGGGTAAAAATGGAGGAGTAAATGAGAAGAAAGGTAAGATTTTTGAGCTCCAGAACCCTAGGAGTGAATTGCGTGCTCAAATTCTTACGATTTTGGAGAGGATCCGGTAATGGAAGGTAAGTATAATGTGGGGGGAGGATTGTTTTTGTTGTTTTTTAGTGGAATGTGATGAGTTTGAGGAAGGAAAGGTTTTGGAATTTGATGGAGTTTGTAGTGTCTGTCATGGCAGGTGGGAGGCTTTTGGGCTGTGGAAGGCTGTGTTGTTGCTGAGTGTGCTGTGGAAGGCTGTGGCTTTGATGAGTGTGCTGCGGAAGGTTGGACGGTATAAATGAGCGTTGGACGGCAATAAATTGGAGACAATATTGTGTATTCGAGTGGGGAGTGGATGAGCTCGAGATCGGAGCGGCTGTGGAAGGTTAGTGTGATGAATTTGTTGTTTTTGGGATGTGTTGTTGTTGATGTAGTGGATTGGACATGGAAAAGAGTTGGAAATTATTTAGGACTGCGGCTCTTGGTCGCTTGGATTGACTGACCGGTCTCGAGGATTTCATTAGAATTTTTCTTTTTATTTAATATATTTTGAGGTTTAAACGGTCGAAAATAGCAGGCAATGTACCCGCTATTTATATCCATGGCTGCCTTTTGCTAAAACTAGAAGGCTTGCTAGATTTTCAGTGATGTGACTACGGTGGAAAATGAGCTCCTAAGGAGATGATTTAGCCTCGTAAACCCTAAGGACACTTTTAGGATTTCTTGGTGTACGGCAAGGTTAGTGGAATTAAATAGATTTTGAAGAATTTAGTATTCGAAGTATTGACGAGATAGGTTTCCCCTGGCGTGCCGGTCAGGCAATCTTATAATTAACTGAAGAGGGGTGATTAATGAGCTTTAAATGTTTAAGGAGATTTACGAAATGGATTAGGCTCACAAAGAGGGGTGAAAATTTTCAGGATATTTTGCAGAGTAGGGGACACGAAGTATCATCGTAGTTGGAAGAATAGTATTGCGGAAAAGGCTGTTATATAATATTAAAATTTTAAAGTCTAGATTCTGAAGATCTCCAATGGCAGCTCTGCAGCATCTTTAGGCAGTGACAACAGACCTTTTAAGCTCCGCTTTTTAATTTTGTGATGTTTTTTATGTTCTGCTTTGGGCGAATTTTCCATGCGTATGCAGGTTTTATTTGTTCTAAGAACTCGTGGATTCGAAAATAATCAGAGATCCTTGGTGTCCCGAGGCTTTAACTGATGAAAAGTAAAGATTCATTCGTTTTGCGATGAGGAGGATAACATAACATAAAGTTACGATTCAAAAATAAAAGCAAAAATTGTTCGTCAATCGAAAGGTAAAAGAAGCTGAGATTCCTCTCAGGTATAAGATAAGATATTTACGAATTTTATTCATTGTTTAAATTTTTCTACAAAGTTTCATTTGATAATGAGCGATTCCGAGCATAAAAAGCCAGAGAAGGAAGCTTTTATTAGGCTCCGGGATTCGATTGTTAGGGTTTTTGTCAATAAAAAAATTGTGTAGGAAACTTGGTGGCTATGTACGATGACGTGCAAGTTAGGTAGATAAAGGGAGAAGGAAAAAACAGCAAAACGTGACGCCATGGCCGGGAATCGAACCGTGTACACTTTAGTTTTTACTTTAGGGTTAATATGGAGACATTTCGTGTCAGCTTCCTTCTCTTCTATTGCGGGGCTCTATTATCAGTTATGAATTTTATTATTAATATTATTAGTTCAGCTAGTTTGCCCGTTTATGCCGTCCGCTTGTTGACAGCAGTAGGAGAATAATAATGGAATAGAATAGTATAATGGCGGTCCGTATCGGGGTCATAAAAATGGCGTGGTGTAGTGGCATCGAGTCCAGATTGTAATTTGTCCTGCAGTAGACGGACATTTTGCGCAGCGTCCTTTTTCGATGGTGTGGTTTCGCGTCAACGTCGCCTTCTGTACTCTGCTGGAAATGTTCCCGACCTTAACCCTTGATCTTCATCACCAGAATAATTCATAATTTTCACTTCATTCGTTTCAATCCATTCAAACCTGCATCTTGATTTTCTTCAGTCATCGTCAGCGGCCCAGACGTCCAAATCGCTTCAGTTCTATTGTTATTTTAAGTCCACAGGCCCCAAGATTGAATACCACAGCGAGGCGATCTAGTTTTCAGAAGTTCAAGGCTACAAGCAAAGGCTATCCCTGTATTTGGCTCTTCAGACTTTGCAGATGCAAACGGCCCTTTCCATTCTCAGGAATAGATTTAGATTTTTCTTTATCTGCCATGGCAGCTTCTTCGTCACGTAAGAAACGGAAACCCTCCTTTCAATAAATGTACATTTTAGGGATAACCAGATTTTATGGGATTTTTCTTTATTTTCACATAGAGAGTTTAGCTAAGCTCTCTCTTAATCTGCTGATTAAGTGGTTGTTCGATTAGTCTCATTGCTGTTCAGAGCTTGTTTCTTGCTTTGGAATTCCTTCAGACGAGGGGTAATACTCGTTCAGAGAAAAATGGCACGTATTAACTGTTCATATTTGGGCCGTCGATGTGAGTCATTTTAAAGCTAGGAAGCATCTTTATGTAGAATTTGAACACTCGACCCACAATTTTTTTTGTTGCTCTTGAAATAGGGAGGTGAATGCGTATCTGTAGATGATTGCTTATTAAGCGATATAAAAATATTTTACGAGTGATAACAGAGCAATCTCTTCTGAATGTTTGTTTGTCTTTCGTGGGTTTCTGTAAGCATCCCTTTGTTGGTATTGGAACAGAGAGATAATGATCTGCCTTATCATCTGTAAATTATTGATTCAATTCGGCATTAGGAGAAAAATATTATATCCATAAAGCATCGTATTTTGTCGCCGTGCATTTTATGACCGGCGTGTTTGTTTCATAATCTTCGCTTCAATGGTCCTGTAGCCTTGAATTGAATTGAATTTCCCTCATCGCCACCGTTTGAAGTGGGGAATGTAAGGCTTTGGATTGGTCCCCGTTATTTCTGTCGTGAAAGAAAATTTTGCATTGTCATCAAGACTCTCACTATAAATGACTTCTGTAGCTGGTTACAAATACCTCTTCATGCATTTATGACTCCACCTACCCGGGAGGAAAGCGTTGAAAGTTTCCGTTTTTGTATGGATCCGGGACTGCTTAATCTTAAGCCCGTCCTTTCTCAGTTCTTTCCTCTGATCAGGTGTTATTTGTGTCCTGGAGTATGGAGCCAGGCTATCAAATTGTTGCTGATTTATTTTTTATGTGTTCATTTCGATTTTGAATCAATTTTAGGTGCGATATCAGGTTCGTATCATTTCTGGATGTGTAAACTTAGGTTAAGATTGGAATTGAATGTCAATGCAAATCAAGCTTATGTTAATTCTGCATGTTGATCTTCTGTGAGTGTGATCAAATTAGGTTCATAGATTCAAATTGATGATTTGTTATTGGTGGGTGCAGAGTCCGGAAGTGGGTTGCAAGTGTAAGGGATATGGGAGGAACGTTCTTCTTGATTTAGAGTCATCTGGGGGCGTTTGTATCTTTGAGGGGACAATGTTCTGATCTGGGAATGCTAGCAGCAGGCACAAGCATATTATGAATAATATGAAAAAAACAAACATTGATTTGGAAGCAAGTGAGAGCTATTATTCTGAGGAGTCTGTTATCAGCAATCAACTATCAGCAGCCTCCAATGTTTCTGGGCGTGAAACAGTTTTTTCTCATCATCCCCAGTCGCAAACCCCAACCCATATGATCCAGGTTGAAGAACAGGCAGCTAAATTCAGCGATAAGTCGTCTAGATTAGAGGAGACCTCGGAGGTCTCGCTAAATCTGGCGATTGGCTATGATGATGAAGGTATGCAAAGACGAGATCTTCGTACTTCAAGTTTCATTGATTATTTTAACCGGCAGGATAATCAAGGAGGAGAAGAACCAGAAACAGAGAAGGACAATAATGAGTCGGTAGACACCAAAGGCTTGGAATCCAGCAGTAATGAAGTTGCCGCTGCTAGTGCAAATCCCAGTAGTGCCTCATACTTTGAGTCCACTTCCTTAGGCTCAGAGCCCAGAGTCTTCTCATGCAATTACTGCCAGAGAAAATTCTACAGCTCCCAAGCACTGGGAGGCCACCAGAATGCCCACAAGCGCGAAAGGACTTTAGCCAAAAGGGGGCAGAGAATCGGGGCATTCACAAACCGATACTTGAGCATGGCATCCTTGCCTCTTCATGGTTCTTCAGAAACCCAAATGAATAGATCTCTGGGCATAAAAGCGCATTCCCTGATTCACAAGCCTTGTTATGCACCAGAGCCAGGAGGGTTACCTCTGAGCCACCATGGATGGTCGAGGACACCCATTGAACAGCACCCAGCCGTTGGCAAATATGTTACGGAGGAAATTGGTGGGGGCGGAGCTAGTATTGGGATGATGGGTAACAGAGGAGGTGTAGCTAGATTCGATAGCAGCAATTTTGGTGGAGGTAGTAGGCTTTTGGCGGCAACCCCTTTCTTGATGAATGAGGAAGCTAACTTTTGCTGGCCTGGAAGCTTCAGACGGCTGCACCAAACCGAACATCATGGCGTAGCAGCATATCATAACAATACCACTCAGAGTCAGAATCATCACGAGGCTCTCAATCCTAATGGGTTTTATCTTAAACCTAAGGAGGATGTTTCCAAGCTTGATTTATCTCTTCGCCTTTAATTGAGAAAATTTTGGTTAGGATGATGGTCTAGAGTCTGGATATAGATATATCCATGGAACATTTTGGTTGAAGCCCAAGTATGCTAATTTCTCGTTGTAAATTTCTAAATAACTTATAATCCTGGTTTTTAAATTTCTATCCTGTGCCTTTCAGCTTGCACATCCACAGTCACACAGAGAAATATTCTCCTAAGTATTCGGCCTTCACTTTTATTTTGGGTATATACATATATCCTTAGATAAGTTTCAGAACCTCATTAAATAAAGCAAAAGTCTGCATTTTGATGTAGAATTTTTACAAGAGAGCTGCTGTGGGGTATAAAAAGGTTTTATGTGCTCCGGTTGCAGTTTCAAGGAACCAAATTACTTGTCGTGGTAATCATTTTGCTGCTTGTTTCTGATTTATCTGTTGCTCTCTATTTTAAATTTAGACGAATCAGGTCATCATTGTTATTATTATGTCGTCTAATTCTAGTCAAGAACCTTTATAACTCGATTCATAAATGTGCAAACGCTCTTGGCATTGCGAATCTGTCTTTTAGGATTTATTACCTGTAGCCCGCACACAATGTGCACAAATGATTTTTCTTTTTCTTATTAAACAATTGTTTTAGCATTAATTCTTCAGAATATGCCAATCATTTCATAGAAGGTAGCAGAAGAATAACAGATCATGAATGAACAGAAGTATGTTTTGAAGAGGGGTGAGTTTCAATCGGTCTCCCTGCTGTTACAATAATAGGCATGGCATTTAAGGATGCGGAGAAGCAAGCAAACAAACGAGGAATGCTAGAATATGGTAGGTAAAGATTTTGGTTGTTTGGTTTTTCATTTCTTTTTTCAAGTTGGAACAGTAAATACAAGTCTAAAAAATGGGGGCATTCATTTATGTAACACGCATCATCTGTCAGTGGGCTGATTGCATTGGAATGGGTCGGCTTTATTATAATTATAAATTCACAGGTTCATTCATTGTTGCCAAGAATGTGGCCCTTTATTCTTTAATGATGAGCCCTTGGAATCCATTATTGATGGAAAAAGAGAATCCTATAATAATTAAAAGCTTTCTACTTTATGCACTAAAAGCATAGTGATATCTGGAAGCCAATTTGCAGACTGGGAATATGAATGTGAATGTAGCTACCTCTGTGTGGACCAGTTGTGTTTAGAATCCTGTTTTTGATTGTAGGTGTAATTTATACTTATCTGATCTCTGAAAAAGTTGTTTTAAAATTTTCCTCAGTATCTGTTGCGAATGGGAGTATTGTGTTCCGTTTGACATTTAATACAATCTCCTCCATGAAATGCTTTCTGGCTTACGCAGTAAGATGCTTATTTTCAAACTGGCCGCTAAATGATTCTCGTAGGAATAAGTGGTGCTGGTTTTTAATAAGTTCCTGTTATAGATTAGTTATTTTTGGGCATATGGCAATTCTATGAAAGCTTCCAAGAACATATCCTCAAACGAAATTGTACTTAATGAAGAATAAGCACGTTGGTGATAAAAGAAACATAACCCTGACTAGCACAGAGATTTTTAAACAAATAAAAAAATTATGTGTCAGATAAAGACGTTATCCAAATTTGAACCAGGAGTTAAGGTAGAGGAGTGCTTTTCCAAAATTAGACTATCATAACTTCATAACAGTAAGGATGTAACTTCATATTTTGATTTGATAAAATAAAAAATTATTGTTATATATTGAAGAGAACAGATTCATATATTTTACAGCTCGTGTATGGCCACATACAGTTGTCGAAAATAGAAAAATAAATAAAATATATGCCAGGTAGTCAATACCAATTTCAATGTCCTTGTGCTGGTTGGGGAAAGGGTTTGGTTTTGTGCTATTTTAAAATATAATTCAGATCAGTTAAAGATAAGTTCTGGCCAATGAGAAAAAACATACATTTATTATTCGTCATATAGATATTGCTCATTCCTAAAATCTAATGATGTTTATATAAAATATTAGTTTAATAGATCAGACAAAAGATGTTGGACAAGGTTTTCATTACACTACCTATTTAATCGTCTGCAAGAATAAGTACGTGAGACTTTTTAAATGGTAAGAACCATTCACTTTTTATGTCAGTTACAATTATGATAATCTTATACCTACTTTTGGTGATTTATGCACTATTTAACCTTCTCCAAGAATAAGTAGACAAACTTTTTAAATGTTAATAACCATTAACTTTTCATATCAGGTAACGCATAATTAGTAACTCGAGGATGTAAGAGATAATCTCGTCGTCAAATGAGTTCAGGGATGTACCAATATGTTGTACGGTTAGTGAAAGCCCGAGATAGGCATGTAAAGGGATATTTTATGTGGATCGTACTTTCGGGTTTTTTGTCATGTGTTTTGTTAGTCCAACATTGTTTTTCTCTCTTTCGAGAGGCTGGGCGTTTGTTAAGCATTCATGTCCCAAAGACAATTTATGTTTTAGTTTTGGTGGACTAAAGGTTAATGGATTAGTAATGATATTGCAATTAACACGCACATTGTTCAATGAGTTGGCTTAGGAGAATATAAAAATATTAGAATATGTCAAAATTGAATGATTATGTGTTGTATATGTGACAAAGAGTTCGAATTCTAATTAATGAGTGAAATAGATTTGACTTCCTTTTTCGAGGTAGTTGTGATTGTATAAATAAGGATCATTTGATTAATATAATATATAGCATTTTATTTTTCAGCTGCATCTTTATTTTTGTTGTTTTAAGTTTCGAATTTGGTATGAGAGCTAGAGGATGTCAATTGGAGTTGAGGAACCATAAGATATAGTGTTAATGACTTCATTGAAGCACTCTCATATATTGAAGAAGCCAATGCTTTGAAGATAGGAAATGATGTAGTAGGGGCTAGATGTGTGCTCAATAGTTTGAGGTGCTAATGGATTGAAGAAACTATACTCTATTGGGGTTATGAGACTTAAATGTGGGGATTGATGTACAATATTTCAGGGAGATCCAAAAATTTGAAAGCTTGGGATCATACTTTTAGGAGGGTTATGAGGCATTTTATGTGCAAATGATGTCCAATGGCATTGGAAGCTTGCATAATAGCATGACTACATCAATAGTTGGGAGTGAATTGAAGAAGCCTTACTAGTATATAAGCTGTTTTCGAAGATTAGATTTTACATAATGTATTGTTTTGTTATTAGTCACTTTAATTCCCATTTTTTTGTATGTAAATATATTAGTAGTCATTCTTGATTTAGTTCTTCCTTAAGGGGGAGTGTTGGAATAAGTCAACATTGAATGATTGTGTGTTGAATATGTGGCAAAGAGTTTGAATTCTAAACAATGGTTGAAATAGATATGTCCTCAAGTCAACATCATTTCTTTGTAGTTTGTTGATTTACAAGAATGTGAGTTGTCTTCATGGTTATATAAATAAGGATAATTTGATCAATATAACATAACATATTAACATATTATTTCTTTGCTCCATCTTTATTTATGTTATTATAAATTTCTAATTAAAACAAGGTATAAAATGTTTATTCCATAGAAGAAAACAAGCATTTGAGGAATAAAATTTCATAAGATTATGGCTATAATATAAAGGCTTAATGGTTTAACACTCTTCCTTACTCTTTTTCTAAATAAATTTATATAGTTTTTTATAATATTATATAATTGTGTAAAATGGTTTATTAATTATCTCTTAAAATGTGAATGATATGTGTTCTAATTGTTTGTGGAGGAATAAAATTAGTTTTAGAACATTTCATCAAAAGATTACTAAGAACTTCTAAAATGAAGTTTGGTAGTGAAATTGATGTCTTGTGTGGGGTATATTAGACATTTAAACACTCTTTTTATCAGATTTCTTTGATTTATGTGAAACAAATTCTTTGAGGTGGACTATCACTGTGTAGAAAGATAAACTTTTATGATAACTTATTAATTAAAATGAATCATAAATACTAATCTAGCATGTTATTTTCAAATTTTGAATTGATATGTGAATTATCAACTCATTCATAATTTATTTTACCAAAGAATTGGAACATGTCAGTAGACTACAATATATTGCTCCCAAAGAAATTAGGCTCACAAAGTGAAAAAATGTGAATTTCTATTTTTACATTGCCCCTAATAAATTAGGTTCAAAAAGTGAAAAAGTGAATTTCTATTTTGGGCTCTTGTAAATCTATGAAGGAATAATTTTTTTATAACACTGAGGGTAATACATATTAAAATCTTATGGTTCTAATGCAAAGAAGAGAAGTGTGACATCTCTTAACATGGAAAAATAGTACTTACAAGCTTCACTAATGTAGTGTTATTGTACTTGTCATAGGCAATGTATTATTGCATTCACTATGTCCGATTAGTGAATTAGTTTTGAACATATCAATTGATTATATGCAAGTATTTTTACCTAGTGTCATTTTTTCTAAAGTTTTTTAAATTTTTTTTATCAATGTAATATATTATTAAAAAATATTTATCTCCATTATAATTGGTTCAATTGATTTGGTCTTATAGGACCCCTTTTTTCGGAGCTCAACATATTGCATTTTTAAGGGCATGATTTTCACAATTATTAATAAACTAATACATGAAAAATATATCTTCAATTATTTTCCTATAAACATCAACACCCTGAAGTAATTTATTATTTTAATGTCATTATTTCTTCTTTAATAAGCAACATAATTATTTTGAAAACGTATATATTTCATAGTGTAACCCTTAATTTAAAATTTAACATTATCATTTAGAATTTAAAACATTACCATTTAAAATTAATTAATTTTATTAATTGTTGATGAAAACTAATAATTAGCAAGTTATATATTATATTTTCTTTAATATTTTACTATACGTAGTGTATGGTAAACATATAAACTTAATTTCTATTATATTATTTTATAATACATATTATAATACTAAAATATTATATAGTACAGTAATATTGTGTTATATATCTATCTGTATAGCCTTAATTTCCTATATATATTCGTTATTCTAATATTTAATGATTGTTTCTATTATAATACATTCTGACAAGTACATGCCACTATGTGGCACTTATTATTTGTTTTCTGAAATTGTATGGAGGTCCAATTTTAGAATTAGAATTATGAACACTACAAATTTGATTGTTGACCATATGGTTGACATCAGAAGACTTCCTCATGCTGGATATTCATAAGATTGGACTTTAAGAGGACTCCCATTTATGTCTATGATGAATGATAATATAATATAAATTTATTAATGTCCAACGTTAAAAAGTGCACAAGGCTGCAACTAGCAGGAGCACCAAACAATGCCTGTAGAAGAAGTAACATTATTCGTTGTGGAAGAGGAATCTTATATAATTGTGGTAGTCAGACCTAGAGATATACCAAGGTACATGTTTAAGGTAATGAAAATGTCAACTCAAAGAGTTAAAGGGTTAAGCACAACAATAGAGTATAAATAATGAAATGAATGTATGTATCGCAACTCACTTTGCTAAAACAAATTTTAAAAGCAAGTCTTCATTGATTGAGAGAAAGACATGGACTATTGAAGGATCCAAGAAAAATGCAATGATAAAGTTATCAAACATAATGCTTATATGTTATATTTGACTCATAATTATGACTTAACTTGTAAAAATAACATAATTTTCAACATTTAAATTAACTCATAAATTTTTTAATTATTATTTTGTTAAGTTATTTCATATTTGTTTTACATTAATAATACTAAAAAAAATTGACATAATAATTTCTTCACATTTTAAATTTTTATAACAATATTAAACTACAAATAGTTTTGACTAACATCCTTTTACACAATTGTAAGTAACTTCAAATAAAAGTAGAAGTCATAAATGTTTAGGGAAAAACTTATTAATCAACTGTCGTAATTATAATGACAGTGGCCAAAGTTTTATATTTATTAAAATCCATTTGTCTTATCAAAATTTTGCATGATAACAAAATAGAGGAGTTGTGTCTTTATAAGGTCTTTGCTAGGGACCAAAAAAAACATCAAAATCTGGCCGAGTGACGAACAATGACAAATGGAGACGTGCTCATCGGTGTCCCTCTCAAGGGAAACACCAAGACAAAGTAAAACTGGCGTTCACCTAGTGTAGGTAGTTTCCCCATGTTATTCGCGTGACATAAGACTTTTATATTTTTAATAGAGATTTTTTTTTTCCAAAAATATTATACAATTTATGATGGCTCTTCCCTTTGGATTATTGACTCTGAATTGATGGTTGAAATTGAAATGTTTGATTAAGGTAAAGTAAAAATATATATTCCCTTCTATTGACGATATAACCATGATTATATGCCCATGATAGTTAATGAATATTTTTATCTCTTAAATAATCAAATATGGGACAGTACTAGAATAGTTAATGGGAAATACCTAGTGGGTGGGTGTACTCTAGGACTAATTGTAACATGTGTATATAAGGATTAGTTGATCGTTTGTGTAATATGGGTTTATTTAGTTGTAAATGGTTGTTATGGTGACATTTATGTTAATGTTTTCTTCTTGTTTAGCTTTATGTTTGTTTTGAAGTTATTTTTTAATAATTACATTGGTTAATGACATGTGATTGTAAAAGGTTGGGTATTCTCTTAGTTTATGAATTTATTTGTGTAGACATATGTTTCTATACATTTAGATCACACATTAATACATTTAATTTATATGTCTAATTATTATACATATATATGAATGAGATATAGTTATACTCATCTATGTAGTTAATTTATGTGCTTTCTATCTAGATTAAACTATAATTCTATTTAGAGAAAGTATGCGCGTGTGAGTATAACTTTGGAGACATGTACTTGCCTTCTCCAATTTGAAATTTGAGATTCATATTTGTTTGATTAAGCATATTTACTTTTCAATCTTGAATTGATTGTGTATTGCTTGCACAATTTAATATATTTAATAATATGGCTAAAGTTTTGAAGGGGCATAGAAGTCTTTACAACAAATAAAAACTAATATAAAAGCCACTCAATAGCAAAAATTTAGCCAAGTTCACCTGAAATAATAATATCCCACAACCTTAATGGATAGTAGGTTTTACTAGGACACCAAACCTCAATGTGTTATTAGTAAAACACTAGATGACCTGTTTAGCAATAAAATAATTGCAACAAAGAATAAGAGAAGGTGCTCACAATCCAAAGACCTATAAAATGCTTGACACCTTCCTTGCAATACCCACATCATTAACTCATGGATAGAATTTTGAAATAGATTTAAGAAGACATCTCTTTTTTCCTCCTTAAATGAACAATTGCCTAAGATACATTGTTTTTAAACTTCATCAAATGTGAAGAGAAGTAGAAATCTTCCACCAAACACCTCAACTTGAATCATCTCATGTGATGAGGAAGAAAGTCTACTTAAGGAATTCAACTGCACCATATAATCCCAACTATTGATTAATTTTGCACTCAACAACAAAAATAAAATACACTAAATCCCCCCCCATCTCTCTCCCCCTCTCTCCCTTTCTCATTTTTCTCTCATTTTTCAATTACTCAAATACATATATTTGTATATCCCTTATTTTTATGTTATTTTGCTTTGTCAGATGAATAATGGTTAACTAATGCAATACTTAAATATTATCAAAATAGAATGATAAACAATAATTCAATTAAGTTAGGCAATATTCTTGTGGAAATAATGAATTTGACATTGATTACATGAACACAATTTATGAATTACATATGATATGTGAAGAATGTGCACAATTTATAATTTCATACATGTTAGTGTATACGATCAATGTTCAAAAAAATTTGGTTGACTACATTCTTGTATGCATGCAGAGGAAAGTGCCTCGTGGCCTCCAAAAAGAGAGGGAGAGTATCATTAGGTAGAAGGTATAACATCTAAATAAAGGATTGTAATCATTAGGTAAGTTCCATGTCTAGGGTATTTAACCTAAATTTTCTAAAATCCATGAGTAAGTGGCACATATGGGGTTTAGCCTAGTTTTATAGGCCAAGGACTAGGTTATATTATCTCAAACCTAGAATGTCAATTGAACCATTTAGATTTTCTTTCTTTCTTTTTGAAAAGATTCTAAAATGAAACATACTGATACTAATTAATATTTAACAAGGGATTGAACATATATAATTAAGGTCTCATCATTGACATAATTTGATCTTCTATTTGAATTAATTTGATAAGTTGATACACACATAATTATGTATGTGTGTGAATTAACCAATACATACATACATTTCACACACATACGTGTGTGTGTGTGTGTGTGTGTGTGTGTGTGTGTGTGTGTGTGTGTGTGTGTGTGTTTGTGTGTACCCATGAATAATGTAATGCTCCACCAAGGAATCCTTGGAAACATAGGGTCATTTATGCACTTCACATTTTTTTTGAAACATTAACACATGAACATAACAATTGCAATAATGAATGCTAAGCATAAGTAGTGGAATATAACAACGATCCTCAAACAATCACACACAAGATAAATAATGGAAACCAAAACCAAGGCTCCAAGACAATCCAAAATACAAGATTGAACGATTAAGTCATATTTAAGCCACCACATGCAAGTCTATAATTTGTCCACAAATCTCACAGGTCATGACCATATCACTATCTTTGATTACCAATCGAGGAGACTAAGTCATCCTTGTTACAATTCAATCACAAGGATACATTTGATACCCAAAACATGAAGATGTTATGAACATATCATAACAAGTCATAAAACCACTATGAGTATATATGTACCATCTTAAAGTGGAAGCCCCCACCATTTAAGACCTTTTAGCTCTTGTTCTTTAGTGATTTGATGGACCATAGATGCATTTGTGCTCAATCTATCTTTTCTCCCTCTAGGCTCCTCCTTTTCAAGTCTCATTAGTATACTTTTTGAGACTTCAAGGTTAGTTCTTCTCAGGATAACCATGGTATAGGTCGACATTGTCAACCTATACTCGTATGGGTTAACCAGGTCAACTTTTACGCTAGGAATTTTTGATCTTGGGAACAATTTTGTCTTAGGGATTTAAATTGGAAATTCGGGTGACCCTGTTATTTTGATCCCAAAAAGTAGTATGAAAGGAAGCCAAGGCACCTCATTTTGACATCCATTGGAGATCAAGAAGAAATCACAAACAGTCTCAAGGACAATGAAGCTATCATTCAAGGAGTTCTCAAGATTCAAGGATCCTTTATGACAATTTCCTCTTCAAGATCTAGCATTTTATTGGCCATCAAGGGAGGAGATCTACATTGTGACATTCTTCTTCTTCTTCTTTTATGCAATTTATATCCATGTCTCCATGATTAGTTTTAATATATCCATTTTATTTGTAGAGGTTTCCTACATCCTTCATTGAAGATTTAACATCTACAACATTCAAGCATTGCAAAATCCATGTCATGAAAAAGATTTCATGTAATGCCTACCCCTAGTTGACTTTTCAAATTTGTTTTGCTAGATTCTTTTAGGCCAGATTTATGATTATGTTTTATAATTAGTGGTACTTGGTTGCCAAATTTGATTAGATGTATTTCATACTCAGTTGATTTATGTTATGAGTTACTTAGTTATTTCATGTATTCAGGATTACTTCAATGATGATATATGTATGTTCATTTAGTGATTTCTATTATCTCATGATGATTAGTTAGATGCATTATTTATATGTAGTTCTATGGTTACTTATCCCATACTTGGATGTGTATGGTGTACTTGTCTGTTTTACTTTATGATTGACGTTCTTGATGTGGTTGAGGGAGGGATTTGTAGTCAACTACTAGTCGGGATCTACACGATGCACCACTCTCTACCATTGCTTGTTTAGTTTAGAATATGAGTATGTACATGCGTGGATTTTATGCATATTACAAGCATTGAGTATCAACTTCCTTGAATTGCCAAGATGAACGTACCTTATCGCAGTATCTCAATGGTATAAGTGGGGAGATAATTCTTGAGTCCAAATCCTAACCTTAAACCAATTTTCCTAGAAAGTAGGATAAGTATTTGAGTTGGTTACCTATCTGAATTCATCAAGTGATGTGAATTCGTGATTTTGATCCTAGAGTTTGAATCTGTGCTTTGTCCTCTAGTTGAGTTTTCATATTTAATCTTGTGGGTTTGTGATGATTTTTTGTTATAATTAAATCAAATTAAAAGATGATTTAATGATTTAATTTAATTAAAATTTTATAAAGAAAATTTAGTATTTAATTATATTTAATTAATTGAGAAATTAATTAAATAAAATAATTAAATTTAGAAGTTTTTATTAAAGTTCTTATTTTGGCATATTTATATTTATTTAATTTAATAATAATTTATTTAGGAGTTTCATTTTAATAATAAACTCTAAATAATATTATTAGTTAATTTAATAAATATTAAGACAAGAGCCTACAATACAATGGTAAATTGTGAGCCTCTTAATTGGGAGGTCTTGGGTTCAAATCTACTCAAGATTAACTAAAAATTGAAATAATTAATCAAAATAAATAATAATTAACCTTGGCTTTGGCCTCTTACTGATAAAAATAAATAAATATTATATTAAAAGTGTCTCATGATTTAATAACAGAGAAAACATTAATTTAATAAATTTTATTTTAATTAAATTGTAAAAAGTTGTGCGTGAAATTAAAATGTAATTAAATAATAAAGGAAAAAGGGTTTTCGCGTGATTGCACAATCGAAGCCCTAATTTGGGGAAGAACTCTTTGTTAGGAAATTAGAGTTCATTTCTCCATACACAAGTTTGGAGGAGTTGGTTTATGAAAAGAGGGTTTCCAAAGGAAAAGCAAAATTCTTGTGTGTTTTGTGCATTTGCTATTTTAGCATTAGATCCAGGTAGGATCTTGTGGGTTTGTGCAGTTGTTGCTCATTCTTTGATTTCTCTATCTTCTTCATGTTTGCAAATCTACTGTCAAAATTCAATTGGGTTAAAACCCTTGTATGTGATTTTATCATTCTTCAATTGAGAAACCACTGTACATGAATTGAGAATATGAAACCCTTGTTTGAGAAAATTGATTTCCATTATTGAATTATCTGTGCTTTAAATCTGAAATCCTTGCGTGTGAATTTGTTTATTCTTCATTTTTGAAAACCTCTGTAAATGGATGAAAGAATTGAAACCCTTGTTCGGTAGATTTTATAGATTGTAGTTTGATTGCTTGGATTTAGGTTGGGGTTCGAGAAAGAATACCATAAATTAAATTTTTTAAAATTTGAATTGTATCTTTTTTATTGCTCTATCAGATTCGTATTGGAAATTGATTTTATATATAATAATAATAATAATAATAAAATTACCACAGTAAATAAACTTACTATGATAATTCTATATACATATATTAAATTTCGATTTCATGTTGTTGATATCACCCCTGCAATTTTGATTACCCTTGCAACTTTGGCCTGTGAATATTTTGATAAGTGGGGCGTTGTTTTTAAATGGTTTTTTATTTATAAAAAAATATTTTAAAAAATGGGAGTGGGGCTGTGAACTCCCTCCGTTTGCCGTAGTAGCAGTTGCCAAGGCAACAACTGTCAAGGCAGCGACTACCTTTCACAGCCAAGCCGCAAGCAACTTTCCTATGAATGGGACATGTGATTTAAATCGCAATTTTTTTTTTGTATTTTGTATTTTATAATTTTAAATTTTATTAAATATTTTAATATAAGATATTAAATGTTAATTAAAATAAAACATTTTATTATTAAATACTAAATATTATTAATATTTTTATTAAGTATTATTTTATTATTAGTTTAATATTTATTTTATAAATAATTTAATATAAGTTATGCTATTAATAAATAAGTAATTATTATCTTTAATAATTTAATGATGATGAATTTAACTTTAATAATATTTAATTGAGGTTATTAATTAATTAATTATTAAAATGTATATCTATAGTGAATGGATAATTGTAAATTTGGGAAAGATGTTTATTTTAAGTAAACTTGGGTTTTACTTGATAGTTAAATTTTATATGGGAAATTATTTCTATTATTGGGAAAAATTATTACATCTTTTGACAATTAAAAAACCCTCAAGTTTTTAACGCTTTGGTAATGAAAATTGAAACCATATCAACTATAATACTTAAAAATGGAAATGAAAACTTGAAAACTAATAGTGAAGATTAGACTTTTGTGTTTTCAAAACATAATGAATTATGAAAATTACTTTTGTATGTACTTTATGTGATGTGTGGTTTACTGCTAGTGGTTTCAAGTTTTGACTTAGTACTTTGACCAGTCAGAATGTTTACTAGAGGCTTGGGGGTTTTGTTCTGTGATGATTTTATAGCTTATTTTGGTTACGATCTTTTATACTTGACCATAGTGATGCGTCATGTGTGTTCTATGATGAATTTGATCAGATATTTTGTTGTGCTTTCTAGTTTCTTGTGTAGAACTGAGGTGAATGGTATGACTTTTCTGGTATAACCTTTGAGTTCAATCAATTATCTTTGGATTGCTTCCTAGTTGCTTGTTTAGGATTGAGGTGATTATTGTGATTTGTTTTGGTGATTTCATGTGATGTCATGGGTTGGTATATATGTACTTGATTTTGGATCAATCCTATTAGTATGATTGTATTGGTTAAATCTGTGATTTTGATCAGTGATATTTTAGTCTTTCCAGTTGCTTGTATAAGAACTGATGTGTATTTTATGATCTTATGAGATATTTTTATGATCTTAGGGTAGGCTATCTGTATGTCATGTTGGGAAGTGGCTTGTAATGGAGGCTGGAGCATTAAAGAGGTTGCTTGGGTAACCCAATGTAGGTTGCCTTAATAAGTGATAAAATTTTATTAAATGGGTTTAAAATAAATTAATAAGATACAGTGCCACATAAAGTCACTAGGGGGTCAAAGTCCTAAGAGACTGCTAGGGTAACCTTAGAGTTGACTCGTTAGTATGCCTTGTCTGTACGAAAAGATACTAATGCCACATAGAGACACTAGGGGGTCAGAGTCCAAAGAGGTTGCCAGGGTAACCTTAGAGTTGGCTCATGCGATGACACTTGCCCACTTACATAGTAGATTTCCTATGTGTCTTTGTTGCCTCTAAGATTAGATGATACTTGTGTCTTGGTACCCTCTGAGATAGTTTGCTTTTAGGTGTTTCGTTGACCTAGATGTTGGTTATGACTTGTGTTTTGATATCCATTTGGGACTTGAGTTTATCTCCTCAGCACGGTGGGAGTGGGCCATTTAGGTTACACAAGGTCGAGTGGTAGTGCATTTTTCTTATACCATTAAGATTTGATAGTTGGATGTCATTTCTGGATGTGTTTGTGTAGATATTTCTTTCTTTTTTATCTTGTATTTTTGTTGGATGATTATAATCTATTGTATGTATCTGATTATCAAAGATCTTATGAGATGATGTAATCTATTTTATGATGTATATTCTTTCAGCCTTTCATACCCTATGACTTGTACAGTGGATGATTATGCATTCTAGTCATGCCAAGTGACATCTTATGTAATTGTATATTATTTAAATGGATTCATACTTGTGATTATTCCATGATGTAGATTTTGGTTGTGTTAGGTTTAGTATTAATAAACTTAAATGTGATTCAATGTCATGGAACCCTTAGGAGATGTAATATGTTTATGATGGTTGTATGTATGTGAGTTATTGCTTCTGCTATTTTATCTCTTGTTATTATTGCTTCTGCTATATTATATTTGTTGTTTATTATCTTTCAAAAAAAAAGTTTGACAAACTTAGTGAAATGTTAGGTTAATTTCTTTTGGGTTCCTTGGTGGGGCATTACATTTCGTCAAGCAAGGTAAATATTTAACATTTATCTTGCTTCCTTACATGTTTTACATTTCATTTCCTTTAAAGGTTAGTTCCTAAAGGGGGGCTTGACTAAGGTAAGGCCCTCGCCCCAACAAAAATCAACTTTTCTCGTGTGCAGGAATAGGGTATCAAATTTACAAATTTAAATTTGGAAGGTATTAGTCTTAAGCTTTCAAAAAAATATGGGTCAAAATCATTCTGATGCTTTGGGAACATGTATTTCATCCTATGAACATGTCGATAGACATCACCTAGATAAACATGTACCTAGATATATGATATTTTTTGGTTTTTCTTGGTTTTATGTTTTGATCACATATTTGCATTCAAAATTTCAATTATAGTTTCAGATTCATAGTTTTCAAAGTGAAAAAGCATTTTCTTTTGCATTTTTCAAGGTCAATTTCCACCCTTCTTTTTATCTCTTAGACTAGACCTATTTTTATATTTTAATTTGACTAATTGCATACATATTTCTCTTAGATCTATTTTACCTTTTGCATTTAATCAATTGGGTCAATTTACTTTCACATTACATTTCTAAGGTTAATGAACATTGCATAAAATAGGACTTGCTTGCATAGTTCCTCAATATAATTTGGGGTTTAATAGTATTTGAATTCTCTCATCCTATTTGGTTTTTCTAATCTAACTTGAGTTATATTGAGTGAGAGAGATGTTTGACAATCCCTCTTTCTCTTGTATTGAATGGCTTAGTAAGAAAATGTGTTGTTAATGAATTTATCTCATCTAGTTTACATTGTTAAATTCATCTAGGAAAATGACGTCAATGAATTTTATAGTACAAATTAGATGAGGTAAATCCATTAACAACATACTTTCACACTAAATCACTTAATCAAAAATCAACTTTCACACTAACCCATTTAATACAAGAGGAGAGACTTCCAAACATAACCCTCAATATAACCCAAGCTAGAGTAAAAAAACTCAACTACAATGAAGGGATTTCAATACTAAACCCAAATTATACTAAGGGAGTGCATAAGAAAGTCATCTTTCATGTGATATTCATTAACTTTAGAAATAAAAAGTGAAAGTAAACTGGTCCAATTGATTAGATTACAAAGATAAAATAGATATGGAAGCAATATGTATACAATAAATCCAATTAAGGATTTAAAGTTGACCTTCAAATATACAAAGGAAACATGCATAATTGAAGCCCCCATTTAGGAATTAACTTTGAAAGGAAATTAAATGTAAAGCATGTAAGAAAGAAAGAAAAATGTTAACATTTACCTTGCTTGATGAAAATCTTGTCATAAGGATTTTGCAATGCTTGAATGTTGTAGATGTTGAATCTTTAATGAAGAATATAGAAAATCTCCACAAATGCAATGGGTCTACCAAAACCAAATCATAGAGACATGGATGTAAATGTGCACCAAACAAGAAGAAGATGAATGTCACAATGTAATCTCCTCCCTTGATGACCAACAAAATGCTAGACCTTGAAAAGGAAATGATCACAAAGGATTTGTCGATCTTAAAAACTCCTTGAATACTAAATGAATGCTTGAAAATACCTTCAATATGCTAGCTTGAGTGTCCTTGAGAGTGCTTGTGATTTATTCTTTATCTCTAGTGGATGTGAAAATGAGGTGCCTAGGCTTCCTTTTATACTAGTTTTAAAATAAAAAACAAATCAAGCCAACATGGTCACCTGAATTTTCAAATTAAATCTCTGAGATAAAACTACTCCTGAGACCATAAATATCAAGGGTAGAGGTTGACCTAGTCGACCTATACTAGGGTTATCTAAAGAAAGGGTAACCTCAAGGTCTCTGAAATTGCACTAATTAAACCTAAAAAATGAGGAACTTAATGGGAGAAAAGACATATTGAGCACAAATGCATCCATGGTTCATAAAATTACTAAAGGATAGAAGCTAAAAGGTCTTAACTAATGGGTGCTTCAATTTTGAAGATGGTACAACTATATTGATAGTTGGTTTTACAACTTTCTATGATATAAGGCTGTTACTTCTTTTCATGTTTTGGGTATAAAATTTATCTTTGTAATTGAATTGTAATGAGGATGGATTAGTCTCCTCGATTGGTAATCATTGACAGTGATCTAGTCATGACTTGTGAGGTTCATCGAAAAATTACATACTTGAATGTCATTACCTTCACATTTAGAAAATGTCATTAATCAACCTATTAGAATGGTCAAGGTTGTCATTGCACTAAAAGATCAACTTGGCACAACATCCCTGAACACATATTTTCTCTCTCTTTGGAACCTATGTAAGTTGATCCTAATCCTTCAACTTTATCTTGTAAGACTATTCGTAATCAAAATTCTTATAAGTGTCATAATAACAATCAAGATAAGGCCAATGCCCGCTTTCTTTCTTCTCAAATTGCATCCTATTCTCAAATTTTTCCTTCCTTCGATCAATCCATGGTTGAACTTTGGAGGAAGTTAATTATTGTAATAACATGCAAATGTATAAACACAATTCCTCTATTCATATTTTAGATTTTTTGTGATTAATCTTGATTAGGAAGATACTCTTGATTATGATGTTATTGATGTTAATGGTAATTCACATGTTAGTGATGATAAATATGAGACCATTGATATGGATCATGATTTTCCTAACATTATTTCAAAATAGTTAATGCTTATTCCTTGTATCAAGCATAATGACTCCCACCATAGTCCTTTCTAGGATCTGGCTATTGTTCCTACTATGTTGTATGTTATTCCTCTTGTAGTTTTCCCACCTTTCCCTCATGTTATAGATTGAGATGTTGGCAGGGAAGGGGGGTAGGGAATTTGGCATGTTTTTCTTGATGCTCCCTTGGCACAAGGTAATGAAGTAATCAAATGCGTTGTGTGCATTCTTCTATTTGTATCTATTTTCTTCTATATGTCATGTTATGTTTTATATGTGGTATCATCCATACATTTTTTCTTCTATCATCATCTTGGATGCCTGTGACATGGTAGGACTGATTCTTTTTGGTCTTCATGTTGTGGGTCCACAAACACTCTTATTTGTATTGCTTATGTATTTTTCCTCCATTTTATTATAGTTAAAATTTATTTCCATGGAATTATGACATTTCATACTTGATACGGTATTACATATTATTATATGATCACATTGACCCTAAAGTTGGTAGATCCCTTTTGTTCTCTCTCTTTTGTCATGTGTTTATTTACTTGAAGTGTTATTGCTTGGGGACATTTCATAGTGGAAATGTTTCTATTGGATGCATGCATGCTTTTTTTAAAGCTATTTCTCCCATTGAGGTGTTTTCAATCACTTTAATGTGGGAACATACATCCTCTCACTTAAGCACACACAAATTTTGATGGCTAGTTGTTTTTAGCTTTTTAGATGTAGTCTACTTAGATGATAGTATCATGTTCTTGAAATTGCCTAATCTAAGCCCAAGAGTGAGACTTTGGCCCTCTTGGCCTTGATGGCATGTGTTTGACATCAAGGTGGTCTACTTAGATGAAATTTTTCTTATATTAATATAGTATGGATGATGAAGTATAGTACGATTCTCAATTTATCCAATCCAAGCCCAAGAGTAGGACTTTGACCCTTCTTGCCTTGATGACAAGTGTTAGGAATCCAATAAGATGTCCTACTTAGATGGTGAATTTATTCCTTATCCATTTTTATCTATTAATTTCATGTTTCTTAAATTAATGAGGATGTACATATAATACATATTTTTATTTATTTATTTAAATGACTTCGGTACTTATTTATCATTGTTAGAGTTGTAGCTTCTCAAAATCCTTTTGATATTTTTCTCCTACATCCCTCACTAGAATTTCTTTGTGGTCATGTTTTATTTTTTTCCTTAAATTTTCTTCTATCTCCTTGTTAACCTAGATAAATTTCAATATGTGAGTTTGGTTTCTTCTTGCTCATATATGTCCTATTTACCATTATTCTTTGCATTTGAAGCATAAGTTATTTTTTTTCAATTCATTGTGTTTCCTCTTGAATTATTTTTTGCATTTATGGTTAGGATCTCATGGTTCATTTCCTTTTGTAAGTTATGATTTTATGATAATTCTTGAGGTGTATACTTGAGGCATAGTTCTTATTTTTGTGTTTTTTTAGGTGTGTGTCAAATCTTAATGTCTTTTGGATTTCCTCTTATAGGTTTGTTGGTTCTAGGGCTCCCACTATGCTCTTGATTGACTCTTTTGATTTGTCTATAAATAAATAAGTGATTCTCTCTTGAGAGACTTCAGGTACCATGGATGCCAATATTTCAAACTTAGTAGCTAACTCCTTAATTGATCCTTATTGTCTAAGTTGATTTAATTTCTTGAAGTACCATTGTGGGTTTGTCCAATCAAATTGCTTTATGAGTTTTTGTGTCTACTCAACATAACATTTTTTTTATGACACTAGTTTATAAGAGCATGTTAACACCGTTATTGTATTTCCCCAATTAAATGGAATACTATGAATTTGATGGCACTTCCTTCTATCATCAGGCTTAATGAAAAATAGGTGTCCAACATTTGTGCTTGTAAGCATTTTGTAGTTTTTCACGATCCTTCAAATATGGGAATAATTGGTTTATTTATCTCCTCTCTTAGTTAATTTTCTTGTGTTGTTTCTCTCTCTTTATTAGATGTTTATTCATCTTGGAATCATGGTAATCTTTAAATGTATTTTCTTTCCAAGTTTAGGATTGATTTTTGAATATGCATTTACAAGAACATCATTATCATTCATGTGATGGTTATTTATCTCATATTCTTCTTCATGTTCTTCATCAAGTAAGAATGAGGATCTTGTAGGCCTTGCATATGATATTCATGGTTGGTTATTATTATTCTTTTATTGGTTTTTATCTCTTCTATTTTTACTCATATTATGAATTTCTTCAAGGAGGAGCAAATTTGTCTCACTTTGCTCAATGATAGCCTGGCAATTTCTTTTATTTTTCTCTATGAGAGTTTGAGTGGTTTAGGTTGTTTAGTCCATGAATGATCAAAATTCATTACTCAGTTGATCATTCATGGTGGTTGTGATTTTCCTCCTTTCTCTTTGAGTCCTTTCACTACTTTCCATTAACTACCTCTCACGAGATGGTAGGAAGGATTCTCTAATGCCACTTGTAATGTCCCCTTGTTGGGATTTACTCTTTGATCACTTCAAATTACCAATTTAGAGTTTGGAGTAGGTCTTATTTATACTGTGAATAAATTTTTAATGCTTCAAATATATTTTACACATGAAAATATATGAAATTTACTTGTATCTTAAAGGTATACAAGCTTGTGAATAATATATATGAGAAACAATTATGTCATATACAAAACAAAGTATATTTAATATTATGATTCTATTATAATAATGTGGAAACTTAAAATTAATATGCTTCTTTCTATTTGACATTGTTTCCCCTTATCTTAATTCATCACCTAATATTCTCTTTGATGCTCCTCTTAATAATGGATTGAATCCTTATTATTTTTTATCTAATATTAATCCCCTTGTACTTTTCAAAGTTTCTTCCCTTTGCATGTTGTTTTTTTATTTTTAATGTTCTCCTATACCTTACTCACATTATCCCTATTTTTCTCCCTTCTATCTCCTTTTCCATTTTTATATGCTCCTTATTTTTCTTGATCTTTATCGATCACTTTGATGAGGAGGCAAGTTTCTTGAGATGGTTTTTCACCTTACAATAGGATTGTTTTCCTATTCCTTACAAAATTTTCAAACACAAGCTCTAGAAGTACTTTCACCCTTCCAAATTACTTCATTAGCATATCACAATTCATCTACGACCCTCTCAACAAGCAAGTGCACAAGTTCCACTTTTCAACCATTCTTGGGCAATTAGATACAAAGGTGTAAACAAAGACATCTTAGTAGATTTGACCACCTACACCCATTATCCAATAGATTTATAATTAGGAGTGGTCTCCTATGATAAAATGATCACAACTTTAGCAGGCTTTGGGGTCCCAACCTTTCCCAAATACTCAATATCACAAATTTCACTATTAGGTATATGAGCCCCCAATTAGGCCTCCTAATTTAGTTTTTGATCCACAACCTTGATTTCACTCAAGATATCCCAAAAATAATAGAAGATATAAATAAATTTTTTTTCATTTGTATCGAGTTCCCTAGTTTCAACTCAAGGTGACACTATTTGATCAGGGTTGCCTTTATAAGGCACCTATTTAGGCTTATTTGACTTGTTACATAGGGTTTCTCATAGATACTCATTTTTCCCCTTCATTCATTCAACCTAACATTTCCAACACTTCAACTAGTTCAAATACAACCCAAACAACCTTTACAAAATGACCAAACCCCTTGATCTCAATTTTCAATCAAAATACACTATTGTGTTGTGTACTTTTGCGTATCACATAAAGATCCTAGGTTGCTAGGGTTTTCTCACATAATTAGCCATAAGGAGTGACCAAATAATGGTTTTATAATATTAATGTACATACACGAGCCTTGCAATCCCCAACATTTAGATTTACCCAACCATGGATATAGGCCCAAAATCCATTATTTATCTCCAAACCATAGTTGATAAGGGTTTCTACCTAGTGATAGAAAAATATTGTTCCCCCCTCATCATACAACTTTAGATTTTCAAAATTGCAAAAGAAAGGTAAAGAGACACTTTACATAGATTAGTAAATCATCAACTCCTACCAATCCAATAAAAAGAAAAGTACATACTAATAACAAAATAAATGTTGCAAATCCTCACTTTTTTATTCACCAACTTGCAAAATATCGTTCACCACCACATTGTATAGCCATACTAGATCTTTTACAATGTTTTCCCAATAGTTGATATGTTATTACTTGTTTTACAAGAGTTGACAAATTTTTGCAAATGTTGTCATTGACAACATTGTAACATTTTTAAAATTTTTGTAATATGCAACTTCCTAAGTACTTTAAGACCTAAAACACCACAAAATGAATATGATGAACTTGAAACATCATGATATTTTTTTTCAAATGGGTTTTCCCATATTTTTCCCTCATTGGACCAACTATGCACAATAATCCCTAATTGGTCATAAAGTACAAATTCATGCCAACTTTGGCTTGCAATAATATTTTCCCATTACATCAATGGTCTACATTATCCATATAGCCTTATTATAATTCTAATACCCTAACAGGAACCCAATTGGTTTGGGCCTTCAATTCAGTCTTGGGGTGCTCCTTTGCCATACTCTCTAGGGAAAAATAGTCTCAATTTCTCTTAGAGATAAACTAATCCAAATCAATACCTTGATTTTTGATGTCTTCCTCCAACATCCATGTGGTTCCTAAGTTTGGTATCCCTCTCCATTTGACCAAGTGTTCCTAATACACCTTGTTCCTTATCCTTTGAGCTTCTCTAGTATCCATAATATCTTCGATTGATGATGCTTTTGTGTTTGGTAATTCATTTACCCAATCTTCATTATTCAGAGTTGAGTATGCATTTTGAGAATCTCCATGCACAATGCCTTTGAACTTGATCAAATATACTATGTTAAATATAGAAGAAACACCTATATTAAAGGGTAACTACAACTTATAATAATTTTCTCCATATCTTTCCAATATCCTATAGAGACCAATTCTTCTCATTGTAAGCTTACTATGACTACCCTTGGGAATGCTCTCATTGTTCAAGTGAATCATCATTAATTCTCCTATAGAAAATTGCACATCTTTTTTCATGACATTTTCCTTGTCCTTGGCCTATTGTGAATTATTCTACAAATGAACCCTCACCCACTCATGAACCTCTTTCATTTCTTCTTCCATATCTTCAACATAATCACTTCTTTTGTTTGATCCTTGCATATCCCTCAATTCAAAAAATCCTATAGGGTGTTGCCTATTTATTATTTCAAAAGGACTCATACCTATATGCTAAAAGTACAACACACTTCTATAAACCATTCTATCTAAGGGAACCCATTTATTAGGAACCTTGAATGCCAACTTATAGCTTCTTACTTCTAATGTAAAAGGGAAATGAGTGAGATGTGATGATTGTAACTCTCAAATGAACCAAGAAAGAGACCCTTAAAAGGTGTAGTACAAGATGGAAGACTCAATGGAGTAGAAGAAATAATGCTAGTATCCAAAAAGTCAATCTCAAGTAACAATAAAAATGAAAGTACACTAGATGAGAGATGTAAGAACTAAGCTATGATGAAAATGCAATAATGAGGAAAGTAAATCTAATCTAACAAGATGAGATTACAATCCTCTTAATTAAGCTATGTGATTTAAGATACAATGCAATAAAGGAAAGATTAATCTAAGATGCAAGTAATCTAGATAGCAGATAAAGTGTAAGTTCTCAAGTGCTCAAGAATTAAAGTAAACAAAATGAAAGCATAACAATAGCATGAACACATATGATATGAGAGACTGGGGAGAGAGCCTCCTTTTTAAGAGTAATGGGCATTTAGAAATTAAGAGGAAAAATCTATGGTGGAGAATGGTTCTCATTTTGACTTTGGTGTACAATTTTCTTAATAAGAAAAATTAGTGGTTGTGTTTAAGAGGAAAAATATGTGTAGAGGAGATTAGGAGGCAAAAGAGATTCCACTCACCTTGGAAATTGTGCATTCAATGTATAGATGAAATCCTTTTTCTTTTATTTTTAAATTAGGAAATTCCTTTTTCATGTGCACACATAGGATAAAGAGGATTTATTTAAAAAAATTATTAGTAATAATAATCTCTAATAATTGGAAAAATAGATTACATTCTTATTTAGCCCATAGGCTCAAAACAATAGTTTGCCTAACCAGAAACTGAGATTGATACCTATACTAGCTCCACCCAACTTAACATTACAAAACCTCACCATTATAAAACAAAATGTGAGGTGACCATGAAACATCAAGAATAATGCTAAGCATAATAGAGAACAATAAAAAGGTTATGGTAGAATAACAAAACACAATACATAACTGAAATCATTATATTACTTGAGCTAAGTATCAACATCCATATAGGTAAGGCTTGGAATGGCCTAAGGTTCATTTTTATCATTTTCACCCTTCCTAAGGACAAGGCATTCTCTAGACTAGCCACACAATCAAAAAGTAAGGAGACATGAATAATAGTAGAGACCCCATGTTGTGTGGTCAACTTCCCAACATCCTCAACACCTATGGAATCACAAGCACCCTTGTCAAACTTGACTTTCCTTCTCACTAATGGCCTTCTAGAACAATCCCTTGGTGCATTCAATTTGATGGGAGTAACCTTCCTCTTGTGTAAATCTTGAATGAAACCCAATCCCCTTATTCTTCTCAAACCAAAGATGTAATCCAGGAGTAAACACCACCTCTTATGGATCAAAGGAAGGTGAACCTTGGCCAGATTTATAGTAGACCAGATTAAAAATGGCTACAATTCACCATTGCTCCCACCAATCATTCTCCATGGTACATTGCCCATGTGAATTCTAACCCCAACTTTGGACATCAAAATAAACTCTTGGGAGCGACCTGCCCATTTATCAACCACACATTAACTGACAATCATGCAGACCTCTAATTGAGATTCAATGACCATAAGACCTAACACAAGAAATAATAGGGAAATTTCTAGGTTAGTGCATGGCCAAAGGACATTTTCAATGAAATTTTTGCAAAGATGAGCTTGATTGCAGACAAGAATAGCTCACTATATAACTTGATGACATTATGAAGCCTTTTCATAGTGATTGGACAATCAAAAGGAGTCTTTTTCCCATTAGTACTCAATGGGAAGTTGGCCTTCATAACTGAAATCAACAAAGCTCAAGATGGAAGTGATTGTGTGCCTACAGAAAGCCAATTTGATAGTATTTTAAAAATGAGCTTTCTCTAGAAAGCTTGACCGAGGACAGTACAACCTGCAATGCTAACTCATACACAACCTCCAATTCCTTGAAAAATGACTCACAAGAATAATGAGACCAATGCCAAGGATAGGTGATGGAATTACTAGAACTAATGCAACATGCCACCTTAAAAAAAGTGTCAAATCATTATTAAGCTTATCCTTTTTGACATATAACAATGTATTGAGGAGTGTGAGATAATCATTAACTGATCACCCAGTTAAAGGGACATGACACAATTGTATCTATGCTACCAACTCAAAAGCCATATCATGAGGTTATAAGGATCTAAATCTCCATATGTGATGTCCCAATAATCCTCCTAGAGTTCAAAATTGTGCTAAAGCAACCATGCAATGCCAATGCTAGATAACTTTTCTGCCAAGGTATTGGCTTCCCTTAGGATATGGGTGACTTTTTATTCATCAAATAGCTGTAATAAAGCACAAATTTGATTTACATATTTGTCCAAGTACTATACCTCCAAGTGCCCCTTAATGATGTCGTTAACCACAATTTGGAAGTGACTTTCTAGATGTAGTTTACATTCACCAAGTTTGATTCCAATCCGTACTGCATCTACAACTGCTTGACATTCATCTTAATTATTGGTGTCATGCATGATTCTTCTAGCCCATAGAGAGATGATACTTCCATCACTGGATCTAGCCATGACGCTAATACCTGAGGGTCCAAGATTCCTTTGGCAACCCTATCAAAATTAATATTTATCCATCCCTTTTTTGGAGGGTGCCACACATTACCCTTCTTTGATAAAAAGGGAGAACATTCTTCTAATTAAATAAAGACCAAGGATAAGGTGGTCAACCGTAGGATAAAATTGAACAAAAAATAAAATGATGATTTGATAAAATATTAGCAATTAAATAAATATGTAAAATTAACTAAGCATTAGATGTTGTTCAATATAGAGATTAAAAATGCTTAAAAAGTGGCTTATAGTTTATTAGACCATTTTTGGGTGATTACATTTTTCCCTCTTTAACTAATGTCCATGTTGGAAACTTACAATTGGAACAATTGTTGTTTTGTCATTGATGTCAAATCTATGGATAAGACATATTGCTACTTAATCTAAATGTCACATCTATTTGATTGATGAAGAGGATTTTAGAAATTACTCGTAACTATAGCACCTAGAGGAAAGATTGAAGTTATGAAAAGGAAGTTACAATAGAAATTTCATTAGATAGGCCTTGATAAAGAAAAGTAAATATTTATGTCAAGAAAGCCAAGCCAAGCCAAGCCAAGTAAAAGAGTAAATACTAATGAGTGTCGAGTAATACTAGTGTCAACCAAGCCACAGTTAGTGCCAAACAAATCCAGTGTTGACTGAGTATTAGCATTGACAGATCAAGTTAGTTGATGCTGAGCCAGAAAGATTTATAGAGACCAAGTATTTTAGTATTGACCGAGTATTAGAATTTAGAGATTTCCAAGTGACAATAAAAGAATAAATTCAAAGAAATCATAAGATCAAGATGACTTAGTTGATTTCTTGGGAGATGTAAAACATGTTGAAGATAAGATTGATGAGTTGGATCATTAAATTCAAGAAGGTGAATAGGTAAATATCTAATAGATGGATTCTAGAGAAGTTTCTAGAGGATGATCAAGAAGATGGACATATACATTATATCACATTGAATCTGGTCGTAAACCCTAAGATCTATGATGGATGTAGAAAATGGTAAAGCATGAATTGCCTATTTAAGGAGATACAGAGCCGAACATTTGGAGTGTAGCTAAGAGAATCCTAGCTAGTATGTATGTGGAGAGACATACAGAGCAACGTTGATTAGAAGCACACAAGTGGGTGTGAATGAAAAGCTAAAGGATATAGCTTGTAGATATGATGTTGTTGTTGATAAGTGAATTACAACAAAAGGCTTAAGTGTTGATGAGAAGAGTGGACTGATTTTTTGAAGGGTGTCCAAGTAGATGAAGATTAGAGATGAAAATGGAAGGCTTATCAGTGAACTAACATAAGGATTAAACATAGATCTAAACTAGAAAAAGTGAGTTGTAATCACACAGATCAAACCTATTGTTTTTTTTCTTATCATTGTAAATAGTTTGTATTGAAATCCTTTTAACAAAGGTTGACCTAACAATAATTTGAAGACTTAATAGTCTATGTATATCTTTTGATTGGGTGATATTCTAAATGGAATGATCAAAGTCCTCTTACAAGGCCATTCCTAATAGGGTGATTAAATCCTTTAACCAGGTCACATTTAACAGTGTGTATTGTAACTTTGAATAGGGATGGATCCTAACAGAGCTCACTTTGAAAGAGTGAAAAAGAGTGGCATGTTGCTGGTGGTTTTTCAAATTAGGTTTCCATGTTATATCCTAGTGTTAAAAATGTGTTGAATGTCTTATAAATGTTTATACTTGATAATTTTTTCACTATACAATGCAAGTTAAAATTTATGATAGTTTTATAGTAGAGACTGAGCAACAACAAGATAAGAACAATGAAGTGTTTAATATTCAATTATTCAAGTGGTACATATAGACTTTGAGTAACTGATTCCCCCCCCTTCTCAGTTATTGTAAACATTTCTAACAATTGGTATCAAAGCCTAGTGCTTACAGAGAGAAGTTTGAAGGTACTTAAAAGTAAAGATCATGATGAATAAGAGAGATGTACCCAAGTTGAATAAGGAGAACTTTCCTACATGGAAAATCTTGATGAAGTTGCACATATCTAGTATCAGTGATGCTGCTATCAAATTTATGGAAAATACATATGTAGAGGTAACAAATTCTCCCCTAACTAATGAATAACTGAAATAGAAGTTAGAACAAAACCAAGAAATGTTGGAGATCAGCTCAACCCTAAGCTATGTTGAGTTTGATGACCTTAAAGATTGCAATACTATAAAGATGATGTGGGATAGATTGAAGACCATATATGGAGGCAATGACAATGTTTTAAGAGCCAAAGAAAAAAGCATGTGAGGTAAATTTGATGACATGAGAATGATGGAAGGTGAGAACATAGTACAAAATTGCACAAGAGTTAAAGAGGTTGTTAATGCTATTCAAGGTACAAATGGACAAATCAAAGATGAAACAATGATAAGAAAGGCATTGAGGACTCTACTCCCTATTTGCACCATTATAGTCTCTAGAACTCAAGAACTAAGATGCACACTAGGTAAAAACTTGACCTTAGAAGGTGTGATTCATGGACTTACTACTTTTGAGATGTCTAATTTTGATAACTACACACCTACTACCATTGAATCTACTTTCAAGTCACAACTAGTTCTTAATAAGAAGAAAGGAAAATATGCAAAGAGTGAAAGTAATAGTTTTGATGAAGAGATTGATGAACTTGAATCCCTCATTACAAAGAGGTTTGGAAGAGGAAGAGGTAAATACAAAGGTAAATTACCTATCATTTTTTTTTCATGCAACAAAGTTGGTCATATTGTTGCTAAATGTCCCGATAGAGAAGATAATGATGAAAGGAGAGAAAGTACAAAGGAAAAAGAGATGAAAAAAACTATAGAAGAAGCAAGGATGACAAAGATAAGAAATATTTTTATATTGTTGAAGAAAATATTGATAATGAATTTGAGAGTAATGATGATGAAGCTATCTATGTTGCTATGAAAGAAGATTCTAATGAAGATGAGAAAACTATATTAATTTCTTATGTAAACAAAAGTGATAGATGGATAATTGATAGTGGATGTTCCAATCATATGAATGGTGATAAAGAAAAAATTTAAGATATTGGTCCATACAATGGTGGATGTGTTAAATTTTCTAATGATATCCCATGTATTATAAAAGGTAAAGGCACTATTCAATTGATTGACAAGATAACATGTGATAATATTTACTAGATTGAAGGACTTAACTACAATTTGTTGAGTGTTTCACAGCTGATCAAATCAGTTTGTAGAGTTGAATTTCACAAAAGAAAGGCCAAGCTACATGATGATTATGGTAAGTTAATTGGAACTAGTGAGTAGACAAGAGGTAACTTATTCTGTCTAGACCTATCAAGAGAGACATGTATGTTTTCACATTAAGAAGATGTTTGATTATGAAACAAAAGATTATGTCATGTGAATTTTGACAATTTGGTGAATATAAGTACAATGAAGAAAGTAAGAGGATTTCCTTAACTAAAGAAGCCCAACAATGCTATGTGTAAATAGTGTCAATTAGGAAATATGACCAAGTATAATTTTAAGAGCAAAACATATACTACTAGTGATATTTTGGAATTAGTTCATATTGACCTATGTGGACCCACTGGTATTACAAATTACTATGGAGATCAATATTTCATTCTATTTGTGGATGACTACTATAGAATGATGACTCCGATGTTTCTTAAAGATAAACCTGATGCTTTTCAGTTATTCAAGTGGTATTTAGCCAAAGTTGAAAAAGAAACGAGGAAAAGTCTGAAGTGTTTGAGATCTTCCAAAAGTGGTGAATTCATTTAACATGAGCTCAATACATTCTGCAATGATGGAGGAATTAAAAGACAAATGTCAACACCAAGGACTCCTCCTCGGAATGGGATGGCTAAAAGGAGAAATAGATCAATAATGGACTATGTAAGAACATTAATGATGGAGAAGGGTGTATCATAGAAATATTGGAGAGAAGAAGTTAGTATTGTTGTCTATACCTTGAATAGAGTTCAAGCCAAGAAAGGTACAAATGCTACACCTTTTGAACTATGGTATGGTTATGATCTGAATGTTAAATTTTTCAAAATATTTGGAAGTGGATGCTATATACTAAAATATAATAGGAATGGAAAGCTTGATGCAAAAATTTATGAAGGCATATTCCTAGGTTATTCCACAAAAAAGAAAATCTTATAAGTGTTTAATTTCTAACACTACCAAAGTTGTGGAAAGTGCAAATGTGAGAGTTAATGAGTTTGCAGAAAAAGGTGATACTTTATGTAATGAAGAACTTGAAGACTATAGTACATTCATTTATGTGGATGATGATGCTCCCAATACTAAATGTGGACAAACAATTCAAGCTACAAGTTCCCATCAGTTAGGTAATGATGGAGTGCAAATGCAAATTGCCAAGTAGTAGAGAATGGGTGTCGAGCAAAAAACTATAGATGGTGAGTCATAGACATGCAATGCCAACCATCAAATAGTGAATGTTGAGCATTTAAAATCTAAACCAAAACTAGAACAAGGAAGAGGAAATGAGCCTAAGATTATTTTTCGAAATGAACTTGAAGAAGAACCAAGAAGAAAATTACCTGTTTTAGCAAAATATGTGAGAAGGCATCATAAACATGATCAAATCATTGGAGGTGTTGAATCAAGTGTTATGACAAGAAGAAACTCAAAGGTGACACATTCTTAATATGTGAGTTTGAGCCCAAGAAAATAAAAGATGCTTCAGAAAATGAAGATTCGATATAAGCAAGGAATGAAGAAATTGACCAAATTGAGAAGAACAATACTTGGACCCTAGCACCAAGACCTAAAGACAAAAATGTCATTGGGAAAAAGTTATTTTTTAGGAACAAGCTTAATGAAAATGGTGAAGTAACAACAAAAAAAGCAGGATTGGTATGCAAGGGTTATACACAAGAAGGAGTTGAGTGTGGAGAAACTTTTTCTCTTGTGGCCAAACTTGAAGGAGTCAAAACTCTACTTGCATACTCAGCTTACAAGAATCTCAAGGTATATTAGATGGATGTCAAATCTACATTTTTAAATGGTATATTAGAGGAAGAAGTATACATTGAACAACCTAAAGGATTTTGAGATTTAGACAAGAGGAACATGGTATGTAAACTAAACAAAGTGCTTTATGGATTGAAGCAAGCCCCAAGAGCATGGTATGAAAGACTACATAGTTATTTAGTTAAAATTGGTTTTGAGAGGATAAATGATAACAACAATCTATATTTGAAAAATGAAAAAAATAATGAAGTATTGTTATATAAGATATTTGTTGATGATATTATATTTGGAGGAAGAGAAGTATTATGAAAATCATTTGTTAATGAAATGAAAAAGGAATTTGAAATGTCTATATTTGGTGAAATCAAATTCTTTGTTGGATTACAAGTATGTCAAATGAATTTGGTATTTTCATTTCACAATCCAAATACATAAAAGAAATATTAAAGACTTTTAGTATGGAAGATTCAAGGATAGTGAGTACACCTATGTCTATAGGACATAATCTATCTAAGAGTGATGATTCTATTGATGTGAACTAGACTCTATACAAATCCATGATAGGAAAATTGCAATATGTTGTTCATAGTAGGCTAGATATTGCATTGACAATTGGGATTGTTGATAGATTTTCAAAAAATCCTAAAGAGAATCACATGATGGTTGTAAAAAGGATATTGAGATATCTGAAAAGTATAGAAGAATATGGATTATAAGATAAGAGAATTGATAAATTTGAACTCAAGGATTTTACTGACTCATATTGGGAAAGAAATATTGATGATAGAAAAATCACTAGTGGAGGTACATTCTTATTAGGAAAGAGATTGGTATCATGGAAAAGCAAGAAGCAAAATTATATTTCCCAATAAACAACTGAAGTTGAGTATGTGGAAACTGCAGTGAATTGTTCAAATATAATGTGGATTAAGCAATTGTTGAAAAATATGCAAGAAGAGATTATAGATCTAGCAGTTATCTATTGTGATAATACAAGTGCTATCAACATTTCAAAGAATCCAGTAATGCACACTAAGACAAAGCACATTGCTATCAAGTATCACTACTTGAGAGAATTAGTTCAAGAAAAACAAGTGAAGCAAGAATATGTGAATACAAAGGAACAAATTGCTAACATATTCACAAAACCATTACCCAAAGATGCTCATGAATATCTTATAGGTAAACTAGGTGATTCCCCTAACTAAGGCTACTTAAGAAGATAAGGTGCATTGCATCACATGTGCTAATCATAATATTTTACAATGTGGTGCAATACAACTCTACTTTGGGACATGCCTAAGGTAGAATACTTTAGTACAACATAAATAGATCAGTCATAAATAGAGGACAAGTATCAGCCAGACATGCAAAATCTACATAATTCAGATGTATGAAGAGTTTGAAGTTGAGACAACTAAAAATCTTTGGCATTGTTGTCAAAGAGGGACAAATTACTAAGAAAGAGGGAGATATTACAAGAAGTATCATGGAAGAGATTAATGAGAAATGAAAGAAAGATAAACCTCAGAGGGAGAGAATCATGAAAGAGAAGAAAAATGATAGAGGGAATTTGTATGGATGAGAATTAGAATGAAACTAAAGATGTTGGTCACTGATGGAAGTGAAATATTTGGATTGTATGGGAACCTAGATACTACTAGTATTTAGATGTTTGAGATATTTCTATCAATGCCAAAGAGGGAGATTATTGGAAACTTAAAATTGGAACAATTTCTATTTTGTCATTGATGTCAAATCTATGGATGAGACATATTGTTACTTAATCTAAATGTTATATCTATTTGATTGATGAGGAGGTTTTGAGAAATTATTTATAACTATAGCACCTAGAGGAAAGGTTGAAGTTATGAAAAGGAAGTTACAATGGACATTTGATTAGATAGACTATGATAAAGAAAAATAATTGTTTATCCTAAGAAATCCAAGACAAGCTGAGTAAAAGAGTAAATACTAAGGAGTACTGAGTAGTGCTAGTGTCAACTAAGCCACAGTTAGTGCCAAGAAAATCTAACGTTGACCAAGTATTAACATCAAACAAGAAAGTTAGTTGATGCTGAGATAGAAAAATTTATAACGATTGATTATTTTAGTATTGATTGAGTGTTATAGTTTAGATATTGTTGAGTGACAGTAAAAGAACAAATTCAAAGAAATTGTAAGATCAAGCCAACTCAGTTGATTTCTTGGGAGATGTAAAACATGTTGAAGACAAGATTGATGAGTTGGATCATTAAATTCAAAAAGGCACTAGTAAAATTTGACCAATTTTTCGATGAAAATTTGTCAAAATTTCAACCCATGTTGGTCGAATTTATGACCAAGTTGTGGGTTGGAATTTTGACCAAGTATTTTTTGAAATAGGCTATATTTGGTGTGAGAATTATTGGTGGTCATTGGTCAAAATTTTGACCAATCTTCATCAAAAGTTCCACCAAACAATTTTTGAAAGTTTGACCAATTCTGGTCTATCAATGACTAGGATACCATACTGATGACCAAAGAATTGGTCAAAATTTTGATTGATATTAGTCAAAATGGACACTAAAGTATGGTCAAAAGTTTGACTAATTCTAGTTTATCAATGATTGGGATGCCATACTCATGAGAAAAGAATTGGTCAAAATTTTGACTAATCTAATTTCTTTAAAAAGATAATTTAGTGTAAGATAAATTTCCAAAGTAATCACCAGCCTGGTCAGTGATTAGTTTGGATATTTACCTTCAGGTCTTTGGTGGGTATGACACCACCTTGAGAGGAGATTTCACAGACCTATATTGATGGCACTACAAGTGGCTACATATAGATGAGGTTCTGATATTGTCTGCATATACAAGTCAAAATGTGATTGTACCTTGATCATTGTCTACATATGGAGTTTGGGGCTGAGTTCTTAATCAAAAATGTGTGAGGTTAGGAGTTTGTAGTGAGGTTAAGATGTCTATATTGATAAGGACTCTTTTATAAAGGAACCTCTAGAGTAGTTTCTTGGAAGCTCTCTCTTTATGGCTCTCCCACTAAATTGGTTCCTCTTGCCAGTAATAAAATTTAATCAACCCTTAAAAAATATCATTACAATATAAACATTAACTTCTAATTACAAAGACTTAGTAACTACCAATCGATCGACTGATCACACTCATATTCTAAACTTTGAAAAAACAACTAAGATCTCAAATTAGATAATAACTTTTGTAACACTTTTCATTTTATATTGTTTATTTTTGGGGCCTTCTCTCGATGTGTCTTAATTGTAATCTAATTCTAGCTTTAATTTAATGGAATCTACCTATTCTCAAACTCTTCCTTCTTTAAAAAGGTTTATATTTATATTTTTTATATTCAAAGTTGGTATAACACCACTGTACCTGATCTCTATATAGTGAATGACAAGATCCATCGTTTATAGTAATATTTAAATAGGTTAGGTAGTTTTTGACAAAATTCTTTAATTGCTCTAGTAGGGATACCTCAAGCAAAGTTTACCAATGAACAAGAAGACTGCCAAAAGCTAGTTAAATCTAACAAAATTTAAGCATCTACCTAAAACAACAGAACCGTTTGAGACTAAGAGCATAAATAGTCAAATGACCTATTGACTAAAAAATTTAATATCATGAGCATTTGCATCTTAATCTATTACTACTAAACTTAATCAAAAGAAGCCATAAAGCACCTAGAGCATACCGACAACAAAAGTCATAAAGCATGACAAACTTAATTAGTATCTATGTGTACAATGATCATAGTGGATAAATGGAGAATAAAGAAATAATCCTATGGTTGTTAACAAAATTTTGAGGTGATGCATAACAATGGTAGTAGAAGATCAAAAGGACATGGTTACATGAAATTAGTCTAAGGGTGGCTTCAAAAGGAAGAACTCAATCTAGTGAACAAGAAAAAAGTGTCAAAATCTATTCAAAGCCTAATCAAAATAAATGCAATCACATTTTTCATAGGCTACAAGCCAATCATGGTCCTAAATATCTTAATTTTCGTATCCTTATTTGTTTCCTTAAAAATTTCTTTCAAATATTCAGATAAGATAATGACTATGATATGGTAGGACAACATTAAAGCCCCTATTGAGGGATGAATATAAAAAATTGTAAACACTAATTAGTTAAAAAATTGAAATTTAATACCAAATAAATTGTATATAACACCTAATTGTAATTAATTTTATTCAAAGAAAAGTCATTATCTTAACAATCTTAGCCAAAACTAATTATGAAAGCACTTCCTATGGTGACCTATTAGTAGATGAATATAAATATATGCTATCAATATTTAGTATTCAAGGGGATTACATAGTAGGAGAAACCTATCTTGGAGGTGGTAAATCTTTTAATGGAACCTTGGATGGAGCACCATCAAGTACACTAATGCAATTTTTATACCCAACTTCTTCCATGGAAAGTTTATCCATTTCCCCTTCAACCTACATAGCATCAAGCTTATTTACCAAAAAGATCACCAACATGAAGTTTAAAGAGTTAAATTAAAATTGGATTAGTACAATTATGATGTCTTGAGCTCCCTTTATATCATCTAGCCCATAAGGAATCTTTTCACCATACTTTTCCTGCACATAGAACATAAAATGCAAGTTCCTACTTAAGAACTCTATTGTGGCCATTTAATAGCTCAATAATAAGCTTTCTATAGAGAAGAAGAAATAAATATCAAAAATTTGAATTGCAATCAAGAGGTTTCTTAGTACTGACATTCATAATCTACTTTGTTCATAATTAGAAGTGCATTAAAATCTTAAAATTAACTTGCTAGAAATTCTTTTGTAAATCTCGATACTTACAATTGACAATCATTCCATTCTTTCTATATGTAACTGTAAGTACAGGCTGTAGAAAAAATATTTAAGTTTCAAGTATGCCAAACTAGAAATTAAACTATAAAAATTCAACTAATATAGCTGATTCATCCTGAGTTTAGTCAACCTTATTAGCATGTGAAATCTGCATGACACCATTCCTCCTAAGTGTTTCCAAATAAATACTCTGCTCCATAAAGTATTCAAAAATCTACAATGAGAAATATAATTTTCATAAAAAGAATCTATAATAATATGAGTAATGCATGATACATAGTTACCATCATAAAAACTATAAGAAATGAACAAAAATACCTAGAGTTCCATTGATCCATAAATAATCAGCTTGGACAAATTATGTGCAAAAACCATACTAGAAGCACAAATTTTTTAACATGAAGCATAAAATATATTGTACAATATTACAGGGAAACTATCCAAAAAGGATTTCTATGCTTCTTATAATATTGATTAATAAAACTTCAACTTAAATTCAAAATACTTCTTAACATCAACATAGCTACAAGAAAAACTTAACATACCATGTCAATATGAATTAGTCAACTTGAATGTATGTTAAATATTCATTGTCACATATCAAAATAATAGCTACAAAGCCCTATGAAAGGAATTAAGTTGTTACTCCCTTATAACCATAAAAGTAAAGTCCACACTCTACCACTATCTAATTAATGAAGCAATCTGCAATCAAAAACAAAATACCACTTTTTATTGACCGACCTTATTCTTTCCACATTTGACCACTATCTAATTAATGAAGAAGAAATCTACAATCAAAATGTGGCTATACACCACTCTTTGTTAAATTAAAGCAATATGTAATTTTGGCTACTTGTGAAACAATCTACAACCAAACTGTAAGTAAATACTCATTTTTTACAATCAAACAATCAAACCAAAAACATCAGCATTGCCACAATACCAAATATAATTAAATAATCAATATTTCACAATCAAACCAAATGTATTAGTGCATCAACACCAATTTCATTTGATTCAATACTGAATAACGTAAGTGTAGGTATATAACCAAATTTTCAAAATCAAACCAAATGCATCAACAAGAGATTCTTTCATTCAACAACATGCGAAAGATGGATGGTAGGGTAGCTAAATCCCCACTTTTTAGAATCATTAGCACCAAGTTTCATTTGATTCAACATTGTCAGCACTGAGTATCATCCCAAATTATGAAAGAGACCAATTTAACAAATTGTGAAAGATACAAAGAGATAAATTTAAGATACTAAGAGACTGTTGTATTCATTCCAATTTAAGATACTAATAGACAGTTGTCTTCATTCCGATATAAGATACTAAGATACTAATGTCTTCATTTAAAAAAAAATCCTAGTCTCTTTTGTAGGCATTTTTTTCTCTAATAATTTCACTTCTCAAATCACATGCTTCATCGTTTATGTCAGCAATCATTTTGAAGCATTGTTTCATGCAACTTCTGTGAAACATGTGGGTTCTATTGCAAGGAAAATGGTATAGCTCTAATAGAAAGTCATAAACATGAGTTAAAAAAATATTGCATTTAACATTTTGGTAGGGATAATTCTCAGTAAATATATCTATGGTAGGTAGAGCTTATACCACTTGGACTACCTTTCTCATCATGGAGTGCCTCTCCCCTCTTTCTTTCAGTGTGTTTATCTAGGTATCCCAAATCAACTCTTGCAGATCCATAAAAAGATTGAGCTTGACATTTGTAAGTGAATTATAGTATCAACTAGAGCATCCAAGGACAAGACTGTCACATATACAATAGTTGTCTACTTTGGACTTAAAAGTGATAAAATCCTCCTCTAATGAATATTGGATTTTTTGGCAGGTTTTAAAGTGGTATACAAATTTATCTTCTTCATTATCAAGATCTACTTCATATGAAGTTTTATGTAAAATAATTTCACTTTTCAATTGAGAAGATCTATCATTTGAGGTAGAGAAACAATGCTTGAAAGCATCTCTTCCGCTCGAGTGTCTAATAGCCTCATTATTAATGATCTCAATGGCTGCTCCTTGCTTTGCCATTTTCTTGAATGCCTTATGAGTTTGTAGCTTGGAATAAATAAGAAAGTTTGGATTGATCTCACACTCCTTTATATATGTTACAAATAAATAGAGAGATTTGAATGAATAGACAAAGATGATAAGAGAAGGCAGGCTATGTTGGGTATATGTAAAGCACTACAACTTGCATAATTTTATTACCACATTTTATTATCTTTCTCTCTAATTTGTTATGACTTTTCAATTCTCATGAGTTTCACTATCATATTGTATTCTATAAGATGACGTAACATGATATAAAGATTCAAATTCAAGTTACTAAAAGATTCCACTCATGTAAAGATTAGATTTTCTATAATAATGTCATATAAAAGAGTCATTTGAAAAGTCAGAGTTCATATGCACAAAAGTGTTGAAAATAATAATTTTTCTATTAAATTAGTGATACAATAAACATGTAATTCAACCACTTGTGGAAACAACTTAGTCTAAAGTAATGTCAATCAATGTAGAAATATAAGCATGTACACCATAATTAACATGTGCTTGATACAACAAGAAGCTGACCAAATTGTTGAAATTCAATAATATCCATACATCATGACACATAATTGTCTAAGATTATACATTAGATGTCAATCTTTCACATCGTACATCTAGAATACATAAATAGATACAATCTTACAACATGAATAAAAATAAAAATTTGGCATACTTATAAACAAAGAATGTGGTTTAAATTTGTTGTAGGAATAATACCTTGTATGGTGCTTTTCTTGTGCTCACTACACCATTTTTATTTAAAATTGGAACTATGCACAGTTCTAGCGAAGAATCTATAGTTTTACTCAATTTTTTTCTGAACTTTGAATCCTTGAATTAATTATCAGTTACAAGAAGTTCAGATGATACAACATCCAATTGCATGATAGCAAGACATACTTTAATTTGTGTAATGTATTGAAATGAATTCTCTTTCCTATTTATCTCCTAAGAAAGTATAGTGAGCGTTAGAAATATGGAATCATAAATAAGATTAAAGCTATTGTAAAACTAACTAAACAAACTATCATACAGAGTCACAACATCACTTTGCCCAACATCAACACATGGTTTTCCATCAAGTTCCACCTATGGTTTCTGGAGATCTACAAATTTGTTCAATATTATAGACATCAACACAAATATAATAGAGCATTATCAAGTCATGTATAATAGGGATTCCAATAAAGCCACATTAAATATGAATATGAGTATTATATAGGAAAACAAAGCATGTTGAACAAGGTCAACCATGCATTTCAACACACATTCAACCATTTGTTTGAACATGTAAGAAGAGTTACTAGTCTATTAATCAAAACACTATTTCAACCAAGTAAATACACTTTGATTCATGTCACAAACAATATCATTCTCTCTTGATAAGTTATCTAATCTTATTTGAATAAAAGAACTAAGATTTGGTTTTAAATTCTATGCACTATCTTTTTGCGGTGATTGTAGAGCATTATAAAAAAATACCTTTGTAGGACATTTCTCTTCTCTTTCCTTAGCGACGTGCTGGACAACTAGAAAAAACTTGCCACACTACTCATAGAGATCACTGTAATAGTTGTTATTATTAGGTAGTGTCATTAGGGAACTCACTATAGTACTCAAATGACTGGTATTTTGGAGCAGCAACACATGATCATTGCCCTTATTTAGGTTCAATGCATAGTTATTCTGTGAAAGAATCATAGTGATATCTCCATTAGGTTCTTCTAGTGATAAACCTATATCAAAAACCCAACTAAGTTATCATCATATGATCTAATAGACCCTTATAATCCATATAGAGTTATCCTCTTCACCAAATATTATAAAGAGCCAATAAATTAGAGAATACATTTCATATAGAAATGATGAATTTTAGAAGCTATTGAATCTTGCCCCCTTTGCCACTAATCATTGTTCATGTCACATATGTATCAGATTTAATTAGTAAAGTGTATCATATTTTCACAATCTATACTAGATAATTATTTTCTCTTCTTGAATAGACTGTGAGATAGTTTTTAGTATCAATGCTAATCATAGTACAGAAGGCTGGTGTAAGCATGTGTTGGACATGATTTTATTTTTAAAAAAAAATATTGTGAGTTTTAAATTTAATGTTATAATAAATTCAATGCTATAATGAATTCAGATTTGTATTATACGTGGTGAATTCAATGCTTTAATGAATCCTAGAGAAAAATAGTGGAGAATCACCAAAGAATCTCAATAAAAATTGATTTCAATATACTATCTTTGCCCATATCGTCCCTCATTCTAGTTCAAACCACTTTGCAGTTCAACTGAATATCATTGAGGATTCACTCCCAAAACAATGTCCTTTCAAGTTTGAAAAAATGTGGGTGAGGGATGAAAACCTAATGAACACAATAGAACATTAGTTGAAGGAAGCAAAGGTATCAGGATCAAAATTATATTGCTTGGTAACTAAGCTAAAGATGATCAATAATAAATTGATACTTTGGTAATAGTTTTGAAGCAAAAGAAATAATAGAGTAGGAAATTGAGGAGCCAAAAAGGGTAGTGATTGATAAAGGAAGGGACACAAAACTCTATCTCAAATAAAATAAACTATTAGCTGGTTAGGAAGATATCCTTGTTATGTTAGTTTGAGCTTCACTTGGTTTTGAGAATACTTTAATATTCGTTACTTAACAAGGCCAACCACATGAAGGTGGAAGCTCATCTAGCCTCACCCCCCTCCCCCTAACATCAATCTAATTTTCCCATTATCATCTAATTACATACTTCATTCATTCATTCATCCATTTATGAACTATACCATTCAATCAATACAATCACATAACATTCATTAATATGATATAAAATTCATTAATACACAATACTAATCAAGACTTCATTAACACATAATAATATTCATTAAAATGACATAAGAATCAATATTAATAAGCAACATTTATAGCTAATTACTTAAAACAACGTTATTTTATTATCCAACAAAATTTATCAAACAAGGTTTATCAAAGAGCATTTAAAAAAAAAACATTTCTTCTTTTCTATTTTTGTTAGCTCTCTTAAGGTAAAGGCTGATAAGAGCATCAATATTTGCCTCATTCTCCTCCTCTTGTGGCACATTTAATGTCAAATTATGATGCCTCCTCCAATTTTGAGGAGCAGGAGGCTACTGCACTAAAGGGGGCTCTATTGCAAGAACAAGTAAATAGGTTAAATTGGCATACTCTTTTTCTTTTTTTAACTATTACAAGTATTTAATTAACCAGTATAACATAACATGCTTTCTTATTACTTGACAATGCCACATCATGTACATTAACATTTTGATCCTCTACCATGTCAACATGCTGAACACTTGGAACATGCTCCATTCCTTCACCATGATGTTCAACATGCTCTAAAATATTCAAAAAAAAGGTTACACATTGAATTGCAATTGAAGATGTTAATTTGTATTCATAATTGCATAATTAATTTCCAATAGAAAATTAATACCTCCACCACTATGAAGCACATCATAGAATTCATCACCCTCAGGGTCTGTGATAGGATATGAAGGCTACAGTGAAATGTTATGTGTGTTGTTATGCAGTCAATTTATATTCGAAACTAACACAAAAAAAGAAATTTCTCAGCTATTCAATTTGATGTACTTTTTATTTGACCAATTTACCTATGCCTCATTTGGTGCACCAGATTCTTGGGTATGACTTTCAAATTCATGGTGTAGGCGTGCAACCATGACTTTATAGCCTTCCTTTAAGGAAATTTTTTTATCTTCATCGATGAGCTCTACATTGAATTCTATGCCTTGTATTTTTTTCTTAATATCATCAATTTTGCATGTATGATTTGATTAAATTTTTTTTTTTTTCAACATTATATAAAAAAATTTATATGAAATTTCATTGCTACTACTTACAAGTCGAGAATGAAGATTCATATAGTCATCAGAGCCAAGTTTGTGTTGGCCAACCTTTTCTAGTCTCACTTTTGTAGCCACTGATGTGTTCTACAATCTATGAATAATTTGAAACATGTTATATTATATATTTACAAAGATAACTAAGTAGTGCATGATTAAATTCTTCTTAATACTATCATGACATACCTTATTTTTCCCTCTTCTAGTTCATTTCCTTTATTATGGAATCATAGGAGGACAGTCATACTTTGGACTCTCCTTTAGACCCCTTCTATATTGGTTCCTCACAGTCTTTATATGTTTTGATGCTATTTTGAGAAGTGGGGCAGTGTCAACCATGTTTTTTCCAAAAAGGTCCTCAAAATATGTAATGAGCTAATTTTTTAATTCAGAACCTTGGTCATTCCACCTTAAAAAAAAATTGTTAGATCAATAACTTTAATATAGTACAATAAATGGAAGAAAAGAAAAATACTGTAGCAATGATATGAAACTACATACCTTTTATATATGGTGGGTCCAAATAGCCTCAATGTCATATCAAAAAGATGATCAAAGAAAAGATTATTTCCTACAAAAACATCATGGGATTATCAGTCCAAAAAAAATTATGTATAAGTAAACTACAATTACACTGTAAATAATAATTTTTTTAAAGCACCTAAAAGCTTTTGTAATTTTAACAAAAACATAGTTTTCTTGTTCATCAACAGTGTCCCTGTAAATGAACCAGTACTAGTCACATGGACTGCTACAAGAAATGGATCAACTTCAATACTACTGGTCTTTGTTACTCTATCAAATAAAGGTCTATGTATTAGTGCACAAAATAGGTACATGAGTATAAAATCCACCCAAAAAAAAAAAACAATGCATGATTAGCACATTATAAAATATACCAAAATAAGGTTTTACCAATTGTACTTGGCATAGTCAAGGATGTTTGTGATGAAGACACAACCCACGACAAAAATGAGCACAACAGGAAAAGGGGAATATTATTATCAAAAGTGATCTACTACTACATTTAGTACAATAAAAATAGATTCCATGACATGCCCTATGGGCTTATATTATTATCAAATTCTGGAGAAAACCTTTCTCACAGTACCTTCTCCCAAGCTCCACAAAAAACTGCCTTTACAATTCCAAAAAGGTCCTTAAGTAAACCAAATTAGGTTTAGGGTTTAAAATAAATTTTATAATATTCCATTTTTCATCAATTTCCAAAAAGAAAAGTTCTAGAAAACACATCAAAAGTTGGTGTAAAATTAAAAGAATCCAAAAATGGTAGCCCAACTTCCGGGAGGCATAACTTTTGATCTGGGACTCTGATTGATGAACTGTTTACAATTTCAAAAAGCTCTTCAAGTGGTCTATAGCCCTATGGGAAAGATTCACTCGTCCCCTATTTTTTTGGCCTGTATAAGGCCATTTAGTGCTTCAAATCTAACTTTGAAGTGCTCTTAGGAGGTCTCTAGACAACTTAAAACTGTAATAACTTTCAAACCGTAAAGCTTTTTGACCTGATTCTTTTTCTAGAGTGCTTTAAATTAAAATTATAATCATCCTTCCAACTCAAACTCTCTAACTTATTATAATTATGGCTCAATTACAAAATAACCTATTTTCTACATTGACACATATCCTAAGGTGCTAAAAAACTCTAACCCTGAAAACCAATAATGGAGCTATGAGATTTGGAATATTTATTTGACCCAAATGGGTATCCATTAATGAAAACACTTTAAATAGAAACTGATACTAAGCATATTTTTGGGTGATACAGGATTGCCCTTACACCACTGGATGCTCCTGCATCAGACAACCAGGGTAGATTGAAAAGTGATCCTATCACTTTAGAGCTGGTAGAGGAAAACCCAAATGGGAAACCTCCATTGTGGATATCCAAGTTGAGTCTTGTATTGGTTGTCCTTTCCACTTCACCAGGAATTCTTCATACTGCTTGTTTCTTGTACTTCAGCCCACATGACTATCCAATTTTTTTGCAATCTCTTTCTTTGTAGAAGTAGGAAGTAGACATGGCTCCAGCATCAAATCCTCATCTACATCATCATCATGATATTCTATTAAGTTTTCAATATTGAAAATAGGAGAAATGTGAATCCCATTTGACAAGTCCACCTCATATGCATTCCTTGAATCATGTTTCTTCAAAATTTTGTAGGGACCAAATTTATTCATCTTCAACTTTTTATAGATACCCATTGGAAATTGTTCCTTTCTCAAATATACCATAACCTAATCTCCAACTTGGAACTCCTTGTGTCTCCTCTTTTGATCTTCCCTAGCCTTATAGTATAGGTTCATTTTGGTAAGATGTTCTCGTACCTTCTCATGTAGGTTCTTGGCATGTTCAACAAAGTCTTCTATCTCAACACTTGTCCTCTCCCCTTGCTCCATCTTCCTCACCTCTGGTACAGTCCTTGGACTAATCCCATACACAATTTGGAATGGTGATCTACTAGTACTCCTATTTACATAATTATTGTAAGAAAATTCTACTTGTGGTAGAATCAAATCCCATCCCTTGGGTTTATCTCCTACTAAATACCTTGGTACTTTTATTTTTCCATCAGCCCGCAAATGATGTGCAGAACTAACTTCTATTCTATCTTCAACTTCTTTCACAAATTCCTCTAGAAATACCGAACAAATTTAGCATCTATGTCATAAACAATACTTTTTGGGAGACCATGTAGCCTCACCACCTCTTTGAAAACCAAATCTTCAATATGCACTACATCATGAGTCTTGGGGCATAGAATGAAATGTGCCATCTTGGAGAACCTATCAACCACCACAAATACTGACTCATTACCCCTTTGTGTCCTTAGAAATCAAAGAACAAAATCCATACTTCTATCCTCCCAAGGCTTTGATGGAACATGAAATGGCTTATAGAGTCTAGTATTTTGACTAAATCCTTTGGCTATTTGACATACTTGATAACTTTGCACAGATTTCTTGACATCTTATGACAATTGAGTCCAAAAATAACGTTCTCTAATAAAGGCAATGGTCTTATCTCGACCAAAGTGTCCTACCATCCCTCCACTGTGCTTCTCCTTGATCAAGTTCTCCCTCATGGAACTCCTTGGAATACACAATTGACTTCCCTTGAACAATATACCATCCTGAATCATGTAATCTAGCAATTGGTCCTATCTAGAGTAATAGGTTCTTTACAAGTCTTCCAAGCCTTTGCAAAGTCAATATCCTCAGGGTACAGATTCTTGAGTTCATCAAACCCAACCACTTCAACCTACATTACTGTCAGCAACAAATTTCTCCTACTTAATGCATCTGCAACCCTATTAGACCTTCTGCTTCTATGTTTAAATACAGATCTTAAATGTATTTGATTCAATTTACCTTGGCTATTTAGGTACTACAATGCCTAGTGATCAGTATGTGAAACAAATTCTTTTAGAAACAAATAATGCCTCCATTTCTTTAAGGCCTAAACTATTGCATAAAACTCTTGATCATAAATAGAATACTTCTTTGCATCATTCAAATTTTCACTTAAATAGGCAATAGGTTTACTTTCTTGGCTCAACACAACCCCAATAGCACTTCCACTAGCATCACAATCTACCTAGAATACTTTGTTGAAATCAAGAAGTGCCAACATAGGTTGCTCTATCGCCTTCTTCTTCAGTAGTTCAAATCTCCTTGTAGCTCCTATAGTCCACTTGAATTCTTTTCTATCCCCCCTCATTGTTTCAGTTAGGGGCGCACATATACTACTAAAATTTCTAATGAACTTCTTATAAAAACTAGCTAGACCATGGAATGACCTCACCTTAGTGGCAAACCTTGAAGTAGGCCATTCCAAGATGACCTTCACCTTATTTGGGTGCATTTTGAGACCCTCACCTGATACAACAAACCCCAAATAGAATAACTCCCTTTTGACAAAGCTACACTTCTTCAAATTAATCAACAATTTCTCTTCCATCAACCTTTTAAGGACACTATAAATGTGCAATAAATGTTCATCTAAAGACTTATTGAAAATCAAAATATCATCTAGATAGATAATAACAATTTTTTCCAAAAATTTCTTTAGTACCTCATCCATAAGCCACATGAAGGTGATTGGTGCTGTATATGAGCAATGTTAGTATGCTAATAGAAACCAAATTTAAATAAAGCTTCTACAAACTAAACAAAATTCATAAACTTCAAGATAGACTAAGATGAACTCTCAATTGAGAATATGAGCCATTAATGGGCTCTCTCAATGAGAATCTCTCTTGTTGTGTAGCTTTGTCTAAATAGATAGGATGTATGCTCAAGCTTATGCTTCAAAAAGGGCTTCAAATGGAGTTAGAATTTGGGTGTGAGTGTATGGTTTTGATGTAAAATGGCTTCTCAAAATGGCATTATGACTTTACCTCATGGATTGTGTTATTTTTCAAAGTGAAAGGATCCAATTTATAGGCAAGAGGCTTGAGGGATTGAGGGCTAAGATGCAAGGATGGGAAAAAGCTTATGGAGGGCTCAGATTGCATTAGAGGAGAGCACATGGATTGTGCTTCCTTATAGCCAATCAAGGAGTGACACATGTCACATGGTGAGAGGATGGAGGAAAGGGGAAGGATGAGTCAACAAAGGAGGCTCAAGGGATAAAATCTTCATAAAGACTCTCATAATGACTTGTAAGAGCAATAAAAGGGCTTGGAAGAGTCATTTATGGCCTAGTGGGCTTCATAAAGTTTTATGGTTGAGATATTTTGAGGGTGATGAGAGAAATTTTGACTTGGACTTGATTAGGAAGGTTTTAAGCTTGCTTAGGCTTGTGCAAATGATTAGAGGATGGATTAGGATGGTTTAGGATTAGCTTAGGGATAGGCAAGTGGATGGCATTTAATGAGGGTGGGTGAAGGAGGAGATATTTGTTAACTTTGGCTTGGGTTAGTAATTCTTAACCCATGTTTAGGGAATGTGACAAGGTTAGGAGGGGATTAGGATTAGGTTTAAAGACATCTTCTAGAAGAGTCTAGACTTTGGATGAGGATAAAGACTTTCTAGAATAGTGTAGAATTTCCTAGGATGAGGATGAAGACTTTCTAGAAGAGTCTAGAACTTCTTAGGATGAGGATAAATTAGATTTTTAGAAAATAAATAAAGTTTTATTTATTTCAAGGGTTTGGGTTGAGGAGATATTTATTAAAACTTTTTTAATAAACATGAGGATTAATATTCAATTTTAATTAAATATTTTGAGTTGGGATTAGGGGTAGGAAATGATGGGATTAGCCTTTAATTAAAATTAAAGAAGGATTAGAAGATTTTGGAAGAGGTTAGTGGTCTTAAGGAAATTGGCTAAGTTTTGGGCAAAAAATAAATTTTTTATTTATTTTGGGTTTTTTGGTCAATTTATTAATTAAATAATTAATAAATAAGGAAATAATGTTTAAATAAGATTTAAACATTTTTGGGAGGGATTCCTTAATTAAATATTTTAAATTAAGATAAAGGGATTTAATGGCATAAAAATAAATAAATAAATTAAATAATTAATTAATTAATAAATGATGATGTCATCAGGACTTTTTCAAAAAATAAAAATACTTTATTTTCTAAAGGTTTTTAGGTGTCTACATTTTGCCCCTCTTTGATGTGATGCCGCAAGTGGCATGGCATCAAAGATAAGAAAATAAGATGCCCAAGGCTAGAACAGAAGAGGAGAGAATGGATTGTGAGATGCCCCCTCAAGAAGGTAGCGAGGAGAGAAAGCGAGGCTCGATGGCTTCTTGAAAAGTACAAGAATCTCAGATGAGCAAGGAAACTCAGATTGGCAAAGAGAAGGGGCTGAATTAGCTCAAACTCTCACTATGGGAGAATGATAAAGGAGAATCAGATGCAGAAGAGGAAGCAAGCTTAAGACTTTAGGGAAGGTGGAGGATGAAGGAGCAGAGTGCTATAAAAAGGAATCCAGGATAGGGAGATGGATGAGGGGATTATAAAGCTGATGCAACATGATTTCAAAGAGTCAGATTGGTGGAAGATGGGTTTCGGAGATCCCTAGGACTAGGATTGTGGATCTCGAAAGATGAGGCTTGGTGGATTGATTTGGATTGGTGGATCCCTAAGACTAGGATTGTGGATCCCTAAAGCTAAAGGTGAGGAGTGATTCAAAGAGATACTGATGCATAAGCTGGGGTAGGAGAGACGGATGCCGGATATGGATGGGGGATAATGGAGATGAAGGAAAACCATTGAAGCTTTTTGAGCGGGGGGGATACTTCAAAGAGAAGTACCACCATGTAGTTGAGCACTAGATTTGCTATAGGACTATTGGTTAATTGACAAGGTTACCAAGAACATCAAGGCCTTTTCACCAACTATCAAGAGGATTGACAAATTGACTCAAAACAAACATGCAAGGATTGCCCTAGTATCACACATGAATCCCAGAGGAAGCAGTGTGGAAACGACACTGGGTAACCCACAAGCAAAAAAGAAAACAAGCAAAAGACATGATCAAGACCTTACGCTCTGATTGCCCCATTCACAATATACCATGATATGGAAGATCGTGGCAACCTTGAGGAGGGAACAAGGAGATTTCTTGGAAAAGATACTTCAAGACCCAAAAGGGAAGATCCCAAATCAAAAGAAAGTGAAAATCCAAAAGAGAGCTGTTTGCCAATGAGATGGGTAGGACAAGGTACTAACGGACCAAGATCAGACATGAGGAAAGCTATATCCTGCAAGGACCTATCGGAGAGCACCGAAGCTGGTGGATTTGGATGAGTGATGCGTCTGGCAAGCTGAACTAAGAAAGATAACACTTCGGTGATAGGAAATCTAGCTAAAGGATGCGTTGGAATAGCTAACCAAGATGTGTGATGGGTGCAAGATGCTGATCAAGGACGAACTGACACAAACACTGGATAGATGCAATGGTACTAAGCTAAAGAGGATGTACAAGCTGATAGACCAAGATATTTACAAGTGAGCTAATCAAGATATGGTACAAGCTAACGGACCAAGATAGTTACAAGTAGGCAAAAGCTCAGGATGATAGGATAGCGGGATGGTTCGATGTTGTGCAAGATGCGAAAGCTAAGGGTGGGGTGATAGCGAAAGATATGGATTTGGTAGGATGCATCCAATGATGATGAGAGATTTTGTGACCAAGGTTAGCTAGAGGAGCAGGATGAGATGGCTGGATAGGATGGTAGATAGCTAGGATTATGATGGATATAAAGAGATGACATTGGGTTTGCATGAGGATAGCCTAGAGCTAGATACCAATGACAAGGGAGGATAAACAAGACAAGATCTCCAAGGAATATAGTGCCCCCAATCAGAAGATAACATGCGGAAGGAGGTCTTATGATGGATGTGATAGGATTGAAGCTAGGATGGAAAAAGATGAAGGGGCTAGGGAGATGGATGATAGCTGAGATGATTGGCTGAAGCTGCATAAGATTAGTGGATGGTGTGAGATGGAAGCTGGAGGATGGAGGATAGGTGGATAGATTGGAAGATGGAGGTGGATGTCAAGAGATGACCAAAAGCATGAGGGTGATAGGCTAAGCTGGGGATGGCAGGATTACGCATGACGCTTGTTTGCCAAGTTTTCATCATGGTACTTGTCCAAGGTGCTTGAATTGCCAAGTTTTCACCAGTGGACGCTTTATTTTTCTTTTCTTTTTTGACTTTTTGACTTTGGACTTAGCTCAAATGATTTTGGCTTTCTTCAACTATTTTGGCTTTTTTGGGATTTTTCACTGGCTGTTGAAATGTTCAATTTTGTTGCTAGCTGTTGGTACACCGGATGTGTGATTTATGCAATAGATCGGATTAGATGGGATTGATGGTAGGAGATGGAGGGATGAAAATGTTGGAAAGGATCATGAGATGGGGATGCCTGCAAGAGCAACATTGGCACATGTTGGAACGGGTGTGAAAAGAGCATATGGGGGATAGATGGTAGATGCGGGCGTGATGGAGGATTTGTGGAAGCGTGCTTGGGGATATAGGCACCCAAGATGGAGTTAGGAGATGGGGGACATGAGTCACTAGATGGGGGATTAGCAATGGTGGATGCCATTATGCATTGGGTTTCAACTTTTTTCTTGGGGATCCACATGGTTTCGGATTTTCTTTTCATAGGCTTTTGCATTGTTTTGCATTCATTGATTGGATTTTGCCTTTTTGGAGTATGTCTTTTAGAATAGACATATGATTGCCTAGGATGTGGATTTTTAGCTTTATGCATTTTGAAGTTGGCATTCACATTGCTGTGGTAAGCTTTGGGAAGATGGTTAGGATAAGCTTTGTGAGATGGAGAGGATATGAAAGAGCATGTAGGGGGATGATGATGGATGATGTGCCCTGATATGTGCCTTTGTTGATCTTTCATAGAAATGGATGGAAATGGATTTTTATATATAGGAAATCAACACTTATTCCATAATAGAAAAGTAAACGATCTAGCTTTAAATCCATAAGAGAGAAAATAGGAGGATAACAACTGAAAGCAGGAAGAGGGAATAATGACTTAAGGTGAGAATAATAAAGTTTGAACATTTGCTTGCCAAAGAATAAATTCAGAGAAGGTAATAAGTCATAATAGCTCCTCCTTACTAGCTATTGTGTCTTCTGGAACCGTTGCAACTTTCCTCTGCCATGGGTGCTCCTTAGCATTCTCTTCTCCTTGAATGCTGTTGGCGCTCAACTTTTGAATTCCTCCAATTATCTTTTGGTCTTCATTAATAGGTTAGTTTCAATACAAAGACATGTTTGAAAATAAACATTTATCAAATTAAATTCAAATATAAGAACACACATTTTGATAACTATATGAAATACTGCATACTATATATAATATTAGCAAAAGATGGCATAGTTTCTACCCATAGGTTTATCATAGGTTCAGTAAAGATAGGTCCACAAATGTTTTGAGAAAGATAAAATAGAGTATCAATAAAGTATCTTAAAACTATCATAAAATAAAGGCAAATTTTGGTCTCATCATCTGCCCCTGCTAAACTAATGCTTGTCCTCAAGCATTGCACTTCCTTGTTGATGACCTGAACTCTCCAATCTTTGTCCTTCCTTTTCTATTGCACTTGAAAGTGTAGTAAAATCCTCCAGTTCTCTACCACACTTCCCTTCTATGATCTTCCTGAAGCTTTTCGAGTCTATTGGCATTAATGTCATACAAAAGCCACAAGAGCATTGGAGGCTGCATGGTTAGGGCACACCACAAATTTGGTCTGGCCTACTTCCCTAACTTTAAATATTTTGGAACCCTATGAAGTGCTGCCTCCAGGTTGATAGGACTGTGTGGTTCTAAATTTCTAAGAGATTCAGATAGTCTAGCCCATCTACTCTTCACACCAGTCATAGCTCTTTGAAAAGCAAAGTAGGGTAGATTTTCATAATCAAAATAAACTTTAACTCTACCAGCAAAGATCCTATCCCTTACTTCTAGATTCTTCTTTCCATAAGTTAATGTGAACCAATCCCTGAGAACTTCATCTGGCTTGCTACTCTCTACTCTTAAAGGAAAGGGTTCTGTCCTTTCCTCATCCCTATAATTATTCAACTGCTTGTCATAATTTGCTTCATTGGACATGTAGGACATGAGGGCTCTTAAGTGTATATCCCTTATGTAAAGCAAGGGATTCCATTGAGTCTCTGAAGGGATAATAAAATTATGAACATATAATTCACAAAATAAATTCTGCTGCCAAGGTGGTAGAGTCCGATATAGTCCATAAAATTCTTGTGCTGAATTGAACTCCATATTAATATTCTTAAGAGTTAATATTAATTGAAACAAAAGAAATTGTTCTTTCCAACAAAGAACATAAACTCTTGGTGGTGGTCTACAAGCAAGGGCTTGATTAGCTAGCTTGAGGGCATGGTCTATTCGTTTCTTTTGGCTTGCTAATTATTCCTTTAAATCTACAATTTCTTCACATTGAGATGCTATAATCTTATTCATCTTTTTCTTCTCTTCTTTCCACAAGACCTTAGTAAACAGATGCTATCCATACAACTAAAAAAGGAGTTTTTGCAGTGTGATAGAACCACTATCTTCTTCATGATCTCTTTTCCTTTTTCTCTATTCCTGCCATAAATGTTCTACAAAGCTAGTAATCCATGTTGATCTATGGGGAACAAGGGCAGTGTTTGGATCAACATATTCAAGAACTGTTTCATCCCTATAGTTGGAAGTATCTGGTAGGTCTGCTGGAGTATCATCTAGATTTTCTTCAATTTCATCCCTGCATTCCTCAGTAGGATTTTTAGGAATGCTTGTAATCTCAGGATGGGGAGGAGAGTGATCACAAACAATTTACATAGGGGATTCCTTGATGGATTTTTTAGACAAAGTAGAATCTTTAGAAACTTGCCCTCTCATCCTAGGGCTTCTCCTTATAGGAGTTTCCTCTTGTATTATAACGTTTTGCCTACTTTTCTCTTTGGGTGTCTCTACTATAGGAGTGGTTGCTGGAGGACTTTCCTTTGTTCTCTTTTGTCTTACAATTGTAAGGTTCGGCTCTTCCTTTTCCTAAATAGAGATTTCTTCCTGCAGTTTTTGTTTCCTCTTAGCTCTGCTAGTAGTAGGTTTCGAGGTCTCTTGCACAAGTGAAGGCACATTTTCTTGAACATAGATAGTTTCTTGCACATTTTCTTGGGCCTTTTTGGCTTCAGCCTCTTGGGTATTTTGTTTAGCAGGCACACTAGTGGGAGCTACATTTTCCTCACCGGGTTGTTCACTAGGGGCAACTTAGGGTTACAGAGTTTTGGCTTGCACAAATTCATCCCATGTCACAGGAGATACATCCCTAAGCGACCTCTTTATCAATAACTTGATTAAGCCATGATGAGTAACAAAATTATCTTTTCCTTTTTGAGTCTCTTCCACACTAATGCAAAGCATATTATACAAGAAATTTGGAATGTTTATTGCAAGATTATCCCTTACACAACTAAGTAATTTAAATGATGTGCATGCAAGTATGAGAATCTTCCTTCACATGTAAAATACCTGATTATGTGCATGTCTAATTCATTGTATGGTGGTGGCAGTGACATTCTCTTGCAACCTTGCTTTGTAATGTCCATTTGAGGATCAGGCAGTCTGGTAAATTGAGCTCTTGCTGACCTCACATCATGTGTGCTGGGGTAATGTTCTCCAACTATAAGTAACCCAGTCACTTCAGCAATGCATTCCTCTATTGCAATCACTATTAAACCCCAAACAAAAGCTTCACCCTCGTTGAATGTCCTTGTAAATTCTACGGCTACCTCATCATCAAATGTGGTCAAACTCAAAAAATACCCTAGCCATCCACATGCATTAAACCTTCTTATGAATTCTACATCTGAGAGTAACACAGTGTGTTCCACAAGTTCTCTCCTCTGCAACTGTCCACCTATTCTCTTAACACTTCCTTTGCTTACTCTGTTTTCTCCCTTTTGAATTCAAGCTTCAAACCACTTCATTATTTTATAGACTCAACTCACACTTCTTTTGTTTTAACATGCTATTAATATCATAAAAAATTGTTATGTGCAATAATAAGGTTTTTAATGAAGGAAAATCATGAATATGTGTGAGAATCGTCCGAAAATAGAGGTCAGATCACATAAAATTTAAACATAAGTCACATCATAGCTTGACATAGAAAATAATTAAAAAAAAAGGGAGTACGACACCTCACTTGTGTACTTATGACAATTAATTTTCATTAATGAAGGGAATGCAAAGATTTGGAAAAATCTTTACAGATAAATAGAAATGCCATTGGATATTAGTGACCTTCCCTACCCCCTGCTAAATTTGGACAAGTTTCCACACTTGTCAGACCTAGTATGAATAAGGGACTGGCATAATGTCGCCATCATATAAATTATGCAGTATTAAATATAATTAACAAAATTTGCGGACTATAAGTGAATGATAATTTGGAAATGTTATACCTATCATTTTGATTATTGCACGTACCAAAAGGTGGTGGAAGTGATATCATCATCGGTATTGTCCATCAGCATCTTGTGGGGTTTATTGAAAGCATGAAAAATTGATGATGTGGAAAGTGAATGGATGTAAGATAAAGAAATGAGATGAGGTGGATGGGTGGAAGGGAGAGAGAAGAGATGGAAAGAAAAAGTGAATAGAAAAGTGAACTTTATGTGAACATAAAGTCTTTATTATGAGCATGAACAAAGAAACTAATGTTGAAGAGTGGCAGTCGGAAGGTTGACACCTTCGGCTATAGGAAGAGTTGCTTGATTTGTATTTGAATCTAGCTATTGAAACTATTACATGAAGTTCGTTTTTGTTTGGGCCTGCTTATATAATTTCAATCTATGACCATTGACTAACAATTTGAAGAGCACAAAATCACTGGTAGTGAGTTGAAAAACTCCATTATCAAAGACATGACTAATTTCATATGGTCCCAGCCATCTTTTCTATAGCTTTCTTGACATATCTTTAAATCTGCAATCATATAGTAGTGCCCAGTCACCAACTTGAAATTGTTTACTAATAATATGAGAATCATGCCATTATTTTCTTTGTTTCTATATCAATTCAGTATGTTCCAAAGTAGCTTTTCACATCTCATCCAAAGAGTTAAAATGCAGAAGATGTTCTCTTTGTGCTATAGGAAGTTCAATTTCCAACCCTAATGCTATCCTTAGAGTTTATTTTTCAAATTCAATTGGAAGCATTGCTACCTTACCACATAAGAGCTCAAATGGTGTGAATCTTGTAGTAGTCTTCCAAGTTTTTTTGTAAGCCCAAACAACTTCTTGTAATCTACTAGTCCAATCCCTACAGTGCAAATGCACTATTTTTGTTAAGATGTTCTCCAGCTCACAGTTTATGACCTCTTCTTGTCCATTAGCTTGAGGGTGATAAGGACTGGATTTTTGGTGCTTGATATTATACTATTTCATCAACTCTGAGATTAGATTAGAGGTGAATTGTGAACCTTTGTCAATGACTAGCTCTTTGGGTACACCACAGGGAGTAAAGATCTCTTCATACAAAAATTTAGCAACTTTTTCATCATGAGCATGCTTCATAGCCTTAACTTCAACCCATTTTGTCAAGTAATTAGTGCACACAAGAATATAGGATTTTCCATTAGATGGAGGATCAATTTGTCCAATGAAGTCCATGCCCCATTTGTTAAATGGTGCTAATGTTATCTGAGGATTAAGAGGCATTTCATCTATTCTTGTTGGCCAACCCATCCTTTGACACTTGTCACACTTCCTTGTGTAGTTGACTACATCCTTGTAAAGTGTAGGCCAATAATAACTAGTTGTCAAGATTTTGAAAGTTGTTCTTTTTGCTGCAAAGTGTCCTCCACATGGTTCATTATGACATGCATGTAGAATGTCATATGTCTCATCTTCTCTCACACATCTTCTCATAACTTGATCAGGTCCAGTGTAAAACAATAAATTATCTATCTAGGAAAAATGGAAACTTTTCTCTAAAAGCAACTTCTTTTCCTTGTAAGAAAAATGTGCTAGTATTTTATTGGCTACAATGTAGTTAGCAATATCTACATACCATGGAGTTTGAACAACAATATGAAACAAATGCTCATCCAAAAATGCATCATCTACCAAAGTAGTGTTAGTATCATCATGATGGATTCTTGATAAATAATTAGCTAGACATTGGATTTTCTAGGCTTATCAACAATAGCTATATAAAATTCTTGCAACAATAGTAACCATCTTGCTAATGTACCATCAAATTCTTGCAACAAGAAATTATCTATCTAGGAAAAATGGAAACTTTTCTCTACAAGCAACTTCTTTTCCTTGTAAGAAAAATGTGCTAGTATTTTATTGGCTACAATGTAGTTAGCAATATCTACATACCATGGAGTTTGAACAACAATATGAAACAAATGCTCATCCAAAAATGCATCATCTACCAAAGTAGTGTTAGTATCATCATGATGGATTCTTGATAAATAATTAGCTAGACATTGGATTTTCTAGGCTCATCAACAATAGTTATATCAAATTCTTGCAACAATAGTAACCATCTTGCTAATGTACTTGTTATAGCAGGTTTTTTCATGAGATATTTAATTGCTACATGATCAGTATGAACAAATATGGAATAGCCAGTTTTGTAATGCCAAAATTTGTTGAGGGCATAAACTACTTCTAGCAATTCTTTTTCAGTCATAGTGTAGTTCAGCTCTAGTCCATGAAGGCTCTTACAAATATAATAGATTGTATTTTAAAGATTTTGGGATTGTTGTGCTAGGACTGCACCTATGGCATAATTAGAGGCATCTGTATATATATGAAAAGGTGAATTCCAATCAGGGCCTTGTAAAATTGGGGCTATAGTCAGAAGTTTCTTAAGCTACAAGAAGGCTTCATCACATTCAGATATCAAACTAAATTCAACTTCTTTTGTGAGTAACTTATACAAGGGACTAGTTATTTTGTTGAAATATTTTATGAAACATCTGTAATATCTAGCATGACCTAGAAAAGATCATACATCTTTTGACTTTTTAGGTATGGGAAATGTTTGAATTACCTCTATCTTAGCCGAGTCCACTTGTATTCCTATAGTGGATATGAAATGACCAAGTACTACACCTTCTTGCATGAGCATGAAACACTTTTTATTGTTAAGTGCCAAATTATGTTCTTGACATCTAACCAAAACCTTTTCAAGATTCACCATTGCTTCCTCAAAAGTAACTCCAAATGTTGTGAATTCATTCATGTAGATTTCCATGCAATCATGTGATATATCAACAAAGATGCTAATGATAGCTCTTTGGAACATTATAGGAGCATTACATTGACCAAATGGTAAAATAGAGTATGCAAAAGTACCTGATGGACATGTAAATGTGGTTTTTTCTTGATCGTCATGAGCAATATTGATTTGATTATAACCATTACACCCATCTAGAAAAGAGAAATACTTCTTTCCAGCTAGTGTGTCTAGAACTTGATCTATGAATGGTAAAGGAAAGTGATCCATTTTGGTAGCTTTGTTCAACTCTCTGTAATCTACACAAATTCTCCATTTTTCTCCCTTTTTAGGTACTATGACTAGGCGTAACACCCATCTACTATTAGATATAGGATAAATAAAACCAACATCAAGTAATTTTTGCAATTCAGTTTTAACTATCTCTCTAAGGCTTTGATTTATCCATCTCTAGGGTTGATGGAGTGGTAGACAGGCTTCATTGATGTATATCCTATGAGTGCACAATGTAGGACTCAACACTTTCATATAAGTATAGTTCCATGCAAAGGCCTTTTCATGCCTTTGAAGCAATTCTTTTAATTGTTCCATTTGTGTGGGTGTTAACTTAGGATTAACATGGAGATTATGACCTTTAGTCAGTTCAATAGTAGTGGTGGTCTCTATCATAATAGCTTCAGAGATTGGACTTGCTTCTAATTCACAAGGTAGAAGTGGATAAAGAATTTTAGATTCTTTGAGTAAAGTACAATTCTTATCACATTTCTCATATGTTATTAATTCTAACATAGAAATTTTAGATATATCTTTTCCTACCACACAATTGTTAGTGAGGATACTCTGAAGAAACTGAGAGGGGGATGAATCAGTTACCACAAAAAAAAATCCATAGATCCCTTAGATGTCTTATAAACTTAGTTACTATTGTCACTCAGTAGCCACACAAAAAAATGCTGTAACTCGGTAGATGTTAATTTATTACTGATCTTTAAGCATTCATAAAAATTTAACATGCATGCATATAACATTAGCACAAGAGACACTAGATTTAATGTGGAAACCCAATATGCGAAAAACTACCGAGTAATTAGCTACCAATTTTCACTCTTCTGAAGTGAGCCTTGTTAGGAGCTAACCCTATTAAAGGTTACAAAACACACTGTTAGGTGTGACCTTGTTAGAGGATTTGATCACCCTACTAGGAGTGGCCTTGCTAGAGGACTTTAGAACAATTCAATAGAATTGTCCACCTTGTTAGAGGATTTACAAAAATGATTGTTAAAATTGTTGAAAATATAGATGGAGTAACTGAGGGGGGGGGGGTGTGAATCAATTACCACAAAAAAAAATCCATAGATCCCTTAGATGTCTTATAAACTTAGTTACTATTGTCACTCGATAGCCACATAGAAAAATGTTGCAACTCGGTAGATGTTAATTTATTACTGATTTTTAAGCATTCACAGAAATTTAACATGCATGCATAAAAGAAATAACATCAACACAAGAGACACTTGATTTAACATGGAAACCCAATATGGAAAAAACCACCAAATAAGTAGCTACCAATTTTCACTCTTCTAAAGTGAGCCCTATTAGGAGCCAACCTTGTTAAAGGATACAAAACACACTATTAGGTGTGACCTTGTTAGAGGATTTATTTACCCAGCTAGGAGTGGCCTTGCTAGAGGACTTTATAAAAATTCAATAGAACTAGCCACCTTGTTAGAGGATTTACAAAAATGCTTGTTAAACCAACTCTATTAAGAGATTTGGAGATCACTGCTACAATGATGAAAAAGTAACAATGAAGTGAACTGAATGAGATGCAACTAAAATTTGCTATTACAAATCTTTGTTCTGCTTCACTAGATCCTCTTCGATCAAATACACATTTGTTGCTCCTCAAGTATTATGGACCTCAAAAGCAAACACAATTGATTGCACAACCTTAGCCAAGCCCAAATAGCCAACAACCACAGTAGCCCATCTATAGTGTTGATGCTCAACAATACTCTGCTTACACCTTGAATGTTTCTGATATACATCTAAGATCTGGTACAAATTTTTCAGCACCTAAACCACCTCTTATAATTGAAATACTAGACTCTCCTGTAGCATCAAAACCCTCAGTTGCTAAAACTATTGACTCAACCAATTTTACTGTGTCAACCCTAGCTCAACCAGTAGTAGGACCTCCTTTTCTAGAAAAGTTGATACAAAAGAAATATGAACAAATAGAGGAATAGCTTTTTAATTGACTCTATTTAGGTCATTTAGTTGAAGAAGGATTTCCAATGTAAACTAGTTCCAAGCATGGAGGACCACCATCTTCCAACTGAGTGCATCAAGATAGATGGAGATGATGAGTAAGTATTCTTTGTTGCTCAACATTGACTATGGGCTCAACATCAAGGTATGCCTCAAGACCCCTTGCAAAATTCAAATTCATATGGTAATCAATGACCAAACTGTAATCCCCAAGGTCCTCCACAAAATCAACCCAATTGGAACAATGCTAGGAAAAAAAAATCACAACAATCCCAATGGTCTCAGAATTCCCAACCACCTTGCCCTAACCAATAGAGTAACCAATGGCAAAACCAACAGAGTAAAAAAAAAAAAATCTCAACAATGGCCTAAACAAAATACTGGCGCTCCATAATTACCACCTCCAGTTCAGCAAATTTAGGTCATTTAGTTGACTCTATTAATTTTAACTCTAAGTGAATTATTTTATTAAAATTAATAGAATAGATGAACTAGTATTTTCTTTAAAAAAAAACATTGATTGTTCTTGCAACATCAATCTAAATGTATCTAGAATTGGTTAAGATGCGTACATTATTCTTGTGACTTTTGAAGAATATTCTAAAGAGGATTGAAAGAAGATAATATGTGATATGATATGAATTTCACTAGTTTGGTATCTATTTTAAAACAATGGGATTTTTCAGTTAGTGAATTCTAAATTAAGATAATTATATTCTTTCGAAAAAGAAGGATTCAGATAGTGACGCCTTTAATCCTCTTTTTAGCACATGTGAATCTTGTGTTGCCTCATTTTAATAAATCAAACATACGATGAATTAGCAGCTATGAACGTCTAATTAAATACTAGACTTTGCTAAGGAACTAGAATGTGTAAGGCATATTACAATGTCTAGAGACCCTAAGTCTAATTTAGTAGATTACCATTGATTTAACTAGTGTAATCTTGTTGTTACATAGATCTATTAATAATAAATTAGTTCTTAGTTGAACTCGATGGTCATAACACTTTCACCTTTCATAGTCAAACACAACCTAAAATAGTTTAAATAGAGACCCAAGTATGGAATATCACTCATTCATAGCTAAATTTGCCTTAAATAAACTCAATAGTTTTATAATACAAAATTTTTTAGTAACATTGTAAAGAGAAAGTGTTACTTACATGAAAGTTGTGCACTATAGCCCTCACCCTGTTCACTGCACGGTCTCACAGGTGTCACAAATTGTTGTAGAAGAACACATAATATTTTGGATCATGATCCATAAGATACTATAAAATATAAACATCTATTGAACTTCTATTAATGCTTGATATTAATTACTGCTTACCTTCAAAGATTTGACTCTACACACTAATTCTTCTTTTAGTGCCTCTATCTCCTCGCTTTTATCACTCTTGATGATAATATTAAGAATTTCATCACTGTATCTTTGTATGAGTTGATGGGCCATGAACATGGGGTTAGCACTAAGGGCAATGCCATCTATAAATAATGCTCATGTTTTAGATCGCATTTGATCTGCTTTGATTTTAGCTTTTCCCTATCAATAAGTATCAAGTGACATCAATATCAATAAAATTCCACCAAAATAACTCCAAAGCCATAAATAAAAGAACATAATAATATGACATTTGTTTCTATATAATTTGAACAATTATAATAATTAAGGTTTACCTTCATTGAAGAAGGTGTGTGAGATGGTGCATCCCCTCCTGCGGGTGATGGTCTATCCATGTTGCCCTGTGAAAAAATTAGTAATTCTTAGCAATCAACAGCAAAATGAAAGTAGTAAACTTATCAAAAAAATATATTAATAAAATAGTAGATCGTATATTGGAGTTAATATTAATTGGAGACAATTGGTTTAAATGTTATACTTAGTAGTCCCATGATAGGGAATTTTTTTGTATCTACACGATTCAAATTGGAATCTATCAGATGCTCTTCCCCTAAACTTATTGATTTTATCGTACATACAAAAATGCAATTTCCCTCGCATGCCTCAAATATACAATTCAGCTACTTATTAGTTGACATAGGTCGAGAACTATTTATAAATCTTGCAATATTCCCTATTGCTTTTGGCCTTCCATCAATATACATAGAGAACCTTTTACTTTGATCATTTTCTTTTCATTGTATATAATTTGGTGAAAATGCACACCTATGCATACTTTTTTATATTGCACAATTTGCATCCAATTTTTGTAATTGTAACAAGGTCCTACATACTCCATCAATTCAAAAAATTTATTGTAACATACCTTTATTCCATCTATGAAAAATAGGCCAAAACCATTTAATGAAGATGGAGCTATGTGATATATCCTTTTATTAACAAAAAAATCAGTGCTAACTAGAGGTAGTTCCATGGGTACCCATTCTTTCTGAAGATTGTGTGTACCTTAAGGGAACCTTCCTATTTCCTTCACCCTCATTATCATAAGAACATGACCCCCACTCAAGAAGAAAAAAATGCATTAGATTATTCAATTTTTTTTCTAGTCTTTTGACCTCTAGTTGATCTCCCTATTTTAGATCTACTAGATGTGTCACTTTTGTCTTCTATTCCCGCATTTTCCTCACTTGAGGAAGAAAAATTAGACAAATAACTATTTGGTGATAGCTAATGAGAGACATACTAGGAATAAAGTTAATGTTGATGATAAAGAGAAGATATGCATATAAAAAAATTGTATCTATAGGGTCTATTGACTTATACTTGTCAATCCATGTGACTGAGCAAGATCTTGACTAAAGGCATTGAATAGTGTCGGCCTCCCAATTAGATCAATAACTTGGTTTTAGAAACACAACTCACAGATTAGACATCCAAAATGAGTTGTTATCTTTCTAACAGAGAAGATTCATTTAAATTGTCAACCCGAGGATGTATACTTGAAACAAGTCTGCAAAGTATATGCACCATGAAACTCTCTAAGTTATTCTATTGTTGCAAAATAACAATCCTAGAAACAAACTAAATACACAGTAATGGCTGCATGAAATTGCACAATAGTTGCTGTAGGAACTATATATTATCTAAACTGTTTACATCTCTATGCATGCCTGCATCTCTCTACTTCTCTACCTCTACTTCTACCTCTAACAACCCTCTAACTACTTAACAAGTTTCCCCCATCGTCCTTTTAAATAAGGAAGAATCTTTTTACAAAAGTAATGACAAAGTGCTGAATTTCAATTCCACATTTTCAGCAGTCCACTTCAAATGCGTGGTTCTCTTTCATTATTGCGAATTAGTTCAAACCACTTTACCATGTTATTATCCTTCTTTTCACCTTTCCAAATAATTTTTAAAATCTGAATTTCATTAATTAATGTTAAAGTTATGGTCATTTTTCTGAAAGTGGTTTTATGCTGCCTGAAAACGTGCCACTTTTTCTTCAACCAACGTCTGATCCATGTTGCTCATTAACTACTTTGAACCAACTTAAATGCTCAAAAGGTTTTATAATCCTTCTTCTTGGCTTTCCAAAACCGTAAGCCATTCTTAATTTTATTAAGAATTGAGCAAGATATGCCTATTTTTCTGGAACTGGCTTTTAACTTTTTCCTCATTTTTTGCACTTGTTGAATATTGACAAGTGTCAAGTTTGCTTCTCCTTCTTTCTAGGTGCATGAACAATCAAAATAACTCACAAAAAAAATGTTAACCATCTCAATAATATTATTATTCAATGTTAACCATTTATCACAATAAATCATCATAATCTAGCATCAACTAGCTATACATGCAATTGTTAATCAATACATCATTTATCATATTTAATGCTTCATAAACCAAGTTAATATGTGGAAATAGCTTGGATATATATTGAAACCATGGGGTAAAGTTTTATAAAAAATAGATATAGATATGACATTTTATAGGCTCATCATTTCCCCCCAGCTGAAATCTTGCTTCTCCTCAAGCAAGGGATAGGCATTAGTTAGTCATGAAAACTCTCAGCATGGAATCTTGTGAGAACTTTAATCAATCGTCAAGAATTTCAAAGGTGGTATAAAAGGTATACATGAAAGGTCATCCTCCTATGGTCTATGTCAATAAAATTAGGTATACATGTGCTCACCCCAGCTAAAAGATTGTTTGTCCTCAAATGAGAATGTATGGATGAGGGTAGAAGAAAAAGCACTTATGAAGCATATAATTATAATAATGATAATTGAGAAACAAAATGCAAGGCATAGACAATCAATTACTAAAAATGATAATTATTATGAATAAATAGAAATCATAGTACCATTGGTATTTTTGTGAGAAACTTCAAAATTTGCAAATAGCTGAAAGTACAGGTCCCTTTACTCATGAATATTCAGGTCCCTCCAAGAGTGTTGTATATTTAATATGAGTATTGTCTTCATACTTTCTGAAAGTTGTCTTTTGGATCACATAGTAGTTGTTGCAGGAGTGTCTATTGAATCAAAGAGCAGTGGTTGCAGGATTGATTGTTACAACCAAATAGTAGTTGCTGCAAGAGTGTTTATTGAATCAAAGAGCAGTAGCTGCAGGACTGACTATTACAACCAAATAGTAGTTGTTGTAGGAGTATTTATTGAATCAAAGAGTAGTGGCTGTAGGACTGACTATTACAACCAAATAGTAGTTGTTGTAGGATTGACTATTACAACCAAATAGTAGTTGTTGCAGGACTGACTCTTACAACATGAAACTTACAGATAAGACCAACTAGACACCATCATTGAATAGAACATTCATGACATCATGAAGAGTCAACTACTCAATGGAGTGTTTGGAAACATATGCAAAGACTTTCTTCCACAAGTAGAAACTTGACTCACTCACACCCTTGTAAGAATGATTTAAAATATGAGCAACCAACGAACTATGAACTCCTCCAAAATAGTCATTGAGAAAAGAACAACTAGGAAACAACTACTAACTCTAAGACATTATGTAAGTACACTTATTGAATGAAAAAATTACCCTAACCTATCCTATCCTACACTAACTAGATTACATGACCTGCTCAAACAAAACCATTTACTGGTTCTTTGAAATATCTTCCTCTTCTCAAAGTCTTCCAATGCTTTACATGCTTATGCACAATGAGAAAGAGTTGCAGTAGTAGTTGAAACTTAATATGAAACAAAACTTTTTAAAAGACATTAACAGACTCACTTATTACTTCATGTTGATAATATATATTGCTATACTGAAGTATATAAGTAAGTTGAAATGTGTCCCCTTCAGGTGCAGCTACATGTGTAGCTTTGTCTTCAATTGCAAGTTCTTCCTTTGCTACAACCATAGCTTGTGACAACATTTTTTCCTCCATATGAATGAGATGTCTAATAGGACACCCTCGTGAAAGCATAAATCTTGAACTCTCCTTGCTGGCTTGGCATAGATGAGTTGCTTCTCCATCCTCTTCTTGACTTTTAAAAACTAGTTTTTGTGGCTGATTTGATAAAAGTACATGAATTTTTGCACCATCTTCATAAGGCTCAGAGTTTCTCTCTACAAAAGATGTTGGTTTAACATCTAATGTTAAGCAAAAATCCTCTAAATTATCCCAAAACTAATCTTCTTCAATATCTTCTTTACTTTTATGCATGAGAGGACTAATTTTCACTTTATTGCAACTTTCTTCTTGAAGTAGGAGTTCTGATTTGACATCACATTCAGCTTGAACAACAACCTTATGCATGGTGATTTCTTCATTTTGCAAAGCAAGGCTGTATTCCTTTTCCTTCTCACCAATCAACAATTTTTCATCAATATGTGAACAAAATTCCTCTATTATGCTAGAGAACATGTCTTTATTGATTTCCAAACTTGCTGAAAATGATATTGGATCTTCATTCTCATCCTCCATGGATCCAAAAACCATATTGTGTTACATGCAAGCTTCTATGATAAAGAAACTAAGATTTTATAAAATGACGAAGAGCTGCTAAAAACTCAAAGACTCTCACAGCTTGACTTGTCCCCGGCAACAGTGCCAAAAAATGTCGGCCTCCCAATTAGATCAATAACTTGGTTTTAGAAACACAACTCACAGATTAGACATCCAAAATGAGTAGTTATCTTTCTAACAGAGAAGGTTCATTTAAATTGTCAACCTGAGGATGTATACTTGAAACAAGTCTGCAAAGTATATGCACCATGAAACTCTAATTTATTCTATTGTTGCAAAATAACAATGCTGGAAACAAACTAAATACACAGTAATGGCTGCATGAAACTGCACAGTAGTTGCTGCAGGAACTGTATATTATCTAAACTGTTTACATCTCTATGCATGTCTGCATCTCTCTACTTCTCTACCTCTACTTCTACCTCTAACAACCCTCTAAATACTTAACAAATTTCCCCCATCATCCTTTTAAATAAGGAAGAATCTTTTTACAAAAGTAATGACAAAGTGCTGAATTTCAGTTTCACATTTTCAGTAGTCCACTTCAAATGTGTGGTTATCTTTCATTATTGTGAATTAGTTCAAACCAATTTACCATGTTATTCTCCTCCTTTTCACCTTTCCAAATAATTTTTAAAATCTGAATTTCATTAAGTAATGTGAAAGTTATGGTCATTTTTCTGAAAGTGGTTTTATGCTGCCTGAAAACGTGCCACTTTTTCTTCAACCAACGTCTGATCTGTGTTGTTCATTAACTACTTCGAACCAACTCAAATGCTCAAAAGGGTTTATGCTCCTTCTTATTATATTTCCAAAACCATAAGACATTCTTAATTTCATTAATAATTGAGCAAGATATGCCTATTTTTCTAGAACTGGCTTTTAACTTTTTCCTCATTTTCTGCACTTGCTGAATATTGACAAGTGTCAACTTTGCTTCTCCTTCTTTCCAGCTGCATGAACGATCCAAATAACTCAAAAAAAAAATGTTAACCATCTCAATAATATTATTATTCAATGTTAACCATTTATCACAATAAATCATCATAATCTAGCATCAAGTGGCTATACATGCAATTGTTAATCAATACATCATTTATCATATTTAATGCTTCATAAACCAAGTTAATATGTGGAAATAGCTTGGTTATATATTGAAACCATGGGGTAAAGTGTTATAAAAAATAGATATAGATATGAAATTTTATAGGCTCATCAAATAGCCTACATATGTAAATCATTTATCTTAAGTTAGCCAAAAATTTGGTCTAATTAATGTGTATATATACAAAAATATTAGACATGTGTTACTTAATGTTTATATTTGCACATATGGTTTTGAAAGAAGAATTTGGTCACCTTGCTCATAAAATTCACCCATATTATAATGAATGAAAAGTTGTCTGCTTACAATGCTTTATATATTACAAATTACATAGAAGACAAAAATTACATGGTGCATTCATCAAAATCATTGTATATTATTTAATTCCTTACCTCTACTTTATGTGTGGTAGCTATGCAATATCATTGTATATGCTCCATGATAGTAGAGTTCAACACATGGTAACTTAATTATAAAATCATATAAGTCAAACACATTTCTATAAATAAATCATGACCTTATCATACTTGACATTGATTGTACCTCGACAGACATTTCATTGATCATCATCTTCATCCATGTCATTGTCATCATCACCATCATCATACTTGTCACTTTGATCATCATCATCATCACCACCACCATCTTCATCACCATCATCATCATTTTCATCACCGTTATCATGAGCATCATGATCATGACCATCATCACCTTGATCATTACCTTTTTGATTAGCATGATCATGATCGTCATTATCATCATCATCATCACCATCACTATCATCATCAACATCATCAAAATCATCATCATCATCTTCTTCATCATTTGTAGATGTTGTTCATGATCATCATTTACTTCATCTTCTGATTCTTTAGTATCTTCTTCTTCCATCATATTATACTTTACTGACCTTCCTCTTGGACAATGTCTAACAACAAATGACCGTCCCAATTTGTGTGGAATGCAAAAGTAAAACACTTACTTGCATTGGCTTGGAAGAGCATAGGGCTCATCTCCAACTAACTCAAATGACCTTGTATTAATCATTGTAAATCCACTATCACATTCAATTATAGTCCTCTCAGGATCATTTTGGGTTAGTCGTAGCTTGTACCATTTGATGACAAATAGAACTAATTTGAATGAATTAAAGTCACACTCAAACATATCATCCAAAATTCCATAGTATCAATTTTTAGATTTTTGAGCATGTATGCCATTTATAGACAAAATATTAGTGACCATGAAGACTACACTTATCCTAGAATAACAAGTTTTCTTCATTTTGTCTAAATTTTTTATGTGAAATTTATGACCATGGTAGTACATAGCTTTGTGGTGTTTGATTTACAATTATTCAAATATATCAAGATTATTTTCATAGATTTGTGAGTTGATATTAAACTTATGGGTCATGATTAGTAATATTCTATGTACCTTTCTATCTCTTAAGTCATATGCTAGATCAAGTACCATTGGCATAATATTATGATCTCCATTATGATGAGCTTATTTGACCAACGATGCAACACTGTCTCATATTAATGAGCGACCATTTTCTGGAGTCTATTGAATCCATACCATCATCCAATCAAGATTGTTTGCAATATAAAAATGTAGTACATCCCACTCATGACCAACTCTAAAAAAAACAACTAGACTAGTTAGAAACGACTTATACTAATGATGACTAATTCATTCTGAGAAAATCTCATTAATAAATTTCATAAAAAGTTTGCAGGTTGGAAAGGTAATCTCTTAAGCTAGGTAGGTAAGTTAACTCTCCTCAAAGCTTGTCTTCAAAGCATACCTACTTATGCTTTAAGCCTCTTTAGAATTCCAATGAAATTTGTTGATTCTATTGAAAAAATCCAAAGGATTTTTTTGTGGACTGGTACTAAGGAAAAAAAGAGAACATTCTTAATTTCCTGGGACCAAGTTTGTAAACCTAATAGTGAAGGTGGATTGGGAATTAGGAAAATATGAAGTATGAATAAAGCCTTTTTGGCCAAACAAGGTTGGAGAACTTATCATGATGACAAAGAATGGAGTACTATTTGGAAACATAAGTACCTCTCCAATGTGAATTCTTTGGCTGATTTCCTTTCTTCTCCTAATGTTCTTTATCCTTCTACAATATGGGGAGTTGTTCAGGGGACAAAGAATACTCTTGGAAAAGGATGTTCCTGGAAAATTGGAAATCGGCAAAAGGTGAGATTTTGGGAAGACATCTGGTTATTAGATCACCCCCCGATTTATGATTTTCTAGATAATGATCAAGTAGAGATATGTAAGAAATGATATGGCACTTTTGTCTGTCAGTATTGGCATAATAATTCATGGGTGAAATTGACAGATATTGATCAAGGATTTAAGAACATACAGTTGAGTTTGAATGCCTTCTCTCTTTATCCTACTTATGAGGATAAGATGATATGGAATGCTGACCCAAGTGGCCAATTTAAAGTTTCTACTCTCTTTGTTTCTAGGGAGAAGGGCAATCAACCCTTTTGGTCCCAAGCTTGGATTAAGGGTCTCATACCAAAAATAAACATCTTCTATTAGATTATGCTCCAAAACAAAATCCCAACCTAGGACAATCTGCAAAAAAGAGGAATTAATGTGGTTAATAGATGCACCTTATGCAAAAATGGATTTGAAGATAGAGACCATTTATTCCTGAATGCTCTTATAGTCATCAAGTTTGGAATGAGATTTTAAATTACTAGAGTATGAATTGGGTTCATCAAAATAATATTGAACTTTGTTTCAAAAGTTGGAAGTGTATTTCTAAGGATCCCGAGGTTCAATTTCTTTGGAAAATAACTCTTCCTCATCGCTAGTGGGGTATTTGGAAAGAAAGAAATAATAGAATCTTTAGAAATAAAGATTTGCTAGGATGGGTGCTGGGACAAAATATTGTTAGAGCAATCAAAGAGAACTTTAAATCTCAGAGAAAAACTGATCAAACTTTTCAAATTGATAATCCATTGGGATCAAAAGGTCCTAATTTGAAATTTGATAACCCAAGATTGACCATAAGATGGAATACTCCTCCTAATAGATGGATAAAAGGAAACTTTGATGGGGTTGCTAAGGGCAATCCAAGAAGAGTTGGATGTGGAGGAGTTTTGAGAGACCATGTAGGAAATGTAATTGACACCATTACTATTCCTGTAGGTCAATCTAATAGCCATATTGCTGAAGCTACTACTGCTCTATATACCATGAAGTTAGTAGCTGATATGGGGCACTCAAATCTATGGTTGGAAGGTAACTCATTGAATATTATAAATACTCTTAATAGAAAAAATTCAATTACATGGTTGATTGAGGCAACAGTCATGGAGATTAATTCTCTTATTAAAAAATTTGAAAAAATTATTATATCCCACATGTATGGAGAGGCCAATGGGGTTGCTGACTGGGTGGCCAACCATGTAGTCCAAATGGGATATAAGATGATGTGGATCGGTGAATTAAATAAGAACATTGATCTAAAATCACTTATTAATTATGATACCATTATTTCAAAGGTGGGAAAGATATGCCAAGATTAGAAATTTAATGATTTTTGATAGTGGGGCTATAGTTGTTAGTGTTCCTTCCCTGAGGAAGTACACATATGTGATTACAATGTGGGCTTTGCACGTATCATTTTCGAAGAGGGTTTTATTTGATGTGAAAATCTAGTTTTAGCTTTATTTTTTTGCTCTCTACTCTTGGCTTCCTTTGGTTTTTTGGTTTCTCTATAATACTCTGCAAATGGGAGGTGATCCTTGGAAACAAGAACCTAGAAAATGCGATGTTTGGAAGGCTCGAAAGGATGTATGGAAGATTTTACAAAAAGGAAAGTGACCAACTACTTAGAATGACTGCATGGGTTTAAACCACATGTCACCATGACCTTTTTTAGAAATTGGATTGATGACAGGGTCTCTTTACATGGTGTCACTATGAAATTAATGAAGGATTTCATAGCTGAAATCACGGGTTTACCCACGTAAGGTATCAAATTCACTAAGTAGACAAGCATTTCAAATGTGGCATTCAAAAAATTTCTAAAGATGGATGTTGAGGAGAAAAATTTGGAAAGAATTGAGACTTCTATGACTTGGACCAGATAAAGGAAATTTGGCGGGATGTGCTCTCTTGAACCTGTGAGTATTTCATCCTCGATGGTAGAAATAAAAGATTTCATAAGTTTCATTTTGTCTTCTTGAATCATTTTAGGGAAAAGGATAGACTTTCTTTTCCCTTCTATTTGTGTTTCTCTTTGCTTCAAAGTTTGCATGCCCATAGAAAGAAGGAGTCTTGTCCTATATTGCATGAAGGACTGATTCTCCTCATTGAGGGTTATTGTAAAAACAAGTCCATTGTCTCTACTCCTTCTTTGGATAAATAGAAGGGTTCTATCTCTAGCTCTGATTCCAAAAAAAGTAAGAAGGATGAGAAGTTTAAAGACAAACAGAGGAGGATAAGACACAATACTTTGCATTCTAAAAAACAAACAGTGGAAGAGGACTCTGAGTCTGTAAACACTAATAGTAAAGAGAATGAAACCCCTGAGGAAGAGGAAGGTATGGATGTTGGGGATTTTAGTTCCAATTTGGATGTTTATCTAGAGAGTAAAGAAAAAAGTGGGACAAAGGACTTGGAAGAAAATAGTGAAGATAATTCTGATAAGGGAAAATCTGGTGATGAGGGTAACAAGATTGAATCTGGTGTTGATAAGGAAGAGAAAGAAAAGGTTATTGAAGACCCCATTGCGGAGAAATAGATTGTAAAGACTCCTTCACTTGTCAAAGAGATTGGGAAATAGCACAAGAATGAGGACCCTACCACCACAAGGGTTGAGGATCAGACATAAAGGGTGGTTTCAACCCCTCATGAGGTTGCAGAATAGGATATTAGTGATTCTCCACAAAGAGAAACTAAGCTATCCTTTTTACATTCAACTAAGCTCAAATTTGAATCCATGCTTCAAGTTGATTCAAGGTTACACAATGAAATTATGGGTCTTAAAAAGAAAATGGATATTTTGCAACATAACTAGAGAACAGATAGTGTCACAATTAGCCAAATGGAGGTGCAAGTGGGTGATGTCCCAAACAAACTGAAAGAGTATGAACAAAACCTACAAATTCTCATTAAGGAAAGTGGGAATAAAGTGTAACAAGTGACTTCAAGTATCTGTGCTGCTACTGCTAGTCTCGACAAATGGGAAAATGAGGAAATTATATCTCTGGGAGGCCCAAGCAAGCGGACCAGGTAGAGTACAAGGAAGAAGGCTCTGTAGATTGCTATCACTTTGGCCACTAATTCCATATAGGACACTACAGAGATTGGAAAGTAGGTCACCAAAATGATTAAAGAGCTACAATAGCAGCCTTTAACGAGTTCTATTTTTTGGTTTTGTCTCGATTTAGGTCTTAGTTATGGGTTGTGGTAACTAGTTTTTGTTTTTGGTCCTATATTCTAGTTTTTATCTGAACATTTTACTAAGTTCTAGGTCCTTGTAAAACCTAGGTATTTGGACTTATTTAGTGGTTTCAAGTCCATGTAAAACTTAGTTTTGATATTGTTTCTTTAGTAGGTTTTAGGTCCTTGTAAAACCTGGTGGACTTTATCGCTCTATCCTTTTTGTTGATGTTTTAGGGTTTTGGGGTCCCTTCAAAACCTATTTTAACCACAATCTAAAAAAAAATTATACTAATGATGGATAAGAATTAATTAACTACAATAAACACCTTATAATTACCTCTCACTCTCCTCAATATACCTTTTCTTGTCAGGTACTCCCCTTTGAATTTATTAATAGAGTTAGGATCCCAAAAGCGATCTATATAGATATTTGCTAAATTTTTGGAAGATATTCACTAATATACACCATGGTCTGGTATACCATATATACCTCTGCCATAGAACCCTCAGGATGTGCTCTTTGTCAAACAAAGCCCTTCAAAAATTTCAAGTGTCTCTCAACTATCCACATTGACCTAGTTTATATAGGTCCACACAATTCAATCTCCTCAACTTGATGTATGAGGTAGTGTTCATGAGCATTGAAAAAAGTTGTAGGTGGACTCTTTTGCATTTCACACAGAAGTTGTGGAATTTTTCTTTTTGAATAGTTTATACCTTTTTAAATTAATTTCTTTAGACAATAACCACTTAAAAGAGATTCAACATGTAAGAACATATAAATGAGATTTCAAATAAAGTTATACAATAGATTACATAAAAAGTAAAGAAAGTCACAAATATAATATATGTGCAACAAATATAAGAAATAACACTTCTAACCTCATGTATTTTCCAAGATCATATATAACTTGTTTAATACTGCTATCAAACTATTGTGCGAGGGATAGAGGTAGGATGTACTACAATCATTAAAACATGATCATTACAATATATTATGAAATAATACAATAGGTAGTACATGCAATTTTACAAATATATTGTAAATAGAAAACATGAATTACCTTGACAAAGGTATTCCAATCATGTGTTTTCAACCCTAGCTCAAAATCACCTTTCTTTGATACAAGAGTGCTTATATTTGAAACAAATCCCATGGGAATTTTCTTTTTATGACTTCTTTTAATGCATCACTTTGTTGCTCTGTTAATAACTAAGGAAGGACACTTGTATTTATGCGGTCTCAATTGCTATTTGATTCAATGAAATCTTTAAGTGCACAATTGGATTCATGCATGTCACTACAAATTTTAGCAATCTTTTCTCTATCATGCCTTCTATGCAATATTTTTTCTATCAAACAAATACACGATTGGGAGATCCTTGTAGTACGGTAACCTACTAAATTGAGTAGGATAACCTTTTATTCCTTTAGGAAGTTTGTCATTGATGCTTTGAAAACTTTCACAAGCATCAATTACATCATTACTAAATAAAAGATAATATCAAAATATAAATTTCAAACTTCAGACCACAAACTAGACATTACCTCGGTGATTTAGTTGATCATATTCTTCATTCTTTATGGCCTTGATGTTGTCTCTTCTTTCCCATTATAATGATTTTTTTTAGTAATTCAATACTTATGATTATTGTGGAGAAAGTGCCTAAACTCATCAAACACCTACTTTCCTAAACTTCTTGAATGATGAGATTCCATGTTCAGACCACAAACTGTACATACAAATTTTTCTTTTGTTTGAAGACCTAAAAGATCATGTACAATTATCATGCACAACTTAAGCATACACAAATAATGCTTAAGCACTATAATAGACCAAAAATATGTGACCATAACAATATAACATACCAAAAAAATGAGTTAGCCTAGAGGCATCATGTATTGTCCATATAAGCATCGTATGGAATTAAAATTGTCTTTGTGCTATTGGTTTGAAGATGTCATACATAGTGACCCCATTCCATAACTTTAACAACTCATTAATAAGGGGCTCAATATATAGGTTCATATCTTTAATTTGGTACTTACCTAGTAATTGAATGAATAAAAATATTACATAATTATTATGACCATTTTCATGCACTTTTTATAAATTAATTTAGATAACTATTAAATGAAAAAATACCTAGTACAATAATTGACAACATTATGTGCTCCCTCTTTTTGGACATCCAAGGATGAATGTTATTGTTAATAACAAAAACTTGCCACACTGAGTAAACGTATCTCATATCTTCAAATGGATTGACACAGTCTGCTGCCAGTGAAAGATTGAGATTATGAGGTTCTTTTTAAAAGTGTGGCCATGTTTCTTCTATCTTTTTAAATGTAGAACCATCCATAGGAATTTGCATAATGTCAACTTGAATCCTATTACATGCATAGTAATCGATAAATTATGTCAAGCTAGTGCATCTGAATAGTCGTTGAAGATGTGGAATAGTTGGAATGTACCAAAGAACCTTGTGAGACACCTTTTTTGTTATTTGATCTAGCTGATATCTTCTAATATGATAATTAGGGCATGCTATTGTAAATTCATGTTGTCTATGATATAGAATGTGATCATTATGATATGCATGTATTGTTTGATACTTCATTCCAATTTGATTCATAATGGTAGATTCTTTGCACAAATGAGGAAAAATGTTTGATGGTGGTAACAAATATAAATTATTAATATAATGAATAGTAATGGTATGCTAACATTGAAGATGAAAAAAATGGCATATCTTAGCATATGTGATATTGTTACATTGGATAAACCATTCATAACCTTCAAGTTCACCAACAACACTATAATAAAGAGAAGAGTTATTTAGGAGCCTTTGTATATGGGCTTGTGTGCCTTCTCAAGTATAGGTATATCAAAAACATCATCATCATCATTATTAGATGCACTAGTACCATCATTGTGAGCATCTTCATCTGTTGTGCCAATACCATCTTCTTCAATCATGTCCTCTATCACATTATCATCTTCTTGCATGGGAGTTTTATCCTCAGCTTGGATATTCACACCTACATGTTCCTCTAGTAGGAAATCCACATTCAAAAATCAACAAAATTTGTGGCCCCTTTCAACATGACCATGTTGCCTACAATGACTTTGGGATGTTGTGATTAGAATTCTTTGATTCTTTAAGCCCTTACACTTTTTGCAAGAACAATTACATTTATCAACTTTTCTTCGAAATTCAAACCACAATCTAGCAATTGTCTCATTATTTTGTTTTGGGTTCATGTTGTCAAGTGTGGTCTTTCTTCACAGGAAATATATCTACAAAACTATTGGACATGTTGTACTTAATGTTTATATCTGCACATATGGTTTTGAAAGAAAAAATTGGTATAATTAATGTGTATATTTGTAAAAATATTGGACATGTTTTACTTAATGTTTATGTCTAAACATATGGTTTTGAAAGAAAAAAGTTAGTCTAATTAATGTGTATATCTACAAAAATATAGGAGATGTTGTGCTTAATGTTTATATTTACACATATGATTTTGAAAGAAAATTTTGGTCACCTCGCTCAAATTCACCCATATTATAATATCAAAAAATTTCATTGAGCCTTTCCATTACTCCTTGTTTGTCATGAGTTGGGGTCATTTAATAGGGGAAGTTTGTATTTAGTGTAGAGTATGCAAATATTAGAGTTGTGACTATTTATTTTAGTAGTTCGATATGATTCATTTTGGCAGTTGTTTGGATTTCCTTGTGTACATGTATAGATTTATGTTCAAGCACCTGTAGTTATATATTGAACCAAACATATTACTATTCTATTGATTAAATGTGGTGGTATCAATTTTTACAAAAAATATTTACAAATTAGGTATTTTCCCCCATGTTTCAAATAGTGTCTATCATGAAATGCATAAATGATGTGGTGGTAATTTTGGGATAATAAACAACTTCACCTTGCATTAACCTACTCCTTATAAGTCCAAGCAATAATAGTAAATATTAGAGCTCTTAAGGAAAGCCTTGCCATAGAAGAATTCTATAGCACACATGGAAGATGTGACCTTCAAAACAATAAAAGGAACATCATCAATGTCCAAGGCTATAAATATGATGTGCAACAGAATTATGCCCTCTAGAGGATTAATGACAAGAGACATTGACATCAAATTATTCATGACTTCCCACACAACGTCATAATGCATTAATCTTTTTACATGGCTTCCATAGATGTTTATCATATTTTGCAAATTGGATTTGGGAGCTCAAACCACTTATCATACATTAGGTGTATATTTTACCCAAGGGATTGTTCCTACTATACTAGGCATAACTATGAAGATTTCTAAAATCTTCAAAACAAATTTCTCACAAAATCAACATTAATTGTATGTCTATAATCATTTTATAGAGCACTTTTTGATAGATATATTCTCCAAAGGCTTAGGTATTCCTTTCCATTTTTAAATTTGGGTGCATAGATCAATGTCTTTGTGGCAATTCTCACCATTATTGTATGACCAGGGAAAATTACATTTTCTAACTAGGTAATAGTTGATAATGATTGTGAGTTTTATCATTATCATCTCTTGAATCCTTAAATAGTTAGACATAATAGCTCTCATTAGTTTGGCAAGATGCCTGACACCTACTTGTTTGCTAGATATCTCTCTTTTTTTTTAAATCTTATGATGGAAAGATTCTTTTACCATTTTAGTACAATGTCATACACCGCATTTTTAAATCAATTTTGTACAAACTTCTATGATTTCTTCATTTTCCTTTTCAGAATTGATACCTGAAGACACCTTAATTTTTATCGATCTAATGGTGTTTCTCACTTTAGGAAGAAAATGGAGACTGAGTTTTAGTTGTTTCATATATTAACTATTCCAATTTTAGATGTTTGAACTTGAAGACACTCAAACAATAGTAGTTTGTGGGTTCATGGATTTGCAGACCTAAAACAAATTCACAAGTCCTCCTATGGCTTTAACTTACATATCCAATTCAAAATCCATCACAAAGCATCTTTTTCCTAATCTAGTTGTGTCATCTCATATTTGATTTGTTAACACAAAGACATAATTTGGATGAAAAAATAACTTATTTACTATTATTTTACTCTTATTCATATACACATCAAATATCTACTTGCTACTACATACTATCCAACCAAAAATGATATAGAGACTTGAAGACTAGTTTCCAAAGACAAGTGAAATAGGGGGTAGTTGACTTCTAGAATATGTTGCTCTATCTTAAACTTATAAGGAAACTTGAATACAATATTTCATTTTTAGAACAAGGAAAAGAATCGAGAACCTGAAATATAGTGACTATAGGCTAATGAAGAAGTGATCAACAAACAAGTCTAGAGTTAGTACACCCCCACTTTTTCCAACTTCCTGCAAACATAAGGTTACATATATTAGCCATTATTCCTATAAGATGTGTCATCTAACAAATAAAACTAGTTTGAAAAGATTCTAAGGGCAATTTTCATAGAACAAATTGACAATACAACAAAATATGATTTATAAGTACCTCAATCTTCAACAGAGATATTGTGGGTGCATATGTATCAATTTGATTAAATTGTTCTTCAACCAAAAAAGAAAAACTATCTTATATTATGTTGAATTTTTAAAGTTGGACATCACAAGGGTGAATGCAATTATCACAAATGTGGCTTTGAAGTTTGTGAATGTCTAATGCACAAACTCTATTGGGTTTGTGCTAGATATATAAAGTTTTCTTGATTATCTTAATATCATTGGTTTTTGCTATATAGAGTACCTGTATTGTTCAAATAAAATAAAATTGTATACCTAGTATTAGATCCTTATTTTTATAGAGCTCTTACTTTCACTTGGTGGTTGACAAGTTCTATTTGTTTATTTTGTGATCATTTCTCCTCAAGTTATTTTGGTTATGGAAAAAATAATAGGGCAAAAAATGTATGTTTTGTTTGGCATTTTCACTTGATTTAGTATGAAAAAATGACTATAGAAGATACTCCTCTAACTTTGGCCAAAATATTAAAACTTATGTGAATAATAGTTGCCCTTTTTTTTCCCACTTCCTTTAGCCCATTTCTTGTGATGTTAACATTCTATAAATAAATTTGGTTGTTCCACAACAGTATATAGATTCGAAATAATTTATGTTTTAGAATATATAAATATGTCAATTGAATATTGGTCTATGGATTTTCCTATTGTTTCATGTTAGAGCTTACTAAATATTATTTCACAACCCCCAATTTCTCAAGCAAGGCTATTCTTGAATATGACAAGTTTTGCAAGCTATGGTTTGCATATTCCTTCAAGAAATCTATAAAGTTGTTTTTAAAAACACATATGAAATAGAACATATAAAAAACACAACAAATGTAATTCACATATGAATATTTCCAAACTTGACATTGAAAAAATAGATCGAGCCATTGAATTTATAATAAAATGTATGTGCATTCTAGATCAAGTCATTTATGAGGATAGGTAAGAAAAATTGCTTGGCAATGCTTAACATTTTACATGTGAAATCTATGCACTTTGAAAAGGTACTTGGTCTATGTTGACCAAAGTAGACTATTGGTCTTTGATCACTAGATATTATTGATCATAGCGCATGAAAGTATAAACCATGAACATTTAGAGAGCATCTGAAGATTTTGGCTAGTTGAGAGGATTTGGAAATTGCTTACAAAGATCATCCAAATATTATTGGATAATTTAGATGATTTCTATTGCTTAGTAATGCTAATGATGCATGCAAGAACATTTAACTAAGAAGCTTATGTAATTATAGAGTTGTTTCATTCAAATAGAGAAATCCCAGATGCTCATCATCATGGAAAAGTTCATCAGCTGCAATGATAAGGGTTTTAATCTCTTCTTAGGAAGTGAAAAGGTTTTTCTTCTCTTATCAAAAACTAGCTTGTGATTGTTGTTATGGGTAGGGCTGAAATGAATGATTGCTTCAGATGATCTAACTCATATATATCCTCTAACATAGATATATTCTGAGCCAAAAATAGGAAACTTTTCTATAAAGTGAGTACATGTCACCTCTACAATCCCCATGTTATCACCTAGTTCCTATACATGAATTTGTTCTTGTACTACATTTATTTTTTATATTCACTTTAAGGATGCATAAGTTAAGTTCTATCTTCCATTATTCTATAGCAATATATACATCAGTGTAGTTTCAAAGCAGTATATGGATCAATATCTAGAGTAGGTTCCAACTTCCATTATTCTATAGTCATCTAGATTTAATTAATATTTTTTTATTTCTACTTTAATTTGATGTCTAGAAATATTTTATTATGATCCTTTCCAATTCTTGTTCCACTTTGCATGATTATTATTAAGTCTATTTAGAATTTCAAAAGATCTTTAAGAAATGACAATAGAGTGAATAACATTTTGAACATTTATGTTGATTAATTGGATCTAACTACTAGATGTCTTGTAGTGATTCATTATCTAGGTCTATTTGTTAATAAGATATCATTACTCATTATTTTGATAGTGAATATTGTACAGTTTTAGAGGGTAGTGTCATTTTATTTGCATGTTTTTATTGTGTGAAATCAAGGAAGATATAAGGTTTTCTTTATTATTATTTTATTGCCATTTTTTTTCGTCCACACCATAACCCTATTCTATACCTTAGAGTTGGCCAAGAGTCAAAAAGTTTTCCTAGAATGATTTGTGAGTGGCGAATAGGTACTTTCCAAGAGGAATTGAAATTTACATTGAAAATATGGGAGGGCAAATGCTAGAGGCCATTCTCAACCATATCATTATGAATTTCATCATTCCCTTGTGTTGAATGATTTCTCAATATAACCAGGTAGGCAAAATTCATTTCTTTGATCTCTGGAGTTGTTCTAGTCTATGGAGAGTGTTAATGGGACTAACTTAAACATCACATACTTAAGAATGGTCATACTACTACCATGTATGAAAATTAATGCAGGATTGGAAGGAATGTTATTCAGTGAGAAATCTATTTAACTTGGTAGGGAAATGCGAGAAAATGAAAGGCTTTCTTATACTTCAGTATCTCCATCGTATGGAGGAATTTGTTGTTTTAACAATCTATCCTCTTTGCAATACTTAGACTTAAGTGCTTGTAATGCCCTCATGATAGTTCTAACAAGCAGTGGGAAACTAGAGTCTCTAATTAATTTAGACCTAAGTAGATGTAACAATCTCAGTACACTTTTGGAGAGTATTCAAAACCTCTTTGCTCTACAAGTCTTGGATTTATCTGGTTGTGCTAAATTGACCAACCTTTCACCCACCTTCAGCCAACTCAAATCTTTATTATAACTAGATATAAGCAATTGCACTGAGTTTACCTCTTTCCCAAACAACTTGGGAAAATTGTCCACTTTGCAAATGCTTATTCTTAAGGGATGTGAGAAATTAGTTGGATTACCAAAAAGATTTGGAGCTCTATCTGCTCTGAAGTTATTGGATTTGAGTGACTGTGCCAACTTAGAGAGCCTTCTAGAGTCATTTGGTCAACTCAAGTCTTTGAAATATCTCGACATTGGTAGTTGCCAAAATTTGAGGATGCTCAATGGTGGTTTTGAGGCCTTAAATTTACTTATTGAACTAGATGCACAATATTGTGCATCATTAAATGAAGACGCAATGGACATCTTTGTGATGTAAGTAATAGGTTGTTGTGATGTGGAGCTTAATTAGACTTAGAGGTTCATTCAACATGATTTCCCTCCAGATTATTTCTATGGGGGTTTGGGGGTAGCATCCCCAAGATAGGGTCATGGGGCAGTGCCCTAGGTGTTCTCCCTATCGTAGTATAGGCTGGGGTCAAGGGGAAACACCCTCATGAGGGTTTTTGGAGGTAGTTCCCCTAAAGCGAAAAATGCTCTTATATTTTAAAAGGCATTGGCTACTATTTTTCTATTATTCTAGCCCTAATTTTGTAAGCAGAAAAAACTTGTATAGAAAGGCTTAGGGTTAGGGATTTCATTATGAATGGTGATATTGTAGGTTCTTGCGACAATATTGAGCTATAAGAGATTACAGATTATAATTAGGTTGTAATAATTGGATAATAATAATATTGGACTTGTTGTTGGTGGATGTAGCCTAGGGATTGGGTGAACCATTTTAAATCTTGGTGTCTTCTATTCTCTTTTATGCGATCTACTATTTTTTGGTATTGGTTATATTTACATGTAAATGTTATTTCTATCTAAAGTTAAACCTAACAAGTGTATCCGAGATATTGGTCATTGTTTATTTTTTTAGCTAGACTATCATCATTTTATTTTTAGTTTTATAGCAATCCTCTACAGAAAAGTCTCATGACTGAGTGGGAGTCTCATGGTTGAGTGGGAGTGATGAAAAATGAGGGTAAGCTGAGGGTTGAAAATTTTAATGGGCATAAATTTTAGTTATAGAAAATACCAATAGAGGACTATCTTTATCAGAAGGATTCATGGAAGGTGTTGGAAGGAAAAACCAAGAATCAGGGATCTATAACAAATGATGACTAGGATCTTTTGGATAGAAAGGTACTTGGCAGCATTCAATTATGCTTGGCACCATCAATGGCATTTAATATTACAAAAGTGAAGACAATAGGAGAGTTGATGCAAACCCTACAAAAACTATATGAAAAGGCCCCCCACTTCAAACTAGGTATTTCTCATTAAGCATATATTTTGAAATGAAAATCATAGAAGGTGGATCTATTGCAAATCATTTAAATGAGTTTAATACTATTACTACTTAGTTATCTTCTGTGAGTATCAATTTTGATGAAGAAATTAGGGCTCTCTTGATTTTGTGTTCTTTACTTGAAAGCTGGAATGACTTGGTAATGGCTATGAGTAATACTATTTCTAGATCTAGTACCCTAAAATATGATGATGTGATCAGTGTTATTTTGAGGGAGGAAAATCGTAGGAAAACCTTAGGTGGATATACATTAGGAAGTTCTTTGAATGCACAAAGTAGAGGTAGAATGACTGAGAGAGGATATAATTATGGAAATTTTTGGAAATCAAAAGGAAAGTCAAAGGGGAAGAGGTCTCAATCGAGAGGACTGAGAGATTGCTGGTACCGTGGGAAATTAGGGCATAAGTAGAAAGATTGCTGGACTTGAAAGAACAATGAAGGAGATAAGCTAGAAGGGAACAAGGAGGAAAATGTGGTAGGTAACTAATCCAAAGAGGATGCTTTGCTTCTACCTTAGAAAGTGCTGATGATTCATGGCTTTTAGATTCTGGTGCTTCATTTCATGCTACACCTCATAAAGGTTATTTCATTAATTATGTCTAAGGGGATTTTGAGCTTGTTTATTTGGGGGATAATGAACCCTGTTAGATTGTTGGAAAGGGAAAATTTATGATTAAGTTGCAAAATGGGAATCATTGGGTACTATATGAGGTAAGACAAGTTCCAAAGCTAAGTAGGAATTTAGTTTCAGTAGGGCAACTTGGTGATGATGGTTGTGTAGTTACTTTTAATAATAAAAATTGAAAGATTTCAAAAGGTTCCCTTGTAGTAGAAAAATGTGTGAAAGTAGGTACTGTATATCTTTGTACAAGTCATATTGTTCCTTCTCCTTTAATTGCTTCAAAGAAAAATGAATGTTCAAGAATAGTGGCTACAATTGAGCAGGGGGAAAAAATAGCTATTGTAGATTCTGATATAGGGATGTGGTATAAGGTATGAAATTAATTCATTTGAAGAAAGTTTTACCAAGTCTAAAATGTGTTAATATGGACTTTTGTAAAAGTTGTGTATGGAAAATAAAAGAGAGTGTGTTTCATGAAGATTGGGAAGGAAAATAAAAGTGAGAAATTAGAGCTTGTGCTTACAAATGTATGGGGACCAACTCAAATATCTTTCCTTGGATTATGTTACATTTATTGATGATGCAACTAGAAAATTATGGGTTTATTTAATTACACAGAAATTTGATGTATTTCAAACTTTTAAGAAATGGAAATGCTTGGTTGAAAATGAGTGTGGAAAGAAATAAGAATCTCTCAGATCTAATAATGGTGGTGAGTATTGTAGTCATGAATTTGAATATTATTGCTCCACTAATGGTATTCATAGACATAAAACTATTCCAAGGACTCCACAGGAAAATGGAGTGGTTGAATGCATGAGCAGGACTATAATGGAGCGTGTAAGAAGCATAAGGTTTCATGCAAGGTTTCCTTCAAACATGTGGGTGGAGGCTGTTAATACTATTTTATATTTGATTAATAGAGGTCCCTCTACTCCTTTGGGTTGTGGTATTCCAAAGGAAGCATGGACTGGCTAGAAGGTGAGTTATTCTTTTCTTAGAACATTTGGTCGTGAAGCATTTGCTCATATAGATTCTAAAAATAGAACCAAGCTGGAAGCTAAGTCAAAGAAATGTGTAATTTTTGGATATGACATTAATGAATTTGGTTATATGCTTTGGGATTTTGAAAATCGTAAAATTGCAAGAAGTAAGGATGTCATATTCAATGAGAAAGTGTTGTACAAAGATCTATTGCAGCAATATGAGAAGATAGAAAATGATTATATAGTGCTAGTTGATACTCCAAAAGCTGATGTTCTAGCAATTCCTCATGATGTACAACAACTGTAACAACAAATACCACACACCCTAGTGAATGTTAGACAGTTAACAAGGATGAGTAGACCTCCAAAAAGATTTTCTCCTTCCTTGTATTCTATTTTACTTACTAATGTTGGTGAACTTTAATTTTATGATGAAGCTATGTAGGTGGATACGAAGATTTAGTGGGAGTCTACAATGAGAGAAGAAATGGACTCTATGTTGAAAAATAAGACATGGGATTTATGCAAGCTGCCTGCAAGTAAAAAGGCTTTATAGAATAAGTGGGTTTATAGGTTGAAAGAAGAGGATGGAGGTAAGAAAAGATTTAAAGCTAGGCTAGTTGTAAAATGATTTTCATAGAAAAAAGGCATCGATTTTGATGAGATATTCTCTTATTGTTAAAATGACTTCTATTCAAATTTTTTAAAGTATTGTGGCTATTGAAGATTTTCATTTGGAGCAGCTTGATGTTAAAACAACCTTCCTTAATGGTGATTTGAATGAAGAGATATATATGGCTTAGCCACATGGATTTGAGGTCAAAGGTAAGGATAACTTAGTGTGTAGATTGAATAAAAGTTTATATGGCTTGAAGCAAGCACCTCGGCAATGGTATGTGAGATTTGATAGTTTTATGCATGAGCATGGATATAGTAGGTGTCATTCAAATCATTGTGTTTATTTTAAGAGGTTGTATGATGATAACTACATTATTTTATGTTTATATGTTGATGATATGCTTGTAGCTGGGTCTAACATGGATCATATTAAGGGGTTGAAACACCACTTAGCACATGCATTTTCTATGAAGGATTTGGGAGTAGAAAAAAAAATCCTTGGTATGAAGATTTGCAGAGATAGGAAGAACAAGAAATTGACATTACCTCAGGTTGATTATAATGAGAAGGTGTTGCAACGTTTCTCTATGGAGAATGCTGAAGCTGTCAGCACACCTTTACCTGGTCATTTGAAGTTGATAAAGGAGATGTGTCCCAAGACACAGGAAGAGGAGGACAAGATGTCTATGATACCTTATTCTTTAGATGTAGGAACCTTGATGTATGCTATGGTACATATTAGGCTAGATATTGCACATACAGGAGGAGTTATTAGTAGGTATATGAGTCATCTAGGGCTTGAGCATTGGAATGCAATTAAATGGATTCTCAAATATTTGAGAGGAACATCCAATAGGTGTTTACCCTTTGGGGGCTCTACTATTGATTAATAGGGCTATGTTGGCTCAAATTTGGTAGGGGATATATATACCACGTGGATTACTATAGGTTATTTATTTACTGTTAGTGGGGTAGTCGTGAGATGGGTTTGTATGTTATAGAAGGTTAATGCTTTATCCACTATAGAGGTAGAGTATGTTGCTGCTACAGAGGTAGCTAAGGAGATAATATTGCTTCAATTATTCTTGGAAGAATTGGGACACCCTCAGAAGGATAATTATTTGTTTACAGATAGTCAAAGTGCCATTCATTTGCAAAGAATTCAACTCTACATTCGAACACAAAACACGTACAGTTGCAGTACCATTTTATTCAGTCAATTTTGGATTATGGATTGTTAAAGCTGGAGAAGATACGTACAAATGATAATCTAGGATATATGTTTACAAAGGTTGTGACAAGGGAGAAGCTGAATTCCTCTACAGCTTCACTTGGTCTTCTAAATTGAACAAAATAAAAGAACAATAGAGTCTAGGGTGGTTTGATATTCTAGTGGGAGGTACAAGTTCATTAGTGCTATGATCAGTCTCCAAGTGGGAGGTTATTATTATGGAGTTTGATTAGTCTCCATGTGAATTTTTTTGTGATGTGGAGCCTTATTAGACTTAGAGGTTTATTCGGCACAATTTCCCTCCAGATTATTTTTACAGGGGTTTGGGGGCAACATCCCCAAGATGAGGTCAACAGGTAGTGTGCCTATGGGGTCTTGGAGTAGTACCCCAAGTGGGCTCCCTATCGTAGTATAGTGTGGGGTTGAGAGGCAACACCCCCATGGGGGTTCTTGGGGGTAGTGCTCTTGAAGCCAAAAATGTCCTTATATTTTAAAAGGCATTGACTACTATTTTTCTATTATTCTAGCCCTAATTTTGTAAGTGACAAAAACTTGTATAAAAAGGCTAAGGGTTAGGGATTTCATTATGAATGGTGATATTGTAGATTCTTGCAGCAGTATTGAAATGTAAAGGATTACAGATTGTAATTAGGTTGTAATCATTGGATAATAATAATATTGGACTTAATGTTGGTAGACGTAGCCTAGGGATTAGTTGAACCACATTAAATCTTGGTGTCTTGTGTTCTCTTTTATGTGATCTACTATTTTTTGGTATTGGTTATATTTGCATGTAACTATTATTTCTATCTGAGGTTAATCCTAATAGAGGAACACACTCCAAGGATATCATACTATCCCTTATTAAAACCAACTCAAGACTAGGGAAGAGGTGAAATGGTCTTACACAAACACACACCAACTTCACCCTCTCAAACTCACTTGATCTTCCAAGTAGTCTAACACCTTCCCTAAAGCACAAATCCACCCATACACCTTACTTTACCTGCATCCTCCAAGATCTTAAATGCCCATACACCCTACATAATTCCCTAATATTCCACCAAGATTCTTGGCCAACTGATAGGTCTAGGGCTTCTTACTACACCAAAACCACAAGTTACACTAGGAAGCCTAAAAGGGGCTTAATCCTAATAGCCCTATTTTACCAAAAATTACTCTAAACTCCAAAAAATTGCAAACAAACTTCCAAAAAAATTGTAGAATCTATTATTACATGAAAAACCATATCTAAATCCCAAAGATGGTTTCTGGATCTCAATTATAAAGACCTTTTCTCTCTAGCTCTAGTTTCTAGGATTTATGGCTTGAAAATGTTTTTTAGCCTTGTAGGTTCATTGAAGCTCCAACCTCCAAGTTTCATAAAATGATCACCATGCTATGTTTTTAGTCCATCAACATGTTAACAAGAGGAATAACAATTCCAAACTATGGCTATTGCATCTTAGGAAGGTATAGAACACCAAGAACCTCACCATGAATGTTTCAAACAAATAAAAATCTTCCTTTTTACCAAACACCAAGAAGTTTCACCATGTATATTAAGAGAAATACAAAATGTACATACAAACCCTTATCATAGTCTATGGTAAACAACAAATAAGGAAAAATCCAAAAACCAACTATTTCTTTATCATATTCAAACAAAAAAAAAATTTCCTTCATTTAAGAGAAAAGATAAAAATTTCTAATAATGGACTTAGTCTCTTACTATCACCTACAATTGAATATGGAAACATAATTGCTGACTATGTATAAATTCTTTCCTAAAAATTGTATATTAACATTCCAAATCCTTACATATCACATTAACCTCTTCTAGGTGGAAGGTAAACAATTTATATAACCTCCCCCTTGACCTTACAACTTCATCTATTCATATTTGATCCAAACAGAGCTCTTACTATTGGACTTCTAGATTTTTGCAAGAAAAGTTGCACAAAAGTTGCATGACAACTTTTATTGCAATTTTACAATTTTTACATAATCTAATCACAAAAATTTCACAATACGTACCAAACTACACCAAAACACTTAAAAGTTTTAAGAAATTTGAAAATGATGGTTTTTTGTCAACTCCAAATGTTTGACCAATCATTGACCACCCTTTTACTATGCTTCAAACCTTATTATAACATGAAATCAACTTGCCTATATGCATAATAAGAATGCCTAAACTATCTTGTGTCATCTTGGATACTTATTGACCTTCAATATTCTCCTCCTTAGTCTTTGACCACCTTATTCAAGACCTAGGGCCCCTACACCACTTAGTAGAGATCAAAAGTTTATTGTTCCTATAGATACATGGATCATCATCATTATTTCAATAGTGGACACAAATTGGACAACACTGCCCTTTGATCATGGGTCACACTTATGTGAGTATGAAAAACAAGATATGGCATGGTTATGAGTATTATTTTCCTTGTTTAAGCATTTAGCTTGAAAAACATTTTCACAAATTTAATTTTTTGTTATTCTCATGTTCCATTGTTGGTTCTATCAGAATGATGACGATGTAGAATTCCTACATACTATTGAGCACACTCTATTTTATGTTTGAGAGCCTATGAATAGTTTTGATACATAGGAGGATGGAAGGGAATGGGTTACTACTAGTTTCTGGAGTTTGCTATGGAAAATACCTACAACATGAGTAAATGGGTACTGTATTTGTGTAGGATAGGCTAAAATGATAGGGTTTCTAGGCTTGAAAATGTTTTTCATATTGAAAAAACAAAATATTTAAGCAAGAATTCAAAAAATGGATTTTACAACATGAATTTGAGACACTCATTTGACAAATTGTTTAAGCTAAATTAAAGAAAGAGCTTCAACAACATGTATATAGGGCAACCATTTTAGAAAATGTTTGAGCCAAAAGCACAACCAAAAAACAAGGGCCCTTAAGGCTCTAAAAAATCCAAAATTCCTTCCCCAATTTTGTAGTAAGTTCATAGGAAAATAAATCTCTTTTCCTTGGCCTTCGACTTGTACACAAGTGAGCATAATTTCATTCATCCATACAATTATACCCCAACAAAACCATAAATAAAAACAAAGGACAAAATCAAAACATTGTTAAACAAAAAAGTAATTTACTTTAGGTTGGTGTTTAAAATTGAATCATATATCAAACTCCGAAGAGCATGTCATTGTCAAAAATGGAAAACATACAATTGTAGACATAATAAATATTGAATAGATTCAATACTAAAAAGACTAGAACAAAAATACAGGCAAATATTGTTGTATACCTAACCAAAAATGATACAAAAAACTACATTTTCCACATATATGCAATAGCATTGTTAGATGTGTGTTGGATAAGTTCCATTTAGACTGCATACTCATCCACCATTAATGGGACACCTTTTAAAGACATTTTTCTAGCCATCTGTATTGTAAAAGCACTTGATGGTTTCACTTTCTATACTAATGTGCCTGTGCTAATAGCAAATGGATGATTTAAGGTTATGTAGAAGTGAAACAATATAATTGTATAATAATAGTTGAGTTTAAATAGTGAGTTCTTTTTTTTGGGATTTTTCCCTAAAATGCATCCCAAAATAAACAATTGTGTTAAATTGAAAATCTGCAATTGTTTTCTCTCTATTGATTTTAAGATTCTATTAGCATTGTTTCTCCTATATTAGTTTATCAGTATCAATTATCTTCAAGCATATGTGAAGTGCAAAGTTTCTTCAAAAAATGTAGGAATGGGTAGGAAATGTCAAGGAAATGTGGGAATAGGTAGGAAATTTCCCCACCCCATCCTTATTTTACAAAACATTAGAACATCCTTACTATCCTCATTTTATTTAGGGGCTTCCTATGTACATTAGGGGTGATTAGTAATGCCAGTTGTCCTAGGAGTAACATATCAAAGCACATTTTAGTTACTCTTCCTTAGTTGAACATCTATTTGGTTAGGACATGCACATATGATATTTGTAAAATATTATGAAAATGGTGGTTGCTAGGAAGGTCTATGTGGCAATAGACCAATCATTACTCGTGCTTACAAAATGTTTGCAAACTACATAGCCCATATCCAAGATGTCTTCATCTTATTTCATACATTGTAAAACTTGTTCAATATACAAAACTACTTAGAAAAAGTTGGTATGCTACAGTCATTAGACTACCAAATACAAGTTAAGTCATAGTTGGTAACAAATATCATTATTATTATACAAAAATGCATCATTCCTGCCCAATATAGATAATTCATAGAAATATCTCATCTATTGTTATGCCAGCTAAGGTTAGACTGGAACATACCTAATTATATTTTTACCTTATTGTTAACAAGCTAAATAATTGGAAGGGACCTCTTAATGAGTAGTTCAATATTATATGACATCAACATGTTGATATTTGATAAACAATGGAAAGAGGATACTAGAGATGAAAATATTCCTAAAAAACTAAGAATCATCTTACTTTAGAAAAAATATGAATGTCTACTTGTTAAATTTTGATAGATCAACTTAAACAACATATAACCACCTACAAACTAGTTATAGATTCAAGGCCTTCACTCTAAAAGAGAGGACATAGAGCTAAAAGCTAGTTTCTTATTTAGCAAAGTGATAAATTTGTTAACTTTCTTTTTCTTTAACAACTAGAAACTTTGCAACTATTTGTCACAAATAATTTTTAGTTTTCTTTGCTACTTTTCAACATCAGTTAGATAGTATATTTGGTTCTCAAGTAGAGAGACTCTTGTGGAAATATTTACTTAACATAGAAAATTTCATGGAACCTCCTTGTTAGGATTTTTAGAAATAGATTTAGATCTAAAACTACCAACATTAATATCTTCAAGTGAAGTAACCCACCCTTCAAAAAGATATCAAATTTGGTAAAGACTATTGATTAATGTGCAAATTTGCAAATTTCACAGGGTTGTATCAACTCTAATAGAGAGGAACATTAGAGAAAAACCTTTTTTTTTTTATGAAACACCACCTTTCAGGTTTGTGGCTAACCTACAATCCTATCCAACATAGGGATTACTTGATGAAAACCCATTGTGAAAACTATATACATGATTTTCCTAGCCTACATGGAGCATAGTTATAATCCACTTGTATTTATGGTTCTAGCATTAAGAAAAAGGAATTCAATTAATGAAGGCTCTTGAGCTTGTACAATCATGATGATGGAGATATCTGATCAATCCATATAAATACTCATTTGCAAAAGTCTTAAAATATAGTGCACTCAATGCTCAATCACCCTTCATTACACATCCTCCACCATAGGTAATAGAGTTCCACACACATCAATCAAGGTCATTCATACATTTGCACTCAAGTTTAATTTAGATTCCTTATACAGAGTACACAAAATATAATAGAATGCTGCATGATCTCCCATTTAAGCCAGTGACCATCTCTTGGAATAATCACAACTTGTTTGTTACAAAGTACATGGTCCTTAACCTAGTCATGCCAATTCAAATGTATTGTTCTTGCATTTAGCTAAAGATATATTGATTGGAATGTCCATTTATTATCCTATATTTATGATAAGACTTTGGAAAATAAACCAATACTGATGTATATTCAAGTCTGTGATGTTTTAAGAAATCACGATCCATGTAGTTAATTTTTTACATCTTGTAATGGAAAATAGACTTCATCATGTTCACTACTGAAAACTAGAAGAATTTAGACTATAATTTCATAACAAAGATCATTCCCAAAATAGATCACTCCAATCATGAGTGTTGACACTCGATAATATGATGTTTCTTTTGATAAGTGAATTAGAGCAAAAGGCTTAAGTGTTGACAAGAAGAGTGGAATGATTTCTTGAAGGTTGTCCAAGAAGATCAACATCAGAGATGACAATGCAAGGCTTACCTATGAACCAACATAAGGACTGAAAAGAGATTTGAACAAGAAAAAGTGAGTTATAATCATATAGATCAAACCTATTGTTTTCTTTCTTACCATTGTAAACAATTTTTATTAAAATCCTTTTAATAGAGGTTGACCTAACAATCATTTGAAGAATTAATAGTTAGTGTAAATCATTTAACTAGGTGACATTCTAAATGGAATGATCAAAGTCCTCTTACAAGGACACTCCTAATAGGGTTATTAAATCCTCTAACTAGGTCACATTTAACAATGTGTATTATAACCTTTAACAAGGTTGGCTCCTAATAGAGCTCACTTTAAAAGAGTGAAAAAGTGTGACATGTTGGTGGTAGTTTTTCCCAAATTGGATTTCCACGTTATATCCTAGTGTCAAAACTGTGTTGAATGTCTTATGAATGTTTATACTTGATAATGCTTTTATTATACAATTCAAGTTAAAGTTTATGACAATTTTATAGCAGAGACCAAGCAACAACATGATGAGAAGAAAAATGAAGTGTTTAATGTTCAATTATTCAAGTGGTACATATAGACCTTGAGTAACTGATTCACCCCCCCTCTTAGTTATTCTAAACATTTTTAACAGTGCAAGCTATCTAGGAACATTTTAAGCCAAATAATTATGATATCATGGTGATTGATATCTAACTCTAAACTAATAGTGAACAAAGTGCAAAGAGATAACTAATCCTAGACTAGAAGTGAATGAAGGTTAGCCAGATAGAATAATAATTCCAATACACAGCTTGAAGAAAAAATTAAACACTTTAAAAAAAAGATTGATAGATAAGACATTATCATAATTGATGTTATTCAATGAGAATTGATGTCTAAGAGAAAATATATCAAGGAATTTCCCTGAGTGAAGTAGAAAGAAAATAGATACAACAAAATAAATTTGTAGGATTGAAATATAGGGTATTCCTACCCCCTTGATATTGAAATTCAAATAATATAGAGGAAATGAAGAAATGAGAGAAATTTGATTAAATCAAGCTAAGATAAGTGTTAGATAACTGAGAGGCAATGAATTAGTTATCTAGGGTCCCTTCAAACAATTTTAGTACCAAATAACATTCATAATCATAATAAAATTTCACTTGATGTATTAATTCTAATTCATATTTAACTCACTCAAACACTTTACTCAAAACTATTCATTCATTATCTTGTGTTAGTTGACTAACAATAATGAAAATTAGTTATTACCGAGTTACAGTAAAATGAAAATAACATGTAAAATAACTTGCAACATAATAACATTAACAAATTAGACACAGATTTTTAACATGGAAACCATGCTAAGGGAAAAAGCACCTAGGATTGCCAACCCAAAACTTTGACTCTTGTGATGTGAGCTCTGTTAGGATCCAACCTTGTTAAAGGTTATAAACATTCCATTAATGTGACCTTGGTAGAGGATTTCAATAAAAGAACATCTAGACCTTATCACTCCTTGATATTGTCTGAAGAGTAGCCTTCTTTAAAGGAATTAGAAACACCACTAATCAATGTTATCAAATGGGATTTGATAGACATTTTAGGTCCAATTGGTCCATGAGATTTTCTACTACAATGATTAGAAAGTAATAGTGGAAAAATGATCTATTTAGGTATAACACTACCTTTCTTGTTTATATCTCCTTTCTATTCTTGTGTTTTTTAGATCTTCCACTCTAATCTATTTTCTATCTATTCACTCAACTTGCCAGATTCAATCCTTCTCTTTCTCCTTCTTCAACTCTTCTTAGATCACCTAACTCACCTATCTTCTTTTACATTCTTCAATAGTTCATATTCATGACAACATAATCAATATATTAATTCTCCTCTAGCCATCAATATGATTAGCAACCAATTCAACAGGATCAAAAACCTAAAACTATCTCAAACATCTCCTTAAATAATCATTTATGTGCTTCTAGACCCTTCCATTTATTTCCACTTAATCACAATCGTCAATCTCAGATTCAATGTAATAGAACACATAGAAAATAGAACTTATCATAGAACATTTTTCTCATCATTATCTTTCTTCAATCATTGATCTTGTAACAAACTTTGACCCGTGTCTTTGAACATCTTGAACATTCCACTTTTCCATCAGAATTTGGCCTAAGATTCCTTTATATTAACTTGTTCTTCTAGCTATTACTCTATGAACATAAAATTTCACTAAGGTAATATAGTACTTGATTAATACTAGAGTCTCTTAGGCAATACCGAATTTCCCTCTTACTTTGTCATTTTCTCGATGAACACTGTAGTCATTCAATGAATATAATCTTCCTTATTTAACCTTTTCACTCAATTAAGCTTGTGTAACTTAATACATTACAATATTACATAATCATAAAATAACCAAATCAATATTACTTTATGATGTAGAAGAGAAAATGATGATTGCCTCAAAAGATTAGCCCAAAAAATGTTAGCCAACTACGTTGTAGGGAGGGAATTTTAATTCAGATTTTTTTCATTCAAGATGAGTCTAGATTTCAATTTCTAGCTCAAAAATGGATCTAGGATGTTGAAATTAAGTAAGTGTGAAATTTTTGCAAAAATATGAGACTTTGAAAAATTAGGTCAAAATGTTATATAAGGGGTTAAAAATAATAGATAGATGCAATGATAAGATTAACCCCTTTGATTACTATGATGAAGAATGATGAGGATCAAAAGGTTTAAAGATGTGATCAAGAACATGGAATTAAGACAAGGATGATTGAGTGCAATTGACTATCCATCTAAAATAATGAAGTAGAGTCTCTCCTAGCTCATAATGCAAACTATAATGAAACCCTAAAATATAAACTAACATGGATATGTAAAGTGCAAGTTGCAAGCATCAACTAGATAGTTCCTTGATTTTATCATGAAGCATTAAGATGTGGGAACCTAGCATAAGAATTAAAAGACATAGAGGTCAAGATGATTTTTCTGGTAGATTCCCTCAGTTTAATATTGCAAGATTACACCTGCACTAGGGCATAAGTGTCAGGATAATTGTGAGTGTTGTCTTACATGATAAAACATAATATAACAAACAAGGACATAGTTATGAATCACATGAGTGTCCAAGGGATCAAAGTAAGAGATACTTAGAATCATCAAAGCTACATGGACAAACAAAAATCAAAGAAAACATGTTCCATGTGCCTAGTCCTCTAGTCAAGAGACATCCTAAAGAGACCAAGGGAACACTCAAAAAAAAATCATCACAAATAATACATGAAGAAGAATAAAGGTCAAGCATATCTTAGCCGTTTTAGTTTAAGTGTGATGTGAAAAAGAAAATAAAGTGTCAACTCTCTAAGACTAATGCCTATAAGTGAGGAATATCATACATCCTAGACTACTAACAATGTGTGAGCTTGAGACATGAGGTGCCAAGGAAAGTGTTGAAAATCACTCTTTGGGGGATGTCACTAAATACTGGTGCAACTGAGAGACCAAAGACAACACAATTTGTGACCTCTAGAACTACAAAAAGACTAATTCCAGACCAAGATATATGTGAGTGTAAGATATAGATCAAAAGGACTCAGAGTTCAAAGCACTAATCTAATAGATAGTAGTGAAAAGGTCTTAAGTAGTGCATGTTTCTAGGTTTTCACTTGGAAGGAAAAATATTTTCCATAATTTTTTTAATGATTTTTTGATATTTTGATTTTTTGGTGATACATCAAAGTGCCTATTGCTAGGTTTTTACTATGATGGTCATTTTTTAAAGAAGATTTTCTTCTTTCACAGATTTTTTAGGACTATTTATCTTTATTTTGGATATATCTTAGGACATTAAGATATGTACAAGAGACTTGATGTCAAGAGAATCGAGCATAATTTTTTTTTAGATGAAGTATATTGATAAGCTTAGGGAGCTACTCCCCCTGTATTGTAGTAAGATGATATGTACTAGATCTAAAAGAAACATTGATAATGTAAGGACCCAACTAATTTGGTTGAAACCTTCCCCTATGAGCTCATAAGGGAAGGATTGGACCAACTTCAAAATATCTATGATGGTCTTTCTTGTTATAGCTCTTAAACACCATCTTTTGATAGGCCCTCATGAGATCAAAAGCTATTTTGCTACATTCATCCCATAGTTTAAATTCTTGCATATGACAGATTCTAAAGTCTTCATCAGTGATGAATCCTCTAAGATTGATGCAAAGTAATTCAATCTCAACTTCAATAGGTAACACAAAACCAACCGCATAGACAAGGGAAAAATGAGTAGCTCCTATAGGTGTGTGTATGGTAGTTTCATAGCCTCACATAGCCTAATTATTTTTCAAATGCCAATCTCTTCTTGATTTAGTGATAGTCTTATGCAGGATTTTGAGAATTAATTTTTTAGAGGCTTCTACTTGACCATTCCCTTGAGTATAATAGATAGAGGACAAATGCTATTTAATCTTAAATTTCTTGTACAATTATTTGAGGTCTTTATTCTTAATTATCCTCCATTATCAATAATTGTGGAGGAAGGCACACTATACCTACTAATGATATAGTTGAGGATAAATAATGACACTTGTTTCCCCATATCTATTTAGTGAAGCATTACATGGTCATGATGATGAAATTATTTCCTCTAGAGGAGTTAGGATGTATTTAACCTACCAAATCAAAATCCCACTGTTAAAAGAGCCAATGTGAAATAGAAGGTATAAGATCTCTTCTATGGGAATAAAAATAATTCCTATATATCTGACACTTCTTACAATATATAGCATTGTGAGCTGCATTTATTGTAATGGTAGACTAGTAGTAACTAGCCCTAAGAAATTTTTGAGGTAGCTTAAGATCGTTTGAGTGATACCCACATATGACCTCATAGAATTTGACTAATGTATGTTAAAAATGTTCTCTTTTCAAGAACCTAAGAAGTGTTCCATCTAGACCCCTTCTATAAAGGTCACCAGAGATAGGGGTATATTGGGAAGCATTTTAGATAAGTTAACTTTTCTCATTAAAAACTAGGTCATTAGGTATTATTTGGTCACATAGTAAAAGTAAATTTTGACATAGTGGGAGGAATCATGGCCAATGATAGTGCAAATAACATGATTATCACATGAGTTGTACGTAGGGCAATGTAGTTCTTCTACCGAGAATTCATATCTAGATTCATGTTCTTCTAGCTACAAGATGGAAGCTAAAGTAGCCATAGCATCAACTGCTTTATCTGCATCCCTAAGAATCTGTTAAAATGTGACAAAGGGAAAATAATTTTTAAGATCATCAATTATCTTTTTATAAGGTACCAACTTGACACATTTTGTTTGGTGGTAATTATTTATTTAATTGAAAATTAATTGAGAATCTCCAAACTTATGTAGCTAAATTATTCTCCATTCAATTGACATCTTAATCCCATTAGCAAGAGCCTCATACTCAACTATATTATTAGTACATGGGAATAATAATTTATATGACTTGGGTATAGTATAGCCTTAAGGAGTGACAAAGAGATCTCCCACATGATCACCATTATGTGAATGAGAATCATCAAATAACATTTTCCAAGTGTTTGAAATAATGTACATGATAGAAGAATTAGGGAAAAAAAAATTCATAGGAGCATTATCTTGAAGAGGAAAATCAACTAACTAGTCTACAATAGATTGTCTTTTTTTGTCCTTACATTCAACAATCTCAATGTTAAATTCTTAGAGAATCATCACCCATTTTGCAAGTTGACCAATAAGGGTAGCCTTACTCAATCAGATATTTTAATGTGTCAATATTTTCTATAAGATTTATTATGTGCGCAAGAATGTAGTGTCTTAATTCTTGAGATGCAAAGACTACAAAAGGAAATATTTTTCAATGTTATTGTAATTGACCTCATAGGATACTAATATTATGCTAATATAATATCTTGCTCATTCCTTCCTTATCTCATCTTTTTATACTAGTTATTCTCCTAGAAATGTAGTTGTAGCTAAGATATACAAAATAAGAGGTTTTCTAGGAATAGAAGGCATTAAAATAGGAGGTTAGTGAAGTATGATTTATCTCATTAAGATTCTTTTTAGATTTCTCATTCCAAATACAAGTGACTCTGTTATGTAGATTATTATTGAAAGGTTGTACCCTATCAAGGAGTTGGGATATGAACATCCTAATAGACTGGAAGCCTCCTTGAAGACTTCTCATTATACTTATGCTTTTGGGAGGTGGAATATCCATTATGGCTTGGACTTTTTCAAGATCAACCTCAATTTCCTTAGCTGAAATAATATACACAAGACATTTTCTAGAAGTAACACAAAAGAAACATTTCTTAGGGTTTAATTTGAGCTGAAATTTTTCTATGTGATCCAATATCATAGACAAGTCTTCTGGATGTGTATTTCACTTTTTAGATTTTTCCATGTTGTCATCCATATAATTTTCCATATTTTTATTCATCATATCATGGAATATGGTGGTCATAGATATTTGATAAGTGGCTTCAACATTCTTTAATCTAGATGGTATGATGTTCCAACAAAAGGTCCTCTATGCACAAGTGAAGGAAATTTTCTTTTGATCTTCGGGAGATATCTTAATTTGGTTGTATATTGAGAATCCGTCCATGAGATAATAAATTTTATATCTTGTCATCATATCCACTAGCATGTATGTTAGGTAGTGGAAAGTTGTCCTTAGGGAATGCTTAGTTGAGATCTCATAAATCAGTGTAGACATGAATGGATATTCATGTTTTGAAAATTGTACTATTTAGGGAGAAAATGCCACCAATGATAACAATGCAAACTAGATGTAACAAGTTCAACAATTTCTCCCTAAGACAATCAATAAAAGAGAAATATGTAATGCCTCGCTCAAGAACTCAAAATAAATAAACCTAATATGTTACAAATTTTATTGAACTATTTTTTTTCTAAAGTTTATACAGCATCAAAGTAACAAGGCAGAATAAAGATACACAAACACAACATTTACACATGCAATTACAATATAGATTTCATTCCTCAAGGGTTCTTGCACATTGAGTTATGTTTAAGATTTCTTTACTAATTGTTTAAGACTTAAGTACAATGTCCATTATCATAAAAATATACCATATTAATCTCATAAGAAAATGCATGAGTACAATTGATACAATCAAATACATATAGGGTATGTGAGAATAGATACAAGTATATCAAAATAAAAGATACATGATAACATATAAATACATCAACTTAGTAGAAGTCTCCAAGAACTTCCAACATTTGTACAAATTTGAGGGGGACCCAAATGGTAAGAAATCTCTACCTCCCAATCATGTGGTTACCTAGTTAGAATTCCACTTCCACTATGAAGGGAAGATAATGAATGATCCACTTATGGAAAATTAAACCATAAAAAATTCCTAGGCAATGAATCCTAATAGCCAAAACTACCTCAAGGGTAACTCAAACCACTCAAGATATATTTTGAAAAATTTATAAGTGACTATTTGTGTGTCTCTAATTGAAAAATCAAGCTCAAATAGGTCTAGTTTTAGCATGATAGTCAACATTTGATGATGTCCATACAAAATGATCTTATATGATTTTTATATAATGTTAAATAAAATCTAAATTGGTGTCTAAAAGTATCTTTAAATTTTTGATAAAATATATTAAATAAAAGTTATAGAAAAATTACATGTTTCAAACCCTCAAATTGGCACACAAGTAATTGCAAACAAATGTATTCATAATCAAGAAAACACAAAGAATACAACCTTTCCAATAGAAATTGCAAATAGATTTGAAAACCCCTACCTTCACAGACCAAGCTGATTTGTTAAAAAAAATAAGAAAATCTAATTGTAAAATTTACTCCCAAGCTTTGAAAAAATCTTTTACTTCAAAATCTGAATGCATAACTGGTAACTTCTCTTCTAAAATTTTTGTTCTAAATTAAATGGTTGTTCTCCAAAAATTCTCCCTTTTCCTTTTTTTTAAATGACCAGAATGACCTCTTAATAAAAATAAATAAATACATAAAACTAATAGAACTAAACTTTATAAAATGAGTAAACTTACAAAAGAAGGTAATTCAACTAAAATAAAAATAACATTTTTTCTTTGTTTTCTTATATTTTTCAAAAATAAATAAATTCACTTTACTTTTAAAAAGAAAATAATTACATAATTTTTATTTGTATTTTCCTTTCTTTTAATATTAAATAAATAAATATTCTTTATTTATTTACTTTCTTTTCAAAAAATAGATTTATCTTTTTATAATAAAATAAATAAATATCCTTTCTTTTAAATTAAATATCTTATTTCTCACTCAAAAATCTTATTTTAATTTTATTAATTAATGTGCAATGAAATTATATATAACTGGTTTAATCATTAATAATAATTAAAGCCCACTAATTATGTACAACTCTAATTTTTTTATCATTGATTAAATATTCACGATAAATCAATATTTATTCTTTAATATTTTAATTTATCCTTTTTCCAACTTTCACATTTATACTTTTTAAATCAATTCTTTTAAATAAAAATAAATATTTAATTAATTTAATTTTCCAATTAATTAAATATCATGATATTATAATTCTTCCTTTTATTAAAATAATATTTAATAATGCTAATACTATGTGATTGATCTAAATACCATAATTAAACCTTTTACCAAAGAAATAACATAGTCAAATCCACATAAATCCACATAAGAAAAAACATTCATAACCCAAACTCAAACAAGACACACACAAAGATAAAATCACAAGTTTAAAAAGGTGTAGAGTCAGTTACCAGTCGTCCTTGGAGGACAAGTATTTAGGCTATGGCTAGGATTGGACCTGACCATTATCTTCTCATGCTTACCATTGTGTTATTGTGATAGGGCATACTTATCCTGGCAATTTAGGGAAGTCAATGCCTAGTACCTGCAACCTACATAAAAGATGAGTATATATATATATATATATATATATATTACTAAACTATACAAGAAATGACAGAGAGTGGTATATTGTGTAGATCCCGACTAGTAGGTGACTACAACTCCCTCGCTTAACCATATCAAACATGTCAGACAGAAAAGTAAAATAGACAAACACACCATACATATGCAAGTATGAGGTAAGTATCATAGTGAATCATGAGTCAACTCATCAAATGCTTAGATATAACAATGGATTACTATGAATGTAAACTAATAATTACTAAAGATTATTCACCTGACATCATTTTGAAAGCAATCACACTTACTAACTGAGATATATTAAAGAAACATTAACACATAAGTAATATAAGGCAAACTAACACATGTATGAAATAGGCCTAAAAGAGTTCAACATGTATAATATAAAGCAAACTATGTTTGTGCATTACAAAGGGGCTTCCAAGCACAAATCTCAACACACCCTAGGTTTGATTAGCATTAGCCCAAGTGTGATAAAGGGATTCCAATAAAAAATTTGGAAACTTATCAAGGAAGTACACTAGAAAGGCATCTTTCATGCAATGTTATGAGATTGATTAGGAGCAAATAAGATCTAAGTAATGTATGCAAAATGATTATAGATCTGAAATGTGTACAAACAACCCAATATAAATTTGAAAATAAGTAAATTCTAAAAGACAAAATAAGAGATGAAGGGTTCACCTTGAAATGCACTTGGAAGAGTGTCTTTTTGCTTAGAAAATAGCATATATGAGCCTATTTCTAAATATCCCTCTAGGGATTCTCAAATGGAGTAAAAAACCTAAACAAACCCAGAAACACATTTTTTAGAAGAGCAACAGGGAACAAATTGACATTTTGGTAACTGTGTGGAACAATTCTTATGAGGTCACTATTGAAATAAGATTGTTGAAGTGAAGAAGATTGATGAAACTATAATAGAACAATCATTATTTTTTCATTGATATCAAACCTACTACTTTTTGGTGACACAATTTCTTACTTTGGTCTCAATGCTATCATTTTCTTGATTGATGAAGGGGATTTGAAAACAAAGGCTAACAAGAGAACCTAGAAAAAGGTTGAGTTATTTGATGTATAAAAGGAGCACTAAGACCAAGCAAGACATTGATGATATAGTGCATTGTTTATCTACTTAAGACTATAATGAAAGTATACTTGAGCAAAGACTTGAAGAAGGCTAAGTAAAGAAAAGTGTTTACCAAGCTTGATTGAGTAAACAATGCAAGCTAAGAAAAGTTAGTGCAGGCTGAGCAAAAAATAGTGGAAACTGAGTGATGAAAGTTAGTATAAGCTGAGCAAGAGAAATCTAGTTGGCACTGAGTAAAGATAGTTCAGTGTGTGCCAAGCACCAGTAAAGACCTAGAGGATACTGAGCAACCTAGTGTTGGCTAAGCATCAGAATGTAGTTTTTCTCAAGCAAAAAAGTGTTGCTGTTAAGTGCTAGTAAAAAGTGCTAGATCAAAGATTTGATGAATCTGAGCTGGCAAAGTTGATTTCTTGAATTTTGTGAAGCATGTGGAAGATTTGACAAATCTACTCGTCCTCACTCTCTAAGATTTTTTAATACTCTAACCAAGGTCTCTTAAATACATGCATGGCCATAGGTCGGCTTATTGCAAATACAACTAAATAAAACCACATGTACTCGGCAACCACACAAACTCAAAATCCAAAGGATGATTGGAAACAAAAGAACACTTGGTAGCAACTATGAACTTAACATCAACCAAGAAGCTTGACATCAACTAGGAAGCTTGACATCCACAAAGCACTCAACACCCACTGAGAAGTTAGCAATGTAAGACATTGCAACTTGGTAGAAACTAGGAAAACTAAAAAAGATGCAAGATAGCAGAGCAACCTAGGATGCTCCTACATCAGAAAACTAGGGTAGAAAGAAATGATTCTCTTGAATCATGCAAGTGTCAGAACCCAAGCTGAATCCAACTCGAATTGAGAAATCCATGTAGCATCTTCAATAGGTCTATTTTTCCATTTTACCAAATACTCATAGTAGTCTTTTTCTCTTGTGCTCTTACCAACTCTTTGCTCCAATATTTGTTAAACTTCTTCAACCTTCTTCTTAGGATAATCATCTGATACATCCACTTCATTTTCTGACTCATGATATTTGTATGAATCAACAAGATTGAATATATAGAAGATATATCCATGTCATCAGGTAACTCCACTTCATATGCATTACCACAGTTAAGCTTCTTCAAAATCTTACAAGGTCCAAACTTCTTCATTTTTAGCTTATTGTATGTTTCAATAGGAAATCTTCCTTTATTCAAATGAACCATCACCTCATCGCCAATGTCAAAAATATCATGTCTTCTAGACTTTTCAACATTTTCTTTATACTTCTGATTACTTTGTTCCATCCTTAATTTTACTTCCTTATGCAAAAACTCCAAAAAATCTGAAAATTCTTCTTTGACAATACTTCTCTTCTCTCCACCAACAACATCCCTCAAATCTGATACTCCTCTATGCTACATTCCTGTAACAATCGCAAAAGGAGTCTTTCTTGTACTCCTATTCACATAATTATTATATGAAAATTCAGCTCGTGCTAATACTACTTTCCAATTACTTGGCTTATCTCCAACTAACTATCTTAATAAGTTACCCAAGCTTCTTTTCACAACTTCTGTCTATCCATCTGTCTATGGATGGAATGTAGAACTAAACTTCAACTCAGTACCCATATTTTTCCACAGTCTTCCAAAAATAACCAACAAAATTGTTGTCTATGTTAGAAATAATACTTCTTAGTAATCCATGCAATCTTACAATTTCTTTGAAGAAAAGTTTAGCAACTTGTTCTACATATGATGTCTTCTTATAAGGTATAGAATGATCCATCTTAGAAAATCTATGCACAACAAAAAATATAGAATCATACCCTTTCACTGTTTTAGGCAATCGAAAAATAGAATTCATACTAATGTCTCTAAGGTTTCTTAGGAAAAACAATAGGTGTATAGAAACTAGTATTCTGACTGACTCGTTTTGCAACTTGAAAAACTCCACAACTCACAAATTTTTGAATGTTCTTATACATTTGTGGCCAATAATACTTATCCTTTCGCAAACTCAATGTCTTATCAATTCCAAAATTTCTAGCCAATCTACCACTATGCTTTTCTGTAATCAAATTAATTCTCATAGAACTTCTAGTGATATACAAATGAATTCCTTTAAACAACATACCTTCTTGAATGAAATATTGATCATACTTACTTATGTGATTTGTTAGATTTGGTGCTCTACACTCTCTGCACACCTTAGAAAATTAGGGTCAGTGTCATACAACTCTTTCATTTCATCAAAACCAAGAACTTCTACCTTCATTTTAGTCAACGAGGAATGTCTTCTGCTCAATGCATCAACAACTCAATTAGTAACTCCACTCTTATGTTTGATAACAAATCTAAAAATTTGCAAGTACTCAACCCACTTCATATGTCTCTGATTCAATTTATGTTGACTTCTGAAGTATTGTAAAGCTTTATGATCAGTATACAACACAAACACCTTAGGAATCAAATAATGTGTCCACTTCTTCAGGGCTTGAACAATAGCATAAAATTGTTGATTATAGACAAAATAATTCCTTTTAGCATAATTCAAATTATCACTAAGGAAAGCAACAGGTTTACCTTGTTGACTCAATACAACTCCTATTGCACTACCACTTGCATCACATTCAATTTGAAATGCCTTATTGAAATCACATAAAGCCAATACAAGCAACCCAACAACCTTTTGTTTCAAAGTATCAAAACTCTTATCAATTCCATGTGTCCACTTGAAATCTTTTTTTTGTCCTCTCATTGTCTTAGTCATAGCATTGCAAATAAAATTGAGATTCCTTATAAACTTCCTATAAAAAATAGCCAAATCATAAAATGATCTTACCTTGCCCACATTCTCAAGTGTAAACCATTCCAAAATTGCTTTTACCTTCTCAAGATCCATCTTTAGACCATCAGTTGAAATCAAAAATCCCAAATACACAATCTCTTCTTGCATAAAAGAACACTTTTTCAAATTAATCATCAACTTCTCCTCTTTCAATCTTTGCAATAATTGTCTAATATGCTTAAGATGTTCTTCCTTCATCTTACTGAATATCAAAATGTCATCCAAATAAACAATCACAAACTTACTCAAGAATCATTTTAAAACTTCATTCATTAATCTCATGAAAGTACTAGGTGCATTAGTCAAACTAAAAGGTGTAACCAACCATTTATACAGACCACCTTTTATCTTGAAAGTAGTCTTTCATTCATCACCTTCTTTGATTCTGATACGATGACATCCATCCTTTAATTAATCTTGGTAAAATACTTTGCTCCACTCAAATAATCCATTATGTCATCCTTCCTTAGCATAGGAAACCTATATTTCACTGTGATCTTGTTAATAGCTCTTGAATCAATATAGATTCTCCTTTCTCCATTCTTTTTAGGTGCTAATATGATAGGTACAACACACGGACTCAAATTTTTTTTGATCAAACCTTTTTGTAACAACTCATGCACTTGTCTGTTAAGTTCTTCATTCTCTGTAGGTGTTAATCTATATGGTGCTTTATTCAAAAAATTGGCTCTAGGAATCAAATCCATACAATGACTTATATTTCTCATTGGAGGTAAAGCATTAGATATATCCTCTACAACAATCTGCTTATAGTTATTCAACAATTCTATAATTTCTTCTAGCACTTGGTCAATACTACCTGCTATCACTTGGTCACCACTGATTGGCACACGATTTCTATTGGCACAACTCAGTCTTCTCAGAATTATAGCAAAAAAAACTTGATTCTTCTTCATCTCCTTTTCAAATTTTTTTCCATTAACCATGCAAATTCTCATAGTAGTACAATTAACCTCATCCATACATTCAATCAAAGGCAACAATATTTTCTTTTTTTCATTCACCCAGAGAGTATATTGATTCAATCTTCCATCATGTATAATATATTTATCATATTGCCAAGGTCTACCCAATAAAAAATGACAATAATCCATAGGCATATTATCACAGAAAACTTTATCAAAGTAATGTCCAATCTTGAACTTCACATTAAATTGCTCACTTACCAATGTCTTATGCTCATCCTTGATCCATAAAACATGAGAGGGTTTAGGATTCTTTAGCCTCTACAACTACAACTTTGTAACCAACTCTTGTGATGCCAAATTTGTACAACTTCCACTATCAATGATTACCTTGCAATATTTTATAGCTATCTTCCATCTAGTTTTGAAAAGACTTCTCCTTAGGAAAAGTTCCTCATCACTTTCCTTATTAGATAATGTTCTTCTTACCATCAGATTTTCACCAGCCTTAGGTCCACTTGGTGAACCCTCAGTGTCTCCTTGAATCACAACATTTCTATTACCTTACCCACTTTTAGAATATCTACATTCAAAGGATCTATGCCCTTCTTTACCACATCTGAGACAATTACCATGAAAACCACCTCTAGAATAAGAATTACCTCTTCCTTGGTAAGAACTAGTACCTCCTTGGTAGGAATCACCACCTTTCCACTAGGTCTTGCCTTTATCATCATGCTTCCATTCAGATTTCCCATAATCTTACACATAACTATTAGATCTACCACCTTCTCCATAAGATCTACCTTTGTCTCTCTAGAATCTACCACCTCTCCCTCTTTGCCTTCATTCATGCTTCTTTGTCAAGATCTCCTCAACTTTCATGGCATATTGGTATGCTTTCTCCATGCTTTCCAATTTCATATAACTTATTTCATCTTGAATTCTAGATCTCAATCCATTTAGGTACCTTGCAATTTTCTCAACATCATCATCCACATGTCAAGATATGATGTACAATCTATAGAATTCCTTCATAGACTCATTTACACTCATGTCTCTTTTTCTCAAATTCTGCATCTTTCTATACAAGATAACTTGGTAATCAACATGAAGGAATTTTTTCTTCACTCTATTCACCATCTTCACCCAAGTTCTAATCTTTTTCATTTCTCTCCTTTGTATATCAATTTGCAAATGCTTCCACCATAGTGAGACATGTCCTTTCAATCTTGTAACTGCAATCTTCACCATTCTATTAGTAGGAGTGTTTTCATACTCAAAGAAATTTTCCATTTTAGAGATCCAATCCAAACAACATTGGTATCCAATTTCCCATCATAAGAAACAACTTCTACATGAGGCTTTGAATTTTCTCTAGACAATACTCTCAACAACCTTGCTTCATCTTGATCTTCTTTAGGTTCTGGATTAGGGTTTGGTGCTACTACTTCATCATCACTTACATCATCAAGATGTGCTCCTCTCCTCTAGACTGTCTCTACAACATCCAATCTAGCTACAATTTTTCTTAATGTAATTAATATTGCATTATCAATATTTCCTCTACCTCAAACTATCTTTACAAATTAGGTTCCTGCAAGATTGTAACCCTTTATAAGTTGTAGGTCAAATCCTCAAATCTTCTACCCCACAACCAAAATTCACCTTGGGTTCTACACAATCCAATATTCACAAGGATGAACCTCTACTTTGATACCACATGATGTAGGGATATAAGAAGAACTTGGGCCAAAGGCACACCCAGCTATTCAAACTACTCGCTCAGAGTCAACATAGTAGAAATAACAAAACAAACAATTGAGGAGATAGGGGGAGGAAATGCTTTCACTCATATATGCATTCAAAGATCTATTACATGCATAGATGTGAGGCCTTCTAGATTACAACCATGTATCAATTTAATTACAATCTTCAATGATCCAACTTTGCATTTTTCTCCTCCTCACTCTCTAATCTTTTCTTAAGACACTAACCAAGGTCTCTTAAATACATGCACAACCACAAGTTGGCCTATTGAAAATAAAACTAATAAGATCTCATATCAAATGCTAGGCTAAGTAATAAGTCATCTTGCAATAGATATCTAACTTTAAATTAATTTCAAATGTCAGCCCCAATAGGAAATTGCACACAAACAAATCAACAAATGAAGGCTCCATAAATTACTAACACTCGGCATCTAAAAAAACTCGAAAACCAAATGTACTTGAAAACCACATGATCTCAACATCCAAAGGATGACTAAACAACAAAATAACACTCAACAACAACTATATATGAACTCGACATCAGCTAGGAAGCTTGACATCCACAAAGCGCTCAACACCAATTGAGAACTTGGCAATGTAAGACATTACAACTAGATGAAAACTAGGAAAAATGACAAACATGTAGGATAGCAGAGCAAGCCATGATGCTCTTGCATCATATTTGTACATTTGTACCTTAGATAACTAATTCACCCCCACTCTCTTCTAAAGTATTCCTCCAACAGTTACTACGTTCAAGATGTAATGTAATGAGGTCAAACCAAGTTCTCTAGATTACTCTCAGGAGAAGTTCTAGATCCCCAGTTGTCAATTTGATATCATGTACAACCCTATGATAGATCTAGATTGTGTGGGTGGCTATAAGGGGGCTACCTTAGTCAACCTCCTACTTTGTTTATTTCCACCTCAATGAATAGTCATTAGGAAAAATTTCATGTGTGTATATAGTGTATGTGTATCCCAAATTTGTAGACCTAGAATGTAAATATGCTAAAATGATAAGAATCTACTCCATGAGTAAAAACCTAGCATCCAAGTATGCATGTATGCAAATGTATGAAGGTGTAAAAAATAAAATTTGAATATAGTGTGGAAATCATAACAAGTACCCAAGGCTAAAGTACTCTAACCATATTCAATATTCCCTTGCATATCCATGATAATATGTCATGTTTGAATGCTTGATGTGGAATGATAGCCTTACTTTGCAATAAAGAATAACAAACTATCCCTTTTCTTCTACCTTGCAATTGCACTATGTCAAATTGGTGAGTCCATGCATTATTTCCTCCTCCTTTCCTTCTTTGTTCACATGTAGAATGAAGAGTTTGATGTCCTTTTATAATGAGTTTTATTAAATTGCTCTATAGGAACCAATTGTAATGAGTGAGATTTTATCATGAGGGTAAAATAAAATTGAAGCTAACACCATAAGAATCTTCTAGAATAGGTCAACCTAGTTAGAAAAGGTTGACCTAAGTTTACCTAGTCAAGAATAGATTGTGATGAAGGGTGATCCCCTTAATACCATAAACACATAAGAGAAACAAAGAAACAATAGAAATTTGTGGAAAAAAATATGGGCTTATTATTATCACTGCAAATGTGGAATAATGGAATTTAGAATAATAATATGCTAACCCACATGGACACCTTCATTATAGTAATCTATAAGACAAAGCTACGAACTATCACCTAGAGCTATCCTAGACAATGTTTAGGCATTTCTTAAATATGCAATTTTATGCCACTCGAGAAGGTTCTAGAAATTGAAAACTTAATGCCCAAGGATGACATACCCTAACAATATATATAGAGTTGGCCAAATGCACCTTTGACATTTATTTTGGAAGTTTTGGTGGGCCCAACTTCAGAAGGTTGTAACTCTTGAACTGTTGACCCGATTGGCTATAATAACCACTTTTCAAAAACCTCAGCTTCTGATCTACAAGCTCAAATATGTGCAAGCACCCATCTATCTATTTTTTGAGCCTCATCTAGGCACATCTAGGCCTTCAATGGCAAGCCTAAAGTTTAGATACCAAAATTGCAAACTAAATTTTTTTGCAATAAATCCATAAATACACATGATATGGCATTGAGCCTTAACCACTTTTTGGAAACCTCATCTTCATATCTACAAGCTTAGATATGTGCAAACGCCCATCCATCAAGTTTTTGGGTCTCATTTGGGCACATTTAGGCCTTCAATGGTAAGATTGAAGTTTATATACCAAAATTACAAACTAAAAAAATACACAATAAATCCATCAATACACATGACATGGCATTGAGCCTTAATTGGTAGGCTGATATATCCAAGATGAATATCCACCTCTAGAACTAGGACATTCTGAGGTTGTGTGACTGACTTACTAGGTAGCATGCCTCCATAAAGAAAAAAACTACATTAAGATAACCCTTATTCAAACAACTAAAATGAAATATTTTTTGTTGATGCAAAATTTCTCTTACAACCAAGATGCTCTTGCATCAGACACTTGGGGTAATTTGATAAGTGACCCCATCACATTTTAGGTTTTTAGAGGTAAACCAAGATGGTTAACCTCCCTTTCTATTTGACTAGGTATTCTTCATAAGTTATGTTCCTTGTACTTTTTTCAATACGACTTTCTAATATGTCCTTAATCTCCTTTGTAGCCAAATTGTTAGGATTAAACCATGGATAGAAATAATGAGTACATGAAAATATAATCAATATCAAAAAATAATAGATCACATAGGAAATAACACAAGACACTAGGATTTAATGTGGTTCACCCAATTCTTGGGCTACATCCACCAAATAGTAAGTCTGATATTAGTATGATCCAGTGATTACAACCAAATTACAATTCGCAATCCCTTATAGCTAAATGCTACCACAAGAACCAATTTTACATCACCACAATGAAACAATCCCTAACCCTAAGACCATTTATACAAGTATTTTTACCACTTTAGGGTTACAACATGCTGGCCATATGTTGACCACTTCCCTGATCAATCACAACAAATTAATAATCTCCCACTTGGGGACTGATTAGACTCGACACTAGACAACAATCTCCCACTTAAAGACTGATCCTATAGCAATACTGCTACTGCATGGGGCTCCCACTAGATCAAACCACCCTGGAATCTTTTATTCTTTTATTCATGTTCAGTCTAGAAGACCAACCAAAGCTGAAGAGAAATTCAGTTTCCCCCTTGTCACTACCTTTGTAAACATATCCACTAGATTTTCATCTATATGTATCTTATCCAGCTTTAACTTTCCATCATCCAAAACTAACTGAATGAAATGGTACTGCAACTAAATGTGTTTTTTCTTTGAATGTAGAGCTAAATTCTTGGCAAGATGAATGGCAGTCTAGCTATCGATAAACAAATAATTATCCCTCTAAGGGTGTCCCAATTCATCCAAAAAGAATCGAAGCCATATCATCTCCTTGGCTACCTCTGTAGTAGCAACATACTTTGCTTCTATAGTGGATAAAGCATTAACCTTCTGTAATCGAGAAACCTAGCTCACAGCTGCCCAAACAATAGTAAATACATAACTTGTAGTACTCTACCTGTTATCAATATCCCCTACCAAATCTGAGTCAACATAGCTCTATAAATAAGTAGTAAAGCTCCCAAAGTGTAAACACTTACTGGATGTTCCTCTTAAATATTTGAGAATCCATTTGACTGCATACCAATGCTCAATTCTTGGATGACTCATATACCTACTAACGACTCCCACTGCATGTGCAATATCTGGCCTAGTACATACCATAGAATACCTCAAGCTTCCTATAGCTGAAACATAGGGTACCTTGGACATCTTATCCTCCTCTTCTTGTGTATTGGGACACATCTCCTTAGTCAACTTCAAATGACTAGGTAAAGGTGTGCTAACAACTTTAGCATTCTCCATAGAGAAATGTTGCAACACCTTCTCAACATAATTAGCTTGAGATAGCATCAATTTCATATTCTTCCTATTTCTGTAAATCTTCATACCATGGATTTTCTTTTCTTCTCCCAAATCCTTCATAGCAAATGCATGTGCTAACTGACATTTCAACCCCTTAATCTGATCCATGTTAGACCCAACTACACGCATATCATCAACATATAAATATAAAATAATGTAGCTATGATAATCCAACCTCCTAAAGTAAACATAATGATTTGAATAACACCTACTATATCCATGCTCACCCATAAAACTATCAAATTTTAGATACCATTGCCGAGGTGCTTGCTTCAAGCCATATAAACTTTTCTTCAATTTGCACACTATGCTCTCTTTACCTTTGACCTCAAATCCCTGTGACTGAGCCATATATATCTCTTCATCCAAATCACCATGAAGGAAGGCTATTTTAACATCAAGCTACTCTAAATGAAAATCTTTAGTAGCCACAACACTTAAAATAGCACGAATAGAAGTCATCTTAACAACAAGAGAAAATATCTCATCAAAATCAATGCCTTTTCTCTATGCAAATCCTTTTACAATTAACTTGGCTTTAAATATTTTCATACCTCCATCCTCTTCTTTTAATCTGTAAACCCACTTATTTTGTGGAGCCCTTTTACCTACAAGAAAGTTGCATTAATCCCATGTCTTATTTTTCAGCAAAGAGTCCATTTCATCTTTCATTGCTGACTCCCACTAAATCTTAGTATCCATCTACACAGCTACATCATAACATTCAGGTTCACCAACATGAATAAGTAAAATAGAATACAAAGAGGGAGAAAATCTTTTTTGAGGTCCAGTTCACCTTGTTGAATGTCTAACATTCACCGGTGTGTGAGGTATTTATTGTTGTGGTTGTTGCACATCATGAGCAATGGTTAGAACATCATCTTTTGGAGTATCATCCAACACTACATAATCATCTTCTTTCTTCTTGTGTTGCTACAATAGATCTTTATATAACACTTTCTCATTGAATATGACATCCCTACTTATTACAATTTTATGATTTTAAAAATCCTAAAGCCTATAACCAAATTCATTAATTCCATATCAAAAAAATACACATTTCTTTGACTTAGCTTCTAGCTTGGTTCTATTTTCAAAATCTATATGAGCAAAAGCTACATAACTGAAGGTCTTGAGAAAAGAATAACTCACCTTCTTACCAATCCATGCTTCCTCTAGAATACCACAACCCAAAGGAGTAGAGGGACCTCTATTAATTAAATATAGAATAGTATTGACAGTCTTTACCCACATGTGTAAGGGCAACCCAACATGCAACCTCATGCTCCTTGCACGCTCCATTATAGTCCTGTTCATGCATTCAACCACTCTATTTTCCTATAGAGTCCTTGGAACATTTTTCTATCTATGAATACTATTAGTGGAGCAATAATAATGAAATTCATGACTGCAATACTCACCACCATTATTAGATTTGAGACATTTTAATTTCTTACTAGTCTCATTTTCAACCAAGCATTTCCATTTCTTAAAAGTTTGAAATACATTAGATTTCTATTTAAGAAAATAAACCCATGAATTTCTAGTTGTGTCATTAATAAATGTAACATAATAATGAAAGTGACCAAGGGGAGATACTTGAACTAGTCCCCATACATCTGTATGTACAAGCTCTAATTTCTCCTTTTTATTTTCCTTAGTCTTCATAAAAGTCACTCTCTTTTGTTTTCCATACACACAACTTTCATAGAAATCCATATTAACACATTCTAGACCTGGTAAAACTTTCTTTGAATGAATTAATCTCATATGTTTCTCACTCATGTGTCTAAGTCTATTATGCCACAATGCTGTAGCAAAATCTACAACAACTATTTGTTCTCCTTGCTCAACTGTAGCAACCATTCCTAAACATTCATGTTTAATTGAAACAATTAAAGTAGAAGGAACAATATGACCTGTACAATGATATAAGGTGCCTACTTTTACACCTCTTTCTACTACATGGGAACCTTTTGACACTTTCCAATTTTTATCATTAAAAGTAACTACATAACCATCATCACCGAGTTAACCTACTAAAATTAAATTCCTACTCAACCTTAGAATATGTCTAACTTCAATTAGTAGCCAATGATTCCCATTTTGGAGCTTAATATTAATTTTTCCCTTTCCAACAATATGACAGGGTTCATTATCCTCCAAATAAAGAAGGCCAAAATCCCTTTGGATGTAATCAATGAAATAACCTCTATGAGTTGTAGCATGAAATGAAGTGCTAGAATTTAAAACCCATGAATCATTAACACTTTCTAATGATAGAAGAAAAGCATCCTCTTTGGATTTGTTACTTACCACATTTGCCTCCTTGTCTCCATCTAGTTTATCTCCATTTTTCTTTCAAGTCCAACAATTTTTTTTAATGCCCTAATTTCCTATAGTACTAGTAGTCATTTGGTCCTCTCGATTGAGACCTCCTCCCCTTTGACTTTCCTCTTGATTTCCCATAATTTTCAAAATTACTTCATCTCTTAGTTATTCTACCTCTTCTTTGTGCATTCAAAGCACTTCCAAATGTAGATCCATTTGAAGTTTTCCTATGAGTTTCCTCACTGAAAATAACATTGATCACATCATCCTATTTTAGGGTGCTAGATCTAGAAATAGAATTACTCACAACCATTATCAAGCCATTCCAGCTTTCAGGCAAAGAACACAAATCAAGAGAGCCTCAATTTCTTCATCAAAATTGATACCCATAGAAGATAACTGACTAGTAATAGTATTAAAATTATTTAAATGATCTACAATAGATCCAACTTTTACCATTTTCATATTAAATAAGTGCTTTATGAGAAACACCTTGTTGAAGCAGAGGGCTTTTCATACAATTTTGCTAGGGCTTGCATCAACTCTTCTGTTGTCTTTTCTTTTGTAATATTAAATGCCACTAATGGTAATAGGCATAATCGAATGCTTCCAAGTGCCTTTTTGTCCAATAGATCCTAGTTATCATTTGACATAGATCCTTGATTCTTGGTTTTGCCTTCCAACGACTTCCATAAATACTTCTAATAAAGATAGTCTTCTATTTGCATCTTCCATAACTGAATGTTTTGCCTATTAAACCTGTCAACCCTCAGCTTACCCTTGTCTGCCATCACTCCCATTCAACCATGGTACTCCCACTCAACCATGGTACTCCCACTCAACCATGAGACTTTCGTACAAAGGATAACTAAACAAAAATGTTGCTCTGATACCACTTGTTAGGATTAAACCATAGACAGAAATAATAATTACATGCAAATATAATCAATATTAAAAAATAATAGATCACACAGAAAAGAACAAGACCCCAAGATTTAACATGGTTCACCCAATCCTTAAGCTACATCCACCAAATAACAAGTCTGATATTATCATGATCCATTGATTACAACCTAATTACAATCAGTAATCCCTTACAACTCAATACCACCACAAGAACCAATTTCACATCACCACAATGAAATAATCCCTAACCCTAAGCCCTTTTATACAAGTATTTTTACTGCTTTAGGGTTACAACATGTCGACCATATGTTGGCCATAATGTCGGCCATGATCCAAAGAATTTATGAAGTATGTACAACACTTCCCTGATCAATCACCGCAAACTAACAATCTTCCACATGGGGACTAATCAAACTCCACACGAGACAACAAAAACTAGTTCCTAGAATACTCCACTCCACTTTTGAAACTTCTTATCCATAACCCCCTTCATAATACTCAATCAAATTTGAAATGTTAAATATTGGTGAAATATTTAGTTCAACAAGAAATTCTACTTCATAGGCATTTCCAAAATCATGCCTTTTAAATATCTTGCATGGTCAAACTTCTTTATTTTTAGCTTATTATATGTTCCCATTGGAAAATTCTCCTTTCTCAAATGAACTATGACTTCATTTCTAATTTGAAATTCCTTATACCTCTTTTTCACATCTGACTTAGCCTTGTATTGTGTATTCATCCTAATAATGTGCTTCCTCACCTCCTCATGGATGTTCTTTAAATGTTAAACAATTTTTTTTGCTTTAGCATTACTTATCTATCCTGTATCCAACTACCTCAATTTAGAAGCATTTCTGGGATTGCTCCCATATACAATCTAGAATGGTGATTTACCAATACTCATGTTGACAAAATTATTATATGAAAATTATGCCTATGATAAAATCAAATCCTATCCTTTTGGTTTATCTCCAACCAAACATCTCAACTCGCAAAATCCTATTCACAACTTCAATTTGTCCATCAGTCTATGGATGATGTGATGAAATGTACTTCAAATCTATCTTCAATTTCTTCCACAATGTATGTCAAAAATACCCAAAAAATTTGGTATCTCAATCTAAAACTATACTCTTTGACAAACCATGTACTCTCACCACTTCTCTAAAAAATAACTATGCTACATGAACAACATCACTAGTCTTCTTGAAGGGAATGAAATGTGTCATCTTTGAAAACTTGTCAACCACCACAATAATAGAATCATGCCTACACTGAGTCCTTAGTTATCCAAGAATGAAATCCATGTTTACATCATCCCATGGTGTCTCTAGTATAGGTAATGGATGAGACTATTTAAAATAGATAACAGTGAGAGGGGGAAGCAGGGGTGAGTCAAGTATTCTATAAAATTTTGCCCACATCTGAATATTGTTAATTACTTCATAACTTGCATATGGGAGTAAACTAACAATGCTAAACAATAAATATAACCATACACAAAGAGAACTCATAACACCATTATTTTTAACTAGGGAAACCTTGGCCAAGGGAAAACCCCAATGGGGATGATGCCCACTAGATGATCCACTAAACAAAAGAATCATGTTAAGGTTATTGACTTTTTAGGTGTCTACGAAATACATATAGTGTCTCAATTCCTTGTTAGAGGACTAGGACTTGTTAGAAGCCTCAAACCTATTAGAAGTTGCTTCAACCCTACTAGGAGTTTGTAGAATAAATACAATGTATGCAAGAATAGCCCACTATCCTACCATGAAATTATATAATAAAGTTCTTCACAAGAATAGATATACATACAATACTTTCTCACTATTGTAGCTCACACTTTCTCTAATCATACATCAGATCTCGTATCACATAAGGCTCATATATCTTTCAAGTTGTCTATACAATAGTTCACATATCATATGTCTTCACATCAACTTTTCATTCCTTGCACAAGATAAGATCTTTACTTATACCTCACAAATTAATAATTCTTTTGTAATGCCCACCCATAGTTTGCTTTATATTATATATGTTGAACTCTTTTAGGCCTATTTCATACATATGTTAGTTTCAGAGATACATGGTATGATGTTATTTCATTACTTGAAAATATTATTTATGATTACATAATTGATTATATTTCATGTGTTGTATAATGATTATGATTACTTACGTGTTAATGTTGCTTTAATGATTCTTAGCTATTAAATATGATTGTTTTCATAATGATGTCCAATGATATATCTTTAATGATGATTATTTTACATTCATAGTAATGCATTTTTATATTTGAGCATTTGATGAGTTGACTCGTGGTTTGTTATGTTACTTACCCCATACTTGCATATGTATAGTGTGCATGTCTATTTTGCTTTTATGTCTGATGTGTTTGATGTGGTTAAGGGAGGGAGTCATAGTCACTTGCTAGTCAGGATCTATGCAATGTACCACTCCTTGCCATTGCTTGTCTAGTTTAGTTATACATATGCATATGTACATGCTCATCTTTTATGCGGGTTGCAGGAACTAAGCATCAACTTCCATGAATTGCTAGGATGAGTGTGCCCTATCACAATAACTCAATGGTAAGAATGGGAAGATAATGATCAGGTCCAATCCCAGCCATAGCCTAAACACTTATCCTGCAAGGAGGACTTGAATTTGAGTTTGTGTGTGTTGTTTGAGTTTGAATTTTGAATAGTTTTGCTTATGTGGATTTGACTATGTTATGTATTTGGTAAAAGGTTTAATTGTGATATTTAGATCAACTACATAATATTAGAATTATTAAATATTATTTATATAACAAGAAGAATTATAATATCAGGATATTTAATTAATTAGAAAATTAAGTTAATTAAATAGTTGTTAAATTTTATTTAAAAGACTTGATTTAAAAAGTCTAACTATTAAAATTGGAGAAAAAAGGATAAATTAAAATATTAAAGACTAAATATTTATTTATCATGAATATTTAATCAATGATAATAAAATTAGAGTTGCACATTAATTAATAAAATTAAAATAAGATTTTTAAGAGGGGAATAAATTATTTAACTTAAAAGAAAGGATATTTATTTAGTTTATTATAAAAAGATAAATCTATTTTGTGAAAAGAAAGTAAATAAATAAAGAATATGTATTTATTTAATATTAAAAGAAAGGTGAAAAAAAGTAGAAATTATGTATTTCTTTTATTAAAAAAATGAATAAAGTGTTTTTTTTTTTTTTTTTAAAAATTTTAAATATAAGAAAACAAAAGAACCTGTTATTTTATTTTAGTTGAGTTACTTTCTTTTGTAAGTTTACTTATTTTAGAAACCTTAATTTTATTAGTTTTATTTATTTATTTATTATTTATTAAGAGGTCATTCTGGCCTTTTTGAGGGGAGGAAATTTTTAGAGAACAATAAGTTAATTTAGAATAGAGATTTTAGGAGAGAAGTTACATGTTATTCATTCAAATTTCAATGTAAAAGATTTTTTTTCAAAACTTGGGAGTAAAGTCTACAATTGGGTTTTCTTCTTCTTCTTAACAAATCAACTTGGTGTTCGAAGGTAAGGGTTTTAAAATCTCTTTGCAATTTATGTTGGAAAGATTGTCTTCTCTATGTTTTCCTAATTATGAATAAATTTGTTTGCGGTTATTTGTGTGTCAGTTTGAGGGTTTGAAATAGTGATTTTTCTATAACTTTTATTTAATAAATTTTATAAAAAATATAAAGATACTTTTAGAAAATCATTTGGATTTTATTTAACATAAATAAAATTCATGTATAATTGTTTTATACAGACATAGTCAAAAATTGACTATCATGCTAAAACAAGGCCTATTTGAGCTTGATTTTTCAATTAGAGACACAAGACCAATCACTTATAAATTTTACAAAATACATATTTAGGAAAATACCTTCTTTGTGATTGTAAATAAGTCTATTATGAATAATTTTCTTCATTTTCATGAAGGTCCAACAATTCAAACAAAAGTTATGTTCTTTCTTCTAAACTGGTAACCTTCAAATCTGAATAGTGCTTCTAGGAAGAGTCATATTTTACACCATTCAAATGAACTTTTCTTTAGGATTGGTAATAACAAAGAATATGTGAAATTAAATTATCTTTCCATTGATATAGGTTGCAAATATTTACCATTCCATATGAGATTATAACATTTAAAATACTAGCTTATTTACATAGAGAAAATGCATAAAAACTCAATGTTATGAGCTTTGAAAATGTTTTATCTTTATTTTAAATAATATTTATTTAATATATAAAATATTTAATTCTACACTTATTAGATAATTAACAAAATAAATTTATCTAAACTTTTATAACCTTTATATAATCAAACAAAACTTCTGAAAACACTCTAATCTAAATCATTTGATAGAACCTTGTATTATTTGTTGTGTGTCTAATTGAGGTTTTGTGGTATTTTTTTTGTGATGGGTTTTGGAAATTTTAATGTGGTGTTTTATTTTGTGATGGATTTTATGTGAGCTATTTAGCTGGCCAAACTAGGATGTGCATTAGAGGCATATTTTAAGATTTCTTTTAGGGTGGTTATTTGACTCAATGTCAGGGTGTACTTTATGATTCAAAATTGAGGGCTTATGTTTATTAGATTTATTTGGTGAGTAGATGTGATGACTTTGGTTTTGAGATTGAAAATATATTTTTGGGTTCCCTATTAAGGAACCAAGTTCTATCATTATGCATGTTGTGGTTTGGGACACAATTTTGGTTTATGTGCTTAGGGGAGGTTATCTAGGTACGTGTCTTTAGGAGTGGATTGTAATAGGGGTCAAAGACCCAAAGTGGTCAGTACTAGGGTAACCTATTGTAAGTTGTATAATAAGTGATAACATAGTAATTAAAATATCTTGTCTAACCCTTTTTCCTTGAAATACACTAAAAAGATAAGTTAGAGATGTTTGCCTCGCCCATGCCTCAATCACTTGTATAGGCCAAGGATGGGAATGGGATGATACCTAGTGAGAGGTATGACTAGTTTTTCTCATCTTCATGAGAGGGTATTTTGGTTTTGCATGTGTCACATTGAGAGTTCAGGGTCCAGAGTGACTATTCTAGGGTAACTCAAGTAGTTTGACCATGTGATGACACTCCCTAGTATGTAGTCTCAATCTCCTCTATAGATTTTGTATTGCCTTTTGTGGTTTATTTATTGGTGATGTACTTGTTGTTGGTCTACTTATTGTTGGATGTACTTATTGTTGGTGATTTACTTTTATTTATGACAATTGTTATCTAATTGTTATTGTTCATTGATGTGTGGTTTTTGTTTTGAGGTGGATATCCTTTGGGATTGTATATCAAGATTTTGGCTATTGATTTCTAATTGGTATATGTATGTTGTTTTGATTGTGATGTTTGTATTGGATTGAATGTTCATTCCATTCGGATTATCTTTTCTTCTTGAGTAGTATTTGTTACCTTTGAGGTAGTTGTTGGCTATTAGGATTCCTTACCTAGGAATGTTTCATGATTGATTAACCATATGTGGATCATTCATTATATTCATTGCACAGTGGGAGTGGGAGACTGACTAGGAAATCACATGGTCGAGAGGTAGTGTCTTCTTACCATTTGGGTCTCCCTTAGACTTATAGATGTTGTATGTTTGTTGTAGCAAGTGTATCTTTATCATTCTTATTCCTATCTTGGAGACTTCTATTCCTTTGATGTATTTATGTTATCATATATTCTAATATATTGTATCTATTCTCACATACCTTACAACATGTGTACTGGATGTACTTTCATTGTATTAGTTGTATTTATGTATTGGCTTACGAGATGATGTATCTGTTATTTCCTTATGATCATGAACATTGTATTTGAAACTTAATTAATTAATAAAAATTTCTTAAACATGACTCAACATAATTGAACTCTTTAGGAATGAAATCCATATTGTAATTGCATTTGTGTAAATGTTGTAGATGTGTATATTGCTTCCATGTTGTTACTTTGATGTTGTATAAAATTTAGAAAGGAAAAAAATAGTCCAGTAAATATTGTAATATGTTAGGTTTGTTTCTCTTGGGTTCCCGAGTGGGGCATTACATCTCTGCTCAATCGACCTTCATGTTTCAAATGCTTAACATAAGATAAAATATCTTATGGATTAATATCCACAAAGTTAGCTCATCATGGCTAAGTAATTATTTTGTTACCAAAATAATTCCTTAATCCATACAACTCAATTCTCTGCTATGCTTTGTTCTTCTCTGTTAAATAACTGTATTGGTATTTTGACTATAACTTGTGTCATACTAACCATACACATCCACACACTTGACCATCTCAAGATGAAATTTTCATAAAGCTATCCTCAGCTATACATTAGCTAACTCAAAGTGTGTCATTCGTACACATCATATATGTCTCTATACTACTACAAACTATGTAGCATGTAGACAATTTTCTATTTGTAAATGCATAAATGAAATTTTGAATACATGTTACCATAAATGACAACTTAGTAGACATCTAACTGACCATATTGCTAACAATCTCTCCATTTGGCATTGATGGAAACATTTCATAAAATTGGCTTAGTCCCAAAATGATGTCATACACAACAAAAGATATAAAAGTAACTATACCAAAATTGCCTTCAAAACATAACCATTTTATTCATGTTTTGATGGATCATTACATTCCTTATAATTCCTTAAATTGTTACATAAGTATCATCCACCTTGCATATACAATTCCTTATATTACCTACAATTTTCCTTATATATATTACTCCCCATTTGACATCAATGAAAAATGTGTCAAAAAATGTATACAAAAACTGGGTAGCTTGCTGCTAATCAACTTGATATCCTGGAAAAATAATTTACATTTTCAAGTCTAAGTCTTTCTACTTCCTTCTTCTAGTAATCCTTTACTATATTAGAGATACTGATCAGTGTGCATAGTAAATAAGATGCCACTTCTACTACACTCAAAGTAGTATAGGAAAATTTATCATAGGAAGTCTTTCTTACAAGACATTCCTCCAGTTGCCTCTACAAAATGCTGATCTTAGGTGACAAGATTTCTCTATGTAGAAAACTTATTTACAATCTTTTCCTTATCAGACTCCAAAACTCTGATTTTATTATGGATCTTCTCCACTTATGTTCCACACTCTTCAATGTTGGTCTCAGGGCACTATTACTTTGCAATAAGTTTATGAAGTTCACTCATTTCATCCTTAACTTGATTATCAAAATCTGTTAGGTACTTGTAAGACAACACACACTATCCATACAACTTATTTCCCTCATCAATATGTTTCCTTGATTCTTTGATGCATACATCAAGTCCTTTTAAATCGTTTATTACATTTATGCATACTATGTCAGAAAGTGTTGCACCACACTTGGCTTGTGCTTATACTAAAGCTACTTCAGATAAAGTTGTGAACTCTTCATCAAAAGACTTCACCAGTTGTTTGGCCTTTGTCTGCAACTCTAGATTATCTATAGTTGTAGTAACTGTCTTTTGCATCCTATCCAAGACTTCTAATAATGTCTTCTCCAAAGACTTGAAGTATTTTTTCTGTTAAATAACTTTCTTAATGAGCTCATTAACCCTTTTTGGTCATCATCATCATTAGATGCTATTTGTATTGTTGTTGTTGCTACTAGAGTGAATGCAACTACTTTAAGTTTTTTAATATTTTTCTCCTCCTCAACTTTATTCTTCTCTGCTTCTAATCTCTCTACCTATTTCTTCTTTTCCTCTTCTAACCTTTCTGCTTCCTCATTCCTCGTCTACTATGCTTCTTTCTTTGCTTCTTCTCCTTGTTTCTTTTTCTTTTCCTCCTCTAAACTTTCTACTTCCTCTTTCCTTTTATCCTCTACTATTTATTTCCCACTTCTTCTTCTTCTTCACCTGAGCTTGAATAGGTAGTGATATTGCCAATAATGATTATTCCAAAAATTGTAAATGGATTTTCCTTTGCATAAAGAATTATGTGTATTGTCCACCTTCATGGATTTAGTACCCATGACAATGTGAGGTGATGATACTGCTTGTTGTTTCTCCTCAACTTCTTTGTCATCATTGGAAGGTGTACTTCCTTACACATACACTAGGCTCAAAGATTTAGATTGTGCACTCACCTTTATTGCTGGAGGTACTAAGGGCATATGCTGAACTATGGCCTCTTCTATCTCTTTTCTCACATCCTCATAATTGCCTCCCATCAGAAGAATTGATCTTCTTTTTTTCCTCAACAAGGGCTTAGTACTCTTCAAAATTTTGTCCATTTCCTCCTTAGAGTTGACTTTACACAACTTATTAATCATTGATTATCTCAACTTAGTGTCCTCTTTTGTCACTCTTTTCTTTCTGTTCAATAACCTATTGCATAAGTCTTCTAGAATCACATTTTGGATACTTTCAAACCTTTTTTTTTCCCCCTAAGATCATGTTCCTCACTATGGCATTCTCTAGTTGCCTTTTATCCATATTACTATAAAGACTATCATACTTATTTAACTATACAAAATTATCATCATTTATTATTTGTCCATTAAGGATTTCTACCTTAGGTTTCCATGCCTTCTTTCCTACTGGAGTTCTTCCTTCTTGAGTTGCCTGGTCCAATGGTCTATCCTCAAATTCCTCTTAATCACTGACTTGTAGAGTCTTTCTCCTTTTCCTAGGTCCACTAGAGGTTTTCTTGATTCTTTTCTTGTGGATGGTGCATGTTCTTGCTTAAACTTCACCAATATTTCTAACTTCCTCTATAGAATAGGTGTTTTGACCTTTGGCTACCTTTTGGGTGCCTGAATCATTATTGGTTGCACTTATGCAACTATTGCATATAGTGCTTGTGCACTTGATTCAACAATAGTTACACCTATGAAAGGTATTGCAACAACAATAGATGTTTCTTCTATCATGTCAAATTTCCCACTTGCCTTCATTTTAAGTGAAATTCCATTCACTTCATTGAATTCCCCTCGAGTCATGCCTAGATCCTTAAGGATAGAATCTATCACTTTCTCATTTTCTTCTTGATTTCCTTGTTGTGAAGTTCAAAATGAACTTCTCTCACTTTCTCTTCATAAGTTCCCCATCTAGGGCACTCACTATCCCTTTCTGAGTAGAGTATGATTTGTGCATACCCTTCTATGAGTTTTGCACTAATCTCATATCCCATGGGCTTAATAAGATTTACCCTTGGTTCTACTACCTCCATGCATGTGTTATCAATCTCCACCATGAAGCATAAATCATCTTTTCACTTCTCTACCATGGAAGGAGGTATTATGTTCCTCTATTTCATCTCAGTCTAACAATTCTTCATCATTCTATCTATGTCACTATCTCTGACATTTTCTAGCCTGGCTCTATAGCACTAAGTCATTAAATTCATTGTAGACTTACTAATTTCCCAATTACTCATTCCTGGGAATTTCTTTTTTGCATAGAAAAACAAATGAGTTAATAAGGACTCAAATATGAAGACTACATTCTTGGTCTTCTTCAGTTTAGCAATAATATCCAATAACTATACTATGATTATCTCACATAGGTTCACTTTACTCTTCTCAACTACCATTACATAGGTTGCATGTAAAAATTAATCTAGTACCGAGTTAACTCTTGAACCATGGTTAAACTTGTATCCTAGAATCTTGTTCAATACCTTAACTCATTTATCCTAAATTATGTCCACCTTCATATTTCTTCCATCAAATCTAGTAAATTGGTTTGTCTCAACCATCTTCCTTACATTTATCTCATTTATCGGATTGCATCCCTCATTACTTAGACCTAAGACCTTGTGAATTAGGTTAGTGTAAATTGCAACCTCGACATTACCTAGCCAAAAAATTTCATCATGGGTCATACTCATAATGATTTTGGTATAATCATGATTATCAAACTCAATGTAGAACATATACTTTACTAGGTCCAGCTCATTCAGTTGTGTGTGCTCAAATTTCAATGTTAGGTCATTATTACACATGACTCCAATGTCATTGTGTATATCCTCAAATCCTCTACTTTTAATTTTGTAGCGGATATAACTCTTTTCATCTTCTACGTGAAGCATATTCTATAGGATTTACCAAAATGTGCCTAACGAATCATCCACAAGAGAAAAAAATGGATGTTTCTTGAACATATACCTCATTCTTTCACTAACATCATATATAGTCTAACTAGTCATTGAATCCCTAGTTGTATCTATGCACTGAAAACTTAATTCAAGCTCTAAAAAATACCTTAAAATCACATTTAGGGCTTCTACAACTTCACACTTCAAGAACTTCTTTTTACACTTCAATTCGCTATGAAATTGCTCTTCAATTTGCTCCAAACACTTCAAATGATAAAATGGTAACCACAATCTTGCTTTCAATCTTTAAATCACTTCAACTCATACTCTGCATTAAATGTACATCTATGAAAAATTCAAAAATTGTCTCTATTTACTAGTAACTTTGTTTTCTTTCTCATAGTTTCTCGAGATCATATTTTTCCTTGTTCACTCGACCACAACTTCCTTTCTATGTCTTCTACCTTTTTTTCACTATGTAACTTCTCATTTCCTCTCTAACACCAGTTCTAACCAACTGATGCTCTGCATCTACTACTAATGCTTTAATTCAAACAAGATGAGTAACAAATAATTGCTAACTTGAATTTCTCATTAGGTGCATCAAAATATTGTTCCTCCAAAACCATATAAGAAATTTTTGGATCCTTCTCTTTCAAAAATGCTTCTTTGAATTAATAAACAAGTACCTTGATTGCTTCCTTATTACTGTTATCATTGTTGTTATCACTATTTATGTCATTTCTATTGTTGTTTCTTTTGTGATTGGGATTCTGATTGAAGTTCCTTCTATCCATTTTGCAATATCTTATTGTGTGTCCAAAGTTATTACATAACTAACATATAGGTGCATTCCTACTTTGATTGGTTCCATTTTGACTATAAGGTGCTCTACAATTCCTTGCAATGTGTCTAGGATTGTTGCACTTGTAACATACAAGCTATTTCTTTACTCCATCAAATTTTCCTCCATTGTTGGATATGCTTTGTGATCTTCTTCTTTTAGTATCTATAGGGTTAGTGTTCCTAAACATTCTACTATTTTCATTATTACCATGCACATAAATAACTCATAACACCATTATTTGTTAACTAGAGAAACCTTGGCCAAGGGAAAACCTCAATGGGGATGATACTCATTGGTTGATCCACTAAGAAAAAGAGTCTTGTTAAGAACATTGACCCTGATAGGAGTATATGAAGTACATACAGTGTCTCAAGTCCTTGTTAGAATCCTCAACCCTATTAGGAGTTGGTATAACAAATACAATGTATGCAAGAAGAGCACACTTCCCTAACATGTAATTATATAATAAAGATATTCACAAGAATAGATATGCATACAATACTTTCTCACTATTGTAGCTCACACTTTCTCTAATAATACATCAAATCTCGCATCACATAAGGCTCATATATCTTTCAACTTGTTTGTACAATAGTTCACATATCATATGTCTTCACATCAACTTTTCATTCTTTGTGCAAGATATGATCTTTACTTATACCTTGCAAATTAATAATTCTCTTCTTAGTCATCCTTCATGCCTTCACACACTTGACATAATAATATTAAGATCATTTACATATCAAGTGTTCCTTAAGAGAAACAATTATGACTTATTCAAGCTCATTTCGAGAAATCACAATAGAAAAAAAAAAAAGGAAGACCAAGAGTCACAACTTAGAAATCCACAAAGATGTCCCTCTTGGGATTTGAACTAGGGTGTCCATAATGAAATCTCATTGCTTTAAACAATTAAGCTAAACCCCTTGGACACATGCTTGACATAATATAAAATATCTTATGGATTAATATCCACAAAGTCATCTCATCATGACTTAGTAATTATTTTGCTAACAAAATAATTCCTTAAGCTATACAACTCAATTCTCTTATATGCTTTGTTATTCTCTGTTAAATACCTATATTGGTATTTTTACTATAACTTGCAGCATATTGACCATACACATACACACACTCAACCATGTCATTATGATATTTTCATAAACCTATCCTCAACTGCACATAAGCTAACTCAAATTATCTCATCCGTATACATCATATCTATCTCTATACTATTGCAAACTGTCTAACACTTAGACAATTTTCTATCTATAAATGCATAAATGAAATTCTTAATACATGTTACCATAAATGACAACTCACTAGACATCTAATCGGCCATATGGCCAATAATCTCCCCCTTTGGAATTGATGGCAACATTTGGGAAAATTGGCTAAGTCCCAAATTGATGTCATACAAAACAAAACATATAAAAGTATCTATACAAAAATTACCTTCAAAACATAACCATTTTATTCATATTTTGAAGAATCATTACATTCCTTAACACTTTTTCTATTGATACATAAGTATATTCCCACTTAAATATACAATTCCTTATATTACATACAATTTTCCTTACATACATTACTCCTCTTTTGACATCAATGGAAAAGGTGTCAAAAACTATATACAAAAATTGGGTAGTCTACTACCGATCAACATGATATCCTGGAAAAATAATCTACATATACAAGTCTTAGTCTTTCTAATTCCTTCTTCTAGTTATCCTTTATTGTATCAGAGATATTGATCAGTGCACATAGTGCATAGGATGTCATTTCTACTACATTCAAATTAGTATAGGAAAATTTATCATAGGAAGTATTTTCTACAAGACATTCCTCAAGTTGCCTCTGCAAAACAATAACCCTAGGTGACAAGAGTGCTCTAAGAGTAGAGAACTTCTTTACAACCTTTTCCTTATCAAACACCCAACCTTTGATTGTATTATGTATCTTCTTCATGTCTATTCTACATTCTTCAATGTTGGTCTTAGGGTGTTGTAACTTTGCAGTGAGTGTATGAAGTTCACTCATCTAATCCTTAACTTAATTCAAAACCTATTAGGTACTTGCATGAAATTGCACATTTTCCATACAACTTCTTTCTCTCATCAATATATTTCCTTGATCTTTAATGCACACATCAAGTCCCTTTAAATAATTTATTATATTTGTGCACACTGTGTCAAAAAGTGTTGCATCATGCTTGGCTTATGCTTATGCTAAAGCTACTTTAGATAAAGTTGTAAACTCTTCATCAAAAGACTTCACTAGGTGTTTGGCCTTTATCTACAAGTCTAGATTAGCTACACTTTAGTAACCATCTTCTACATCCTATCCAAGATTTTTGGTAATGTCTTCTCCAAAGACTTAAAATATTTTTTCTTTTTAAATAACTTTCTCAATGAGCTCATTAACCCTTTCTGGTCATCATCATCATCAGATGCTATTGTGATTGCTCCTGCTACTACTAGCATTACTACTAGAGTGAATGTGACTACTTTTAGTTATGTAATCTTTTTCTCTTCTTCTAATCTCTTTACTTCTTTCTTCCTTTCCTCTTCCTCTTGTTGTTTTTTGTTTCTTTCTTATTCTTCTTGTTTCTTCTTCTTTTCCTCTTCTAACCTTTCTACTTCCTCTTTCCTCTTCTCCTCTACATATTTCTTTGCTGCTTCTTCTTCTTCTTCATTTAAGCCTAAATAGGCAATGATATTTCCAACAATGGTTGTTCCATAAGCTGCAAATGGATTTTCCTTTGCACCAATAGTTATGTGTGTACATTCCAATTGCATGCATTCAGTACCCATAACTATGCGAGGTGGTGATGGTTCTTATTGTTTTTCCTTAACTTCTTCCTCATCACTAGAAGGTGTACTTTCTTGCACATAGACTAGGATCACGGACTGCACACTCACCTTTATTACTCGAGATACTAAGGTTATATGCTTAAATATCACCTCATCTATCTCTTTTCTCACATCCTCATAATTACCTCTCATTAGAAGAATTGCTCTTCTTTTGTTCCTCAGCAAGTGCTCAATACCCTTCAAATTTCAATCGATGTCCTCCTTAGATTTGACTTCACATAACTTATTAATCATTGATTCTCTCAAGTTAGTGTCCTCTTCCGTTACTCTTTTCTTTCTATTCAATAACCTATTATATAAGTAATCCAAAATCTTATTATGGATACTGTCAAACCTTTTGTTTCCTAAGATCTCATTGCTCAATATGAAATTCTCTAGTTGGCTTTTATCCATATTATTATTTAGACTGTAATACTTATTTAATTGTATAAAATTATCATCATTTATTATTTGCATGTTAAGGATTTCTACCTTGGGTTTCCATGCCTTCTTTCCTATTGGAGTTTTCCTTCTTGAGCTACCTAGTCCATTAGTCTATCCTTAGTTTCATCTTTAGATTACTATAGATCACTAACTTATAGAATCTTTCTCCTTTTTCTAGGTCAACTAGAGGTTTGCTTGATTCTTCTCCTGGTGGATGGTGCAGGTTCTTTCTTAACCTTCACCAATTTTTATAACTTTCTCTATACAACAGGTGTTTTGACCTTTGATTGCCTTTTGGGTGCCTCAACTATTACTAGATGCACTTGTACAATTGCTTCATATGGCACTTGTGCATTTGGTTCTAAAATAGTTATACCTATGAAAGGTGCTTCAAAAATAATAGGTGTTGTTATTATCACCTCATATTGTCCACTTGCCTTCATTTTAAGTGCTATTCCCTTCACTTCATTGAATTCTGCTTGAGTCATGCCTAACTCCTTAAGGATATAACCTATCACTTTCTCACCTTTCTTCTTTCTTTCCTTTTTGTGAAGTTCATAATGAACTTCTCTCACTTTCTCTTCATTAGTACCCATCTAGGGCATTCAGTGTCCCTTTTTTACTAGATTATGATCTGGGCATACCCTTCTATGAGTTCTACACTCATCTCATATCCCATGGGCTCAATAAACTTTACCCTTGGTTCTAGTACCTCCATGTATGTGTTATCAATCTCCACCATGAAGCATAAATAATCTTTGTACTTATCTACCATGGAAGGAGGTATTTTGTACCTCTGTTTCATCTCAGTTTGGAATTTCTTCATCATTCTATCTATGTCACTATCTATGACATTTACTAGCCTTTCTCTATAGCACCAAGTCATTAGTTTCATTGCACACTCATTACTTTCTAAATTAGTCATCCCTGGGAATTTCTTTGTTGCATAGAGAAACAAATGCATTAATAAGGACTCAAATCTAAACACTGCATTCTTTGTCTTCTTTTGTTTAGCAATGGTATGTAATAAATGTACTCTTATTATATGACAATAGTTCACTTTTCTCCTCTCAACTGCCATTACATAGGTTGCATGTAAAAATCTAGTTGGAACTTAGTTAACTCTTGAACCATGGTTTTAAAACTTGTATCCTAGAATCTTGTTCAATACCTTGACTCCTTTATTTTGAATTATGTCTAGCTTCATATTTCTTCCATCAAATCTAGTAATAGAGCTATCTCAACCATCTTCCTTACATTTCTTTTATTTATAATATTGTATCCCTGATTACTTAGTCTTGTGACCTCGTGAATTCAGTCATTATCAATTGGAACATGTGCATTACCTAGCCAAAACATTCCATCATGCACCCTACTCAAAATGATTCTAGTCCAGTCATGATTTTAAAACTTAGCATATAATATATACTTGACTAGGTTCAACTTATTAAGGTGCTTGTGCTCATATTTTAAAGTTAGGTCATTATTACACATGACTCCTAAGTCCTTGTGTATATTCTGATCACTTATACTTTCAATTTTGTAGTGTATATAACTCCTTACATCTTCTATGTGAAGCATATTCTTTGAGATTTATAAAAAATTGCCTAATGGATCACCCAAAAGAGTTACAAATGGATGTTTCCTGAACATATAACTCAACCTTTCACTAACATCATATACAGTTTGACTAGTCATTGAGTCTCTAACTATATGTATGCACTAAAAACTTAATTTGAGCTTTGTAAAATACCTTAAAATTACATTTAGGGCTTCTGAAACATCATGCTACAAGAACTTGTTTTTGCACTTCAATTCACTTTCAAATCTCTCTTCAATTCTCTCTAGACACTTCACATGATCAAATGTTTCTCACAGTCTTGCTTGTGATCTTTAAATCACTACAAATTTGACTTTGCATTAAATGTGTATCTACCACAAAGTTAAAAATTACCTCTATTTACTAGTAACCTTATTTTCTTTCTCATAGCTACTTGAGATAATATCTTTTCTTATGCACTCAACCATAGCTTCCTTTCTATGTCTTCTACCTTCTATTCACTATGCAACTTCTCATTTTTTCTCTAACATCAGTCCTGACCAACTAACACTTTACCTCTACTAGTAATGCTTTAATTCAAATAAAATGAGTCACAAACAATCGTTGACTTCAATTTCTCATTAGGTACATCAAAATATTGTTTCTCCAAAACTATATAAGAACTTTTTGGATTCTTGGCTTTCAAAAATGCTTTTTTGAATTCATCAACATGTTCCTTGATTGCTTCATTCTGATTATTATCATTATTTCTATCATTTATGTTGTTGTTTCTTCTGTGATTGGGATTCCTATTGAAGTTCCTTCTATCCATGAACTACAATATCTCATTGTGTGTCCCAAAATATTAAATAAGTGACATACATGTGCATTCCTCCTTTGATTGGTTTCATTCTGACTAACAAGTGTTACACAATTCCTTGCAATGTGTCTAGGATTGTTACACTTGTAACATAAAAATTGTTTCTTTTCTCCATCAAATCTTCCTCCATCATTGGATCTGTTTTGTAATCTTCCTCTTTCATTACCTATAGGGTTAGTGTTCCTAAACATTATACTATTTTGATTATTGCCATCAGACCTAGGTTTCATGTAATCTACTGCTTTATGTCCATAACCATGACAATTATAATAATAGAAATTAGTTATAGGTTAAAAAGACTTGTTTAATCTCTTTCATAGGACCAACTTCATTGCATATGAAACATCTACCTCTGAACTCATCTTTGACTTCCTTGGGTGGTTCATCTTTCTTAGGTTTGGCAACTTTCTTTATTTTCTTAGGCTCATCATGTTTCACAAACAAATCAACTAATTAAATCTCCTTTGATACTACACTAGTTGTTGTTGATTCTACTTTACTTAGATTAAATTCTTTAGGGGATTCAACAACTAGATCAAGTTCTCTTCTAATTTCAACTTTCTTGGCCAATTTCACTCTAATAAGATATCTAGGTCCTATCTTATCATAAAGTCTTTGGTGAAATATATGTTCATCAATTTTCTCACTACTAGAATAAAGTTTTTCTAACTACTGCTTAGCTTGTGTCAATTCACCTTTTACAATTGTATTGTACTTTTCTAATTCTATATGTTCAATCTTAATATAATCGAATTCAAATGTTACTTCACTCAACTAGGACCTAAGGTTTGCATTCTCAGATCTCATATCAAGTTGATTTTTACTACCATATTTCTTAAGACTCAACTTAAGTTCCACAATTTTCAACTCATGTTTCAAGATCTCATTTTCTTTCTTGAGATTTCATACTTCGTTATTGTCACCAGTCTACACATTTGATTCCTTACCAAATTTCAGATCATCAATCTTGTCATTTAGTTTCCCAACCTAAATTTTTGCATCTTCACACCTATCTTTTAGGTTATCTCTTTCTTTTGTAAGAAGGTCAATCTATTCAAGAGCTTCTTTGAGATTTCTCTTTAACTATTCCATATCCATAGGGATCTTAATCAAATTGTTAAGCTTCTTTAGATTAACTAGGCTCTAATACCAATTATTAGAAATAGATAATACTTGGGGGTGGGGGGGTTGTGAATATGTATTCTACAAGCTTTTGCCCACTATTGAATATTGTTAATTACTCTATAACTTGCATGTGAAGGTAAACCAATAATTTTTAATAGAATATATAACCATACATATAGAGAACTAATAAAAATATTATTTGCTAACCAGGAAAACCCCGGCCAAGGGAAAACTCTAGTGAGGTTGATTCCCACTAGATGATCCATTAAACAAAAGAATCTTGTTAAGGATGTTGACCCTGTTAGGAGTCAATGAAGTACATAAAGTGTCTCATGTTCTTGTTAGAGGACTAGGTCCTATTAGAAGCCTCAACCCTATTAGGAATTTCTTCATCCCTATTAGGAGTTGGTAGAACAAATACAATGTATGCAAGAAGAGCCCACTGCCCATGCAATTATATAATAAATTGTTCAAAAGAATAGATATACATACAATACTTTCTCACTACTATAGTTCACGCTTTCTCTGATCATACATTAGATCTTGCATCACATAAGGCTCATATATCTTTCAAGTTTTTCATACAATAGTTTGCATATCATATGTCTTCACATCAACTTTTCATTCTTTGTGCAAGATAAGATCTTTACTCATACCTTGCAAATTAATAATTCTTTGCTCAGACGGCCTTCATGTCTTCACTCACTTGACATAATATAAAATATATTATGGATTAATATCCATAAAGTCAACTCATCATGACTTAGTAATAATTTTTTTACCAAAAAAAAATTCCTTAAGCCATACAAGTCAATTCTATGCTATGCTTTGTTTTGTTTTGTTAAATACTCATACTGGTATTTTGATTATAAATTGTGTTTTACCTACCATATAAATCCATGCACTTAACCACATCATTATGAAATTATCATAAATCTATCCTCAATAGCACATAAGATATCTCAAAGTGTGTCACCCATACACATCATATATGTCTTTCTACTGCTGCAAACTATCTAACACTTTGACAATTTTCTATCTATAAATGCATAAATGAAATGTTGAATACATGTTTCTATAAATGAAAACTCACTAGACATCTAACTAACCATATTGCCAATAGATACAACCCTGTATTCTTCTTTAGTCTTTTCACCATCTAACATACTATGCAACTCTACACAAACTTCTTCACATCTTGATGCAGTTATGTCTAGTAATAATTCTCAACAACCAAAGCAATGGTATTATCTCTCCCAAAGTGTCTAATGAATCATCCACTATGCTTCTCCTTGATGAGATTCTCTTTCATTGAGCTTCTTGGAATGCACAATTGACTTCCTTTGGACAACATACCATCTTGGATTATGAAATCCTCCCACTTGGTCCTATCAAGAGTAATAGGTTATGTATGAACTTTCCACATTTCACAAAAATTAGGATCCTTTGGATACAAATTACTAAGTTTCTTCAACCCAACAACCTTAATCTGCAATTATATTAGCAAAAAGATATCATCTACTAAGAGCATCTATAACTGTGTTAGACTTCCCACTCCTCCATTTCAAAATAAATAAATAACTCGGAAAAAACTCAAACCACTTCAAATCCCTTTGGTTTAATTTACTTGACTATTCTAATATTACAAATTTTGATGATCAATATACAAAACAAACTCCTTAGAAAGAAGATAATGTATCCACTTCTTCAATGCTTGAACTATATCATAAAATTCTTGATCATAAACATAATTTTTTTTTGGCATCATTCAACTTGTCACTAAAATATGCAACATATCTACCTTCTTGGCTTAAAACAACTCCTATTTCACTACCACTAGCATCACAATATACTTGAAACACATTGTTAAAATATGGAAGTGCTAAAATAGGCCACTTTGTACTTTTTGTTTCAACATATTAAAACTCTTATCTACTGCTATAGTCCACTTGAATTCTTTCCTATCCCCTCTCATTATTATCATAAAGGGCCCACAAATACTACTAAAACCTCTTATGAAATTTCTATAAAAACTAGTCAATGCATGAAAAGATCTTACTTCTGTCGCACTCTTTGGAGTAGGCCACTCAAGGATAGCCTTGGCTTTCTTTAGGTCCATTTTAGGCCTTCAGCTGAAACTACAAATCCTAGGTACACTAACTCCTTCAAAAAACTACACTTCTTCAAGTTTATCAACAACTTTTCTTCCCTCAACTTATCAAACATCCTTCAAATATGCATCAAAGTCTCCTCCAATGTCTTGCTAAATATTAAAATATCATCTAGGTAAATAATGACAAGCTTACCCAAAAACTCATACAATACCTCATTCATGAGCCACATGAATTTTCTTGGGGTATTGGTTAGCCCAAAAGGCATGACCAAACACTCATACAATCCTTCCTTTTTCTTAAATGAAATCTTCCACTCATCCTCTTCTGTAATGTGAATCTAATGGTATCCACTCTTCAGATTTGTCTTTGTGAAATACATCGCTCCACTCAGAAATTACATAATATCATCCATCCTTGGCAATTGAAATCTATACATGATTGTGATCTTGTTGATAGTGCGAGAATCTATGGACATCCTCCATCCTCCATTCTTCTTTGGTGCTAATATTGTTAGTATAACACATGGACTTAAACTCTCTTGAATCAACTCCTTCTACAATAATTTATGAACTTGTCTATTAAACTCTTCACTTTTTGTTGGTGTCATTTTGTGTGCTACTTTGTTTGGAAAACTGGCTCTTGGGATCAAATTCATCTGGTGACTAATCTTCCTCCTTGAGGGTAATCCATCAAGTGCATTTTCTAACACAATATCAAGAAACTTTCCTAACAAATATATAGGTACCTCCTTTACTTCTTATTTACCATTTTTTGGGATTAGAACAAAACACATATGCTCATGCTTCATATGTTTGAGAAACTATTTTCCATCAATAAAACATATTTTGGCATCTCTACGTACCCTTTCTTCTTTCTCCTTCAATGTCTTCAACTTATGTTTCACTCCATCCTTGGTCAAAGTGTAAGTATTTTTCTCACCCATCTTGTACAACCTACCTGTTAAACTTCTATGACCTACCCAGTAACATATGACATATGTCCATAAGTATGATATCACACTACACCTCATCCTAGCAACTCCCAATCTTAAACTTCACTAAGCATTTCTCACTCACGATGACATTATGCACATCTTGCACCCAAGCAATATGGTATGCAAGTGGGTGTTTTTGCCTCTTCAACTTTGTGACCATAATTTCTACTAGATTTTTAGTACTTCCACTATCAACAATCATATCACAATACTTATCCTCACATCTGCACCTTGTGTGAAACACACTCCTTCTTTGATTAGGTTCATTATCACCACTCAACAAGATTCTTTTGTTAACTAGGACTTCTCCTCTTTCAACATCTTTAAAATGTGATGATTTGGCATCTTTATCAACATGTGCAACTCAAATTCTCTCTGACCTATCCTTCCTTACCATTGGGAACACTCAAATGCTCTATGCCTTTCTTCTTCATAATGAAAACATTTTCCATGGAAACCCCCTCTTCCAAATCCTTTCCCTCTGCCTCTTTGTCTCTAATCTCTATTGGTTTGATCATGGAAATTATTGAAACTATTTCCCCTCTAGTTCTAACTACTACTGCTTACCTCATCCTTATTCTTTTGATCACCATTTTGGCCTCCATAAGACCATCCACCAGATCTTCCACCATGACCTCCTCCACTATTCTTGTTGTTAAAATTTTATCTTAGCTTCTCCTCAAATCTTAGGGAAAACTAATATGCCTCCTCAATACTGCTCATTTGAGCTAGACTTAGCTTGTCCTAAATTCTTGGGCTTAACCCATTAAGATAATATGCAACTTTATCCTTATCATCTTTTGTATGACCAGTTCTTATGAGAACTTGGTAGAATTCTTTGGTATACTCTTGAACAGATCTTCCCACTCGCTCAAACCCTTGCATTTTCTTTAGAAAACCAAGATCATAGTCCACATGAATGAACCATCACTTCATTTTAGCTATCATTCGATCCCATCTAGTTATTTTTTCCTTCCCTCTTCTATTTTTCTTTAGCTAGATCTCCTACCACCAGATCTTTGCGTGACCCTTCAGTTTGTCCTTTGCAAACTTGACCTATCTGCATCTTCAATATCTTCATATTCAAAGTACTTTTACAATTCATTGATCCAATTGATCAATTCTTTTGGGTTAAGATTTCCCAAAAATGTGGGAACATCAAACTTAGGTCTTTTTCCAATCTTGGAAATGGCTTTAAAAAGATTTTCCTCCTTTGGATTCAAAACTTCATCTTCTACTACTTGATCAATGTTTCCTTCTTCTCTCTCATCTTCACTATCATCATCTCCTATGGCTAGATTCATTCCTTTGTGCATTTATTCTTGCAATTCTTTCTTTTATATCTAGAGGGCTCTAAAACGCTTAGGTGTAACACCTACAACTCTTCCACCACACTCTTTCTGTGGAGGCATCTTTGCACTTCTACTAAAACTCTGGTAGAAATTACCTCACAATCGATAATTTGTCTATACACTCAACCCAAATCACAGTCCTAATGGGATCTACCTCATAGTTAGTAATCTATCGACACACTCACAAACTCCAACTCTAATATCGCTTGACGAAGGGTGCTTCCTTTAATTCCATTAACACATAACAAAAATAATGAAACAATAGATTTCAAAGTTTATCAGATGGATGCAAAGTCTTCTTTTCTAAATGGTATACTAGAAGAAGAAGTCTACATTGAACAACCAAAGGGATTTGTTGATAAGAACAACAGGGATATAGTTTGTAAATTACATAAAGCACTCTATGGTCTGAAACAAGCACCCAGAGCATGGTATGAGAGACTTCACAAGTATCTAGTGCAAATAGGATTTGAAAGAAAAGATGATAAAAACAACATGTACATCAAAGAAGAAGAAGGTAAGGATATTATTGTATCTGAAATCTTTGTGGATGACATAGTGTTTGGAGGAAAGGAAGTGCTTTGCAAAGACTTTGCTGACAAGATGAAACATGAGTTTGAAATGTCTATGTTTGGAGAGATCAATTTTTTTGTTGTATTGCAAGTACATCAACTAAAAATTGGTATATTTGTGACACAATCAAAGTATATCAAATAAATACTCAAAATGTTTGGATTGGAGGAGTCCAAACCAGTCAGCACACTAATGGCGATAGGAAATAAGCTATCAAAAATTATGAATCAGTTGAAGTCAATCAAATAATGTACAAATCCATGATTGGAAAACTACAATATGTTGTACATAGTAGACCAAACATAGCATTAGTAGTTGGAATAGTGTCTAGATTCTCTACTAATCCCAAAGAAAATCATCTCATAGCAGTAAAAAGAATAATGAGATATCTTAAATGAACTGATAACTTTGGTCTATACTACAAAAAGAATGGAAAGTTTGAACTCAATGCATATATAGATGCAGATTGGGGAGGCAACATTGATGACAGTAAAAGCACAAGTGGAGGTGCATTATTTTTAGGTAAAAGGCTAGTTACTTGGACTAGCAAGAAACAAACATGCACATCCTAGTCCACTGCAGAATCAGAGTATGTGGCAGTAGTAGTCAATTGTACAAACATTGTGTGGCTCACACATCTATTGAGAGGAATGAAAGAAGAGGTAAAAAAACCTGTGATATTGTATTGTGATAATACAAGTGCTATAAACATATCCAAAAATCTAGTAATGCATGCAAAAACTAAGCACATTGCAATCAAGTATCACTATGTCAAATAATTGGTAGAAGACAAACAAGTGAAGTTGGAATACATTCAGACAAAGGAACAAACTACAGATATCTTCACTAAACCATTTCCCAAGGATAGTTATGAATATCTTAGAAGCAAGTTGGGGGTAATACCCCTAACTCAAACAATTTAAAGCAACAAGGATGTTGCCCTGCATCAACAGGAACAAATCATTGAAATATCAGAAGAATGATGTAGGGGATGATAGTAGGAGCAGAAACTCCAAATACATCACAAGCATGGTGACAGAGGGAGAAAACATGAGATGCAAAGCTTATATTTTGCATGATAAAGATGCTACATCTTTGGCATTTATGTCAAAGAGGGAGAAATGTGCAAAAACCTGATCAATACAAAGCAAGAGGGAGATATATATGAAAGAGGGAGATATATCATATCAGTAGTAAAGATGCAGCAGCCAAGAAAAGTAGCAGACAACAAATAAAATCTTGGTGGTAACTAAGTTGATCAATTGATCAGTTTAGTTTTTCCATCAATGCCAAAGAGGGAGATGGTTGGAAATGATTGAAAAGATCATGAGGAAAATTATTGGAATGATCATATGGAACTAGTAAAGAATGTTCTCAATCATTTTTTTGTCATTGATGTCAAAATTGCTACTTGTAGGAATGACAATTGCTTTAGTGATCCAAATACTATCAATTGGTTGATTGACAAGGAGGCAGAAATCAATAAGATGTAACTAGAACACGTAGAGAAAGGTTGAAGTTATGATGTTGTAATAAAGTCCAAGGATCAGCTAAGTCATTGATGAAAAAGTGTATTGATGATATACTCTAAGACATAGAGAATAGGCACATTGAAACATATCAAAGATGTAAGGTTTTAGCTAAAACATCTATAAAGCCTAACTAAAGTTCATTAGAGAGAGGGAGCCGAGAAAGCTAGTAGGTGCTGAACAGATTCCTAGTTGAAGCTGAGCAAGTTCAACTTCAAGTGCCAAGTGAACTTCAAGTGCTGAGTGAACTTTAGATGCTGAGTGAACTTTAGATGCCGAGTGAACTTCAGATGATGAGTAAAATAAAATGCCGAGTAGATACAATTGCCAAGTAGAAATAGATGCCAAGCATCAAAAAACCAATAGTGCCGAGTAACACAGAGATGCTGAGCATCAGTAAACAAATAATGCTGAGTTGCTGCATTATTTTGAAAATCGAAGATTCGCTAGATCTAAGCCGACAAGGTTGTTATCTAGAAATCTGTGAATTAAATGGAAGATAAGAATGATGAGCTGGTGGCACAGAACACCATGTAGAAAATTTTGGGAGATTACAACTGGAGTCTAGATGAAGTTTCTAGATAAGAGCAAGATATAGGGTAGATACATTGTATCCTACCTAATCCATTTGAAACCCTAAAGTTGGAAAGGGAGAATCGAGTGGCAAAGGAAAATCAGATTTCTATTTAAGGAATCATAAGGTCACGAAGCAAAGAGAGGGAGGAGGTCAAGCATGAAAGAATAATTATTGAAGGAGGTGCTAAAGAGAAAGAAGGCACATTTAATCTGCTTCAACAGATGACCACAGATATGGATGCATTGGTATGATGAGTAAAAAGACTCAAGGAGATGAAGCTTGAGATGACAAGCTGTAAGAACTGAAGTGATTAAAAGCCAAGCAAAAGGACTGAACTAAAGAGTGATCTGAAATCTATAAAGTATGTTGTAAGTTGTATCAAATCAACAATCCATTATTGTTACTCTCTAGCAATTGTAATAGATAGTTTAAATCCTATGGACTTAGGTTGGTTTAATAGCCATGTTGTAAATCCTTTAACAGGGTGACATTCCAAGTGAATGTTCTAAAGTCCTTTGATCAGGCCCATTCCTAACAGTATGGTGAAATCCTCTAACAAGGTCACATTTAACAGTGTGTTGTAAGCCTTTAACAGGGCATCACTTTAGAAGAGTGAAAATCAAGTAGCATGTTACTGGTGGTTTTTCCCAAATTGGGTTTCCATGTAAATCACTATGTCATGTGTTGATCTTGAATGTTTTATTTCTGCATGTTGATTTGTTGTAACTTGCTAAGATGGTTGATTTAAGTTTGGATGGATGAAAAGTGTATGGATTCATTAAAATTAGTAAAAAAAAGTATTATTAGGGCATTTGGACCTTGTATAACTGATTCACCCCCCCCCCCCCTTTAGTTATTCTAAAGAATTCTAACACAAAGTGTAATTTTCAAATGCAATAACACTAAAGAGGAGGTAAAAGGTCATAAATTAAGGTGTGTCCAATTTAAGATGGTACATTTAGCCCTCACTTTAGTGAGATATGGTACTATGTTCATATGCAAGATAAAGTAAGAAAACATAATCATAACTAGAAAAAGGATATGGCTAAGTCCACACATGTGGTTCCTCCAAGAAAACATTAGTAACCACATCTTACAAAACCATGGCTTGGTGATAATCCCAAATCATCTAGAACTTAGTAAATAAGGATGGTGAAGTTTGTAGGTAGCTAACCCCCTTGTTTTGGCTTGATCATTTAAAAAAGTTGAAAAAAGGTGTCTTGTTTTCCACAACAATTTGAAGATAGGATGTGATGACAAGTAGCTCCCAAAACACGTTGAGATAAACTCAAATTTTATAGAGGGAACTTCATGATTCCAACACCCAACATAGGGAAAAAATTAGAGCTACCTAGCCCAAGATATGATGAAAAGAGTGACTAGAGTTATTAGTTGAAAATTAGGTTTTGAAAAGTAGCCTAAAAATAATGTTATATAAGCTCATCTTACCTTTTGAAATTTATTTTTGAAACCATCATTATGGGTGAAGAAGAGGAGAGGATAAATGTGCAAAACATAAATTTATTGTAGCCAATGTGGATGTAAGTGACAAAGGGTGCCAAACTTGATGAGTTAAGTCCTAAATTATGTGCTTGCTTTGATCACTTTCCTTTCCACATTTCTACTTTCTGTATTCATAGAAATGTTTTAGTTAGGATCTTTTAAGTATTTTTACTAGGATGTCAACATGTTTCTAGGGGAGGTCAACCTGATCCTAGGTGCATTTGGGGTATCAACCTAGTCCTAGAGGAAGTCAACCTATTTCTAGGGAAGTTGACCAATTCTGTGGAAGGTTAACCTATTCTTGAGATATACTAAATTATGTGTATATTAGGATTATGGTATGGTAGACTAATGATATCCTATTTTATGCTTTTGTAGGATCCACCAGTGACGTAAGAAATTTATATGTTGAATGTTATGGTATATAACTAAGGGCATGTTAGGGAGATAGGTGTAGTCAATATTAAGATGCTCAAAGATGGATGCCTCTATTGGGTAGCTTTCCAGACACATGTGAAGTTCTATAGAGGGATTCTTCTAGCATCAATGGATAGATGGGATGAGGCTACATGCACATTTCATCTACTAGTGGGAGAGATAATAGTGATAGTAGAGGAAATATATGTTGAAAATAGATATATACAAGTATGATAAATGTATTCCAATTATTGTTTTGTCACTGATGTAAAACCTGCTACTTGTTGGTAAGACAATTTATTATATGATTTAAGTACTATCATTTGTTTGATTGATGAAGAGGATTTGATCAAATGAGGTAACAATAACACCTAGATGAAAGGTTGAGTTATGATATGGAAAAGGAGTACAAGAATAAGTTAAGACAATGATATTATAGTGGATTAATAATCTGCTTAAAGTTTCAAAGGTTGGATACACTAATTAAGTTTAGAAGAACAAGTTAAACAAATTTTTTTTGCTAAGCTTGACAATTTACATAGTAGATGCTGAGAAAATTTAGTGCAAGCCAAGAATAAAATCAATTGGAGCCAAGCAAAGTCAATTTTAATGTAAGCTGAGTAAAATAGTGAGAGCTAAGTAAAGTTTAGTTGATGTTGAACACCATTAAACTTTAGTTCATGTCGAGTGGTTTGATAGTGGATGTCAAGCAACGTAGTATGTGCAATGCATTAGAAGCCAATTAATGTTGAGTATCAACATTATGAGAAAGATCAAGAATTTGATGAATCTAAGCCAAAAATTTTGAGTTCTTGGATTGTGTGAGTTGTGTGGAAGATAAGGTTGATGAGTTGGTGGGACAGAATTCATGATGAACTTTTTTGAGGTCAATTCAAAGAGGATTGAAGGAGAAGTTTCTAGAAAAAAAAAAATGAAATAAAGGGGTAGATTAATTGAATCCTACATAATTTGACCTAACCCTAAAATGGAGGATGGAGGATGGACAAAAAAAATCTTAATTCTCTATTTATAGAGATGGCCAGTACGAAGAAAGGGTTGTCATGTGTGAGAACCTAAGGAAGAGAAGGATTCTAGGGCATTGCTTTATTTAGTTACCTAAGACAAGAGATTGCATTGACAAGAAAAGAAAGTACACTTAAGGGTATGGATACTTGAAGGGTGAACAACCTATCAGAGCTAAAGTGTGTAAAAGAAAAGCAAAAGGGAGGACTAAAACAAAGATTTGTAATCTGTGAGTGTGTCATAAGTTTTTATCAAATCAAGCCTTACTATTACTTTCTAATCAATGCATCAATCTAGGGTAAATCCTTTGGTTTAAGGTTGACCTAACATTCAATTGTAAATCCTTTAACTAGGTGACATTCCAAATGAAAGATCTAAATTTCTCTAACAAGTCTCACTCCTAATAGGGTGCTTAAAATCCTTTAATCGAGTCACATTTAATAGTGTGTATTGTAACCTTTAATAGGGTTGACCTTTCATAGGGCATCACTTTAGAAGAGTGAGAATGAGTAGCATGTTACAGGTGGTTTGTCCCAAGTTGGATTTCTATGTTAAATCATTGTGTACAATGTGTTATTGAATTTTTTTATGTTGCATCTTTACATTTCTACACATTGATCTGATAGTAATGTGCAAGTTTAAGTGATTGCATAATCTAATGGATACATGCATGATGAAAATATTTTTATGGATATGGGTTTACTAAATTGTGAAAAGTTTTAATTGTACACCTAGACCTTGGATAACTAATTCACCCCCCCCCCCCCCCCCCCCCCACCCCAGTTATTCTTAATAATTCCAAGAATTGGTATTAGATCCATATACTTAAGAGGACTAGTTTGAAGGTACTAGAAGCAATAATATAAAGATGTCAAAAAGAGAGGTACCCAAGCTTAATAGAGATAACTTTGTTGTTGAGCATGTTGATCCTGCTAAAGCCCTAACTATTGAAGATCTTAAAAAGAAGAAAGAACACAACCAAACAATGTTAGATTTTTCATTTGCCCTAAGCTATGCCAAATTTTATGATATCAAGGATTGTGATAGTGTAAAGAAAATATGGTATTCAAAGACACACTACCTATGCAAGTGACAAAAATGTTCTAAGAGCCAAAGTTGAAAGTCTTAGAGGTAAGTTTGATGATATGAGAATGCAAGAAAGTGAGAATGTTGCTCAATATTATTCCAAGATAAAAGATGTTTTTAATGCAATAAGAGGAGCTACAAGTAAAATAGATGATGATATTATACTAAGAAAAGAATTGAGAACACTATTGCCCACCTATGCTATTATAGTTTTGCAATACAAAAATTAAGATGTATGTTAGGGAATGATCTGGCTCTTGAAGGTCTAGTAGGTAGGATCACTTCTTTTGAGATATCTAATTTTTATAATCACAAACTTGAAAATATTGAATATACTTTCAAAGCTAAGCTGTCATTGAAGGAACCCAATGAGGAGAACAAGAGAAAGTTAAAATATGTGTCTAGTGACAGTGATATAGATGAGGAATATATAGATCAACTTGAAGCACTAGTGGCAAGAAGATTTCATAGAGGTAAAGGCGAGTTTAGAGGTAAGTTATCTATCGTATGTTTCAATTTCAATGAGGTTGGTCATATTGCTGCTAGATATCTAGAGAAGAAGAACTATAGAGGTGGTGACAAGTATACAAGTAGAAGAGTTGAAGACAAAAGAAATTATAAAGATAAAGTAAAGAAGTCTTGCTACAATGAAGTGGTGTATGTTGCAATGAAGGATGAGACAATTGTACTAGTGCCTTGTGTGAACAAGAATGACAGATGGATCATTGATACTAGGTGTTCACATCACATGATTGGAGATAAAAGTAAGTTCATTACCTTGAATTATTATGATGGAAATAGTGTAAGGTTTGGTAATGATGCACCATGTCTGATAAAAGAAAAACATTCTATCAAACTCATAAAAAAGATTTATTGTAACAATGATCATTATGTGGATGGAGTTAACTATAATTTGTTGAGTGTGTCACAATTGAATAGTTTAGGATGTAAGGTTGAATTCAAGAACAAAATTGTTAAGATATATGGTACTAATGGAAAACTAATTGGAAAAAGGTGATTAAACTAGAGGTAATCTATTCTACCTTGATATAGAGGATGCTACATGTTTAATTATAGAATTTGATGATGTATGGGTATCCCACAAGAGGTTATGTCATGTTAATTTTGATAACTTGGTTAGTATCAGTAACATGAGAAGAGTTAGAGGTTTGCCTAAGTTGAAGAAGCCTGACAATATAATTTGCAGACAATGTTAGTTAGGCAAAATGAAAAAGTAAAGTTTTAAGAGTAAGACTCACACCTCTAAAGGAATACTTGAGATTATTCATACTGACTTGTGTGGATCAATTGAAGTGCAAAGCTACAAAGGAGATAAGTATATTATGCTATTTGTTTATGATTATTCTATAATGATGATAGTTATGTTTTTGAAACAAAAATATGATGCTTTCCAAATGTTTAAGTGGTACTTAGCAAGAGTTGACAAAGAAATAGGAAAAATTCTGAAATGTTTGAGATCTAATAGAGGAGGATAATTTACATCAAATGAGTTTGAGATGTTTTGTAATGATAGAAGAATCAAAAGACAAACATTTGCTCCTAGATCCCCTCCACCAAATGGAATTGTTAAAAGGAGGAACAGGTCTATAATGGACTATGCTAGGACCCTCATGATGGAGAAGAATTTTTTTTAAAATATTAGAAAGAAGTTGTAAGCACAATTGTCTATACCTTGAACCATGTGCAAGCAAGAAAGGTACTCATTCAAAACTTTTTAAACTATGGTATGGATACTCACCCACTGTAAAATATTTTAAGGTATTTGGAAATAAATGCTATATTCTCAAAGATTTTAGGAATGGTAAACTAGATGCAAAAGTGAAGAAGGTATATTACTTGGTTATTCCATAAGAAGTAAATCTTATAAGTGTTTAAATACTAACACTAAAAAAGTTGTGGAAAGTGAAAATGTGAAATTTGATGAATATATAGAAGTATATGAGGCTAAACCTATGAAGGAACTAGAAGAATACAAATCATTTGTATACTTTTATGAAGGTATGCCTACTGAAGAAGATGTTGTAAATCAAGTTGTAAACCAATAGAAAGTTTCTATGACTACCAAGTCACATACTATGAATGCTAAGTTACATTCAAGAGCCGAGATACATTTAGGTGCAAAAATACCTAACAGAGATGCACATAGTGATTCAGAAATTGAAAGAAAAAATTAAGAAAATAGAATAGAACCAAGATTGTCTAAGTATGTCAAAAGACATCACCATACTACATAAATCATTGGAGATAAATATGCTAGACTAATGACAAGGAACAAGTTGAGAAATGATACATGTTTGCTGAGCATGCAAGAACCCAAAATAGTGAATGATTCATTAGAACATGTGGACTGGAGAAAATCCATGGAAGAAGAGATTGAAAAAATTGAGAAAAATAAAACATGGATTCTATTTCCTAGACCAAAAAAAAAAAATGTGATTGGTACCAAGTGTGTATATAGAAACAAGTTAGATGAAAATGGTGAAGTTACAAGGAACAAGGCAAGATTACTTAGTAAAGGATACTCACAAGAAGAAGGGATTGACTATGTAGAAACATTTTCCCCTATTGCAAGATTGGAAGGAGTAAGAACTCTTTTTGCTTACTTTACATACAAAGGCTTCAAATTTTACAAATGGATGTTGTTAGTGAACAGATTGTCCTTTGAGAAAATACATGCAAATATAACTTTAAATGCCCAAGTAAGAAGACTAATCAACACTAACAGTTGGAAAAGTTATCATTAAATTGATAGCCTTCCTTTGAATTTATTGGGTACGGCTCCCCGTATATGATTTATAATGAATTAATTATGAATGATTTTAACCAAAAAGCACAAAATGATTACAAAAATCTACCTATAAACATGAAGTAGACATAGAAACTAAGAAACTAAAAAGAAAAGAACAATAGATGACACAAAGTTCACTTGCCCAAATGTTGCATTACAAAGAAAACTAGATCAAAGAAGTATTTTCCATCCTTTTGAGAAAATAAGGAATCAGAGCTTTAGGAGATACCTTGACATAATAGCATAATCCAAAAATAGTGACAATAAAATATATTTTAGAGAAAACTGAAAACAACACAAAGATTGTGATTAGTGGAAGGAAAATGCATCATAATCAAAGTCCTGATACAATTATCCTCCAGTTTCCCTTCTCTGAATGTGAAAGACAAAAAAGGTCCTCTTACACATTTACAATAAAAAATAACTATTTAAAAGGAAAACTAAAACTCTTTTCTTTAACTTACATTAACAAATCAAAATTTCTCCTATCTCTAACACACAGTTTAGAAAATAAACTTTTCTCATTCTCTCTCACAAGAAATGGAACAAATCTGAAAATTTTGTCCCCTTGTTGTAGCACATAGTCTGCAATCTCTGGGAAAGAGTAGAAGTGGAACCCCCTCTTTGTCTTTCATTGGCTTTTTACTTTTCTCTTGATGACAGTTACCAGTCGTATAACTAATTTCCAAAATTGCTTCTTGAATATTGATGGGATAAATTTTATTGCAAGTTTGTGTTTATTAGTAACCTTTGAAAATCATTTTGATGACCTCTCAACTTTATAATATCTTCATATGTGAAAACATCTCCAATGCTTATTGAATAATGTTTTGATATATATATGTGACTGCACCCAATTTGGATAGGTCTATAGAATTAATTGATAGGTCTCAGTTGGTGATCTTTCCACATCAATTATTCTTCACCGTTACATGGACATTCCCCCCAATTGTCACATAATCGAATCCCCTTCTTTTTATCAGACTGCCATCTTAAATCAATGTTTCTATTAAAAGGAGAACTTGATTTCTCATTCAGATAATGCAAGTTTGGAGGTCGACAAACATCTATAATCAGCTTCCTGTCAACATTAGCTATTATTCATATAATTGGGTTACTTTAGTATGATTTTGGATGCTCATTAATTTATTTCTTCAGGTTTGGGCTGGTGCAACCTGATTACTATTCTTGTTAATGCTTTGTTAAGAAAATATGTGAATTGTTGTGGCTCAAAGTACTCGAGCATGATATGCATTTGAACTTTAGTCCTCTTCTTCCTTTTGCAAGTTGTGTTTTGAGATAAAGCCATGAATCCAATGAAGAATAATGAGTTAATATCTTAAAATAAAATCATTGCATAACCTATCTGAATTGGCTTCAAACCAGGGACTCTAACATTTCCCAATGGCATGTCAATATAATATTGCCTTTGGAATAAGTTTAAAGTCATTCTCAATCCATGGGTATTATAAGGAATAAAGAATGTGATGGCAGCATGAGATGAGCATTTAATTAAATAGTTGATCGATCTCCTCCATAGACCATGCAAAATATGCATTCTTAACATTATGAATGGGTTCACAAACACTTGAATTTATCTAATCCTCCTTCGTGAATTTAGCTACTTCGGTATTGTATCAAATAGTACACATGCCCATCGATGATCTCTAACAAAGAGGATTAATGAAATATGAAATTCTATTTTAACATTTTAAACACAACAAATTATGAGAAAATTCATCCCAATGAACCTCCAACAATTGACTGCAAGTCCCATCATGCACAAGTATAATTCTCCTTATTTCCACAAGAGGTGGGCTGATGGTCAATGTAAGGTCCTTCAATGCTTACGGTGGACTTTATGCTTCATCCACACCATGTTTTCCTTAGCCTAAGGGTAGCTTGGTAAGAATTTTCTTTCAGTTTCCTTATATTTGTGGCTCTCCAAACCAGAGGTACTCGAGCCTATGTTGATTTTGGTATTAAAGAGTGTCTCTTGGGTTTTCAATCCCTCCAAAATACTTTGAGTTCCACCTTCAATGTGTGTCTATTGAATTTTCTTTATTTTTGGTAAGCTCTCAAAAAATTCAATGCCTCTGGTATTGTAGTTGTCCTTTTACATATCGAGTTGATGATGTTTTGGAGCTTGGGTACTTGGTAATACAATTTGTGTGTCCCTTGCATTTCCATAGCAACCCAATTTTTGGTTTGTTACTATCCTCACACTATTCTTTCTTCTACTTGGTAATAAATTAACATGGAGTGCAAACTGAGAGTCTGATGGATGTAATAGCCAGCTCATGTAATAATGTACAATCTCTATGGATAGTTTATCAAATAAATTGCATTCACTTTGATGAAAGCCTGAGCATAGAATAAATGAAAGATGGAATCGGTGAGGGGTCATTCCAAATTCCTTAGAATCTAATGAGTTTACTCATGAGTATGATAGGGATTAAGAAGCCATAAAGTGAAACTATTTCCATCAACAAACATCTACTTGATTGGTCTAAATTATTATAGCCACTTTAAATCTAAAGCTAAACTTTGAAAGCTTCTCTTTGAATCAGGTCAAAATTTTGGAGACCATGTTGACACTGGCAAGAACTTTTCTAAACCAAGGTAAAATGAACCTTTGAACTAGGTATGGGATCGAAATTAGTTTGAAACCTCCATACTTTGATAATTTAGACCATGTAGTTGCACCTTTAAGCTTTGAAAAAGATTTTAATCTGAACCTGCATCTAAACCTGTAGAGGTTGAGTCTTCAAACTATTGAACTTGAACTTGGATTGGAAACTATAAGCTAAACTTCAACATTGATAACCAGATCAACCTACAATATGGACCCTCTCAAAACAAAGACACATTGAACCCATTCCAATCAAGTCGAACCACTTATTATTCTGAACCATCTTGAAATGCTTTTAACTACTCTAAACTACTTTGAACTACTTTGAAGCTTAGTTCAAAGTAGTTCAAAAAAATAAATGACAAGTTTTAAAATTGTGTCCATATTGGGTACCAACAGATGTTAAGTCTACATTTTTGAATGGTATATTGGAGGAAGAGGTTTATATAGAACAACCAAAAGGATTTGTTGATGCTAACAACAAAAGCATGGTATGTAGACTACATAAAGGTTTATATAGTTTGAAGAAGCACCAAGAGCATGGTATGAGAGGATTCATAATTATCTTGTGAAGATTGGATTTGAGAGGACTGATGATAACAACAATCTGTACTTAAAGACAGAGAAAGGAAAAGGTATTTTGTTATCTTAAATTTTTGTTGATGATATCATATTTAGAGGTCAAGATACTTTATGTAAGGCTTTTGCAAATGAAATGAAGCAAGAATTTGAGATGTGTATGTTTGGAGAGATCAAGTTCTTTATGGGTTTGCATGTATATCAGATGTAATATGGTATATACATCACTCAATCAAAGTATGTAAAAGAGATTTTGAAAACTTTTGGATTGGAGGATTCCAAGCTAGTAAGTACACCTATGGTGATAGGACATAAGTTGTCAAAGAATGATGATTTAGCTGAGGTGAATCAAACGTTATATAGGTCTATGGTTGACAATTTACAATATGTAGTACATAGTAGATCCGATATTGCATTATTTGTAGAGATAGTTACAATATTCTCTGCTAATGTTAGGGAGAATCATTTGATGGTTGTTAAGAGAATAATGAGATATCTGAAAGGAATAGGGGACTATTGTCAAGAAAAATGAGAAATTTGAATTGAGAGCCTATACTAATGCTCATTAGACTAGAAATATTGATGACATAAAGAGCAGCAGTGGAGGAGCATTTTTCTTAGGAAAAAGGTTGGTTACATGGACTAACAAGAAACAAAATTACATTTCTCAATCTATTGCTAAAGTTGAATATGTTACTATTGCAGTAAATTGTATAAACATTATATGGATCAAATAGCTACTCAAAGGTATAAAGGAAGAAATCACCAAACTTTTGATACTTAATAGTGATAATACAAGTACTATAAATATATCAAAGAATCCTATGATGCATACAAAGACTAAGAACATTGCAATCAAGTATTATTACTTGAGAGAATTAGTTCAAGATAAAGAGGTGAAGATGGAATATGTCAACACCAAAGATAAAATTCTTGATATCTTTACAAAAGCACTACCTAAGGATGTTCACAAGTATCTAAGAGGTAAACTAGGTGCAAAAGGTTATCAAAGAAGCATGTGGATTACCCTACATCAAACAAGCTTGACTGACATATGTTCAAAATTGATGCAGTGGATCTTACTTTAGGAAGTAATCAAAGAGTTGGAAGTATAAATCAGTCATGAGAGAGGTGACAGAGGGAGAAACAGAAAATATTCATATCTGCATATGAAGATGACATATCCTTGGCATTTTTGTCAAAGAGGGAGAAAGTGTACCTGCTCAATATATCTATCTAGTAAGAGGGAGATAATTTTGTAGGAGATATAAGAAGTGATCAAGAGGGAGTCATAAGGATGAGTTGATTATATATTGATCAGAACATAATTTTGTAACCTATTTAGAAGATGAAAGTTGTTGATAGAGGGAGAGATTTCAATGCAAGGATTTTTTTAAATTTTTAAAATATTTTGTTGATTATACTGATTAAGTTTGGTCCATTTGGTTTTCCATCAATGCCAAAGAGGGAGATTGTTGAAAAAATATTAATACAAGTATGATAAATGTGTTTCAATCATTGTTTTGTCACTAATGTCAAACTTGCTACTTGCTAGTAAGACAGTTGCTTATATGATTTGTGTACTATCATTTGTTTAATTGATGAAGATGATTTAATCAAATGAGGAAACAATAGCAATTAGAGAAAATGTTGAGTTGTGATATGGAAAAGGAGTACAAGAATTAGTTAAGATAATGATATTATGGTGAATTTATAATCTACTTAAGGTTGCAAAAGTTGGATACACTGTTTAAGTTTACAAGAACAAGTTAAAAAAAGTTTTCCTACCAAGCATGACAATTTACATAGTAGGTGCCAAGCAGAGTTAGTGCAAGCCTAGAAGAAAATCAGTTGGAGCCGAGAAAAGTTAATATCTGTGTAAGCTGAGTAAAGTTTAGTTGATGTTGAGCGCTAGTAAACTTTAGTTTATACTGAGTGATTTGACAGTGGATGTCGAGAAACCTAGTATGTGCCAAGCTTCAAAAGCTAGTTAATGACAAGTGTCAGGATTATGAGAAAGATCAAGAATTTAATGAATCTAAGTTGACAAGTTTGATTTCTTGGATTCTGTGAACCATGTGGAAGATAAGGTTGATGAGTTGGTGGCACAGAATTCATGATGAATCATTTTGAGGAAAATTCAAAGGGGATTGAAGGAGAAGTTTCTAGAAGGAAATAAAATGAAATAAAGGGGTAGATTCATTGAATCCTACCTAATTTGACCTAATCCTAAAATGGATGATGGAGGATGAATGGCAAAATATTTTAATTCTCTATTTATAGAGTCGGCTGGTAAGAAGCAAGGGTTGTCATGTGTGATAACCTAAGGAAGACAAGGAGTCTAGGGTATCACTTCATTCAATGATCTAAGAGAAGAGACTACATTGGCAATCAATTCAAGAAGGCTTAAGGGTATGGATGCTTGAAGGGTGAAAAAACTATCAAGGCTGAAGTTGTGTGAAAGCCATGTAGAATGGAGGATTGAAATAGACATCTATAATCTGCAAGTGTGTTGTAAGTTGTTATCATATCAAGCCTTACTATTAATTTCTAATTATTGTATTAGTCTAGGGTGAATCCTTTGGATTAAGATTGACCGAACATTCATTTGTAAATCCCTTAACCGGGTGACATTCCAAGTGAATGAACTAAAGTCCTCTAACAAGGATCACTCCTAATAGGGTGATTGAAATCCTTTAATTGGGTCACATTTAACACTGTGTATTGTAACCTTAAATAGGGTTGGCCTTTCATAGGGCATCACTTCAGAAGAGTGAGAATGAGTAGCATGTTATAGGTGGTTTTTCTGAAGTTGGGTTTTCACGTTAAATCATTGAGTCAAATGTGTTATTGAATATATTATGTTTCATATTTATATTTTTGCAAATTGATTTGATAGTAACCTACAAGTTTAAGTGATTGCATAATCTAATGGATACATGCATGATGAAAATGGTTTTATAGATATGGGTTCATTGAATTGTAAAAATTTTTAATTGTACATTTGGACCTTGGATAATTAATTCACCCCCCCTCTTAGTTATTCTAAAGAATTCCAAAAATTGGTATCAAAACCATCTACTTAAGAGGACCATTTTGAAGGTACTAGAAGCAAAAAAATCAAGATGTCAAAAAGAGAGGTACCCAAGCTTAATAGAGATAACTTTCCTGCATAATAAAGTTTGATGAAGCTACACTTAGGAGGACTTGGAGATCATGCATAATCTACCATTGCTGTTGAGCATGTTGATCCTACTGGAGCCCTAACTGCTAAAGATCTGAAAAAATGAAAGAACACAACCAAGAAAACACTAGTTTTATAAGCCCATAGAATATAAACTAATTAAATGTGCCAACCTTTAGCATTTTAATCAACTATCTTCCTAAGGATCTATTCAATAACCTTGTTAGAAGATTTAGCTTGACCATTATATTGAGCAAAGTAATGAGTAGATAAATGATGATGAATATAATATTTCTCCAAGAAAATTTAAAATTATTTGTTTTTAAATTGAGCTCCATTATCTTAAACTATTTACATAGGAGTTCCAAATCAAGTGATGATATTTTAAGTATAAAATCAAAGATAATGTTTTTCATAGTTGAATGAAGAGGACCAACTTTGACCCACTTAGTTATGAGGATGTGTGTGTGTGTTCTTGAGATGAAGGAGGAGAAATATTACCAATAAGATCAAAAACCCATACATTTAAAAGGCCATGGTGGAACTTGAGAGTGTAAGGCATTTAGGAGCTCAAATGAGATTATTATGTTGTTGACACTACAAATTTTTTTTGAAAAAATAAAATGAATATTGTTACATAGTTTTTTAATAGTATCCAATGTTCTGAAGTTTGTTAACTAATGACTCTTCCACAAAATGCCCCCCACATGATCCAACATGAACTTATTGCAAAGCTAGAGGGACTTTATTTTCATCACAGAATCAAATGAAAAGGCCATCATAAGAATGTTTGTAAAGAAAATTAGCAAGGATGATATAATGACCACAAGCTTTCAAATCCTACTTCTAGAGTTCCTAGTCCCTGACTCATGAAATGACCCATCCTTAAGATAGTGATGAATATGTGAATACCATTCATCAAAATGTAAATTAAGACAATAGACATATAATAAGGAATATTGTAAAATTATAGGAACTAAAAAAATTTAAATAGTTAATTGAAAATTTAATACACCTTCCTCTAAGGTAATGGGAGATGTTGCACTAGTCATAACATCATCATGTCAATTATCCTTTCAAGGTAGAGTTTGAATGGAGAAAGAAGAAATTTTTCCAACCAAGTCTATATTGAGATCCCAATACTTAGTCAATTTGTCACTCTTAGTTTGATACATGTAATTAATCTATTACATAATGAGTTATAAATCACCAAAAATTCTAATTCTTTTTATTCGTTAAGACAAAGACACCTTCAATCCTATGAAATCTTCTTACTTGGATATATTATTAGTGCAAGTGAGATTAAGTTTGTATAATAATAGAATAGGATTATTAGATGGAGGTACCAATACAACACCTATACCAGATATAGTTTGACATCTAAATCCATTAAATTACAAATCTTATGGTTCATCTATCTCAATAGATAGAACAAACTTTTTAAGAAATTCAACGATTTCGACTGTACATAGAGAAGGAGACTTAACTATGTGATTAGTAAAGGTATTCCCTTTAATATATTTATAAAAGATGAATTTTAAATCAAAATTTGTCAAGATCATGACCTATTTAGAAACATATCCCAATAAACATTAATTCAAAGGGTCAAAATTCACATAAACATTAACTTCTCCATTGAGAAGATAATGCCTAAGATTCTAACAAGAAAAAACTAAAAAAAATATTAATTTTTTCAATTGTAGTATAACATGCCTCATAATAAATTAATATGTGACTTATATAAAAAATAGGATGCTCGCTATCATCATGATCATGTTGAACCAAGACAACACTAAATGCCTTGGAAGAAGTAGAAGTATAAAGAAAGAATGACTTGTTTAGTTGAGGCGGATGTAGAATAGGAGGATTAGTGAGATATGTTTTAAGTTTTTCAAATGAGATGTTACAATATTCATTCCAAGTGAAAGCAAAATCTTTCTTAAGAAAGGAAGTGAAGAGGGGAGTATGATCTACTAGATGAGAAAGAGATCTACAAATCGCTTGTTTACGAAGTTGAAAGATATTCTGAGGCATATTAACAATATCATTAATCTTCACTTTATCTAATATGTTTATTAGAGATGATGAAGTCTAAGAGTTTCCTACTATAAACACCAAAGGCACATTTTCATGGATCTAAATGCATTTTTATTATGTCAATTCAAATATTTTTCTAAGAGTAGGAGCTGTTGACAATTGGTTAATAGTGATATGTAATTGTTGTCATCAATAGCAACACATGATGTACATGATGATAGGAAATCTCATAAATTAAGATACTTTGTATTTGGCTATCATAAAATTGTCTAAGTATAGAATTTGGTTTACAATAGTGTATTGTTTTGTTTATAACATGTTGCAGATGTCATATTATGTCAAGCAAAGTTGCATGGAGATAGTATACATGTTGGTGATGATGTGTATAACCTTAGAAGTTTGTACAGACTATACAGAATAGGGTTAGTCAAGTTTTGATGAAGCAAGACAATAGAATTAAAGGAAATAATTCTTTTGATTGCAAAACAATTACTTGTCCAATTAGGGTCAACATCCTAGGTGTTTACTCTAACTTGGAAAAGTGAATTGTGGTCTTAGATAACCCAACATTATTTTATGTAAAGGCACAATATTTATGCAAAGGACTTATTGCGATAAGAAGTAGTGTAATCTTGGTGTATTAGTGCTATCTTGTAAGATTACAAAGTTAGTGAACTTTTTTGACAGTGATACATGTAAAGTTTTATCTAGTGATTAGAGATCAAGTTGAAGATTAGAGATATGACAAGGAAGGAAAATAATAGTAAATGACTTGTTTGAGTAGTGAGTGTTGGCATTATGATACATTTTTGTCATTAGTTACAACACTTATTGGATTTTGAATGCTTACCGAGCTCTCACCGGAAGCCAAGCTTTACCTAGTTCTCAGTGTTTACCGAGTAATCAAGGTGAAAAAAGAAGTCAGTGTTTACCGAGTGATCAAGGTGAACAAAAGCAGCCAGTGTTTACCGAGTATTCGAGGTAAAGAAAGGAATCAATTTTGACCGAGTGAAGATGTACTAAGATGTAACCGAGAACTTCGTGATAATCGAGCTCCTGAGGTTATCAAGGAAATTAATTTTTACCGAGCTCAGACGGATATCAAGGAAACTAACTATCACCGAGTCATAAGGTTCTATCAAGTGTTTCCTTTGATCACCGAGCTACAGTTCAGATAGAAGTATTCACCGAACGACATCTCTTCTACCGAGTCTCCAGTGGTTACCGAGTTCAGAACTACTCGAAGTGTTTAGTATGAACCGTGCCTTCACTTCTACCGAGTGCATGACGATGCTGAGTAACGCAGTGGACGTCGAGTATCAGAAGGACACCGAGTCAGTTCAGTGAACCCGAGTTTTTACCTTGGGCCGACTTTGTATAGAGATTTGCACTTGTTGTTTTGGCCGACCTTGCATGTATTGTTTATTTGGATGGTATATATATGTAATGTATTGTATCATTCAGATGTAAGGGAGTTAGAAATGAGATGAAAAGCAATTGCAATGGCAATAGAATTTGTAATTAATGAAACTACGAAAGTGTGAAAGAAATACATGCGTGCGAAAGTATGTGTGCTGAGTTGTGAAGATATTCAGCAAGGTCAAATTTTTGAGCAGAAAAGTTTTATCTATCACATCAAGGTGAATCAGAGCATAACGGATCTTATCAGCAATCAGTTGTAATTAGATCCACTATTTCATTCTAACAGGTGAATCAATTTTTGTAAATCCTTTAACAAGGTAGACTTAACAGTCTTTTGTAAATCTGCTAACAGAGTGCATACTTTATTGTATGTTTGGAAATCCTCTAACAAGGTGGATCTAGCAATCCTTTGTGCTCCTAACAGGGCAGATCACCAGAAGTGGTCATTGTAAGCCTTAACCGGCCAACTTCATACTGCAGTAACGAAGCTTGTGGGTTTCATCCCCACCCCAGTTTTACTTTCTATTTGGAAGGTTTCTGGGTCACCAAATCTGTGTGTTCAAGTGTTCCAAATGATTTTGTTTCATGCTTACAGTAGGTTACCTGGATGAATGATGAATATATCAGTATGCAGTTTTATTGTTGAAATTTTAGAAGTTACTGATTCACCCCTCCCCTCTCAGTAACTTGTCATATCTTGAATATTTCCAACAGTGAGCTCTTCTTGTAGTTGAAATTGCATGTTTGGCTAGTAGGCTCTTCTATTATACATTATACTATGACTCCTAACAAGGTTGGAATCTCCTAACAGGGATTGGTTATACTAAATTTGCTCTTTGACTCCTAATAGGATCCATCCTCTAACAAGGAACATATATATCAGTATATTATCTAGTGAGTATCATCCCCACTAGGGTTTTCCCTTGGCTAGGGTTTCCCTAGTTAACAAAATATGGTGTCATGAGTTGTCATTGTGTATTGTTACTATTACTATTCAACATTACATTATTTCTTTGTTATGCATGGTTTAAAGTAAGTAATAATATATAGTTCACTTTGTTTTATAGATTCAGAAAAAATTTCATTCGCATAATCATCAAGAATATTATGAATTTAATCACAAAATATTGAAGTTGTAGCTTGTTGATAAGTAGGACCCACATTTCTTAATACAAAAGGCATCATAAAGCAACAAAAGTTTCCCCAAAGAGTAATTAAAGTGCTCTTATATTGACCATAAGGAGGAATGAAACTCTAATTATACTTAGAGAATCCATCCATGATAGATAATAATGCATGTCTTACCATGGATTCCACTATCATGTCAATGTTTGGCAAGGGAAAATAATGTAGAGCATCTTATAAATCAGCTAATAAGTAAGATACATATTGATCCCTTCAAAATATATAAAATAATTTATTATATAGAGGCATCTCATGAGATAAAACACAACATGTTTTAATACAAAAACATCAACCCTTATGCATTATTTATAAATTCTGTTCTATATATCTTCTTGAAAAGCCTTTTGGTGTAATTGTTCCAAATTAGGAATAGTAATATCCAAAGATGAGTGAAAAAATAAAATCCATTACAAGTTATAGTCTCTGCACTTAGACCTATTTTCTCTATCATAAATTAGATGTAAAAATAGTAGCCCTGCATAGGGAATCTAATAACTTCCTCAAAATCATAAATCATTCTACAAGCACGAATCATTGTCTACAACTTCAAAAAACATACTTAAAAACCATTCTTTACTCAATTACACATAACTTACACAAATCAGAATGAAAATGACTAAAACCAATTGGAAACAAAATCTAGTTAACATATCTTTTCAATGAATATAAATAGAGTTCCTATTTCATCCAAATGTGTCCGTACTAAACATTGTAATCTGACTATAGTTGGGCATCCTCAAATCTGCAAATAACCACTTTTACCAAAATGATTGTAACTTCTTCTAAACTTAATGAAATTGCTCCAAACCAAAAAATAAAAATAATATTATTCATCCTACTATTAAAATTTATAGAATATACATGGATTATAGGATGTAAATGGTCATACAATACCTAGAAGCAACACAAAAATAGTTAACACCAATCAAAATGACAAGTTCTTAAGAAACCAATTGATTCAAAATAATCACTTCTTCTTCTCATTCATTAATTTTTATTTGGAATGACCAATAAAATGCTTTTATAGTAGTTTTGTGGTTTACAACTTCCCAACCACCATTTAAACCAACCCATTACATTCTTTTAACCCTTTTGCATTTTTTTATAACATTTTATGAACTTTATGCATTTTTGTATTACAAATTTCATATAAACCTAACCTAGACAAAAATTATTATTCAAATGAATTTAGATGGATAAAAATAGATCAATTCACCTATAAAAAAAAATTTGGCATTATTTATCATATTAAGCCCTCCTTTTACATAACTTGACAACTTATTACAAATGGCTTCTCTAGCCTTTACACTCAAATACATTATAAATGGCTCAAATGAATTTAAATATATCACATAAGATATATTATCCTCATTGTGTTCCTTTTTCTTAGGTGCTCTTTCACCATCTTCCCAACCTTTAAAAGTTTCCAAGTCCCTTGGAAACATGGAATCAATAACTTGCAAGAAAAAAATAGACTGCCTTTATCACCATCATATTTTTCTTTAAGGACATAGGACTACCCTCAAAATCACCTTCTTAAATACTCCTATTGGTGGAGCATTAATGGATACAAATTCCATGGTACCCTATCAATTAGAGATCTACCTTTACCATGCTGCTTCAAACTTACCAAAATCAACTCTGGATGTGCCTCACCTAGGAATCTTTCACTTTGTCTCTCTCCCTAGTCTCTTGGAATTCATTGGACCTTCAAATGGACCTTGATAGAACTTCCACATTTTTCAACACAACAACACAAAATCTTCCTTTTGTAGCAAGATGGATGAGCGTCTGCAATGAAAAACTCATCAACAAATCAAAACCAAATCTTCAAGGTCCTAGTGTGGATTGCCTTCTTCAGTGCTCTACCCACACACTCAAAATTTTGAAACTCTAATACAAATTTGATGTAGAGATTCCTACAAATAAAAAAATAAGTGGGATACATGCTGATCCCTTTATAATCTATGAAATAATTTCATTATATAAAGGCATCCCATGAGGCAAAACACAACATGTTTTGATACAAAAACATCAACCCTTCTCCATTATTCATAACTTCTATACTATACATCTTCTTGAAAAACCATTTGATGTAATTGTTCCAAATTAGTAATAATCAAATAAATCTAAAGCTGAGCAAAAAATAATAAATCCATTACAAGTTATAGTCTCTACACTTAGACACATTTTATCTAACATAAATAAGATGTAAAACCAGCAACCCTACCTAGGGAATCTAATAACTTCCTCAAAATGACTCCAAATGAAACCAAACCAATTTTACATTTATTTTATATGAATCTATTTTCATAGTATGTAAGCCATAAATTCTTCCAATTCATAAATTGTTCTTCAAGCACAAATTATTAGCTACAACTTCAATGGACATCCTTAAAAACCATTCTTTACTCAATTACACATAACTTACACAAATTGGAATGAAAATGAATCAAACCAATTGGAAATGAAAGCTAGTTCATAGATATTTTCAATGAATATAAATACAATTCCTATTTCATCAAAATATATTTGTACCAAACATTGTAATCTGACTATAGTTGGGCATCCTCAAATTTGCAAATAACCACTTCCACCAAATTGATCATAACTTCTTCAAAACTTAATGAAATTTCTCCAAGCCAAAAAGAGAAAGAAGATTATTTATCTTAATATTAAAATGTATAGAATACACATGGATTTTAGGCTGTAAATGGTCATACAGGACATCTCTTCTTCTTCTTCTTCTCATTCATTCATTTCTATTTGGAATGACCAATACAATACTTTTATAGTGGTTTTGGTGGCTTACAACTTCCCAACCACCTTTTAAACCAACCCATTACATTCTTTTAGCCCTTTTACATTTTTGACAACATTTTATGAACTTTATGCACTTTTGCATTACAAATTTCATATAAACCCAACCTAGACCAAAATTATGTCTCAAATGACTATATGGATACAAATAGATCCATTCACCTATAAAATAAACATTTTGACATTATTGATCATATTAAGACCTCCTTTTACAAAATTTGATAACTTATTACAAATGGCTTCTCTAGCCTTTACACTCAAATATTATAAATGACTCAAATGAATTTAAATATATCACATAAGATATATTATCCTCCTTGTGTTGTTTTTTCTTAGGAGGCTTTGTTTAAGTCTCAAAATTTAGTACACATTCTTATCTTATTTTCTGGCTTATAAATGGCTACAATGTTAGATATCCAAGGGGAATAATAAATAAAATGTTTGAAACCAATATCCAATAGTTTCTCATTTTCAGCCTTAACTAGAGGAGAAATACTAGGATTCATCTTACAAATATTTTATTTAAGTGGTTTAGCATTTAGTGTGAGAATTATATTTTGAGTGACAATTTTAGGATCAATGTCAGGCATATTTGAATACATCCAAGAAACAATATCAAAAATTTCAAGAAGTTTAGTGAGATTATTTTTTTCATCCTAATCTAATTTTTTCCCAATTTTAATAACCCTTTGAGGATCATTAGGATTAACTTGCACATTAATCACTTCAATGATAAAGAGATTAGTCTTTTGTGATTATTCCATAGGAGAGAGAGGATCAAGATATGGTTGAAACTTATCTTCTTCTCTAAGATATCTATTAATTTTGAGACAATAAGGCTTTCTCCTTTTATGATAAAAATAAGGTAAATCCTCATATGCACCAAGATAATCATCAAAAGAAAATATATCTAAAGATGATGTCCAATCAAATGTGATAAGATGCAAGTTTGATAAATTCAAAGGACCACTACAATTATGATTCACATTTGAAAAGAAAGATGGTTCATATGTGGGTTGAATCCCAAACCATAAGTTTTTTCAAAACCATCATTCAATAAAGGAGCTTTTATTACTTGTACAAATTTTTCACTTCCTAGACCATTAAATCTATTTTTGGCAAGAAAATGATATCTAAGACCATAACGATTAGCAATATCAAAAAGAGTCAAAGGAGCTTCATACATCACAACATCATAATAATCAGGCTTAATTGTTTCAATGGTTTCATTAGAAAAAGCTACAATAAAATTATTACTCATCTATTTTGAGAGAGGAGTTGAAGAATTTTTTTCAACTTGTCATGGTTTCACAACACACATCCTATTTTTGAATGGAAATGGGGACCACCTTTTTTTCCTTTTCAGTCATAGGACCTAACTCTTTAGAATAGGGTTCCTTTCTAGGTACTTCAAAGAGTGGGAACACTATGCCCTAGGCCTAGGAGTCAGAGAAATTGGCCTTCAAAAAATTCTATAGGCAAAACAATGAGTTTTAAAACAATTTAGATAGAGGAATGCACATGCGCACCTTGTACACTTGTGCACCTTCTCAAGGTGCACAAAAAAACTAACTATGAGTAGTGTAGATGCATAGATGTACACTTTTATAGGCTCATCAACATATAAAAAGGCTCATCAATCCCTCCATCTACAACATATTGTCTATCTCTAAGCCCAATTGTGTACCCACACACCCTAGATGCCCATAGCTATTGAATTTGTGCACCTAAAAACCCCATAAATTAAAAGGTATAATTGAGCACAAATGCACACCTCGCACCCATAAGCATGGTGTACAAGTACATGGGTCCATGTCTTTACAACTTTCCCTAGGTGTAGAGTTGCACACCTTGTGTAGGGGCACAACTACACAAGGTCTACACATGACCACTCTACCTCTTTCCTTAATGCCCACACACCACTATGATACATAGTTGTGCACCATATACAAATGTGTAGGTGCGAAACTACACAACCTTGATGGGTGCACAAGAAGGAGCCCTATGCACCCTATGTACTTGCATATATCTACAAGTGTGCAAGGTGTACAAGTGCACATTTCCTCCTTTTTTGCTATATTTTGACTCTGAATCTTTATTTTACTTAGTTTTTTTCTATGTTTTAGCTTTGGTTTTCTCTTTCTATGATGACAATAATGACCTTTTTATTGTGCACATAAATATAGTGTCCTCATCTTCTCTACAATCCAAAGTATCACCAAAACCTGTGGCTTTCAAGTTCAAAGAAGCATTGAAGAAATCCCATTTCACAAATAGGCATTTAGAAATTTGTGATATTGAGCTTGGCCATATGGACTGGAACTCCTTAGTCCTATGAAACAAACCTCATGAAAGGTTAGAGATTATTAACATGATGATCAAGAATGGATTGGTTAGTGCACCTTTTCACCCTACCTAAATACAATAATTCAAACTCATCATGATCCTCACTCAACATTATGTGCTCAATGAGAGGCTAGTGAGAAGTGTCATAGGAGAAGTAGTTATGGATCTAAGACTAGAAAATATTGAGAGAGTCTTTCATCTCCCACATTTAGACCATTTATATAGCATCTCTTATGAGAATGCTAATTGATGGTATAGAGAGAACATGGCCTAGACAAAAGAAATAATATGAAGAAGGTAATTGATCACCCAGATTCCATGTAACATGAGACCTAGAAAAGTGGACCTTACCCACATATACATGATGTATGACATTAGATATTGCATCATGCTATTGAGAAAATTTTGAGACATGGATGGTCTATTTTATCAAAAAGATCAGGATGGAGGCCAACATGATCGATTGAGGAACAATCATCATTAACTCACTATAAGATTAGATGATAGTTCAAACTGACCCCCAATTCTACAAGACCTTCTACATCATATACCTATTAGAAAACAAATTATTGTAGTACATAGGGATGACCAAAAGGAATAATATCAAAGATACAAAAGTGTATCCATATATTGTAAACCTACAATTGGTAAAAGACCTCCAAGAGGGAAAGCTCAAGTATAGAATTGTAAACGATGCATTTATCTTTGCAGTGATCCATTTTGTGGAAGGGGATTATATGAAGAGACTATCTATAGAAGTTACTTCCCAGCCAACCCAAGTGGGAGGTTATTCTATTTATTTAAAAACCTTTACTTATATCAATTTGGTTGGATCTCTCTTGTACTCTAAGAAGCTTTTTTATTATCTATTATATATGCTCATGCTATTGGAAAATTCCAGAGAATTCAAATCAGCCTATGACAGAGTTAGGAAGAATCATAGGAAAACCTAGGTCTAGCCAATCACCATTGGCTTGTCTAAAGCCAAGAAAAAGAAAAAGAAATACATATACAAGGTCAAGTGGGATCAATACACTCTAGAGGACTACCCGCTTTCAAGACCCTATTTTGACAACATCGACATATTTTTGAACATAATGGGAGGGGAATACTTGACTTAGTAGTAGAGGATCATTGGTTTAATTGTGTTGATGATTATAAAGGAAGAACAAGGGCTACTATTGAATGGAACTCAAGCTAGAGGAAAAGGTTCTTATTAAGAAAATCCCCTTGAAGGTATGGAATAAGGACACAACTGATGTCCTTGATCCCATCTAAAATAGGGACAAGATATATGAGTAACTAGCGGTAAATGCTTAGGTTAATTAAGAAGAGAATGATGATATCATACATCAAGGCCAACATGTTATTGAGTTGACCAGATAGTGGATAAGGAAGCTTTTTTCTCTATATCTACTTCCCAATATTTCCACAGTACAAATGATGACTCAATCAAAAAAGAGAAAAGAGATGAAAGAGAATATTCCATCCTTGCTTACGAAGTCTTTGGTACACCCAAGCACAATGTATGACCATGCAAGGGATGTTACATATTTTGAATGGGAGTAAAAGGGGAAAGAAAAAAGGAAGAAGAAAGTGGAAGAGAAACCTCTCATAGAGCATAGGGGCCAACCCATTCCATCAATCCCAAAGAAAGGAAGAACATAAAAGATAGAAGTTGGGAAAAAGAGGAAGAGGTTGAAGAAAAAGGTGACAGCTTGCTTTATCCTCAAAACCATACTAGAGAAGGTAGATGACTAGAAAGAGGATGAAGAAGAACATATTACTTTGGAGATAAGAATTGGAGCAACTTGGGTTAGGGAGGAGGAAAAGAGAAGAAGCCAAACTCCAACACCACAATCAATCCAAGACCAACCTATCTAGATAGAGGATGTTATAGATCTAGAATGATTGATTGAGTCTATTGTAGGGAGTGGTTTGTAGGGATCAGACTAGAAGAAGGATGAACTTGAGATAACCCCCGTACTAAACCTATGAAAAAAATAAAATAAATTATCCCACCACTACCAAAAGGACCTCTTGGCATACCTCCTCCTCCTTTGATAGAAGAAAAAGAAGCACCCATGGCCCTTTCTCTTGTAGAAGAAGAAAATCCAACTCTAGAACAAGGAGAAGAGCCTTGGTTCAGGTAGGATAAGGGGAACAAGAGAAACAATAACTTGAAGTGCAAAAATATGGACCTACCTAAGCCTCCTCTTATCCCCAATGATGAAAATGATTACCATCACTCCCATTATAGAGCCAAAAACCATGGAATGGGAAGCTACTAGCTCCAACATGGAGAGAGGCTTGGAAATGAAAAATCTTGCATCACCAAGCCAAGATTGTTAAAATATATAGTCCACTAATATAACCAAGAGAGGGGGGGGGTGTGAATCAATTATATAGTTAATATCACCAATAAAAAATTTAAATAATATTTGGCCATATGATTAATATAGTTAATATCACCAATAAAATCTTTAAATAATATTTGGCCATATGATTAATATAAACTAAAACCACAACAAGATACTTATACACAACAACACTAGATATGTTAACTAGGGAAACCCTTGATCAGAGGGAAAACCCCAATGGGGATAGTACTAAAAAGATGATGTACTAATATAAATATTACTTGTTAGAGGATAGACCTTGTTAGGATTTTGTTAAAAAATTCAATACATATGAGTCCCTATTAGGAGACTTTGAATCCTTGTTAGGAGATTCCAACCCTATTAGGAGTTGTGGAAGACAGCTAGACCCACTGCCCAAACAAATTCAAGGGCAAGACCAATGAACCCACTATCCAAATGATCTCTATATTATTCCTTATAGAATAATAGAAATAAATTGTACTTCATTTCTTTGTCTCTATCCTATCAAACAAACTTATGCTTCTTCTGATCTTGTAACCATATCACAAATTGTGCATACAATAATCCCTTGGATTGTTTACATACATTCAATCAACACTCTTCTCCTTTTCACACTTTACAAATATTATGCATGATACATGCTTGATACTTTTACAATTAAGGAAAACATCTTTCCTTTATACCATACCTTCATACTAATTCATTGAGTCATCCTTAAGGCTTTCTCAATTAATTAAAACAAGATATATAATTAATTACAATTGCAATAGCATTGTTCTATCACTGTCTATACAAAAATTTACACATGAAACTCCAAGTCTTGGACACTCACTACTATCATCACTTGACTATCTTCTATTACTAGCTAACTACACATCACCTCATTATCTCTTGCCTAAAGGATATAATGCAAACATCACAAACTGCCAAGCAAATTCTCTATTTTTCCACTGCTTACAATAAATAAAAAACAACTATCATGCATCTTCGATTTTGACATTATCCTCTTAACCACGTCATCAATAAAATCTCAAGAACATGTCTTTACCTATGCATCACATAACCCTTACTTAGTTGCTGTGCAACATAAGATCTCTAACTGCTATTCTTCTAGTCTCTATAGAAACATTTCTATGTTGACATCAATGACCAACACAATCATGAATACAACATATTAATGCTCACCAATTCTTAGGATACTCCTCCAATTTAGTATCATCAACATTCATGCTAAGACCAAACCCCTACCCATGAACATCTTAGCGATAATGCTGATTTGCCCCCTAGCCCCACTGCGCCCACCTCCCCCCTGGAGATCCCCATTTTGCCCCCAGAAGAGATGATAGAAATTATGGTTGAAAAGGGAGGGGAGGCCATCAGGAAAAATAAGAGAAGAGCCTGGTGAAATTTCAATATGGATAGTGTTAGTTTGGGCATTGTTAGAGAACCTGCTAAAATCTAAGTGTTGGGGGATCTCGACTGTAGCACACATTATGACAAGCTCCTTGACCTGACCCTTCTAGTTCTCTCTAACAATGCCCATGAAATGGGATTCAACTTCCTCAACAATGCAAAGAACAGCCTGATTGACAATTTCTGCTCCATTAAGTGGCTTTTTCAAGAAATTGAGACTCTGAAGGACAGGTCTAACCAGACCAACAACAGGGGGGAAGTCAAGGATCATGAGGCCAAAGGTAGTAAAGACCAAGTGGGCAGCCAGGAAAAAGATAGAGCCAAGGACCCCAGTGACAATCAGGAGGAAAAAATCACCCGGCTTGAGAAGAAGGTACAAAGGCTAGATTTCGTTCACCAAGTTGTGACTAAATAGATTGTGGAAACCCTCCATACCTTGAATGAAAACATTATCAATCTGGGGGACTATCTGACCAATGCCAGTCTTGTGGGGAACATGGAGCAGAGTACAAAGAATGGAATCAGCCGAGAGGATCCTTAGAAAGAGACTAGAATCGCCAAGGGTACTAGAAGAATTTTTCCCCCATGACCCAGGAGGAGGAAGCCATCAAGAAGGAAAGTGACGCTGCAAAAATCCTGCAGGAAATGGAGAAGAAGGGGCACTAGTCTGCCTACCAGGCTCTGTTCCTGGCCTTTGCTTCCCTGGCTTCGAGCCATTTTGTTTTTGGCCTTTTGAGTCTATTTTTGCTTTTTCTGACTTTTGAGCTTTTAAGTTGTTTATTGCTATAAAACTTTAGGTTTCAGGATCCCTGTAAAACCTATTTTCCAAATAAAAAACATTCATGCTAACAAGGATGTCTCTTCAATAGGAAAAACATAGATATGTCTATCTAGAGCAATGGAGGCCCATCGAAGAAGATATATACAAACGAAGGTAGAAGGAATCACTATCCTTACATAGGCCATTAATACCACATAATCACCCATGGTGAATCCCCATTAGATGGCTTACATATGAATGAATAGACAATAAGATATGGTGGCCGATATTTCTATTCCTCCTCTACATGCCAATCTAGAAACTATGATAGTGCAAGACTTTAAACTGAAAGAAGTCATTCTATGTAAGCTAAAAAAGGACACAACCAAAGCCTTAATAAATTAGGCCTAAAAAAAGTGTTCAAATAGTTAGATGTTGGAAAGGAGGAAATATAGATGCTTAGAAAAAATTAAGTTTTGAAGGTTTTTGTTAGAGAAATAATGGGTCCCATTGACCATGAGTACCTAGAGATAGCATTATCAGTTGTCCTCAAGAAATGAGCTCCCACCACACAACCCAAGGACTCATTTCTAGATGCATGCAGGATATGGTCTCATAGTTTTGAAGACAAAGGCAAAGAGATTTGTATAGGAAAATATGCATATTTTGCACAATATATAGAAGAATACAGATAACCTGGAAAAGGTAGTAAAGCAAGATATGTGGCTTATTGATGAAGTGTTGTCTTAGATGAATGATTTAGAAGTGCTTAACACCATAAAGGGCTAGAAATACTGGATATTACTAGCTATATATTTGAGAGAGGTGTTGGACAAGATCAATGATTGGGTGGAAAACAAAAAAATTATGAATATAATCATGTTAGCTTTGAATGAAGACATTTAGAGTTCAGACTCAGATTTTGAAGGTTGATAATTATTATGATGCAAAAATCATAAAGATTTTCAATAATGACTCTAGAATTCAAATAAGCACCATGGAGATAGTAGTCTAATTATTCAAAGCCTCATTCAAAGTAGTAGCCTCAAAAGATGATGTCAAAAGAATCTTCAAGATTGGAGAAGTGTTGAAGGAGTTGGACTCAAAATTAGATGATTTTGTAGCTATAAGGAAAGAGGTGGTGTATTTTCACAAAGAAGTATGAAGCCACTATCAAGCTCTCAATCTCCTTTAACATTGAGAAGTGACAATGCTTATAGAGAAATTCAAGGAATCTCATCCAAACATCACTTTGGTCAAAAACTAACAAGACCCAAATTCTAGAAGTTAAGTTTTGAGAAGTTAGGAAGACCTCGTTGGTTTTGAACCTGTTGCCATTCAAGGTGCATAGATTTGAAAGAGCACAAGCTCCACATTTTGAGATTTTTTGTGGGGAGGTTTCATTTTGACAAAAGGTTTTGTAGGTGTGCAACTTCACAGGTGCGCATGTGTGTGATTCTAGTACACCAATGGTGGCACCGACTATTAACTTTGAGTTTCAATTTTAAGGAATTTTCATTCACCGAAAATGCTTTTTGGAAAGAATTCAATGGGTAGTGATGCCCAAAAGAGCTCGAGTCTACATTTTGTAAAGTTTCAATGCCTCCTAGTCTTGTCTTCTATCATTTTCTTCTTTTTAATTAGTTTTAGAGTCACATAAAGGTCCATGCACACATTAATGAATAAAATTAAGTGTGTAGGGCTACTTAGCACCTAGTTAGGAGTTTGTTTAAGCATAGATTTCATAAATTAGTGCTTTTAGCATGCTTTTCACAAGAAAAACCTCTACATCCAAAAATAAATTATAGGATGAGATTTATTATAAATACATCATTTTAATAAGTATTACCCCTAATATTTTGATGCAATAAAGTATGCTATTAGTACTCTCCTTAAGCGTGAAGCTTGTCTTATTGCAATGTGTGTTTACTTTGAGAATTTTATGTTCATAAATAATGATGGAGCCAATGGTTTTGTTGTGTTGAATGATTAGAAAATATTTTAGTTTAGGTTTTTTTCTTTTGTTAACAAATTCTTTTTTTGTGGTGAATTGGAGAAAGGATCACCCTTATGTTATTGCATAGTGATTTGTCTCATTTTTGCATACTCTTCATGGCTGCACAATTTGATGAACCGTCAAACACCTTTGGTATTAATTAGTTTCCTTTGATTATTTTAATAAAGGATTTAAGGATGAACTACTCCTACTTTCATTGGTTTCCTACCAATCCTTTTTAAGATTTAATTCACATATGCATTATTGCTTTCACTTATGTCCTTTAAAAATTTTATTTTCAATAATCTGCTTTAATTTCTTATTACTCTATCTCTGTCATTTTCTTTTGAAACATGGTTATAATATAACTTGTAATACATCATAAAATAAAAGAATAAACAATCTTACATTGGATTTTTTTTAGGTTTAAAATTGTGCAAAATTGTCAAAAGGTACCAATAGAGGCCTCCTTGTGGACATTCACATTTATCTTCCATTGAACTATCCAAGGTGTTGAAAAATAACCAGCCATAACCTTGGATTTGGTTACTTTAAATCAAATTTTCAAGAGAGAAATTCATGAGAAATTCTACCATTGGCATCGTGCAAAATGACTTCTCAATAGAAGTGTCACTAGAAGGAGGGTCATTGAAAACAATTCTATCCACATCATAGTTTTGATAGGCTTTCCATTTTCATAGTTCTATTTATTAGGGTTAGATAGGTTTGAAAGTGTGATTTTTTTTAGATTTGTAGCTTCATAACTTTGCAGGTTCATAGGCACACAACTTCACAACTTCGTAGGTTTGAAGGTGCATAGTTTTCCAAATTGGGCACTCCTTACCCACCATCTCCCTTTTAGCAAGATTTGAGGTATTTTCCCATTAAGCATGAGTTTATGGAACTCAATTATTTTTACAAGGCTTGTAGTGATAAAGGAATTTTGATACTCCCTTCACTCACATCACACATTCCATCATCATCTCCTACTTCACAACTCACTTTTTCTTCAACTATGACCAATCAGTATCAAAGCCAATCACCACCACCACCACTGATGGCTTTCTTTGTAAATGATCAAGAACTTTTGATAAGGCTTCAAGGTCCACTCCATGACCTAACAAAAAATCTTGTGAACTTCCACCCAAAGTACATTTATGACAAAATTCAAATAGTGGAAGATCACATTAAGGTCTTTAAAGCAATATAAAATAGGAAATAAATTCAACACAGGGTTGTGATACTTTTCTTGTTCCCTTAAAATTTGGGATAGATTGCATTCAACTAGTATGTAAGCCTACCTCCAACTAGTGCCATAAATTAGATGATCTTTGAAAATTTATTCGTAGATAAGTTCAAAACATTTATCAATCTGGCTATCTTGCACCACCAATTTCTATCTATAAAGAGGGGTCCTAGAATCTGCAATACAAATATACCTCAACTTCATGAATCAACTAATAGCCATCTTCTTATGAAGGCTTCCAACAATAGATATCGACACCTTGGAGAAGGTCTTTCAAGAAGTGCTAAATTTTACAAAACAAGAAAATCCCAATAGAGGTGGAAACATCTTGACCATAATTAACCATGCTACTATGATTTCCTCTTATTGAATAGGAGCACAATTAGTTGTACCTAGTCAATTTCCTCCTTTGAACCTTGTGCTAGTGTAGAAGGTGGGTTCTATTACAACCCCTTCCAACCACTAGATGCAACCTTCTTCAAGAAAAAGGCTACTCTTCCCACTATAATGGAAGGCAATATTGTTAGAGTAATAAGATATTGCCTTATTGATCAATTTGATTTACTTATTAAGTCACTTATTATCTCTAGTTTACTTAATCTAAATTATAAGCATATAATAATTAATTCTTTTATTAATTATTATCATGCAACCTAGGTTAGATTTATATGAGGTTTTTGATCTACTTTTATAAGGATTGATCTCTTTGTAAGTTATTCATTCACTTTTAATAATAGATATCTCTTTTTTATCATCAAGAATGTCTCATCGATGGATCTAAAAATTACAACCTCCATAGCTTTTTTCTTCTCTCTTATGTGATAGGTGTTTGCATGTAGGTGATTTTTTGGAGTTGTGGAGTTGATCTTTCATCAACTTCAACATGGTGTCAGAGCTTGTTCATAGGTTTCAATCTCCTCAGGTAACTTTGAGGTGGGATTCTTGGACTAAGCGCCAATGTTCTCCTTTGGGTTTTGTGACACGACTTAACCACCTTTTATGTTCTATAAGTCTAGTGGTTGTATCAGGCATTGAAAGGTTGATCTTTTGGTGGAACGAAAACTCTAGGTTGTAAGAAGTGATACCATGTTCTTGTTCCATTTATTAGAGGTTTGGCTTGGCTTTTGTATTTATATTTTTTCTTTCAAAGGGTTTCAATTTTTAGAGGTGTCTTGTATTGGATCTGAGGTGGTCATTTTTTTTGGTGCATTTTGAGCCCAAATGGAACCCATAGCTGGATTTGTAGCACCCAAAAATTCCTATTTCCATATAGAATTTGTCCAATTTGGACATAGTTGGCTAGCAAGGAAAAAATTTACTACCATATCAAGGCACACTTCTCGAGGTAATGATTTATTTTTTTATGAAAAAAAGTAAATCACAACAAAAAGGTCTTTATTGAAAAAACTCATGATTTTATTTTTTTTAAAGGTTTTCCTTCAAAGAGTCTTGCCATTTTAAAACCTTTTTATTATTCCCAAAAAGGATGTCTAAATTAGCAAAGTATTGACACAAAAAGGATGTTAGAAAAGTACTGACACATTGCAGGCCTGTCGTAGGTGCTGACATCATCATTTTGATGACCTTCAAACCATCTCTTCTATGATTTGTTTTGTCCTAAAAAACTATTTGTAGTTTTTTGGCCATGTCTTGGTCATACGAAAGCATTTTTTGACAAATGTTATATCATTGGAAAGCTCCTCTAAGCCCATCATGATGGTACAGGTTATTTGGATTTTTGATGCTTTTTAGTATCTTGTTTATGCTGTCAAAACTAGAAGTTCTATTTTGTACCTAGGAGACATATCTTGAGTATCTAATCTCTAGTTTGGGAATTGTTTATATCATTGGAAGGTCTTTCTGAGCTCTTTCTAGTGATGCTGGTTGTTTTTCCAAATTATCCTCGAGGCAAATTCTCTTTAGTCTTTCACTTTTTTTGCATTCTGGTGGATATCTTGGTTGTTCAAGTTTGGGCATTGATTTTGTTGCTTCACATGATTTTTCATGGGTTGTACTATCTCTTGTATCAACTTTATGTCTCTTTTGATCTTTTTTGACATTCTTTCATAGTATTTTTGCAAATGCACTGAGATAAAGTGCCACTGTATTGCATTTTGCGATCATACATATCTTTGTGTTTTGTTGTACTCAGACTACATCATATAATGTCTTGGGGGGTTGATGCATGATGCTCCTAAGAATGCTTCAAAATCAGGTTAGGGGAATTAAATGACCTCGAATAGGGCCAAAAAAAGGGGGATGAGTGAAGCTCTTCCATAGGGCTATAGAGTGCTTCGAGAGCTTTCTAAAAATGTAAATGGTTCGTGAATCGAAGCTACGGTTGAAAATCTATGCCTCCCGTAAGTTTGGTTACCATTTTTGGATTCTTCTAGATTTGTGCCAAATTTTAATGTAGCTTCTGGAGCCTTCTACTTGGTTGGTGGATGCCAACTAGCACTTTCTAGAATGTATTCCTAATTCTTAACCCAGGGTTTATTTAAGAACATTTTTGGCACTATAAAAGGCAGTTCAGAGTGGAGTTTGAGAGAAGGTACTGGGAGAAGAATTTATCTCCAAATTTATGCTATTGTAAGCCCTTAGGGCATATTTTGAAGTCTATTTTCTCTGTACTAAATGTATTAGCATATTTACATAGTTAATAAAATTTTCCCTTTCTTTTTGTGTCCATTCTATGCTTGGGTCATGTCCCCATCAAGTGGTATCAGAGCATACATTTGTCAGTGGTAGCAGAGCATACCTACATCAGTGGTATCAAAGTAGGAGTTCCTAAGTGTGCGAATAGATCATCGAACGTGAGGCAGTTTGCACCAGGACCTTGAGTTGGGATAAGTTTTTCAAGAAGTTCTTGATTGTGTAGACAGATCGCCAACTGTGAGGTAGTTTGCACAAGGTTCTTGTGTTGCACGAGATTTGTCTTCTAAAGATTTGAGCATGGAGAAGAGAAAGAAGACGATGACTTTTGTGATTGGATGGATTCTAAGGATTCCTTGACTTGAGAAAGTTAGGGCAAGAAATCAACAATCATTGCTAGTTGATTTGCAGAAGCAATTGAATGAATTAGAAGCTAAGTTGTGGAAAAAAGGAGCACGTCACCAAAAAAGGGATATTGATAATTCCTTGGATGCAGAAAAGATAGAAGATCTAGTGGAGTATCAGACATGTGATACAAAAGAAAAGCAAGAGGATGAAGAAGAATTTATTTGTGAACCAGAAGTTGAAGAAGATGAAAGAGAAGAGGAAGAGCATGAAGATGACAAGATTTATGAACCTAAAATAGATCAAGATGATTTGAAGATTGCAGTAATGGAGTAAAAGTATAGTGCCTTTGTTGGAGATCAAGCAAGTGAAGTAGTTACATGCATTGTTGATGACATGAATGAGACAAGAAAAGATGAATATGTCAAAGAGGTAAATTCTTATGAATTATAGGATGCTAAATTTGACATGAGTTTGAAAGATATTAATGATGATTTACATGAGGATCTTGTTCGTGATGTATGGTATGCAAAGGAAGATTGGTATGGTGTTGTTGGGTTTACTGCAGGTGTGATTAATTCAACTAGATTGAATGAGGATGAGATTTATACTTGGACAAAGTTCATTGCAAAGGAGAAATTTTGGCAACAGACACTTGTTCCAGCTAGGTGTTGGAAAAGAAGAAAGAAGGAAATATATCAGCACCGGATACTTGTTCCAGCTATGTGTTGGAGGAAGAGAAAAAAAATATGTTAATAGTGGCTACTTCATTTTGTGAATCCATACTCACAAAATTTTTCCTACCATGGGAGTCGGATGCAGGAGCATAATGCATCAGAAATAAAAATAAAAATGTGGAAGCCTTTAGTTAAGATGAATATGGTTGCATATCTTTCTTTTGGCGTCAAAGTGTGGGACACACTTTTCTATCTACCAAGGGAGTCTGATGTAGGAGCATCTTGCATGGGAAAATTAAATTATTAAAAAAAAAATTAAAAAATTGTGGAGGAGAGAGAAAGTGACGAAAATAGAAAGAAAATAATAAAAAATAGAAAAATAGGAAAAAAAGAGAAAAGAGGAATTTCTATTTTCAAGGTACATAGGTGGCGTAAATAGAAAAATAGTTCTCATTCCATTTATCGAAGTGTGTAGGTGGCATCTTAAGAAGTTTGTGGAAAGTTTCTTAAATCATGCATTTAATATTTGTTGTGATCCATAAGAAAAATGTAATTTTCTAATTGGGCCACATGGTGGTTCTTACTTGTATTTAGGTGGAAATTCTAGAAGGTTGTGGATATTGTAGAAAGTTGTGGATATTCTAGAATGTTATGGATAAATCATGCATTGGGTGGTAAGTGCCTATTTAAGGAAGACTTATGTTCATTTGTAATCAAGCTCTTCGAATGTAATCTCTTGTAAGGAAGCTCTTCGAGTGTAAGCTCTTGTAGTGAAGCTCTTCAAATGTAAGCTCTTAGTGAGGAAGCTCTCTTATATTGTAAGAATTTGGAGTTCTTCCATGTGGAGAATATTGTAGTGAATTTCAAGTATTAATGGATGCTTTATGAAGAATTTTGTCATCTTTTGTCTCCATATTGTTGTGATATTGGTTATTTATTGGTATGGATGGTGTGGCCCTTCATCAGTGGTATCAGAGCATACCTTTTTCAGTGGTAGCAGAGCGTACCTACATCAGGGGTTTCATGTTGGCCATATTCTCCATCTTCCTTTATCAATTGACTATTCCTTCCATGACATTAGCCTCATGATGTATCGATGACACATGTCATTATAGATGTTTGTACTTATTTTGCACTCTCAATGTTCCTAGTTCTTCTCTCTACAAGAGATATTACATTCAATTTTAGTGTTCATGTCTTACCTCTCAACATTAGAGGCGGGTTATGTTTATTGTATTGGTTTCTTGGTTTGATGGAGTGAGCTATGTAAGAATTTTCCTTAGGGAAAAATCACACCAAGATTAAGAAGCTCAAGCACTAGCACAATATGGACCAATTAAGTATGATCAGAATAACAATAATGAGAATATCATTGTGTACATACACACTAGGAGTGCCTAAATATAAAGGCCTCTAGAATGACTAGGAGTCAGCAAAATGATAAGAGGCACAACTAAGAACATGTCCACTAAGAGTTGATTATTCTCCATTGAGCACAGAAGTTAGTGCGATGATGAGACGATAAGCTTAACATACATGTAGCTCATAAAAAGATGTAGACACAATGTTCTTAATTAGAGTGCAAACAACTATGTTGTCTACATGACAACTCAAATAAATATGCAAACTCCTATGTTGTAGACACCATGCGCTAAATAAGAGTTGCTAACTCTTGTGTTGTCAACTATTGGTGTAAATAAGTATTTACTTATTACACTTACTTAAGTTTTACTTAGGTTAATGCATTATTTAATTATTTTTCATTATTTAATTATTATTTTAGGTGAGACACTTAGGAGTTTGTGAACTCTCATTGAGTTACGCAACTCTAATTATGCACATGGTGTCTACAACATAGGAGTATGCATCATTCATTGAGTTTTCATGATGACAACACAATTTTCTGCACTCCTCATTTAGCACATGTTGTCTACACCATTGATTTGAGTGCTACACCATTGTAGGCTTATCTTCACATCATCGCACTTAATCCCGTGCTTAATGGAGGATAACCCATATCTGGTGGACATGTACCTGGTTGTATGACATATCATGATGCTAACTTCTATGCATTCTAGAAGCTCTCCTGAGGCCTTTATATTCAAGCACTCCTAGTGTACTCTTGAATCTAGTTATTGAATGAATCTCATCATTCTGATCATACTCTATCTATTTTGGTCTACTGTGTTCTTGTGTTGAGTTCTTTAGTTCTTGGGCGAATTCTGGCCTAAGCCAAATTCTTACATGGTATCAGAGACAAGGAGGATTCTCATCACGTAGTCATTTGAGACCGTTCATGCTTTAGCACCTCGACACACATCTGGAGGATCTGCAAAAATTGGGAGCATCTAGAGCCAGATTTAACCTCAATGTTGCATCTAGAGCATTGATTCGATGAAGATTGACTATAAATTTGCCCATATTGGGTGAAAGTTGACCAAGAGGCAAATTTTTTTTTGCAAACCGACACTCTAAGGCACCAATTTGCAATTGGGTATGATTGTTTTATTTGATCTGATTATTTGATTTTCGGATCTGTATTCAATTTCTTCTCTACAATTTATTTCCGTATCTGGTATTTTTAGAATTATTTTTCCAGGGAAAATAATTTTTTTTTTGCCGAACCGGGCAATGACACCCTGGCTCAATGCTATATATTGGTGGTGGATTATTGTAATAATTCGTAGGGTTCATTTTTAATTCACAGGCTATTCTACAAGCAGCTTGTAAGCCTCTACTATTGTGTACAACACGTAGGCCAAGGTCAATCGACGAACACACATTTCAGCAAGCATCGTATTAGAGGCATCAATTTTCAAAATTGATTACTAAAATCGAAAACCCAAGAGCCACCATGGGGGACTCATTTGGTTGTCAAGTCTATGACATTCCTTTTAAAAACCAAAGCATCGCTGCCCACTGCCAATGTGGGACAAACTCTCAAAAAATCGGTGATCGCAGACATCTTCCCAGCAATGATAGTGAGAATCTCAACATTGTTTGGCATATTCTTCTCATTGTGTCTTCTCTGACAAGAAACCCTATGAGCTCTAACTATCCACCACGCGGCTCATTCCGTCGACTTAGGACAATACCCTCTGCATAGTCAGTATGATAGCAGTGTCTATGCCATGCAAACAGAAAATAGAGCCGTGTCCATAGTTGAGTCATCACAGAAGTCAGTGATCCTACTTGGCCCACACAAGCAGACTAGTCAGCACTGTGTCATCATCCCAGTCAGTGCCACGTAGGTCCTGCCAATCAGTGCTGCATCATCGTCACATGTATGGCTGAGTATAGTCATCAGCATCCATACATGCATGACCGAGTAGACACATCAGATCCCAGTCACTAGGCCGTGTTGTCATTTTCCATACTTTTCGTACAGATTCGTACAGTACGAAATGATAGCTCAACTGCCACGTCATCTAGGGCTCTCTGTTTCCTGATGTCATCAATTTTTTAAGCCAAAATTTGACAGCCATTTGGATGTCATTTTTGGGTAAAATAGAACTACTGTGATGGATGTATGATTGTCAAATTTAACCTCATGGTTCACTGATGCAACCCCTCTCCAAATCAATTTTGGTTTTTGTAGTCCGACTTCAAGAGGCTATAACTCGCACATCTGGACTCCAAATTAGGTGCAATTTTTTTTGAAATTGGGTAAAAAAATTTAAATTTTTCAGTGGTGCAGCTATTTTCTGGTTTTGGTGCACAGATTGTTTAGAAATTGCATTTTTTGGCGACTATACCTGGATAATAATGCATTTTGCAACTTCAAACACTTCGTACAAGCACATCTGGAGTCGAAAACAAGTTTCATTTTTTTTGAGAGTGCGTATTTTTTTGTCTACTTTCTAGATCTGGTATTAGATTATAGGGTTGTATGGACAAAATTGTTACTTTTAGCAATAGGGCCTTTCTTTGCTTTGTAATGCTTCAAAATTGTAGCACATTGTAAATTTTTGGATTTGTACTCTATTAAGAAGTTGTAACAAGAAAAATCAGAAGTCCACGAAGGCCAAAATTGGCAAGTGGCGCATTGTAATCGCACTACTGGTAAAGTTCCCAAAGCATCTATTTTGGGGGGGATTCTTGATTTAGTGAAAGGGGGGCGGGGGGGGGGGGGGGGGTGTTCTTCGTGTTGTGTTCTCTCTTTTCTGCACTTTTCTTTCATTTTTTGCATTATGGGAAACTTTAAGTTTCCTAAATTAACTCCTCATAACTATGCTTCATGGTCAATAATGTAATAATCTAACTCTTTCTAAACCAGCAGGTAATAATGTATCAACAAGTGAAATTTCAGATTGGGTAGCCATGGATAGAAAAGCCCTACGTGATATATGTTTGTGGGTAGATGATGAGATCATGTATCAAATTAAGAAATGTACTACATCCAAGGAAGCTTGGGATACCCTCGAAAGCCTTTATGGTAAAGTGTTTGAAGAGGATGCATTCAAAATTGAAGATGAGCTTGTATCCTTAGATCGTAAGTCATATGACTCAATACTGGACTTCATCATCAAGGTGAATGAATTAAGGACAAAGATTATTGATTGTGGGAGTTCTATCAAAGATGACAGACTGATCTATCTCATCCATAACAAAGCTGCCATCAGAATATTCCACCTTTGTATCTTCTTTTAACACCTCAAAGACTGCCTTAGGGTTTGCCTACTAGAAAGTCACTTTTGATGAATATGCTAAACTATTGGATGATGAAGAAAAGAAGTTGAGATCAATGGGGATTCTCAAATCACCTCAGTCCAAAGCATTGGTGGCCAATGAGGGTTCTCAACATTCAACTAGACAATCTTCTAATAAAGGAAAGGATGCAAAAAAGACAACACCACAATCCAATCAACAAGGCAAGTCCTCGAATTCCAACAAGAAAGGGGACAACAATAAGGAGAAGAAGAAGTGCGATTATTGCAAAAAATTGGGTCATGAAGAGCATGAGTGTTATCTCAAAAAGATTGATGAGTTGACTCACATCATGAAGAAACATAATGTTCCATTTCCTAGTGCTTATAAGGAGAAAGGATTGTCTTCAAATTCAAAGGGCAAAGGGCAAGCATTCATGGCAAATGAAAACTCTTCAAAGGAATGGATATTTGACTCAGGTGCTTCATATCATATGGGTTCTTCAAAGGAGGATTTTTCTTCATTGAATCACTCAAAGGTACCACACATCTTCATGGGAAATGATAGCAAAATGGAAGTTGAAGGGAAAGGAAATGTGGAGATGGAAAATGGAGAGTTTCAAGAGGTTCTCTATGTTCCAAACACAAGTTCAAATCTCCTTTCAATCTACCAAGTCACTCACTTTGGAGATGGACATAGAGTTGAGTTCCTTCCAGCCTCAATAAAAGTGCACAATCTTAAAGATGATTCCTTGGTTGCAGTGAGGAAAGTGAATGATCATAAGAGGTTATACTTTTTCTCGCATTTTGTACCCAAGTCTCCTTCAAGAGCCTTGTTAACTCAATCAAATTCAAACATGCAATTATGGCATGAGCATTTGATCATCTTGGCTACCGCTATCTTTAGCAACTTTGCACATACCACATGGTGAAAGGTCTACCTCAAATCAACTTTTCTAAGGGTAAATGTTTAACAAATTCAATGGATATGCATCTAGAAGGGTAGTTACAAAGAGGGAAGTCTTCTAGGGAACCAAGTGTTCTACAGATGGTTCACATGGTATTAGCAGGTCCATTTGCATTCAACCAAAGTCGCTACATACATACCTTTGTTGATGAATTTTCAAGGTTTACTTGGGTCTACTTTCTACATAGTAAGGATGAAGTGTTGGAAAAATTTCTAGCCTTCAAGGCTCATGTAGAACAGAAATCCAGAAAGGCCATCAAAGTACTCCGCATGGACAATGGAAAAATAGATGTGAACAGAAGACTTAAAGAGTTTTGCAGACATGAGGGAATTGATCTTCAGACTCCACCAGCATTTAGTCTACATAAGAAAGATGTTGTAGCTTTGAGGATCCAAACTCTTATCTCTATGGAAAGTTGCATGATTCATGCCAAGTCTCTAGATCCATCATTAGAAGTTGAAGCAATCTCTAGTGCCACTCACATTCTTAATCGTTCTCCTCATCTAGCCTTAGATGGAAAAACTCCTTTCGAGGCATGGTGCAGCAGAAAACCTATTGTGACACACTTTAGAGTCTTTAGTTGTCCTGCATAAGCAAAGAGATCTTCTAGGGGTCATAAGGCATAGTCATCTTGGCCTTGTACTTTCATTGGTTATGAAGATGGTGTGAAGGCATATGGACTTCTAGATCCTGAGACACATCAGATATTTGTGGAGAAGGATGTACATTTTGAGGAAAGTTCGCCAAGCTTGTCCTCTACTCCTCTCCACACATCATATAGTGTGGACACTGATAGTGATTCCAGCAATAGTACTTCAATAGATTCAAACATGTGGAGTTCTGTCAACAGATACAGTGAGAGGTCACTTCATCAGTTTAGTCCACATGCATACATTACCACAGTGATAGGTCCAGAACAATAGGGTACATCCAGTCTTCCAGATACAGGTTCAGTAACAGATTTGGGGGATAATATTCATGATCTGCCTCTTCTTCTTGATGTAGAATTACCTTCTTCAGTTATCACGAGGGTCCCATTTGACTCTCTTGTTCATTCTCTACATGATCGATCCTCACAGGTTGAAGTGATTATGGATACTTATGATCAGTAGTTGCAGCAAGGTTGTTCATCAGTTGCAGAGATAGACAGTTCTTTGGGATAGGTTCTTTAGCCAGTTGAGTAGGTTTCAGAGATATCACTTATCCATGGGATTCTTTCCATGCATAGTGGAAGCATCTCAGTTGTACCTTTGGCATTTTTTCTTCCTAAGGGGAGGAACACCATTCTACAGTCTTGGATCAGCTTCTTCATTGGAGCAGTCATAGTTCGGCATTCTTCTTTGGGGGGGGGGAGCCCATCTTGTCTCTCTACCTCTTCTGATAATTCTCTTATGTATATACTGGATGTATGTCATAATGGGGGGGGTCTTGATTACTGCATCCATCGATGCATCCTTCTTTATCTCTCTTTTTGTGGGAGGATTTTTCCCACGAGGTTTTCCCTCTTTCCCCACTTTATGGGAGATTGCATATCATTATGTACATGGGTACCTAACATGGCCTAGTAGCTAGGACCCATATTGCATTTCATCCTAGATTTTGTAAGCTTAAGGGCATTCCACTAAGTTACACTTAAGGGGGGGTGTTGGTGTAAATAAGTATTTACTTATTACACTTACTTAAGTTTTACTTAGGTTAATGCATTATTTAATTATTTTGTATTATTTAATTATTATTTTAGGTGAGACACTTAGGAATTTGTGAACTCTCATTGAGCTACACAACTCTAATTATTCACATGGTGTCTACAACATAGGAGTATGCATCATTCACTGAGTTGTCATGATGACAACACAGTTTTTCACACTCCTCATTTAGCACATGTTGTCTACACCATTGATTTGAGTGCTACACCATTGTAGGCTTATCCTCACATCATCACACTTAATCCTGTGCTTAATGGAGGATAACCCATATCTGGTGGACATGTGCCTGGTTGTATGACATATCATGATGCTGACTTCTATGCACTTTAGAAGCTCTCCTGAGGCTTTTATAGTCAGGCACTCCTATTGTACTCTTGAATCCAGTTATTGAATGAATATCATCATTCTGATCATACTCTATCTATTTTGGTCTATTGTGTGCTTGTGTTGAGTTCTTTGGTTCTTGGGTGAATTCTGGCCTAAGCCAAATTCTTACATCAACAAGACAACTCATATGAGTATGCATACTCCAAGGTGTCTAACTAATAAATAATAAACCAATAACCTAAGTAAACTTAACTAAAGTGTAATAATAATTAATTATTTACACTAACACCCCCTTATTTTGGTTTCATAATGCACACTCCATTTTACCTAGAAATGGGGACCCCCTACTTTATTTTTTAGCTTTCCAGATTTCTTGTCTAGGGTCCAAGTTTTTAAAGGATTTTGTCTAGTGTTTTTGGTCAAATGTAGGTCTTGATATGCAACGCTAGATTCTGAAAATCATCATCTGAGAGGTTAAGTCATCTTTTGCAAAGAAAAAAGTGCACCTAGTGCACCTCCTCAGATGTTCTAGTGCACTAAAAATAGTAAAGTGGGAGGCATTTTAAACACCAAAAGGTGCATAGTTGTGCACTCTTTTTCTATGCAAAACCTTAAAAACAAATAAAAACTTCTTATTAGGGTGCACAGTAGCACACCTAATAAGGTGTGCTACTATGCACCCTAATAAGTTCTCAACACTTTCTACCTAAGATTTAGAGGGTACGCATCAACACACCCTATGAGGTGCACTGCTATGCACCCCACACTTTTTGATGGTAGAGTTACTCGCACCTAGCGTACCTCCGAGGTGCACCAGGTGCACCCTTTTCTGCATATAAGGGTTGCAAAATTAGGTTTTAGGTGTCTCTATCTTAGGGTTTTTGGGTTTTGTTTGTGTCAATTTTAGGGTCGATATTAATGGGTTTGATTTTCAACTCTTCAGACTAATGCTTGCTTCTTTGTGTAGATAAAAAAGCATCCTTAACTTGTCAGGGTTGTAACTTTTGACTTAGAGCTCAAAATTCAAAATTGTTTACACCTTTGGAAAGAAGAACTGAAGATCAAAATTTAGTCCCTAAAATAGTGAGCCTTTGACTACCCAGTTTTAGGGACTGATGAAAGTTTCAACCTCATATTTTGAGTAGAAGACCTTCAAAAAAGCCAGTTAAAAGGACATAGAAAAACTTGTAAAAAAGTATGAAAAGGTTTCAAACATTTGATCATTTTGGGATAATCCAGATCACTTGGTCTCTGATTGGGAAGGATTAGATAGTCAGAGAGAAGAAAGAATCAAGCAATTTACACTAAAGATCAAAGATACAGAGGTTAGATACATGAACCAAAATAGGTTCTTCATCTTATGGAACCATTAATGAAAACATTTAGCTTAGGTGCCTTGGGATTTTAGAAGCAGAAGGAGTCTTGGTCTTTGAAACTTTTTGGCTATAAAGAGGGAATAAATCATCAAAAGCATCAAAGTAAGTACACAAAAGTGATCTAAAACCCCATTTGAGAAAAACCTAGAAACTATTTTTTAAATTGAGAACTTTGATCTTTTGGCGATTCGAGCACCTTGCACAAATTTCATTAAGGTGAGCAGGTCCATAGGTGCATAGGTGTGCATTTTTATAAAGTGTTGTAGAAGTTTTCTAAGAGGTGCATAGGTGAGCTGGTGCAATTTTCCAGAGGTGCACCGATGGTTAGCTACTAGTTCCAAAAATAGAGCTTTCCATGCATCGAAAATGCATTCTGACAGTAGTTTAACTCTGATAGATGCCCAATGAAGGATTAGCTTTTATTTTTGAGACTTCTAGACATTTCTAGTTCAATTGAAGGCTTTCTTATTCTTTTTTCTCTCATAAATTCTTTGTTCTGTGACATGTAAAGGCTCATGCATCCAATTATTGAAATAAAAATGGATGGAGTCCTACTAAGCACCAGTTAGATAGTTAGTTTGTATATAATTGGATTGTTTTATTAAATTAGAATCATATGATCGCATGAATATATCTCTCACTCTCAACACAAATTGAGGAGAGGATTTCTTATAAATACAAGATTGTAATATGTAATCAAGGCTGCTATTATTTTGCAATAAAATTATGCTTTTGGTGCTCACATTGGAGTGTAGTGATTCTTGCTTGAATGTTTCATATTTCTGTGAATTTATGTTCATGGAATTGTGATTGAGCCAAAAGTTTATTTCTTTTTTTATGGTTGTGTGATATTTTAGTTCCAATATTTGCTATGGTTTTATGAATTTTGTTGACATATCTAGCTCGAGAAGAAATCACCAAATTGTGCCTGCATAACTCTTTGTCTCACATGAGCACACTTTCCATGGCCTTGCAATTTGATGAAGAGTGAAACATCTTATGATTATCAAAGTTTCCCATCAACTATTGCATCAATGGAATTCAAGAACTGTTGCTCCTATTTTCATTGGTTACCTACTAATTTTTTCGAAAGCTTAACTCCCAGGTGTGTTGTTTTTGTAGCTTATGTCCATTGGGATTTTACTTTCATGTTATTTTCTTTAAAGTTCTTGGTATTTTCTTTACTAAACCCTTGTTAAATTAGGAATTCATATAGTTGCATTGCTAGATTGCATTCATCATAAGAACAAAAAATACCAAAAAAAAATCTCTTTTGTGGTTAATTTTGAAATAGCAAGCAGATTGATCATTTTATCCAAAATTGGTTCGAACTAGAAAAGGCCTCCTCATGAACAAACACATTTATCTTCAATCGAGTGAATTCCAATAGGTCACAAGATCACCTAGAACCTTGGAGTTGATCCCAAATTAACTTTTCAAGAGAGGATTTTGAAAGGATTCTTGTCATTAAACATCATGCAAAATGATAGCTCAACACCCCCCTTAAGTGCAACTTAGGGGAATGCACTTAAGCTTATGAAATCTATAATGAAAATGCATGATGGGTCTTAGGTCATGGTAGGAACCCATGTACAAATGCAATGCAATCTCTTTGAAAATGGAGAAAGATGGAGAACCTAATGGAAAACCCTCCCCCAAAAAGAGAGATGAAAAAAGAAGATGCATGAATGGATGGAGTAATTAAGACCCTACCATTACAACATAGATCATGTATATACAATAGAGAAATATGAGAAGGACAAAACTCCAGAAGAGGAAAAATCCCCCCCTGCCATAAGAGAGAAGAAGAAGGAAAAGAAAGAAGACAAGATAGTTGTGACCCCCTCCCCCCCCCCCCCCCCCCCGCCCCTCCCCCTAAAAAAAAAATATAGAATGTCAATCAGTGATAGCTGCTCCAAGATGAATGTAGAAGTTGATCTGTGACTGCTAAATAATGTTCCTCTCTTTAGGAAGAAACAATGTCATAGGTACATATGAGATGCTTCCCCAATGTGTAGAAAGAATCCTAAAGATGAATGGTGTCTCTGAAAAATGCTCAACTGTCCCTATGTCAATACTGTTAGTCGCCCCTTCCAACACTGCTAAAAAGAAAAAGTTCAAATCTAGCAAGGATAGATGTAGAACATATCCAAAAGAATCAACTGTCTCCTCAAATGATAAAGAGACATCCTACAACTAATATACATAAGGATCCACAATCATATCAACCTTGTAAGACTAATCATGTAGAGAATGGACAGGAGGGTCAGAGTGGGCCCTCACAACAACTGAAGAAGGATCTTCTTCATCAAAGAGAAGATGTATATCATTAATAATGTCTCCCAAATCTGTTATGTAGGACTCCACAAAAAAACCTGAAATATCCATCACGTAGTCATCCCTTGATTCTAGATTTGGAAGACAAGGTGTACCCAACTATATTGAATTACATGGACCTATCACTATAGCAATATATGCATGTGGAATTTGTTGATGTTGTGACCTTGTCTTGCATCTGTCAATAGGATCCCCCACAAATGAACCTGTTGAATCACTATAACTATTGTCACTATTAGTTTTCACAATGTATGAAGTATCGAGAGGATTAGAGGATAAGCTAGGTGAACTTTCCTCAAAATGATCATTCCTCTCTATGAATATCTCATGAGTCTCTAGATCAATAAGTCTATATGCCTTAACACTTTCTTCATATCCAATAAAAGTACAAGGCTTTGGTGGTGGTGCCTTGCATTCACTTGAATCTATATGTGTCAGTGTTTCACAATTGGTTTTTTTTCACACCATGCCTCAAAAGGAGTTATTCCATCTAAGAAATTATGAGGAGATCTATTAAAGATGTGATTGGCACTGCTTATAGCTTTGACTTCAACTAATGGATCAAGAGGCCTAACTTGAATCATATAACTTGCCATTAACTTAAGAGTTATAATCCTCATTACTACAACATTTGTCTTTTGTGCACTAAATGCTACAGGATTTTGAAGATCAATACCCTCAAGTTCACAAAAGTCGCTAAGTCTTGAGTTCACATATCTAATTTCATTGTCCATATGAAGAACCTTGATGGGTTTACTTGATTTCTTCTAAACATGACTCTTCAAGGCTAGAAACTTATCAAACACTTCATTCTTGTGATCAAGAAAGTAGACCCATGTGTAGCATGAAAAGTCATCAATGAAAGTGAGGATATAGCGACCCTTGCTAACTGATGTTAATGAAAAAGGGCCTACTAGAACTATGTGGAAAAAATCAAGAACAACTAATTCTCTCCAAGAATTCCCTATGTCAAACTTCTCATTTAGATGCATATCCATTAAACAAGTTGAACATTGACTTGTAGAAAAGTTGATTTTAGGTAGACCTTTGATGATAGTTTTTGAGTCAAGTTGATGAAGATAGAAAAAGGCAAGATATGCATACCACTCATGCCATAATTTACTTTGTGATTGTGAATGTGTCAACAAGGCATGCGAAGGATACTTAGACACAAAGTGGGAGAAAGAATAAAACCTTGTGTCATGATTAACTTTACCCACTGCAACTAAGGAATCATCCTTAAGATTTCACACTGTTACTAAATTAGGAAGGAACTCAATTTTATTGCCACCTCCATAGTGAGTTATTTGGTAAATTGAAAGGAGAATAGTGCTAAGGTTAGGAACATAGAGAACATCTTTGAACTCTCCATTTTCGAACTCAACTTGTCCTTTCCCTTCAACTTCCACTTGTGTATCATTCCCTACAAAGATGTGAGATACCTTAGACTACTTCAATAAAGAAAAGTGTCCTTTTGAAGTACCCATATGATATGAGGAACCTAAGTCAAGAATCCATTCCCATGAAGAACTTGAACTTTCCATAAATTCTTGCTCTTTTTCTTGTAAAGTGGATGGATTTGAATCCATGGAAGCATTTGGCACATTGATTTTTTTCTTCCAGAGTAAGTTTTCCAACTCATCTATTCTCTTAGTCTTGAAATGATGCTCATAATGATTTGGTTTCTTGCAATATGCACAAAATAGTTTATCCTTCTATTTGGAAGAAGAATTGCCCTCTTGTGAGGAGGAAGATTGTTTTATCTCTAATTATGATATTGGTTTCCACTATTTTTTCTTGTTGTAGGTAAAACCTTTTCCACCTTGAATTTTTTGGTTCTCATTACTAGTCACCAATACTGTAGACTTGGATGACTTGAGAATTCCCATATCTATCAACTTGGATTGTTCGAACATCATCATCTTTGCAAATGCATCAAATGAAAGCTTAGTGAAGGGATTTCCCATGGTCAAACTATGAGTGTTGTAACTCAAAAAAAAAGATGCATACTCTAAAGGTAGCCTCTTCAAAACTTGATGAATCAATATATCATCCTTCATGGGATTACCGCAATCCTTAAGTAGTGTTCTTAATTCATTGGCTTTGTTGACATAGTCTTGAATTGTGTCAAAATTTTTAGGATCCAATAGAAGTAGATCATCCTTAATTTGGAATCCCTTTTCCTCATCCACCTTACCATACAACCCTTCAAGCTTCTCCCAAGCATCCTTGGCATCCTTAAAGCTAGAATGTGAAAGAAGAGATCTCTATGAACACAATTCCTAATAATTCCTAAAGCTTGGTTGTCTTTAACTCCATACAATCTCTTTCCATGCAGTATAATTGTGTGAAGTTAAAAGTGGAGTTTAAGGTGAACCCATGATGCAAAGAATTAAAAGGAGTACAAGAGAGAAAGAGAGACACAAGAACACAAGACCCCCCTCCCCCCCCCCCCCCCCCCCCAAAAAAAAAAAAATGATGCTTTTGGCACTTTTTATATAATGCATTTACAATAGGCCACTTGTCAAAATGGACAAAAGTAGGCTTCTTATTTTGATGTTTATAAACTCCTCTTGGATTTCAAATCTGGTACTAAGCAATGTAGCTCAGATGTACAATTTTTTTGAAGTTTAATCAAAGCAATACAATGCAAAAAAGGACCTATTTGTGAAAGTAGTATTTCTATCCACACAAGCCTATAATCTAATTATAGATCTAGAAAGTTGACATAAAATTAAGCACTTTAAAAAAATGGAAGTTGAGAATGTGTCCAGATGAGCCTGTACAGAGCATTTGAATTTATAAAATGTAGGATTACATAGATATAGTCACAAAAAATTGAAATTTCTAATAAATCTATGCACTAACAACACCACTAAAAGGTTTAGGAAATTCTACCCAAAATAAATAAAAAATTGCACCTAATTTGGAGTCCAGATGATTGAGATATGGCCTCCTGATGTTAGACTGTCAAATCAAAATTGCATATAGTGAGGGGTCTAATCAAGAAAATACTATGTTAAATTTGATGTCTACAAGACCATTGTGGCAATGCAATCTGGCATGCCAGTGAGAGTTAAATGACATCAAATTTAGGCTCCTAAAAAGGTGATGTCAATGAAAAAATTCCCCTGGCTTATGTGGTAGTACTGTTACCTAACTATATTTGTTGATGTGGTGGTATGGAATTGTAGACATCTCTTGTACGGACCTACCACCGTGGAGCTAACTATGTCTAGCTAACATGGTTGGGGTCTTTATGGATGTGGAGCTAGAACCATGTGGTGGCTTCGTAGTGGCCAATGGTGTGGATGTCCACTGAGAAGTGCAGATGTGGTTGCCAATGGGAAGGTCACAAGCAAGTGAAAAATCTGACGAGAGGGAATCTAGAACTAGGAAGTTGGAAGACCAACATTGATTGCTAGAGTTTGTAGAGGGCTAGTAGGAAGTGCATCAGTGGTGGACACTTGTCATCGGTATGGGCAAGGAGATTAAAGCTAGAAAGTGGGGATTTTAATCCCACATTTGTTATGTTGAAGAAAACAATGTAATTTAAAACTATGATGCCACAGGAAGTAAAGTGGCTTGGTGAGCTATCATGTTATGAAGCCCTATTTCTCTAGTTTGTAATCCACTGTGAGTTGGTAGATGCCACAGGTTTATGTGAATGCAATGTTGGTTTGTGAACATTGGATTGTGGATGAATATTCCTTGGAATATTTTGTGGGTGCCACGATTTGACCACTCGGTTAGCCTACAAAAAATGATTCTCTATAGGTCTGATAGGACCAAAAATATTCTAAAAAAAATACTCCAAAAATTGTAGACTGATATAATAAAATATGTAGATCTAAAAATTAAATTCAGAGATCTAACTGATCATGCCAAATTCTACAAATCAGGCCTTCGGGTGCTGGTTTGCAAAAAAAATTTACCTCCTTTTTTACTATGGCCTAGGGTAGGCAAATTTATAGTCAAAATTCACTCAATTAACACTCCAAACATAATGGTGAGGTGTTCTTTGGCTCTAGACACTCTCCATGACTGTCATACTCCAAATCTACATCGAGGTCCTCCAAGAGGTGAAGCAAAAATGGTCTCCAATGGCTATGTGAAAAGAAACTCCCTTAGCTCTAATACCATGTAAGAATTTGCCTTAGGGAAAAATCACACCAAGATCAAGAAGCTCAAGCACTAGCACAATATGGACCAATAAAGTATGATTAGAATAAAAATAATGAGAATATCATTGTGTACATATACACTACAAGTGCCTAAATATAAAGGCCTCTAGAATGACTAGGAGTTAGCAAAATGATAAAACTTACAACTAAGCACAAAATTTAGTGTGATGATGAGAGGATAAGCTTAACATAGGTGTATCTCATAAAATGATTCTTTAGACACCATGTGCTTAGTTAGAGTATGAACAACTATGTTGTCTACATGACAACTCTTGTATTGTAGACACCATGTGCTAAATTAGAGTTGCTAACTCTTGTGTTGTCAACAAGAAAACTCATATGAGTACACATACTCCTAGGTGTCTAACTAATAAATAATAAAATAAAGCATTAACCTAAGTAAACTTAAGTAAAGTGTAATAATAATTAATTATTTATACTAACAAGCTATGTATTCAATATTTAATCCTATGTAGTAGGCAATTGTAGTGGCTGGATACCTATGCATTTTGGTGAGATGGATCATTACCATATAGAAATTCTTTCATTCCTATTTTTGGATTCCATGAAGACACCTTCCATCTTTGATTAATCATCTATTTAGACTTAGTCTTCTCTACAAGGGTATGTTCTATATAGTGGAGGTTCTTTAGATTAGTAGTTTGGTAGTGTTTGCAGGTTCATGCTTCAGTGGTGTTCTTGATGATCATCCTTTTATTCCTATCTTCTAGAACATTCTTTCCACCTCTTTCTGGAGTAGGTTTTTTCCCATGTGGTTTTCTGTATTTCTCCTCTTTTCAAAGATTCAATTGTGCTTGGGTGCCTCATCAAACCATGTTTCTAGGACCCAAATTTACTTATAGTAGTAGTTTCTTGGTTTTTCTTAAGGGGGGGTGTTAGATTAATAAGATATTGCCTTATAAATTAAATTATTTTGATTTAATTATTAAGTCACTTATTGTCTCTAGTTTACTTAAGCTAAACTCTAGGAAAATAATAATTAACTCTTTTATTAATTATTATCATGCAACCTAGGTTATATTTTTGTTAGTGTTTTGATCTCCTTTTATAAGGATTAATCTCTTTGTAATTTATTCATTCACTTTTGATAATAGCTATCTCTTTTTGCTCATCAAGAATGTCTCATCTATGGATCTAGCAATTCCAACCTCCATAGTTTTTTTCTTTTCTCTTCTGTGATAGGTGTTGCATTCAGGTGATTCTTGGGAGTTACGGGGTTGATCTTTCATCAACTTCAACAATTATGACTACTTAGCTAGAATAATTGAAGAAAACCATGGATCAAATCACAAATGAGCTTAGGAACCTTTGTTTATTATAAGGAAAGAAAAATGGTTTTCAATGCTCTAGTGGGGCTTAGAATAATAATAGTTACAACTAGAACCATACCAAGAATTTCAATATTATGGGAAATAATTTCAACCCTACAGATGATAACAATAGATTCCTCTAGAAAAATTGCCAATGTAACACTAGCCTAAATAATAGAAGTATCATGACCAACAATAACAAAAACAATGACCAATTTTCTAAGATTAATCAAATGGACATGAGCCAAAATGCCCCTGACAACCTACTCCTCCATATCCTTGAGCCAACAACAACACTATGCCAACATGTGTGCCCATTCAAACTTGACATACATGAAACACCCCTATTATGGTAAGGAATCCAATGTGATTCACTAAAAATTACAGCGTTATAGAAGAGCTCAAGAATAGAAAGGGAGATATCTCGATGTCTGACATGATACAAAGTTGTCCTGGCTAGAGAGAGTCCTTTCTTAAAAACCTCAACCATAGTAAGACAACCCTTGGCATGAATACTCATAAATAACCTAATCCTTAAGTTATTCTATTGAAGCCATGTCCACTATGTTCAAAGAAAGGTAGAAGTCTCAGCTTTTCTACTAAGCATCATAATATTTTGGAAGAATGTCCACAATTGTGTCATTGACTTAGGTGCTTCATTCAATGTTATGCCATTATCCCTATGCCAAATGTTGGGAGTCGCACCTCAACCCACAAATATGGTGTTTATACAACTAGACAAGATAGAGGTAAGGGTTATCTACATATTGAAAGATGCATATACACAATTAAGTATGGTTCCCTGAATTAGAGACATCATGGACTTTCATGTAGTAGATATTTCTTAGACATATGAAATGCTTCTAAGAAGAGATTGGACTAAATCTTTGAGAGGATGGTTCTCCATAAACTTCAATCATTTGTGGTTACGATGGAAAGGACTCATCAATCAAATCAAGTTTGATATCGAGCCTAAACACTTGAAAAAGATAACTAAATATAACACTTCCAATGAAGTATTTTTGTTTAGATAGACTTATGATCCTATTAGGTCCTTTCCTTGGACAAATGCTTGGTGGTAGAATCCAATGATAGCCTTATCATGGGTGTAGAAGGATTCCCTAAGGAAAACATGACATTAACATCATCTATAGATAACATGGTATCAAATTTGCAATACCTTGGTCATGAGAGAGATCCAAATGTCCTATTACTACTAGGATTATTCATAATACATATCACCATTTATTTAGAGTTCAAATGGCCAAGTTTCCTAGATGCATTAGCTCAAGCCATGACAAGGTTACCTAAACTGATAGTCAATTATCAGTCATCCAACTATGCCTCTGAAGAGACATCAAGCCAAGGTAATGCTTCTCTACTTGAAGAAATATTGATTCAATCCAATGAGGCCTTCAAAGATGGGAAATTTCATGAGAACATGGATTCCTCCTATAGCAACACAATTTTCAATGGAGGGTGCCTTCCTCCTCTTCCAAATGGGTCACTCCCTATATATAGACGACAATATTTTATGTAAGGACAAGGTTGGGTATCCATCATGATACATCCCAAACCCCTAGTTGATTAGATCCAAGATAAGAAACACAAGAAATATGTCCTTGAATATGAAATTTTTAAGAAGGATGCACTAGGACTAATAAGAGGAAAGTGTTGAAAATAATTGGTTAGTTGTGTATTGTCTTTGATGTTACACAAAATGTCATATCTTTTCTAGTCAGTGTATGTTGAGCTCACTTGGGTGATGAAAATAGTTTCCTATATCTACCAAGCATTCTAGCCTTTACCAAGTTTAGAAGATAGTGTCTATCGAGTTCACTTAAGTGTCAAAGAGAAATTTGCAAAAGTTGAGTGTTAACAAAGCTCACTCAATTAATGAATGAAAATTTGGATGTAACTAGTGTTAAATGATCTCACTTAGTTACCAAAGAAAGTTTGTGAAGATGCAATGTTAATTAAATTCACTTGGTTATCATAGGAAAATTATTTCTAAGTTAGTGTCTACCGAGCAAAGTTAGCTAATGAAGGATTTTCTTGTTTTGGCATATTGAGCATAATGGATTTGTTTGTTGGTTCTAGCCGACTGAGGTGATGAATATTAATTATTCTAAGATGTATTCAAGCTAACTTGATAATGCATAAGGTATAAGTATAAAGTCAAGTTGAGGATTTAATGTGCAAGTAAATAAAAGAAAAAGAAGATGCTTAGAGGAAGTGAATCAAAAGGATAAGCAAAATATCCTTTTGGAGATGCAAAGATACATTTGATCAGAAAGGATCAAGTATTTGAGAAAAAATTGAGATATATAATCAGCAATTCAGTTGCATCATAAATTAGGTCATCTCATTGTTATTCTCTAACCATTGCAGTAGTGATATAAATCTCTTAACAAAGTTGTCTTAATAGCTATTTGTAAATCCTCTAACAAGGTAGAATTTTTAGATTTAAGTGTCTAAAGACCTCTAACAAGGCCACTCCTAAAAAGGTGATTAAATCCTCCAAAAGAGTCACACATAATAGTGTGTTTTGTAACCTTTAATAAGGTTGGCTCTTAAGAGGGCTCACTTTAGTAGAGTGAAAATTAGTAACTAGTTGCAATCAATGGTTTTTCCCAAAATGGGTTTCTACATTGAATCTTAGTGCCACTTGTGCTCATGTTATTTCTTTTATGTGTATGCAACTAAGTTAAGTAAGGTTGATCATAGATTATATCATAAGATTTTCATGTTAAGCATTTACCAAGTTACAATATATTATCAGTATTAACCAAGTGCTTGTGTGTTTTTCAAGAAACAATATTATATTGAAGTTTATATTTTGTATTGACATCTAAGGGATATGGGATTTAAATTAGTGGTAACTATGTCACTCCTCCCCTCTCAATTATTCCTCTTATATTTCCAACAGAGAGATGTAATGGGTCTCCAAGAGAAGGGCCTTCAATAAAAAGATAATGGAAAGGGTATGGAAAAGTAATCATAAGATGAAGAGAACCAAACTAGATGAACTATGGATGCTTGGGTACTATAGTTTAGATCAAGCTAATCAGCCCAAAAGGGAAATCTTTTTACACAACATATTGCCTCTAGTTTCTATGGACTAATAATGTGGCTAACTATGAGGCTTTGGTAAGAAGATGCCTTTTCAACCTTGAAAAAAAGGTAAGGCACTCGTAATAGAAGGGGAGTCCCAATTGGTGATAGGAAATGTGAAGGAAACCTATTCGTGTAACAATCAATGGCTAATGGCCTATCACAAAAGCGTCTAGGACTTAATTGAATATTTTGAGGCATTAAGTGTAAGACCCATCCCTAGAAGAAAGAATACAATCACAAATGCCTTTGCTATCTCGACTAGCACATTAGAACAAGTAGAAAGAATAAAATTGAAAAGATTCTCGGTCAAACTAGTTGTTTCCTCATGTAATCTAGATAACATCATCAACTTCCAAGTCTTTCAAGATGACCAACATATCCTGTAATTTATCATGTGTAGTGGCCTTTTTAAGGGACAAGTAATTGATGAAAAACCTAATTAAGAAGAAAAAGAAGAAGTCAAAGATCAAGATGGCATCCTAAGCTGAAAGACTAATACCATGGTAGAGTTAGAACACATCTTTGACAAGGATGAATCAACTCGTGATAAAAGAATCCCTAAAGAGAAGGAAAATAATGGATGTGACTTTTAGAACTTGGGAACTAAAAAAGACCCCAAAATGGTCAAAATCAGGAAGGCATGTAATGAAAAGGAAAGAGATAAGATGTTACACCTACTCATGGAATATAGGTATGTCATTTGCATGAAGTTACAAGGAACTCAAAACCTATGATCCTAGATTTATCACATAGAATATTCCCCTCAAGGTGGATGCTAAACTCTTTCAAAAAAGGTAGAGGCATGTGAACCCAATCATTAAGTCTATGATAATGAAGAAAGTCTAGGAGTTATTAAATTATTAGATCATTTTTACCATTAGATACTCAACATGGGTGGCCAATTTGGTACCTGTGAGAAAGAAGAGTGGGGAAGTTAGACTTTGTGTTGATTTCAAAAATTCGAACCAAGCTTCCTAAAAAGACAAGTAACCATTTCCATCACTTGATGTAATGTCCCCATTTTAGTAGTTGACCAAGTGTGTGTGTGTTAGCCTTGTTCTACATGGTCCTGAGGGCTAACGAAGGGTTTAATGGGATCCTGGAGTGTTTTTGCCTAGTCATTTCCAGTTTGGGCCAAAACGAAGTTGATTTACTCAATTTTAGGCATACTTACTATTTTTAGTAAGTCGGCAGGACACAGTGCAGGTCAATTTTGGTGATTGAATTTGATACTCCTCGGTGAGATCTTTTCGATGAGCTATCACTTGCATTATTTAGAGTCTGATTGCTAATACATTTTAATGCCTGAAGTTTTATTAAAGTAACGTCTAATTTAATTGTAAAATATTAAAGTGTTACTTTAATAATTATTTTATGGGGATGTGTACCCAAGGGAGACATAAGGGGTATTTTAATATATGTTTTATATACTACACATCTTTTATCCCACATTGCTCATATCAGTTGAGCGGACCCTTGGAAATAGAATAAAAGGAAGCATTTGTGGCTTCATTAGCCAGGTTGAATATGACAAGAAATTGGTGTGTGAGTTGCAACTCCATTCTTGGCATTTGAGGACGTTTATCCTCTCTTGTAACATTCTAGACATCATTCCCTTGGGGTTTGGCCTTTGGAATTCTTTGTTATCAGCTTCATTATCAGGCAATTTAGTTGCATTTTCAACTACAGGCAAATTTGGTATTTTGCTCATATCTTCTTCACTACTTTTCCGACGCTTATGCCGCTTTGAGGGAATGATATTACGAAGGTAGTGGACTGATTGAAGGACAAAGCACTATAGCAGCAAGTTCAAAAGCATGGGCTGGATTATTATGTCAATACTGCTAAAGTAATTAGTGAGTTGATAAATCTGCCATGTATTTGGTTTTATGAATTCTGAAAATAACATTTTATTAGCAGCAGTTCATTTCCACTTTGCATATTATTGTAGTTTCTTTCTTGTTTATGTTGTATGACACCAATTCCATGCACAAAACACAACAAACAAATAAATGTTTGATTTTCAGAGTTATAAGGGGTTTAAAACATTAAACGGAGAAATAAGAGGTTGAATGCAAACTGTTTGACAAAATTCCTTTCAGCAAATTGGTTTAGTTTTTTGGGACATCCAGGGGTGCCCATTACACTTGATGAAGTTTTATAGATCATGAATGGATCCAAAATGATGTCTTCCATTAATGAATATTCAAGGTACAACCAAGTGATAGTAGATGAGGAAATCATATTGAAAATCACATTCATTATGAAGTGGGGGATGTTTGCATATAGAAGAATGCCCTTTGGATTAATCAATGCTAGCACAAATTTTCAGCTACCTATGTATGAAGAATTCAAGGGGCTAGTGAAAAAATGCATTGTTATCTATATGGATGACCTCACCATCTTCTCAAAAAATAGAAGTGACCACATAGCCGATTTAAGGAGAATACTCAATTGGTGCAGGAAATATGATATTTCCCTCAACCCCAAGAAGTGCTTGTTTGAGGTCACAAAGGGGAAACTATTAGGTTAAATAATCTTTGAAGTTGGCATTTCAATTAGTCCCAAATGGGTAGAAGTTATCTTAAATTTGTTACCACCTAGTAGCCATAAAGAACTCCAATCTTTCTTTGGGAAGATTAATTTCATAGAGAAATTTATTAGTGGGTTTGCTAAAATAGTACAATCTCTAAATGATTTACTCAAAAATGGGAATAAAGCTGAATGGACTCCAAAAGCTAAGAATTTTTTTAAATTTATCAAAGTAGCCATTTCAATGACACTAGTATTGGTAAGCCTTGACTACTAGTTACCATTCAAGGTTTACTCTTTTGCCATGAAATATTCACGTGCAGGGATTGCCACACAAAAGAGAGAAGGTAAAGATGAAAGACCTATCACCTTCATGATTTTCCTGCTAAAAAATGCAAAACTCAACTTCCCCAACTTGGATAAGAAATAATTTGCACTATTGAAGGTGATCAAGATATTCCAACATTACATATTCTAGAGCAAGCTATATGCTATAGTGCTTGACCCTATAGTCAAGTCCTTGTTGATGAAAACTTAGTTAGGGTATAGAAGAAAAAAATGGATGGCTATGTTACAAGAATTAGATATAGAGATCCAACTTTTGAAACTAGTGTGAGGAAAAGGATTAACCAAGATAATGGTAGAACACCAAGTGTAGAGTATAGTCTCACACATAATGATGAATCAAGGAGTGATCTTGGATATAAGGTATCAAAATATTGTTTATTTTCTTTTATAGAACTGGTCTCCCTAAGAGATGAAAAACACACAACGTAGAGCCCTAAAAATGAAATGTGAATCTTATATACTCCACAATGAGGAACTCTATAAAATAAATTATGAAGGAATATACCTTAAATGCATAAGTATCGAGGAAGCCAAACTTGTATTGGAAGAATTACACTATAAATATGGAACTGGACATGGTTTTGTTGAATTGACTTCCCATCAAATCTTAGGATTAGGCTATTATTGGCCCACCCTCTTCAAGGATGTTCACACCCATGTACACACTTGCCATATTTGTGAGAACAATATTAACCAAGAAAGGAATCCAACTATGCCCTTGGACTTAGTTCTTGAGGTTTGTCCATTTGCCAAATGAGAACTGGATTTTTTTAGACTAGTGAACCCTCCATCCTCTACAAGTCATACTTTCATCTCCACAACCATTGATTATAGCATAAGGTGGGCAGAAGCTAAAACATTCCATGGTTTTAATGCACAAATGGTCACTAATTTTCTTGAAGAACATATTGTAATTGGGTTTTGGATGCCCTTCTCTCTAGTATGTGACAAAGAATCTTCTTTTTTGTCAGTTTTCCTTACACAATGGGCTTTGGAGAATCATTTAATCCTCAAGTTCTCATCTAACTACTATCCACAAGGTAATGGAGTCACAATGTATACCAAGAAGAACATAATCCATGTTATAAAGCATTTGCTCATAGACAACCCTAGGGATTGGCACACACAGTTGAAGTATACCCTATAGACTTACTAGGTTTGCATCAAGAATGCTTTATGGACCTCCCCTTACTTGCTAGTCTATGGTTAGGAGCCTATTTCCCCCCTCAACCTCATGATTCTAGTGTTAAAATTCATTAAAGGGTATGTGGAAAATGTCAACAAAATCTACGTCAGGTAGATGAACCTCCTTGAACTTGAGGAAAAGAGAAGTGCATCATTGGATAACATGTCCAAACATCAAGGTATTGTCAAGCGGTGATTTGATAGCAAAGCCATAATAAAGGCTTTTACAATCTTGGATCTTGTCCTCTTATGTGACAAAGCCAAAGAAAAACATAGAAGCCACACCAAATTCTAGAGTTTTGGAAAGGCACCTACCAAATTACCAAAATATTAGGGGATAATACCTTTAGGTTATGCAAACTTGATGGGGAATGGGTCCTGTTACCCATAAATGGATTATTGGCATTGTGAAGTTTCCAAAATTTTAGTAAAAGAGGAATGCAAGAAACATCAAAGTATAATAGTACAAATAAAATAAATGGAAACAAAGAAGAAAACACCAACTCTTGGCTACAGAATTTGAGAATAGACAAGGAACAAGAAATAAAATAAAAAGGAGAAATAGTGTTGTAAAAAGGACTTCAGTGGCAATGACTATCAATATGGGAGTTACCAAGCACAATTTAGAAAACTCTCCATAACCCATGTCTAAATATTTGGGAAAAGATATAAAAACTATGAGCTAAGAATGATGTGTCGACTAGATCCCTCTAAACATATTCTCACATCTAGTCAATAGTAGTTGAAAGTTTGTTATAGGGGGACCTCTAAATTCACACTGATGGATGAAAGGGGTGTGTCTGAGGGTACCAAAAAGAGATGGTAGTCCCTAATTGGACAAGTCTGAAGGAATTAACACACTAAACCACACACTAAGCATGAACTTAAACCTAAACATAGGAAAAAATGAAATTGAACTTAGTCTATTTGCAAAATATGTATCTTTATCTATGTTTTAAGGTAGTATGCCTTTGCGAGTATTATGTTGCTCTTGTTTAGAATGTATTAGGGGATTTGTTTTATTAGTTCTTAAAAGAATGAATGATGGATCAATATGGTTTTTGATTTATCATTAAACCAGAATCATATTGCTCTAAGTGTGTTGTAGTGTCATCAGTGGAATCATATTTCCCTATAGGGGGAAAGGGTTCAATGGGACCCCCACAAAAAGTTCTTCAATATTATCATCCATGTAGGCTTCTAGGAGTAAGCCTAATTCTAGGGGGGGTGGATGTAGTGCTTGCCTCTAGGTTGCATTTTTGCTATCATGGTCATACTATGTTAGACTAGTTATTTGTTGATGGTTAGTAACATTGTTTTGAGACTATCAGATATTGTACTATGGATTCAGTTTATATGTGATGAGATTACTTAGACTCTACATTTCGTGGATGCATGATGATTATTACTTTGCTTTCAGTTATTGATGATGATTAGTTGGATGGTTTATTATCACATGTGTTTTATTATGGATACTTACCCCATACTTGCATGTGTATAGTGTGCGTGTTTGTTCTTATGTATGGCATTTTTGATGTGGTTAAGGAAGGGAGTCATAGTCACCTACTAGTCAAGATCTACGCGATGCACCATTGCCTACCATTTCCTGTTTAGCTTAGCATATATATATATTGTATGTACATGCATGGTTTTTATGCAGATTGCAGGTACCAGGTATTGACTTCCCTGAATTGCTAGGATGAGCGTACCCTATCGCACTATCTAAATGGTAAGAGAGCGGAGATAAATTCTCAAGTCCAAAGCCTAAACCCTTAAACCATTTGTCCTAGAAAGGTAGGACAAGTATCTGAGATGTTTTACCTTTCGAATGTGTCGGATGACATAATTCATGATTTTTAACCCTTTAGATTGATTTTGTATGGATTGCTCTATGATGGGTTTTCATATTTTATCTTGGATGTCTATGGTGAATTTTCTATTAATTAAGTCTAAATTAAAAGATTTAATTAATAATCTAATTATTTGGGAAAAAATTAAAATAATATCATGATCTTTTGATATTTTGATTTTAATTAATTAAATGGGGAATTAATTGAGAAAAAAATTAAATAAAAGAAATTAAAATAAATAATAATAAAAATAATAATAAAGTAATAAATAAATAATAATAATAAAAGTAATAAAAAAATTAAAATACAAGTTATAAGCTTGCCTAGGAGTAAACGCACCTCTTGATTTCACATATGTCAACAACATAGGAGTTAGCGCACAAATTAACCACATGGTGTCTACAACCTTGTGACTCATCTAGAAGGTTGGAAAAGACTCATGCTTAATTGTCAACACCTTCTGATTGCTTCTAGAGACATTCTAGGTGCTTCCTGAGAGTTCTTTATATCCAGACACTCTTAGAAGCTTAGGGAGCGTGTTTGGAGGACCCAGGAACGTTGGAGAAGGAAGGAGCTTGCTTTGCAGATTCTGAGGAGAAGCGAATTAGCATTAGTGTCCAAGTATACACTTGTGAATTTTGCATATGAAATTTTGCTTCTTGCACTTCCTATCTTCTTCATGTCTTTTGAATACTTTATGAGGATTTTTCATATCTTGTTGTATGCATTCTAGTTATGGATAGTTAAATTTCTATATGTGAAAATCCCACATGCGTAGATCTAAGGAATCTAGTGGATCAGGGTTTCAAATGCCTATGGATAGACCTATTTAAAGAGATTTAGAGAACAATTATTTTAAATGGAAAATTCTCTTTATAAAAAATTGAAAAAAAAAACCCATTTTGTTTAAAATTATATATATATCTGATCGCAAACATTGTTGTAAATGTATTCCTTTAAAATATACATCTACATTTACAAATATATATATATATATATACATATATATATATATATATATACATATATATAAGAATATATATACATATATATATATATATATACATATATATATATATACATATATATACATATATATATATATATACATATATATATATATATATATATATATATATATATATATATATATATATATATATGCACACACACACACACACACACACACACACACACACACACATATATACAAATGTTGATCTTTAAAAAGATGCAATGAAACAAATATCTATTAAAAATTTGAATTGGTTGGAAGAAGCATTTTTTTGAAAAGCGTTTAATATAATAAAAAAAGAATTTTAATTATGGGAGGGGGGGGGGGGGGGGGGGGGGGGGTATTCCCCCCTCATACCCCATGCTCATTGTCATTGGGCCGCGACCCTTACTTGCAGTCGCAGGCCCTGCGACAGCATGCAGGGCTCATAGTCTGCACCATAAAGGCAACAGCCTTTTAAAACAAATGCTATATGTAGATAAAGTGTTTCAAATTTAATTTTTATGTTATGTTTTTTTTATAAAGAATTTCGTTTAGTATAATGTTATAAAGTATTAATAATGTTTAATTATTGATTGTTATGTGTATTATTAAATATTAATTGTTATATTATATTTAATGTTATATAATATTAATTCATATTTTACTATAAATAAAATTTTATTAATGGAATTTTAGTTCATGAAATAATTGTGAATTATTAATTGAATGATATTCATTGAGTTGTTAATATAGAATTATTAATTAATTTAATTAATTAAATAAGTTATTTGGTAATTAAAGTTATGCGATAAAGTCTTAATTGATATGATTCTTTTAACGAGGTTGTAAAGTATTTACATTGAGGATTGATAAGTCTCACTCTAGTGACTTGAATAATGACCTTAGATATTTTAATGGTTGTCAGTGATGATTTAGAGACTTAAATTTAATAATATTTAATTGAGTTGTAGTTAAGAACATGAGAATGTTAAAGAGTCATGAATAGTGTACCTCTATACATTATTAATTAATTGATTTATATGATTTAATTAAGATCAATTAATAAAATGAATAATTTAATTAAGGGTTAAAGAAGATTAGTTAATGAGTAAATATTTACGCTTAAGTTATTCTTAGAATATTATTTTAAACAATGGAAAAATAATGCTATCGAGGGAACAAACGGGTTGAATTGTAGGTCAAATGATAAATTTTATACACTTGAAATATACTTGAATGAAAATTGAAGCCTCATATTTGGCATAACTTTGTGATTGCAAAAGAAAACTAAAATATGTGCTTGTATCTTGTTCTTTATGCTAACCATGCTTGGGGTTTGGGTGGTCCTAGAGTGTTGACCAGTTAGGACGTTTACCAGAGGCTCGAGGGTTATGAGTATGATGGTATGTTGATGTTATTTGATTTTGATCTTTCTAAACCCAACCATGGTAATGTGATGGTATGCTATATGAGATGTTTGTATTTACTAATTGTTATTGCTCACCAGTCTTCATGTGTGAAGCTGAGATGTATGTGTATGAGACACTTGAGCTAATCATTTTTGATTCATCGATCAGTTATCCTTGGATAGCTTTCCAGTCGCCATGATGGGACTAAAGTGTTGATTTATTTCTTGATGATGTCATGTTGTGACATTTTTTGACTCAACCATTTTGGAGTCTTCGATTAGTATTACTTTGAGATACTTTTTGGTTACTTGTTGAGAACTAATGATTATTGTGATTATCAGTGATAACTTTAGTTGCCAATAGAAAACTGTTGTGGTCATGATTATCTATGCATGCTTTTCATTTTCTCATGGAGATTTGATGCTCTTATTGTGGATTATCTTTTAGAATTTTCCTAGTCGCTTGTTCAGGACTAGGGTGATTTTATGTGATTATGGATTTGTGATTTTATGATTCCATGAGCTTAGGGTAGGTTATCTACTTGTAGTGTCAGGAAGTGGCTTGCAATGGGTGCCAAGGCCCTAAGAGGCTGCCAGGGTAACTCATTGTAAGTTGTCTTAATAAGTGAAAACATTCACACCTAATACTAAGTTAATTAACCTTAAAAAGATAATTGTTTTGTTCTCACCCATGCCTTGAGTGCTAGTACAGACTAAGATAGGAGTAGAGAGAACACTTGGTTGTGACCTTGCATTCCATAGTATGCCTTGTCTGTATGAGAGGATACTAGTGGCTGCATAGGGATCACTAGGGGGCTGGGGTCTATTGAGAGATTGCCAGGGTAACTCTAGCATGATTTGTACGATGACACTTTCCTGCTTGCATAGTAGGTTTCCTACATGTCTTTGTTGTGCATCTGGAAATTAGATATTGTTTTGTGTTGGAACCTTTGAGTTAGTATACTTTTAGGATTCCTAGACTTACAAAGTATTTGTGCTATGTGGTTTGATAACCTGTTTGGGACTTGAGATTATCTCCTCAACGCGGTGGGAGTGGACTGTTTAGGTTCCACGTAGTTGGGTGGTAGTGATTTTCCACTCTTATCATATGAGATCCGTTTGAGACACCATGGTTGATGCATTCTCTTGTTGGCATATATCTTCATTCTATTCATGGATTATGATGGTGGACATGTATCCTTATATTGATGATTTACATATGTTAGATGATGTTATCTTATGCTTTACTTTGCATGTTAGATTTCTTTTCTGCATATGATCTAGTATGTTTTTAGGAGTGACATTCCTACTCTGTCAATACCGGTGATATACTTTATTTCACGTATGTATATTCTTTTAAGCCTTTCATACCCTCTGGCATGTATAGTGGATGATTGAGCAATCGAAAATGTAATTTATGAACATTGGACTTTTCATTATTATTTTATGTGGATGTAGTATTAGATGAAATCATTAATAGTTAATTTAGATGTGATTCAACGTTAAGGGATCCTTAAGAATGTAACTAGTTATGTTTGTATGTTCATGTTTATTTTCAGTTAAATGATGTTTTTTCTTTTGCTACTATGTTATGAATGGTTCTACTTTCATGTTTAAAAAAAAAAAATGTTACCAAACTTAGTGAAACTTTAGGTTAATTCTTTGGATCCCTTGGCAGGGCATTACAGTTTATGCAGTGGATTGGACCTTTTGGTGGACCTTTAATAACATCAGGGACCAAGTCCAAACTTGACACATTGTTCAAAAGAGTACTTGTTGATAGAAAAATTCTTTTGGCATTTCTTCCCTTTTTAGGGCTATTTGTTGTGGTTTCACAACACACACTCCATTTTTTAATGGAAATAGGGACTCCTCCTTTTTCCCTTTTGAGTCATAGGATGTAACTCATCAGAATAGGGTGCCTTTTGGGGTACCTCAAAGAGTGGGAACATTACGTCCTAGGTCTAGGAGTCAAAGAAATTAGCCTTAAACAATTTTTGCAAGTAAAAAAATGAGTTTCAAAGCAATTTAGATAGAGGAAAGCACATGTGTACTTTGTGCACCTTTTTAAGGTGCGCAAGGTGTGCAACAACACTAATTAGAGGTAGCAGAGATATGCACATGTGCACCTATGCACCATATATACCTCTCAAGGTACATAGGGTGCACAAACCCTACCTGCCTATAAATAGGCTCGTCAGTCCCTTTACCTACACCATATTTTCTATCTCTGAGCTTGATTGTGCACCCTCATACCCTAGACACCTGCAATTTTTTAAATTCCACACATTCAAACCCCATTAAATTAAAGGTATAACTAAGCACAAATGTGCAGCTTGGGCACATAGGCATGATGTGTAAGTGTGTAAATCCTCATCTTCACAATATTCTCTAGGTGTGAAGTTGCACACCTTGTACACCTTATGTAGGTGTGCAACTCTATAGGGTCCATGCACGAGCACCCTACCTCTTGCCTTAATGCCTATGCACCACTATGGTGTGCATTTTCACACCATACACACACATGTAGGTGCACAACTACACTACCTCCATGGGTGTGCATGAAGGAATCCTAAGCACCCTATGTACCATATATACTTGTGCATGTCTACAATTGCACAAAGTGTGCAAGTGTGCATTTCCCCCCTTTTGGCTAGTTTTTTTATCCTAAATCTCTATTTCACTTGGATTTTTCTTTATTTTCCCTTTTATTACAATATTGACCTCTATCTATTGTATAGGTAAAAATGGAATCCTCATTTTTTGCAATATCTAAAGTATAAGCAAAATCCATGGAATTCAAGTTATAAGGAGCACCGAAGAAATGCCACTTCATAGACATATATTCAAAAATCTGTTATACTGTGGTTGGACATATAGACTAGAACTCCTTCCTACTCTTATGCAACAAACCTCATGAAAGGTCAAAGATGATTACCACAATGATCAGGAATGGATTATTCAATGCAGTGTTGTACCCTACCTTAGTACAATTATTTGAACTCTTCATGACCCTCTCTTAACATTATGTATCCAATGAGAGGCTATTGAGAACTATCATAGGAAAAACGGTTCCAGATCTAAGACTAGACAATATTGAGAAAGTATTTCATCTCCCACCTTTAGAGCATTTTTATAGCATCTCTTATGAGAGTGCCAACCAATGGTACATAAAGAATAGGGCCTAGGGAAAAGAAATAGTACAAAGAAGGTACTTGATCACCCAAACTCCCCACAATAGGAGGTCTTTCAAGGTGGACCTTACCCATAGATACATGATATCCAACATTGGATATTGCATCATGTTATTGAGATCAGTGATGGCAAGCCACCTAAAGGCGTGGATAGTCTATTTTATAAAAAATATCAAGATGGAAGCCATCATGATTGACTAGTGTACAATCATCAGTGACTCATTTCATGATCAGATAATGTTAGTTCAAACTGACCCTAGTTCTACATGACCTCCTAAATTGTATACCTATTAGTAGTCTAATTACCCTAGTAACCAAGACTGGCTAGAAGGGGTAATATCAAAGATGCATAGACATGGCCTTATATTATATACCTACAATTGGTAAAGAATGACCTCTGGGAGGGAAGCCCCAAGTATAGAATAGTAATTAATGCATTCATCTCTATGGTGATCTATTTTTTGGAAGGGGTTTACATAAAGAGACTATCTATAGAATCTACTACCAGGGTAATCCAAGTGGGAGGTTATTTCATTCACTTCAAAAAATTCACTTATATCCATCTTGCTGGCTCTCTCCTATGTCCTAAGAATCTTCCATGCTATCCATCAAATAGGATTATGTTGTTGGAAATTGCTAGACAATTAGACTCATCCTATGATAGAGTTATGAAGAAGCCATGGAAAACCTAGTTTTGGAAATTTACCATTTGTTCATACAAAGTTAAGTAGAAGCAAGATATATAAACATATGAGGTTGAGTGGGATTAATACCCTTTAGAGGACTACCCCTTTCAAGACCCTATTTTGACAACATCAACATGTTTTACCACATAGCAGGAAGGGAATTTGTACTTGAATTAGTAGTAGAGGATCATTGCCTTAATTGTGTGGATGGTTATGAAGTAATAGTAAAGGACTACTTTCAAATGGGAATTGCACTAGTGAAAAAGGTGCTTAACATGAAAATCCCCTTGAAGGTATGAGATACGAACACACCTGACATCCTTGATCCCATATATAATATTGAAAAGATATATGAGGAATGAGTGATAAATGTTGAGGTTGATTTAAAAAAGTTTGATGATATCATGCATCGGGCCTAGCATGTTATTGAGTTGTCAAGATAGTGGATAAGAAATCCTCTCTACCTAGATCTACTTCCCAAAGTTCCAACACTGCAAGCCCCAACTAAACTAGAAAAGGGAAAGTTGCTCAAAGTGACTATTCCATCCTTCTCTACCAAGTCTCTAGTATTCCTAAAGATAGTCTATGCCCATGCAAGGGATTTTGTGTATTTTAAAAGTTAGGAAAAGGGGGAAAGGAAAGAGGAAGAAGAAAGTGGAAGAGGCACCTCTTGCATGGCCCCAAGGCTAAGCCACTCCCTCTATCCAAAAGAAAGGAAGAATAGAGAAGATATAAGTTTAGATAAAGAGGAAGAGGTTGAAGGAAAAGGTGGTGACTCTCTTAATCCCCAAAACCAGTGAAGAGGGGGTAGAGAATGAAGAAGAGAATAAAGAGAAACATATTCTAGATAGAGGATGTTATAGATCCAGAAGGATGGACTGAGTCTATTGCCGAGAGTTGATGATATATTTTTGACCTCTCAAATTTTGATTGTATGCCCATCAAGACCAAGCTATATGAAGGATGAATCTATGATACCCCCCTATACTAAATTTATACTAGATGAAAATCAAAGTATGTCACTACTACTATAAGGACAAGTCTGTGCATACTTTCTCCTCCTCTAGAAAAATAAGAATAAACACCCATGCCCCCCACTTGTAGAAGAAGACAATTGAGCTCTAAAGCAAGGAGAAGACTACTAACACAAGTAAAGGGACACAAATAGTGAGTGTAACATCTTAGGTTGATTTAGGTAGTCCACTAGGACTGATCCTTGCAACAAGATGTTGAGTGGATAATAAAATTAGCTTCTTGATCCTAAAGTGTTTAGAATGGGTCTTGTTTGCAACACCCCTCTTGCACCTAATTAAATACCTTATCTTGAAATAAGTGATAGACCTCATGACCACAAGAGTACCTTAAGCATTCTCACCTACTTTTTTCCTCATCGTCACAATCCCACAAGTACTTCCACTAAATGAAGAGAAGTGTTATGCCCCATAAGGATTTGGTCTTTGTCAAGGAGTTTGTGATTATAGTGGGTTTGGTTAGCTGGGTTTGGCTTGTTCCCACTTTAGTTCATTCCTATTGGTATCTTTCCATCAATGGAAGACCCTCTAAAGGTAAAATCTCTTTAAGACATTGAAACAAAATGGATCAACACCAAAGAAGTGAAGATTTATTATTAACCTTAGAATTTGAAGAGCATACTCTCCTATTCCCCAATTCTTCCCTCAAACATACCAAGAAGATCAATTAAAACAAATAAAAAGTGGACTATCCCACTCAGTTTTGAGATCCAATGAAGGGTCAATATTCTAGATTCATCTATAAGGTGAAGAGCATACTCTCCTACCAAAAAAGAATCATACTCACAAGTTTTATGCTCCTAGTAAAATGAAAAAACTAGTAGATGACACACTCAAAAAATGAAATAAAATATGCAAAAGACTTTGGCTTTTTTTGTTTTGTTTTGGGAAGCCCTTCAACAAATATTAGTAGCCCCTTTAGCAAATATAGTTCTTTGTCATGTGTTCTTTTTTTAAAAATATATATTGCAAGAAAATAGGCAATTCCTACAAAACAACCACATTAATGCACAAAGAGGGGATAGAAAAAATTATAATAAACCTAAAAGGAACACTGGTCAGATTGGCAAAAACCAAAAAAATAAAAAATGGAAGATCCAAAAAAGTGAAAATAAAAGAAAAAACCCAAAATAATTAGCTATTCTGACCTAGGTGATAGTTTCAACTACACTAATATTGTATGACACTTCACACTATATTTAGGTGATAGTTTCTTCCTATGCAATACTATGTGTTAAGCTAGATGATAGAATATAGAAGGGTGTGTGACAGATTGTTAAAAAATGTGTGATACTTTAACTAGTAAAATATCACACAATATTGTAGAAAATAGTGTACAATGTTGGAAGAGTATTGCACAAATATAGGAGAAACTATCATATGATGCTTTCATCTACAAAAAAATTAAAAATAAAAGTTGAAATAGAAAATTAGAAAAGTGACTAAAATTTAAGAATGAAGGGGAAATTAGGTTGTTTTGCCCCATGATGGACACTAAAAATGTAAAGAAAAAAGACCACATTTCTCTAAGTCCTTCTATCCGAGGAATCTCATAGATTGAGAAGCTTGAATGTTAACCTAGAGCTCCCTAGTCATGATGTGCACAGGGTAAAAATGAAGTATTATGGTTCTCAAATTAGTTTAGGAATACAACCCCTTTCAAGGTGCACCATGAAATGGGAGATTCAAGAACAATGCAAGATTGACAATGTTCAAGAACTAAATATGCTATACAATGCAAATGAAGGTAGACTAAGAGAATGAAAAATGAAAGCTTAAAGTAACAAATATAAAGTGTTGCAATCCCCTACTTAAGCTAGATGTGTTATGCTAATGCTACTATGAAATACAAGAGATGAGATGACACAACAAGTCTTCAAGAGCTCCTAAGAGTACCTAGAATTCTTGTAGCATAACATTAGTACAAGATGAATGGTTGTGAGATGAGGAGATATCTCTCCATTTTAAATAATAATGTTCAATGGAGATCATCAAGAAAGATGGATCTAATTAAGGGTGGATGATGAAAGTGAATTGATCCATGTGCACAATCATTCCCACCAATCATAATGAAGAATTTACTTTTGTGCCCGATTTTAGACACCAAATAAAGGCTTTTTTTTAAATTTTTAAAGTGGAAATAATACTTTATGTGTTCACAAGTTAGGATTGTTAGAGTGGAGTTTTCATTGCACCAGAAGATTGATCTATCTATGCTCGATACAACTACTCAACTTATAATACACTAGAGGCATTAAGCCCTTGTCACAAATCCTGAGGGGAGTGCTGAACAAATTTCTAACAATCTCCCCCTTAGCAACACTTGAATGTATCAAGATTCAAACCTATGACCAAGCTCTAATTCCACTTGTTAGAGTAGGGTTTCTATTGCCATGAAATATTGATTTATCACTACCCAATACAACCAATCAACTTATAATACACAAGAGGCAGTTAATCCCTTGTCATGAATCCCGAGGGGAATGATGAACAAAATCTAACAAAAGGGAAATTGTTAACCATAAATATTTGATATTTCTAGAGGCATGACTATATGAGGGGTATTTTTAGTATGCTAGAGAGATGATTGAGTGCTTATGTATTACATTCATGAGTGTATTTTCCATTGATATCAACATATCAATTGTCTAGAAAATTTAGTTAGAGTTGTAGAGGTAGATTCATTCAATGAGGTCCATGCTCTAATAATTATGTTTTTCACACTTAGAGAAGAATTCAAGAATGTATTTTGATTTTGTGTCTATATTTGCACAAAGAGAAATGTAGATTTGCATGAGTTACAAAATATTTTTTGAAGACTTCTTTGAGGATAAAGATTTTTTCCATCAGTAATTATGTTGTACCTTTTTGGTGAGGATAAATATTATTCCAAAGGATTGGATTGTGGTAGAAGACATGTTCACGATGTTTTGGTTAACATGGAAAAGTTGTATGTTCATTATGTGAAGATTTGTGAAAAAAATTCAGTGTGTTATTCTCAAGAGGCCAACTATTGTTAATATCATTATGGGAAATGTTATTTGTGATGTAATGTGTAATGTAATATCTTAGTGTTGTCCTATACTATTAATTTTAAATTGAGAAGTCCTTAAGGTTGACTCAATACTTTTTTTAGGACTTGGTATAAATGAAATATATTTTCCTAGACTTTCTTTGTGGCTGAGTATCTAGTGTAGGTATAAGATTGATTACTGAGAATGGGGGTGAATCAATAATCACCAAATTCACAATTCCTACTTTTTAACTTTTAAATAGTCTACCAATAAGATTTTGTTATACCTATAGTGTTTTTATCAGTTAAATGAATATTAAACTAAATTAAATAGTGTAATCATCTACACAATAATAAAACCAATATTTTGCTTGTGGATGCCTGATTTGGGTGAAAACCATAATGTGAGAAAAGTGCTTACAAATGTTGTACTCTTCTAGAATACATTTTGTTAGATTTTTTCTCAATTAAGGGTTTAGAAAGATTATTTAAGTGTACCTTGTTACATTATTTTCCTCTAGATCTTTTAGGATCTTCACTCTATTAAGAGTAACTTTTCTTAAAGGACTTCAACACTCTAATCTAAGAATTCCACCTTGTTATAGATTTTACAATAGACCAATTAATGTTTCCTTTCTAATGATTCAACATTCCATAATTATAAGAAATTAATAAAAATAAAATTTGTGTATTATTTGAAATCTCTTTCTATATCATATCTAATGAAGCCCTTCAATATAACAACATACCATACACTGTTCTCCATTTCCTTCAACACTTTTTTTCCTTACTATACTCTGATAGCTCTGTTTCACTTCTAGCTACTAATATTCTCCTCTCTCTCTCTCTCTCTCTCTCTCTCTCTCTCTCTCTCTCTCTCTCTCTCTCTCTCACACACACACACACACACACACACACACACACACACACACACACACGCACACACACGCACACACACGCACGCATGCACGCATGCACGCACGCACACACACACACACACACACACACACACACACACACACACACACACACACACACACACACACACACACACACACACACTTCTCTTTTCCTTTCCCTTTTATACTTCACAAACCCTAAACCTAGATCTGACAATAAAAAAGACATCTCTACATTCATGTAGGGGCTTATCAAACAATATTTCATTGCATGACCTAAAACTCGACTTGACTTTCCTAATTCATCAATAGAAGATAACATCATTGATAAGTATTAGGTAATATAATAAGATAATACATCATTTAAAACTACTTCCATTAATCATTCTAGCTCTTATCCGATAAGATTCTTATCTTATTTTCTCCTCAATTCCTTGGTACTCCAAACAATCGACTTGCTAAAGATATAGTAACGATATGAAATAATATATCAACCTTTTGAGATCAATGAAAAATAATATAAATGATGAACGATACCATACATGTCTTTTCTTATTTCATTAGGAAATTTTAAATTAGTTATGCCAACATCTAGTGTGGATGTTTTGTAATCAATGAGATTATATGTTATGTTATATGAGCTTTGGATACGAATTGTGTAAGATTATAGTAGAGATTGATGTTGAGGATGTAATGTGATATTCAAAGGAATTTTACTGGAGAAGGAGATTTTTTTAGTTAATTAATCTATGATATCCTAAATATTTTTTAATGAAACCAATCTTAAAGCAATTCAAATAGGCAGTTTAGTTATCTGCCTATCAACTCCTAACAGGGTTGGAATCTCTTGATAGGGATTAAAAGTCTCCTAATAGGGACTCATATGTACTAATTTTATTTCGTTGGCTCCTAATACATTATAATTTTTAACAAGGAACTTCTATATTAGTACATCATCTTGTGGCATCATTCCCATCAAGGTTTTCCGTCTAATCAAGGGTTTCCCTAGCTAATAATTTTTTTGTTATTGTGCATTGTTGTCTTTCTATTGTTGAAGCATATTTTGATTATAAATATTTGATAAATTTATTCAATTATTTTTTTTAACACAATACTGATTCCCTCCCACCCTCTCAATTATGTTGGTGGACTTTGCTTTCTAATAAGGGTTACTTAAGTGGTTATGACAGGGTACCACTAGTCAAATTTTAATTATAAATAAAGTGATATATATTTATAAAATCCTATAGAATTAAAAGATTTATAAGGCTAAAGATATTCTTTGGAACTCTTTTAGGCTTTTTTCTAGCCTTTTCAACTCCAATCGATTGCAAATTGAACTCTTTGAGCTTTAATACTCTAGGATCTAATGGTGTGAAAAATGATTAATAACTAAAACATCCATAATGATGAATAATATAAAAATAGGTTAGTGGTTTTGGAATTACAATAGGAAAGGTAAAATTTTGAGAGGGGGTTGAATCAATAGTTTAAACTGTGACCCATAAAAACTTTCACCACACATCCATCTCATACACTCAATAAGTAAACTAAAATACCATGTAAAGAATGTACATATAAATCATGTAAGCATATAAACATTCACACACATATGACACTAGATATGATTAGCTAGAAACCCTCAATTGAGAAGGTAAAACTGGGGAGGGGATGTCACCCACAAATCTTCACTGTTGTAGTAATAAAGTGTATCCAATGAAGGTTACAATGTTTGGATCATGAGACATGAGCTATCATGTGAAAGGTCTTCCTTGTTAAAAGTTTACAAAGACTGTTAGGTCTGACCTTGTTAAAGGATTTCAATAGCCTGTTAGGACTACTCTATTAAGAGATTTTATTGATTCACCTACTAGAATGATTTGACAATGATCATGTGGTTAGCACTTGACTGCTTGATGACAGATCACCTCTAAACTGATGTATTCTTGATCCTTCTTGACAAGATGTCTCTCTATTGTATTCTCTTCCCTTTCTCTATTGATATTGTATGCAATCTCATATTATAACTCCTTAGTCACCATGAATGCTCTGTTTGCATATGCAAAAGTCTCTCTTTTCTCCTTCATACACCTTCTCTGCACTCTAGATAGTTTAGGGTTTGTCCTCCTTAAGAAGACTCTAGATAGTTTAGAGTTTTTCTCAGTGCATGTAAATGCATTAAGAATCCAACTTAAGATTTGTACTTATCTCCAAAATATTGTAAATCATCTTTAAGTCAGCTCAAAAATGGTTTACATAGTAGTTTGTATCTTTACAAACAACTATGTCAAAACTATCTTATTCAACATCTGAAGTCTCTAATGCTCAGCATATGCTATATGTTGGTTTCTTGAATTACTTGGCATACACTATCTACTCGACACTTGAGTGACTTAGCACATGAGTGGATCGACACTCACTTTGGACTCGGCATGCTTTATAATACACATGTTGTGCTTGACATATACTACTTGTTTTGCATGAACTAAGTAAATGACTTATGTGTGTAGACACTCGCTTGTCAAAACCAATCTAAGATCAACAATCTACCCCTTTGACATGAGTGTCAAAAACACTTGGTCATGCATTAATATCCTTAACCTTACGAGCATAACATATCTCTTATGTCTCTTATTTGGCTTATGTATAAAACCTCAAAAATTCAAAATTTTGTAACAACTTAGATACCTCAAAATTTGATAACTCCCCCTGAGTTGATAGGTCTAATATGTACTCAAAAATTATCTACTCCTACTGAGTAAATATGTCTGTACTGATACTCTTTGACTTCATGTTGTTCTTCTACTTGCTCCCCCTTAGTTTATTCTATCTTTTTCTTTGTCCCTTTTATTACTCTCCCCCATTTTTCTCTCTATCTTCCCAAAATTCTATATTTCCCCCTTTTCTTACTCTCCCCTTTTTGACACTTATGTTACTGGGATATACACATATAGCATGTTTTTCTAGACAAGATTTATGGATATCCAATATAATCTTGAGAGTTGCATCCAAATTTTTGCATGCTACATCCAAAGACTTGATTTGGATAGCTAGCTAGGTAGCAAGGTGGACTAGGCCATCTAAAGTTGAAAGATTTGGGTCTTTCTTCATAAGTGTTTTAACATAGCCTAATTCCTTGTGCAAAATTTCCATGTGTGGGGTGAGTGTTGTTTGGATGCTAATCAGTTTTGCCCTTATATTGGCCTCATCAATAGACAATGTTGCTAACTAAATCTGGGTTTGTAACAAAGTTCTAAAGTGCTTCTTACTTTGAGGTAGTGTCATAAGAAATTTTGCACCTAATGCATTTATTTGACTTTCCAAACTCAAAATGTGACTTATAGTCTCTTGTGTGAAGAGTGTTGGATTACACAGTTTAGTGTAGAATGAGAAAATGTTTTCAAGTACCTTCTTCACATCCTCAACTTTAGTTGTCAATGCAACTTGTGTGAGTGTTGTCACCTGATATTTTCTCATTTACATTGCTTTGAAATTTCTTTTCTTGCCATTCTAATAATTTTGCATTTGTGTCAAGGTCTGCATCACTCACCTTTTCCACTATAGTTGTTAGTTGTTCAATGAGTGGCTTGGTTTCATCTTGAGTAGGTAGACTAAATGCATCTAAAAAGATGTCTTTGATGTCTAGCAATGCCTACTTCTACCTATGCTCCCTTCTTAGTAGTTCCCGATGCTTCTTTTTGGCTAGGCTTCTTGGAGTATGCCCATCTACTCAATTTTCATTGTGTCAAAATCATACTTTGGTAACAAAATCTCTTCATCAATGCCCACATCTCCATAATGGATTACTTCTTCAACCTTTTATGTACTCAAACTTGGCACTAAAATCTGTAAAGGTGTTGTGTCAGTGCTCAGCTTCTAAAGAGTATGACTTGAAGGTGTGCCAGATTCTGGTAAAGTTACTAGGGCTTGAACTGCTACTTGCTCCTTCACGTTAGGTGTCAACTCTATCTGTTTAGGCTTTTCCTATTCTACCATAATTCCTTGTGATGCACCTTGATCTTGTGTTGTAGGTGCAAATAAGTCTATTTGACCTATTTGACTCTATTCTTTTATAGTGGCCTAGGTTTCCACTATATTCTTCACAACCATATCAACCTATTTTGATGTAGCTCTAGGTGTTTTATCCAAAGGCTATACATTAGTGACTTAAGGGATGATAGTAGGTGGTTCTTTTGTATTCACCTCTTCACTTGGAGTTTGTCATTATTTTCTATAGTTCATCTACACTCACCAATATAGGATTATCACATAGTTTTTCCTATAGTGTAGACTGATCTAGTATCTTCTTGAGATCTTCCTCTATAAGGGGATTGATGTTCTGAGTAGTGATATCAAAAACATCCTTAACTATTACTATTTCAATATTTATGATTGTTACATGTGGAGGGTTGACATTAGGCAATTGTGTGTCTAGTACACCCTATTCTTCTTGCTACTCTACCATAGTTGTTGCCTTGTCATCTTCTTTCATTTCTATCTCTCCTTTAGTAGTACCTTGATTTTTATCATCTTTGTCATCATCTTTAACCTCTATAGGCTCCTGTTCACCTTCCTTCACTGTAGAAAACCCATATGTTACCTTCCACATCTATGTGGACTTATTAACAACATCTTCAATATTATTTTACAAAAAGTTGAAGGCTCTACAATTAGGTACAAACCTAACTATATATTTCTTCATAGACTTAGAAATTTGTGCCTTACTTAGTTCAAGTATCACTTGTGCAAGTGAAGTCTCCCTTATTTGTCTCACCAAGTTCGAGTAATAATGCCACTTCTACTCAACTCTCTCATATAAGCTTTTTGGCATAGAGTTAGAAATTTCTAGTGGGGATTTATTAAGGGTTTCCATCATGACAAATATAGCTTCTGCCACTTGATTCTTTTCTACTTTTCCAAGATTATCAAAATCAACATGAGAGAATCGTGACAAGTTTGCATTATTCTTAACATTTTCATAGAGATTATCTAGATCTAACAATAAATTGTGACTCACCACTTTGAATTGGGTATTGTCATCTAATTATGTTTTCTCCTCATCTAATTTGGCTTGTGTAATGTACTTCCTCCTTGGTCTTTTCTACACTTCACCTCCATACTCTATTGGTTTAGTCTTCTCTCTTTCCTTTTGTGTAGTCACACATGCACTAGCCCTTTTAGTAGGTGTTTTAGGCTTGGCTTGGCTTATTTTGATAGTGATAGCTTCTTATCCCTTGTTATTGGTTGTTCTTTGGCCTTTGTCTTCTTTAGATCAATAGGTGTAGGTGCTTCCTTAGCTTCTTCTCCCTCTGCACCGTCAACAACTTTTGTCTCCTCCTCTTCCTAATCTGCTCTCATTCCTTGAGTTAGTGCAAGTGGTGCTTGTGCCCAGATGTCTTCTTCCTCTTCATCCTATTCTCCTTCATCTTCTTCCTACTCAACACCTTCACCAAATGTGGCTTTCAGCTTCTTCACCAACTTATCTTTCTTCTTAATAACAGAGGCAATCTTGAGCTCCATAGTGATTTTATACTTAGCCAACTCATAGTTTCCAAATGCCTTGCCACTTTTTCTACCTCTTCTATAAGTAAAACAGTAATAGCTATAGAGGATTCATCTACATTTATTTCATATCCTAAGGGTCTCAACCATCTTACACTTGGTGTAGCATCTTGAACAAAAGTATAGTCAACATCCACTAGGAAACATATGTCATGATAATGCTTTTCCACTAGAGATATTGGTATTCTCAATCTTTTCTTCATTGACTACTTAAAGTCTTCAAAATATCTGGTCATAACTAACTTAAAATTGTCACTCAATTGTTAAATAAATTCACCAATCTACACTCCTATTAACCTATTTGTTTTCCAACCAATTGTGCCAAATGTAGGAAAAGTGTTTTGAACATAAAAGAAAATGCATATCAATATATAACCAAATTGGCATTGAGCACTCTTAGTTTTTCTTATTACTCCTATGTTCTCAATCAGTTGTTGTAGTTGTAGTTTTGCAAGATCATATGTGTGATCTTTCTTAACAATCTTATAACCAACATCCACTGCAATATAGGGCACACTATTCAATCTACTAGATTGATAGAACTTGTGTGAAATAACCCTAATTTTAAAATCTAATAAAGGATCTATGATTGTATCAATTGTCATTCCTCTCTTGTTCCACACAGCTCCTGTATTCTTTTCAATGACCTCCTTTGAATCACTCCTCAATGTCTTAGGTTGATCTAGGGTTGGAATTATGTAACCGTATGGATTATCCTCTTAGTAATTTTGATAGGTCCATTATCCAACCATAGTGAACTATCATGAATTCTACTCAGCACAATCCTAATCCATTCTATTTTGAACACATTCAAAAATCTAGGGCTCATGTTTACCCTTTCTTCTCTATAATTTTGTATTCTTCCTTTAGTACACCATTATCACACAATCAATCATATGCTTTCCTAACATCCATATCATCAATACTACCAATTTTAAAGTTATAGCATTTCCTAACATCTTCAACCATTAAGACATTCAGTGGTATCATGGATAACACACCAAAGAGATCTTGTTTGTAGGAAATGTAAGGAATGTACTTTAATATTGGTTTCTTAACCTCATTACTAACCAGTTGAACATTCAACACCTCCTTACCCTCTAGATTCTTTGAACTAAATGCTATTATGCAAAACTATGGTTTACAAAAATATAAACAGTGTAACTCGACACTTGATAAATTCTTTGCAAGATTTGACGAAATTCTATTGAATCACTGCAAAAATCTTTTGTGATCACTTTGGATTAAATTTCCATATCACCTCTTGCTCTCTTTTCTCTTTCTCAATTTTGAAATGATGTAAAATGATTTGAAATTGATGAAATACCCTTTTGAAACCTTGTAATCAATGTTGAGTGCTTACACAACTGTAAGCTCAGCATAAACCAATTTCAGTCTCACTCGGCATCCATTGTGAGCTCAATATCAAGTAGCTAGTTTGTTAGCCTAGCATCCTCTTGCATTTCAGTCAACACATACATGAAGCTTTTCATGCTCAACAAAAACATGAAAATCTTAAATATTTTTCTTGGATTCCTAACAACAAGCATCTTTGTTCATGCTAATGTAATATTTTCATCACTGAATCCTTTTGGAACTAATGTATGATATAACTTTTGAATATCAGTCCCACATACCTCTTGATTTCTTAGTTTGATGAGGTGTGATCACCTAACCCATTTGGTGAAGTTATCCCTTCTCCATTTGATGTGCTGCAATCATGTTTCATTTTCCATGTCTTGTTCATTTCATTTCTAACATTTTCAACATCTACCTTGCTTTTGCCTTTATCAAACTCACAAATTGGTGGCTTTGACTTTGTTGAGCAATATCTACTAATGTGACTAGTCTTCAAATAGCTAAAACATGTGGTTTGACTCAACCACCTCTTATGGTCACCTCTAAAGTGTGTCCTAATACAATTCTTAGGAACATCCATATTCTTGACAATAATGACAACTATATCTTGTATTATAATCCCTGTTATAAGAGTTACCATTGTTCCTTACCTTTGTTTGCTTGTTTGATGACCACATGGTTTTGGATCTACATTCACAAGCTCTATTCCCATACTTCTAATAGTTATAACAATATCCTTCAAATCTTTGTGTCTGCATGGTCTTGGTTCTGCATTCATGTGCTTGATGACCTTGTTTGTTGCACGTATGATAGTGAACCATGTTCTTATGCTTGACATTATGATTTATAGTCCTACTCTTGCATGCGTTAGTAGTATGTCCTTTCTTACCACAATTATGACAAGTAGGTTTAGAGTTCTTACCTTTTTTTCTTCTTTCTTCAACACATTTGTATGACTCTCCTTCTTTAGTACATGTGTATCCCAATCCAGATGTGTCATTATTGGATCTAGGGAATCTTAATAATTTCTCAAAATATTTGATATCTTCACTTGGTTTATTGATACTTTCAAAAAATTCCTTTTCCCTTTTTAGGTCACTTTGCAATTGCTCATTCTACAACTTCAATGTTGTTATCTCAATGTCCTTGACATTCAATTCATAGTTGACATTTATCATTTCACCAAGAGTATCTGATTGCATGTTGGAAATCTTGGTTAGCTCTGATGATTTATCTTCCAATCTATTGCTCAAAACTCTTTTTGATTCTTTCGTCATGGCTTTTTCTTCCTTAGCTTTCTTCTTTTGTTCAGTCACTTCATATAGTAGTATAGCTTGTGATTCTTGCTCTAACTTGAGATTTCTAATTTCCTTAACTTGGGCTTTATTATTTTCCATTAGATCTGCAACTATTGCATCAAATTCATTTCACTCTCCATCATAAAATAGCTTAGTAATGTCCATCTCTCTGTATTGTGTGTCATTCTCTCCAATAGAAATTTCCTTCTGTCTCTTCAAATATTTCTTTAATTCTTCTCTTTCTTCATTTAGTTAATATAGAATGAGTTGTATTTCAATTCCTTAATTCTCAATAATCTTTCCCAACATGTAGACTTCCATTTTGAAGATCTTTCCTCAAAGTTGCAAAGCTTCTCTTTCAGAGAACAAGGCTTTGATACCAATTTTTGGAATTACAATAGGAAAGGTAAACTTCTGAGAGTGAGGGTGAATCAATAGTTTAAATTGTGACCCATAAAAACTTTCACCACACATCCATCTCATACATTCAATAAGTAAATTGAAATAACATATAAAGCATGTACATCTAAATAATGTAAACAAATAAACATGCACACACATATGACACCATATTTGATTACCAAGAAACCCTCCAATGAAAAAGTAAAACTGGGGTGGGAATGACACCCATAAATCTTCACTACTATAGTAATAAAGTGTATCCAATGAAGGTTACAATGTTTTGATCATGAGACATAATCCACCTTATGAAAGGTCTATCCTATTAAAAGCTTAAAAAGACTATTAGGTCTCACCCTATTAGAAGTGTGCCTTGCTAAAAGACTTTAACTCATAATTAAGTAAGCACATTGTTAGAGGATTTTGATAAAATCTATTAGGACTACTCTATTAAGATATTTGATTGATTCACCTACTAGAATGATTCAAAAATGATCCTACAGTTGGCACTTGGTTTCTTGATGATAGATCACCTCTAAACTAATGTATTCTTGATCCTTCTTGATCAGATGTCTCTCTATTGTATGCTCTTCCCTTCCTCTATTCTCTTTTAATTGATTTTTCAATGCAATCTTAGATCATAACTCCTTAGTTACTATGAATGATCTATTTGCACATGAAAAATTCTCTATTTTCTCCATACACCTTCTCTACACTCTAGATAGTTTAGGGTTTTCCCTCCTTAAGAAGACTTAGGTGACTTAGGGTTAGGTATGAATCCCTTTTTCTAATTGATTGCATGCAATTGCATTGGGAATCCAACTTAAGATTCATCCTTGTCTCCAAAATATATTAATTCATCTTTAAGTCAGCTCAAAAATGGTTTATATAGTAGTTTGTGCCTTTACAAACAACTATGTCAAAACTGTCTTACTCAACATCTAAAGTCTCTGATGCTCAGCATATATTACTTGCTTGGCTCTTAAATCACTTGGCATACACTATATACTCAACACTTTAGTAGATTGGCACATGAGTGGCTTGACACTCACTATGGACTCAGCATGCTCTATAATATACATGTGCTCAACATGTACTACTTTTTTGAAATGAACTAAGTAAATGACTTCAGTGTGTAGACACACACTTGTCAAAACCAATCTGAGATCAATAAGTGCGACTAGATAGATAAGAAAAAATAAGTCATATAATTTAATCAAGATGTGATAGTGGAATAGAAACCAAGATAGATCCAATCCCTAAATAAATCTAATATAAAATAATGCAATATAAAAGTATAAGGAAAAAGATCACTTTTGATGCAGAGTATGCAGCAAAACGACCAAACTACCCTTCCAACTCCGATCAGCACCTTAACTTGCTTCCAACCTCCAAACAGCAACTAGGCCTTCTTCCAAGGTTAATTAATGACTCAATGGTTTTCTAATATAGGTAGACTCTACCTCCAAGTGGACTCCACTTCACAAGCCCAACCCTCAAACCTAGGGTTCACAAACAACTTGGGACAATCACACCTATTAGGGACTCCCTAGCACCAAATAGGCCTAAAATGGAAAATGCTTGTTAAATTGGGTTAGAACTCCATTCACCTAATAGAAATGGTTCTTACTAACTCAAAACAATAAGAAAATACCCACTTTGAAGTTTCTCAACACCCAACATTGAAAATTACAAATTGTTACTAGCACTTTTATTAAGACAATTCCTAATTTCAATGGTCAAACTCCAAAATAATACAAAGGACCATCCAATGTTTTCACATCACTAAAAAAACTTCAACTACTCCTATGAGATTCTAAAATATCAATTACCAACTCTACTCCAACATCAAATTATGCCCTCTTTGTGTCACAGTCCTAAATGGCCAGTTTAGGTTGGGTTACAAGGAAAACATAAATAAATGGGTTCAAAAACTTGGTTCAACCCCTTGGATCTTTTCTACACCTTTTATTTTTCCTTCTACACCCTTCATCTGGGTCAAATCAATCAACTTGGGAGCTTGATCCTTTGTTTTCCTTCAAAACTAGACTAGACATAAGACCATGTTCAGCCTAGGGCTTGCTAGTAAAAATAGGTGCCCAACTCCTACAGCCCTAAAAATCTACCATCTTCAAGTCACCTCTCCTAATTTTGATTCCAAAAAGTGGCATTGAAATCCCACAGTGGATTTGTAAGTTAGGAGGCCACCTTGTTGAAACCCTCAAATGTACAACAATTTTAGACCTACCTTTGCTAAAACTGGTATAACTTTGAGCACATAATAGATAAAAAAATTCAAACCAATTGTATTAGAATGATGACTCAATCCTATTTCCAAACATATAATATTTTTACCACTACTAATTCATACAGGCTATATATAATTGAAAAATAAGAGAAAAATGTAGAATTTCTGAGTTTTATTCACTAAATGTTGTCCACATGTCCGTATAATGGCCTTCCCTACATGTGGAGACCTTAAATAAGTTCCTTCAAATAGTTATAACTTCCATTTTGATGGTTGGAAGACCATACAACTTCTTTTTTTATGTTTGACAACAAATTTGCAAAAATTACTCTTTAGCAACTTTTTGCATTTTGCAACTTTCTTGCACCTTTGCACTTTTTTACACACCTTCAATTCAAAGGTGTCCTAATGACTCAAATCCAACTAAAACATCCTAAAAATAGTAAAATACTCAAGAACACATAAATAATGACTCCTTGGTTACAAATGGTCACTTGGCTTATAACCACACCAATGTGCCATTGTACCTTACAATTGAGTCTTCATTACAAATATGGACCAAACTTCATTCCTTACAACTCTAATGTACTAAACACCTTGAATTCATGCCTAAGAGCCTTAGGTGCCCTGCACCAACTTTATGCAAATATCCAAGCTAATTTATTTAGAATTAGTAATTTCAATTACTAACATTAAACATTCAAATTGATCATATAAATTAAATGCATAGATACTTGGCTCTAATTTTAATATAGGCAAATTTATCTATTTTAGGAATCTATATGCTGACTCTAACTATATATTATCTAGATTCACTTCTATGGGTGCAAAACTAAACTAAGCACACTAATTTGAAGACATAATGCATAGATATGATTTAATGTAGTGCCTACCCTTGGTTTGCATTTTGTTATCATTGCTGAACTCTTTTAGAGCTAGTTTCATGTTGATGGTTAGTAACATTATTATGAGATTATTAGATATTGTGCTATGGATTCAATTGATATGTGATGAGATTACTTAGACTCTACATTTCATGTATGTATGATGATTATTTTTAGTGTTTGCAATTATTAATGATGATTAATAAGATTATTTATTATCATATGTGCTTTCTTATGGATACTTACCTCATACTTGCATGTGTATGGTGTGCGTGTTTTTCTTTGTGTGTTTGCTTTTGTATAGTGTGTCTGATGTGGTTAAGGAAGGGAGTCGTAGTCACCTGCTAGTCGGGATCTACATGATGCACCACTTCTTGCCATTGCCTATTTAGTTTAGTATATATTGTGCATGTACATGCATGGTTTTTATGCAGGTTGCAGGTACCGGGTATCGACTTCCCTGAATTTCCAGGATGAGCATACCCTATCACATTATCTCAATGATAAGAGAGGGGAGATAAATTCTCAAGTCCAAATTCCAACCCTTTAAGCCATTTGTTCTAATTAAAAAATTAGGAAAAGTATCTGAGTTAAGTACCTTCCGAATGCGTCAGATGATGTAATTCGTGATATAAACCCCTTGGTTTGATTTGTATGTATATTGGCTATGATGGGTTTTTCGTATTTTTACCTTTGTGAGTCTTTGGAGTATTTTCTATTAATTAAGCCTAATTAAAAAATTTAGTTAATGGTTTAATTTAATAGAAAATTAATATGGTATTTTGATATTTATTTTATTTAATTAATTGGGAAATTAATTAAATAAAATAATTAAATTGGAAGATAAAAGTTATAATATTAAATTTAGAATTTGACAATATTTATTTTAATAATAATATATTTGGAGCTCATTTTTTAATAGATGACTAAATAATAATATTATTAAAGCTAATAAATATTTTAGCAATAAAGTTTAAAAGTGGAAAATATATTTTAAATTATTAAAAGATTTTAAATCTCATATGATTAAAATATAAATATATTAAGATTGAAAAGTGGAGATATTAAAGTTAGTGCATGAGACTTAATAAATAAAATTGGAAAGAGTAAAGTAAATTGGAGTTATAAGCTTGCATGAGAATTAACATGTGTCAACAACACGGGGGTTAGTGCATCAATTAAGCACAAGATGTCTACAATTCTATGACTCATCAAAAAAAGAATTGGAAAAGACCCATGCTTAGTTGGTGACACCTTTCAGCGGTTTCAAGAAGCATTTCAAAAGTTTCTTGAGAGCTCTTGATATTCAGGCATTCATAAAAGCTTAAAAGAAAAGCTTAATGGAAGCTACAAGCTTAAGAAAAGCCACGAGTTACAAGCAAAAGTAGAAGCTTCAAAGCTTACATGCATGGGAGAAGATTCATATGTTCATATATTTTTTACTTGCTTCTATGCTCCTTCTAGCACTTCTAATCACTTGGAGGATTCGATCGGCTTGGATTCTTGGAAGAATTGTGAATGATGGAGAAGGAAGGGATTTTCTATGGACTTCTAAGGCATGACAAATTAGCATCAGTGTCCAGGTGCACTCGTGATATTCTCATATTTTCTTTGCACTCTTTCTCTTCTTGTCTTCATCATATCTGTTTTATGTGTCTGAATACTCTCTATGATTGAATCTACTATTTGAAATTGGAATCAAGATATTTTATTTGGTTCAGAAGAAAACAATAAAAAAATCTTAGATCCAATTAAGGAGAAATAATTAGATTTTAATCGGGTTTGGGTTCGAATTTATATTGTGAAATTAGATAGACAAGATTTGGAGTTAAAATAGAAATTTTATGGTAAAAATTCGAATGATTAGATGTAATCTTTCTATCAATTATATTTTTAGATGCATATGAAAAAACCCTTTTATGGTTAAATTTAGAGAACAATTATTTTAAGAGGAAATTCTTAATTCATCACAAATTGTCCTGTCACTGCCTCTTGGATAGACCTGAATTCAGTCATTCATAACTTTTTATCGAGATCAAATTTATTCGATCGCTCCAGTCAAAATCAGTGCAACTTGGCCCTCTCCAACATATTTAAATTTCAGCTCGATCCAACGGTTCATTAGGGAGTTATGGCCATCGTACTGTGACTGTTTTATTCAAGAACAGATATCTCTTCATTTCCCATAACCAAGAGTTCTTTATGCTTAAACTTCACAAAAACAATATATCAAAGTAATATAATTAGAATTTAGTAATTGCTCTGTTGGTGAGAACAGATGGTTCTTCTCCAACTATGCATGCAATGCAATCTGAATCGTTTTATTCAGGGGAGAGCTCTGAAAAAAGTTAATGGTTGTTTTTCGCATAGCCATGATCGCCCTGTTCTGGTTATTCCTCCAACAGCTGTAATGGAGGACATTGATTATTGCACCAAGCATGCTTTGATATAAAAAATTCTTGGAATTCGGATTTTCCTATCCGCTCTTGAGGCATGGATCCACCGCTCATGGCAGGTGGAAGGCGATATGGAGATTATGTTGGCGGGGAATAGTTATTTTTTTGTTGTATTCTCTTGCATGTCTGATCGAGATCATATTTTTGAAGGAGGCCCTTATTTCTACAACCATGTGGGGTTATTTGTCAAACCTTGGCATTCAGGTTTTATTTCTGCTAAGGATCTCCCTTCAACAGTGCCAGTTTGGGATCGCTTGCCTTGTCTTCGCTTAGAATTTTGGCGTGAAGACATCCTTCGACAAATTGCTGCTTTGTTGGGGAAGCCGACTGCGATCACACATCAATCCCTTGATAAAAAGGTTATTTCTTATGTTAGAATTTGTGTTGAAATTAATTTGAATAACCCATTACTAGATTCTTTGGAAATTTGTATGGGGGATTTTTCTTGGGTGCAGCAGTTAGATTATGAATCTCTCCCTTTCCATTGCCAGATTTGTCATGAGTATGGTCATTTACTGCGTCAGTGCCTCCATAACTCAAGTTTCAAAGGAGTGGATGGTTCTACAGCTGGCAATACTAGTGGTTTGGCAGATACTATAGGGAAAGGACAATCTCAAATGGCTAATACTACCAAGGGGATGAATCCGCAAGATGCTACATGTAAGGATAAGGCTCAAATGCAGGATAAGGAGGGATTTACCCCTGTTTGCCCTCGTGCTAAGGGCCATGGTCAAAAGAGGCCTTTGAAAGAAAGATTATCTGATTCAGGTTTTAACCGCTTTGAGGTGCTGGATAGTATGGTTCTAGAGGAGGGTATTCCTCCTCCTATCTCTTCTGATCCAGTTTGCCCAGATGAGAGATTTGTTCCTAATGATGCTTGTGGGGCATCCCAAGTTGTAGTATATCAGAACTGTGAGGTCCCTGTAGCTCCTGTGACAGAGGCTCTGGTGACTCCTGCAGTGTTGGAGGATAATGACGTTGTTTTAGCTGACTTGGTTAAGGATGTGCTACCATTAGGTAAGGGCAAGGGTTCTCCCCTCCCCTTGGGGTTGATGTCTCAAACCTTTAAGCGGGCTTCTTCTACTCCTCCTCTAAGGAGTGGGCACAAAACAGACCAAGAGAAGATTATACTCACAGGAGATATATTGATTGAGTCTGGTTCAGTGAAACCTTTGGATTCTCATTTTCTCAATTCTACCCAATGATGATTATTGTCTCATGGAAAGTAAGGGGGTTGAATAGCATCCCTAGACAAAAGGCTATTCATAACTTGGTGGTTGATCATAGCCCTGATGTTTTTTGTATTCAAGAGACTAAACTCTCTGTGGAGTCTATGGTCCAACATGCCTCTAGTATTTGGTCTCGTGGCCAATGCCAGTGTGTTGGGGCAACAGGCAGTGTGGGTGGTTTAGCTATATTTTGGGATCCTCAAAAAATTTCTCCTCTTGGCTGGATGTCTTCTCACTCAGCTCTCTCTATGGCAGCTTCTACTCTAGACTCAGGAGAGGTAATCATGGTTACTAATGTGTATGCACCTGTTGATCTTGTGGGAAGGAGGAACTTTGGGAACATATTCAATATGTTAGAAATTGTCATCCTTATCATCCTTGGGTGTTAGCAAGGGACTTCAATTCAGTTTTAAGTCTAGAGGAGAAGCATGGTGGTTTGGCTAGATTGGGGCCTTCTTCTGCTCTTCTTCGGCAACATATATCTCTTTTGCATCTCTCTGATGTTAAGCCTTATAATGGTCTCTATACCTGGAATAATCGCAAGACTGGTGTTGCTGCTATCTCAGAACATCTGGATAGATTTCTTGTTTCTTGCTTCTGGGTTAGTGGCACCCTTACTATCTCTTCAGAAATCCTTGATTAGAGGGGTTTAGATCATTGGCCAATCAAATTTTCCACTATAGGGGCTTATGTTCTGAAGCATCCTCCTTTTAAGTTCCAGTTGATGTGGCTTCGAGACTCCTCTCTTCATGATTGTGTTTTCTATTGGTGGAAAGATGGTGCTCCTACATATGGTACTGCAATGTTCTCATTTTCTAAAAGGCTTCAATATGTTAAATGGCAGCTCAAGATATGGAATAGGGAATGCTTTTGGAACCTTCACTTTATGAAGAGGCTTGCTCAAGAAGATCTTGATGTCATCACAATGGAGATTAGAGATCGAGGTTTCTCAGAGGATCTTGGCAAGGCTGAATCCCTTGCTTCTAGAGCTCTAGAAGAATGGGAACTTCGAGAGGAAATTTTTTGGAAGCAAAAGGCTAGATTTGATTGGCTCCAGGAAGGTGATCGTAACACTGCCTTTTTCCATAAAATAGTGCAATCTCATCAGAATCAGAGCACTATCTCTTCTTTGGTTAATTCTCAAGGTATCCAACTAAATTCCTTGCCAGATTTGTTCTAGGAGGCTATTTGGTACTTCTCTACCCTCTTCTCTAAGGACTCTCCTCCTAATGATAATGAAGAAAATCTTATTTTGTCCTGTATTCCTTCCCTTATCACTTAGGAAATGAATGATTTTCTCATGCATCCTATTTCTTTGGAAGATCTAGAGGAGGTGGTCTTTGGCATGCCTAAGGGGAAGGCTCCTGGTCCTAATGGCTTTCTAGTTGAATTATTTCAAGAATTTTGGGACATCATTAATCATGATTTTTTGGAGGTGGTTAAAGAATCCTATGCTAGCAAGCAGATGCTTCGAGCTTTGAACTCTACATTCTTGACTCTTATTCCTAAGAGAGAGGGTGCTAATCAATTGGAGTTTTTTAGACCAATTGCCTTATTTAATGTGGTTTACAAAGTTATTACTAAGTTGATTGCTGAGAGATTGAAAAGGTGGCTTCCCATTATTATCTCAGAAGAACAAGGTGGTTTTGTTGCTGGCAAACAAATTTTGGATGGGGTGGTTATTGCTACTGAGGCTATTCATTCTATGGCTACTTCAAGGGAGAGAGCCATGTTTGTTAAGATAGATATGGCTAAGGCCTACAATAGAGTTAAATGGAGCTTCCTAAGGAGTATTCTTCTTTCTTTTGGGTTTAGCTCTGACTGGGTGAGTTGGATTATGAGTTGTGTTACTTCTGCCTCTTTTTTTGTTCTTATTAATGGTCAACCTTCTCAACTATTTGGTACTTATAGAGGCCTCCGCCAGGGTGACCCTCTCTCCCCATATCTATTCATCATCATGGTTGAAGGCTTGGGAAGATTCATTAAGCATCAGGTGTCCCAAAATTCTATTCAAGGCTGGCGGTGGGGTAATGGCTTACCTTCTCTTTCCCATCTTCAATTTGTTGATGATTCTGCTCTTGTTGGTCTTGCTAGGATCAATGAAGCTAAAGCCTTTCGACATGCTTTGGACATTTATTTGGCAGCTTCAGGCCAGAAAGTTAATGCGCACAAATCTTTCATTTACTTTTTTAACACTCCTGATTCTATTCAGCACAGGATTGTTGGTATCCTACGGTTTCAGATAGGATCACTTCCTTTGACTTATCTTGGCATCCCTATTGCTGTTTCTAGGAAGCCACGTCTCTTCTGGAAAAATTTGATTACCAAGCTTCAGGATAAGGTAAATCATTGGACTCATAGATGGCTTTCTATTGCTGCCCAGGTTACTCTTCTTCAAGCTATTATCCAAGCTCTTCTTACTTATCGCAGCATGGTTCACGCTACACCTATTTACTTTCTGAAGGAGTTTGATGCTCTTTCTCAACAATTCCTTTGGAGTAGTAATTTCCATAGTACTAAATGGAGCTTGGTTAATTGGGCAACTGTTTGTAGGCCTAAAAAGGAGGGTGGTCTTGGTCTTCGCTCTGCTCTATTGAGTAGTCAAGCTTTGGCTGCTAAACTTTATTGGCGATGGTGCTCTGGACAACATCAATTTTGGGCTCGTATTATCACTCATAAATATTTTCATGGTGTTGATCCTTGCTCTATTTCTGCACTTCCTCTTGAAGGTCGTGGCTCAATGGTTTGGCATACTTTGAAGACAAGTGTGATGTTGGTAAAGAGGGGTCTGTTTTGGATATGTAAAGGAGGTTCTCAAGCTTTGTTTTGGTCTGATGCTTGGGATGGATTCCCTTCCATTTTATCCATATACCCTCATCTTCAGCCTCTTTGTGACTCTTTTCTTGCTGCTGGATGGGATAAAGTGGCTCATTACAAGACTTCTTATCAATTGGGACCTGTTGTTGGTTACAGATGAAAAAATTCTTCTGATTGGCCTCCTGGAGGTACAGACATGGATTGTCAAGAGCTTTCTCAAATTCTAGCCTCTAGAGAGTGTTCTTCTTTGCTTGGTCCAGATGTTTTGGTTTGGGGCGGTACCTTGTCTGGTAAATATCATGTCTTTGCTTGGTATCAGGAGATAAATAGACAATTATTTGGGGATGCTGAAGTCCCTTGGTGGAAGCAAGTTTGGAATAAAGTTTCTTGGTCCAAGTGCAATTTTTTCATGTGGCTAGTGGCTCACAACTGTTGTCTTACCTGGGATAATCTTTGTAAATGTAGATTTCTGGGCCCCTCTTATTGTGTCTTGTGTGGTAATGGAGAGGATTCTGTCTCCCATCTATTCTTCCATTGCTCCTATTCTACTCAGATATGGCACCTTTGGTGGAGCGCTTGGGGTTGCTCTTGTCGGCATGCTTCCTCTTTCCCTAAGTTCTGGGCCCGCTTGGGTACTGCTCCCTCCAAGTCTTCTTTTCTCCATGCTGCTTGGATTGCTGTCCCATCTTTCATGCTTTGGCATATCTGGTTGGAGAGGAATTTTTGCATATTCCAAGATGTTCAACTTGGTGTTTTGCATCTTTGGTGGAAAATATCACATTCTCTTCAGGAAACTATTCTTGTGAAGTGTGAGCTTGATGGGGGTATAGATCCGATTGATCTTGCTATCTGTAATCGCCTCAATTTTCATCTGCAGGATGGGGCTACAGCTCATAGGTTTCCTTCTATGTCCAGGAAGCTTCACCATCAGAGGAAGGGTTAGGTTAACTGGGATGGGCACTGGACTCCTCCTCCCTGTGGAGTTCTGAAAATTAACACTGATGGTTCTTCCCTTGGGAATCCTAGTCCGGCTGGTATTGGTGGAGTGGCTCATTGTAGTTCTGGGGATGTTAAATTTTTCTTCTCAGTTCATAAGGGTGATTATACTAACAATCTCATGGAAGCTCAAGCTATTTTATATGCTGTGGAACAATGTTGTTTGCGGGGATGGAGTGAGATTATCTGTGAGTCTGATTCCCAGGTGGTGGTGAACATGCTTTCTTCACAAGAGCTTGAGGATGTTAGTTGGCAGCTGGCCACTGTTGTTAAGAAAATTATTTTCTTCTCTTCCTCTTTTCAGTTCATTAGGTTCACGTATATTCCTCGTGAATGGAATAGAACTACTGATTGTTTAGCCAAATGGGCATCTAGTCATGATCCGGGTTGGAATATTAGGGATAGGAGGCAACTGTCCTTTGAGATGGTGCAAGAATTTGATGATCTTGTTGCTTAGGATCGAGCTCCTTGTTGAGCTCTCCTTGTTGTATTCCTTTCTATCTTAATAAATTTTTACCCCTCTTTTTGCAGAATTTAGTAATTATTTAATTAGTCTAAAGACTAATAAGAATGTTCTAAATGAATTAATAGAGATTTTTAATGGAAAGTTGTGGATGGAGCTGATGGATAGAGATATTGAATTCAATAGAGAATGGATAAATTTTAATATTAATTATTTAATGTATATTAAATACTATTTAATATATAGTTAAGGGGTGGTAAAAGTGTTTAATGATGATTATTAAGAGACTCAAATTTTAATGATATTGGATTTAGATTTAAAAAATAATTACTATATTGACAAGGAGTCATAGTTACATTATAACATTGTTATAACATAGCTACGATTTGAATTATTGATATGCCTTAAAGGTTAGTTAAATAATAACTAATGGGGCTTATGGAAATATAGTTTGATGACTTTATTATTTATTAATGTTTGTTAGGTCTAACAAACTATTAATAAATAATGGTTTAAATAGTAGAAGAAGTGTAGTTAATTATTAGTCAATCTAAGTAAATGGATTAAAAGAAAAGAGATTTTAATATAGTTTATATAGTGGACTTTTTATAATGTATATTGAATACTATTAAACAATTTTAGAGTTGTTTAATGAAGATGATAATGCTAAGAATTTGAAAATTATTCATGTTAAAATCTAAAATGAGTCTTATTGGTTTGTGATAGGGATCTTTTTCAAACAACTTTTGTATAGACAAAATATTATTAGAACAATTAGAATATGGAGTCTAATGGTTGATTTTAATATTGAATAAATAATTGTAAGATGATAAGTTATATTATGTTGATTTAAATTTAGAAATTCTAAATGATATTGGATTAAGATTGAATTATTATGTTATTGGTTAATACGTTTGAATACCTTAATGGTATTAAAAGTTAGCTAATCAAGTTCTATGTAAAAGTTCTCTAGATTGATTATTTATAGTTGTGATAAGTTTATTATTTATTAATGTTTGTTGGGTCTAACAAACTATTAATAAATAGTAGTATAAATAGTTTAAATAGTTATCAACTAATACGAACAAAGTTACTATAAAGGAGATTAGTTAATGATCGAAGCACTGTAAAAGATATTAATCAAATTGAATTGGTTAACTGAATCAACGTACATAGGGAAAACTTATTTGAGATAATAATACCTGGTATTGAGGATTTATTATAACTTGTTATTATTAAAATATAAATGAGAACATTTTTGCAGAGTGATGTATGTGATCGTTAAAGATTTAATAATAAGATTCCCAATATAGCTTGTCATTAAATATTAACAAGTTATTATTATTGAATTATTAATATGATCATTTGAGTATTGAATTATAGTTGACTTTTAACTTATAGAATTCTAGTTAGTTATTAGTCAACTGATGTTAATTAGAACGTTCCTATGGTTATACAATTATTAATTAAATCAATTAATGAGAGTTAATTAGATTTAATTAATAATTAAGTTATGTAATAGAGATTTATTTGATATAATTCTTTTAACAAGATTGTAGGTTATCTATATTGAAGTTGATAGCTCTTATTCTTATGTCTTGAATTATGACTTTAGATATTGTATGGTTGTCAACGATGGTGACGATTAAATTCAAAGACTCAAACTTTAGTAATACTTAATTAAGTTTCTAATTGAAAACTAAAAAGATGTTAATAGGTCATGGATGGTGTACCTATGTTAATGGATTGAGATAAATAAAGTTATAATCTCTTATTCGAAGAATGATAATTGGTCCTCTTATAATATAACGAATAATGATCTTAGAAAAGTTGAAAGGTTAATCAATTAGAATATGGATCATGGTTAAATAAGAGAACAATTTAATTAAAGGTCAATGATGATCAGTTTAGTGAATATTTATCCTTAAGTTATTCTTTAAATGTAATTCTTATTAATGGAAGGATAATGTTATCAGGGAACAAACAGGTTGACTTGTAGGTTGAATGATGAAACTTGAGACACTTGAAAATATACTTGCAAACAGAAAACTGGAAACCTCTACACTTGATTCAACTATGTAAGATAGCAAAACCAAAACATGTGTTTGCATAGTGTATTCTTTATGCTTCTTGTTTTGGGTTTTTGGGTTGACTAGTGTTGACCAGTCTTAGGTTGTTACCAAAGGCTTGGGGGTTATGTGAGTGTGATATCATGATGATGTTTTAATCTCAATTCTTATAACCCAACCATGGTTATGTGATGGAATGCTCTATGTATTGGTTGTAATACTGATTGTTATAGATGAGACACTTGACTTAACCATTATTTTTGGTCATCGATCAGTTATCCTTGGTTATTTTCTAGTCGCCATGATGGGACTGAAATGTGGATTTATCCTTGATGATGTCATGTTGTGAAATATTTGACTCAACCATTTTTGGAGTCTTCGATCAGTATGATTGAGATATATTTTGGTTATTAAGAACCATTGGATACTTTTGATTATCAGTGATGCTTCAGTTGCCAATAGAGAGCTGTTATGATCATGATTTTACATGTATATTTGCTCATGGTGATTTGATACTTTTATACATATTTGATGATTTTATTATGGATTATCTTTTGTGATTTTGAGATTTATGATTCCATGAGCATTAGGGTAGGATATCTACATGTAGTGATGGGAAGTGGCTTGCAATGGGGGCCGGGGCCCTAAGAGGCTGCTAGGGTAACTCATTGTAAGTTGGATTAATAAGTGATAACATTCACACCTAATACTAACTGAATGAACCTAAAATGATAAGAGTTTTGGTTCTTGCCCATGCCTTGAGTGCTTGTATAGGCTAGGATGGGAGTAGTGAGAACGCATGGTTGCGACCTTGCATTCCATAGTATGCTTTGTCAATATGAGAGGATACTAGTGGCCGCATGATATCTGTATGGACCCATGGAGTTTAGCTAACTACCAGAGTAACTTGTACGAGATAAATGCGATGACACTTTCCTGCTTGCAGAGTAGGTTCCTACATGTCTTTGTGTGCCTCTGGGAATTAGATGTCAATTTTTGTGTGTGATTGGAACCTTTGAGTTAGTATACTTTTAAGATTCCTAGATTATAGGGATTTATGCTATGTGATTTTGATAGCCTGCTTGGGACTTGAGATTATCTCCTCAGCACGGTGGGAGTGGACCACTTAGGTTCCACACAGTCGGGTGGTAGTGTATTTTTACTCTTATCATTTGAGATCCGTCCGAGACACCATGGCTGGAGTATTCTTGGTTGGTATTTATCTTCATTCTGTTCTTGGATCATTATGATTGATGATATACCTTATGATGGATGTATTTATTGGTATGTTTCTTATATTGATGATTTGCATATGTTAGATTATGTTATCTTATGCTTTTATTTGCATGTAGATTACTTTCTGCATATGATATAGTATATGCTAGGAGTGACATTCCTACTATGTTCATACCGATGATATCTTCAGTGATTTTGGAATGTTACGCACGGAGGGATGGCTAGGGCCCACGATGGTCTAATGATGCTATTAACGGTTGGGAGGAACCGTGCACTTAGTTTATTTTGTTTGATCTTTATGATGGATGTATATGTCTTCTATGATGATGTATCATGTGATTATCTTTACTTTGATGTATCATGGATTAGAATAAGATGATGTACCTTATTCTACATATGTATATTCTTTGAGCTTGTCATACCCTGTGACATGTACAGAGGATGAATGAGCATTTGAAATGTAATATTTAAACATTGGACTTATCATTATTATTTCATGTGGATGTTGTACTAGATGGATTTATGTATGTAATTCAACGTTAAGGGATCTTTAAAGAATGTAATCAGTTATGTATGTTATGTTTACTTTCAGATGGACATTGCTATTGCTTCCGTTATTAAGTACAAGTTATATGTGGTATTTACTTTCATGTTTTTTTTTTTTATAAAAAATGTTACCAAATTTAGTGAAATTCTAGGTTAATTCTTTGGATTCCTTGGTGGGGCATTACATTTAAAAAAATCTTCCAAACATAAAACTCATTTAACTCCCTTTTGCTATTTGATTTTTTTTAAGGATGTGTAAAGTTCACAACAACCCTTGTGGAATGTACTAGATTAAAGAGTCAATTTATCTTTAATATTATTATTTGACAGTAATGAATCAAGGTTAAGTACAATAATAAACCATGTAATGTGCTGCAAAGATAATAATATGGTGTTGGAAATATTTACATTAGGTACATGGGGTAAGTTAGTACCACACAATTTTTCACTATTTAGTTGTTTGATCATAAATTGATAAACACAAATACTTTTTCATTAATATATTTTGTATCATCAACTAATTTACCAAAATGAAATAACTTATTACCTATTACTCATATGTAAATTAATAAACTTGTAACATAAACATTCACACAATAAACATATAACTCAGTATTTTGGTGTCAAAAAATCCTTGGTTAGAGGGAAAAATTGTTGTAGGTATGGTACCCTTTATTCATCGCTATAGTAATAAGGTGTTTGGTTAAGAGCTTATAAAATTTCTATATTCTAGATGAATTTGTCCTATTATGAATGATGGATACCCTATTATAAATATCTTCCTATTAGAGAGTACTCTATTACGATATTTTATCCCACTTATGCAGTGTTCACCCTATTAAAGGATTTACAAAAAGTTCACAAAAATAACTTCTAAGTCCAATTAAAGACTATCTGATTAATAGATTTAAAAATATTGGTGTTAAACTATTAGGAATAAATCAACAATAATTTTGATGTATGATGTATTTCTCCTAAACCTTTCTAGATCCATTCAACTCCTCTAATTTGTAATTACTTTTTTCTATGATTATTCCACAATTCTATAACTCTATTTTTGTTTTTTTTGGAATTTGTTCCCTCACTCCATCTCTCTATATTTTATGTTTTTCTTAGATGCCTACAAATCTTTTTTCTTTCCTTAACCTAATTAGGGTTACATGATTCTTCCTCTTGAATCTTCCAAAAACCATTTTGACCTTTAGATGCCATCCTCAAATCTTGCTCTATCATCCCCAATTAACCTCTACTGTCAATTTGCCAATCCTTCCTCAAACTTTGTACTCAAAACAATTACCTACTTTTATAAACCTTTTTCCATTCTATTGATATATTTTTTCCTCTTGATCATTATCCTAAAAAATTTGTTGAGAAATAGGTTTTTACTCTCCCTAACAGTTAGGGTTTCCTTCAAATTCATAAAATTAGTTGTCCTAAGAAACCCTTATTTTTTAATCCACACCCTTTTTTATTTTATAAATCAAGTGGTTCAATCTTGTTTTAGCATGTTTCTAAATTTTAATGTGAACCTTTAAAAAATTTAAAAGGCGTGACCATGTGACCAAGTTGATCACATGGTCAAGGCATATCTTCAGACTGCAACATTTTAAGGTGCAACCCAACAAAGCAGCTAGGATTCCTTTGATTGTTGAGTCATGGCAATTAAGTGCTCAAATATTTATATTACCACAACTGGATGAATAATTTAGTGAATCCTTAGTTACATAGTTTCCTAAATGAAAATGATATAATGAGTTTTAACATCAACTATGTGAACTATTATGTTTGCCTAGTCAAGCACATAGAAAACCTTTATTCTCATGGTCGTAGGGGTAAGTAGTTAATTAAAAAACTTAACTATGAAAGAGAAACAAGGTTAAAACTATTTAGGATGATCTTCAGTCATGTGGTCATGGAAGTTAAGTCTAAGAAAGAAAGATAAGTTGCAACCCAATGAAGATAGCTACAAAGTGCAAAAAGATGTGTCTTCACATAATCGTGCAGTTAAAGTGAATATGAAGTGTTTGGACCCCAACCAAGTGATACAATAAGGTTGAAAGGAGAATGTGTTTAATCACATTGTCATGATGTTAAGTGGACATTGGTCAAAATAAATCATGAAGCAACGACTAAGGTAAGATCACATAAAGAATCTTTTGTTTGCACAAGTCATAGGATAAAATTGATATAAAGTGTGGAAAGCTGCAACCCTGTGAAGTCTTGAATAGATTATAAAAGAGGAATAGTCATAGGGTTGGGACAAGAAATATCCAAGAGGAAGAAATGCATGCAAAGCTATAACTTCATGACTATTAGAATAAATCACATAGTCGCAAACAATAAATGTTGTTGTTAATAAGGAGTGACCGTGCGATGCAATGCTAAAAGATGTTAAAAGAATTTAAGCCCCTCAGTCACACAATTAATTATCCAAAACATCAAGTAGACTATGAAGTAGTGATGATAATTTGAAGTCATGATCACCATGTCATTGGTTTTAAAAGCTAAGGTAGAAATTGACTATAAAATGATGATTAAAAGAAGTCGCTAGATTGCAAGTATAAGTTTTAAAGTGAGAAAATGATTGTTAAGAGTCTCATCATGATTAAAAAGGGATGTCCTATCAAAAGGTGCATAAAAATATTTGAAAAGATGGTAGTACAGGTTGATTTTGGCACTTTTATAGATTTTGACAATTCTCATAAATGTTGACATAAGGACACATAAATGCTTCTCTGCTACTCATTTTCTATTTAATAGTTGAGTGCCAAGAATTTTGCACAATCTAGAGATAGAATTTTGAGTGCCAAGAATTTTTGGAGTTTTTAGATACATTCAGAGTTTTTAGAGCTAATATTGACAGTGATTTATTGAAGAGTTGATTGCAGAATCATGGCACAAGAAGAAGGCAAAATAATAACCTAGGTTGATGTGGAAGAGGCTTCACGAACTAGTGAATAGGCCAAACAAAAGTTGGAAAGTTTATATGCAGAAGAAAGGGTATACTTCCTTCTAGGATCTTCCCATGCTCAAACCATGAATTCTCATATATTCAAGGATGCATACTCCTTTTGTAGGGATGCCATTGTACCTTATACCAATGAGAATGAGCTTTTCTAGTATTCTTACAACAACAGGTTTGATAAGTCACCAATCTGTAACCCTTGGATCAAGAGCATGGAAAATTTGATAATGCCAAAAGTAATAATAGATGTTTACTTGATGAAGGCATTAATCAAGTTATACAATCCTACAACTAAAGGATTCTATAAAAAGGATATGAGTATCCTGTGTAAACTAGACAGGGAGACCTTAACTAAAATCGTTGACCTAGGAGAACCAATGATAAGACCAATTGAGAAGGAGAAAATGAATGAATCTTTCAAAAGATGAAAGAGCTTCTTTATTGGAAGAGTCATGAGAAGAAATATCCGCAAGGAAAAGAAGAAAAAGGGTGAACTACCAAAGAAGGTAGGAGACCTTATGCCACTATAATTCTTTTGCAAATACTTCATATATATAATATTTGGGTTTGAGTAAGTGGTTGGATTAGATGGCACTATAAATGCCCTTGGGTACATATATATCATGGCTCTAAACATCCAAGATCCAAATCATAATGATGGACATCATTTTGTGGAATATCTTATTAATAGGATGCATGATGAGATTATAGCAGCTCAAAATGGAGAATTGGAAAATTTTAAGTTTTGTCATTACTCATTATTGATGCACATTATTCTTTATAAGAATATAGGGCATATTAGTCTAGACTTCATTAAAGACACTACGGCGAATGGAGAGAATCTACCTATACAGCTGTGGACTCAACTATGGCAAAGGTTTTATCCTTATTCTAAGGTCATTTCTTTTTATAATGATTTTGTTTTTCCCATTTCAAACATTTTAGCAGATATAATTGAGAGAGTACCCAAAGGAGTAAGAATGTTAATAAGACCATCTTCTTGCCCAAATAGGGATAGAGTAATGAGACATGACTGGGCTAGTCTTTTTCTTTCTGGAAATTTTTCATTAATAAGAGATTTTGGGTGTCCTTAGCCCCATCATGTGATGCCCAAATATGTCCCTAAAAGATTAGGTCAATAAGATTTTTTTTGGAAATTACTTATGATAAACAAAGAATACCTAGGTCATGTTATCAAGAAAGGCTCTTTTGTAGTGGGAATACAAAGGTAGGGGATTTTGTGATAGGAAAAGATGGAATAGAAGAGATAGATACATGCATTGTAGAATTCATGCTTCCCACACCTCTTGTCAAGAACTATGAACCAAATGATTTGGTGAGGCATGATCTCAAAAAAATGAGAAAATATACTCTTCTTAATAGAAAACCAATTTTGGAGGAAATTGTATAATGAATTATCTAGATACATAGGTCCATAGAGATAGAACCTACAAATGGAGAGAAATAATTAGAGTAGAATAAGTCATAAAGGCATTTGATCCATCTTTCTAGGGTTTCTACCATGAAGCAAGGTACCTGGATAGATACAATAAATTATTTGATAATTTTGATTAGATAATGTAACAAGTACCTACAAAAATAAGAAATAGAGAAGAGACTCAACCCCCTCAGCAAGAGGGTGTCATAACAATTGAGATAAAAGATGATTAGCTAGAGAGTTCTTCATGGGCTCAAGGAAGAAAAAGAAAAAAGACTATTGAAATTCCTGACAAGGTTAGAGGGAAGGTATTAAAAAAATTTCTACAGGGTCCCAATATTTTGATACAATCAAGTATAACTTTATGTTGAAATAGGCTGGGGAAAATGAAAAAATCCCTAATAAAAATGAGCTACGGATCCTGATGTTGGATGAGAGAATAATCCAGGATTTGGAGTTTATGAAGGTTGATGATTTCAAAAACTCTGATGAATTCAAATCATTCTTCTATAAGGTCAAGAATAATGAGCTCACCCTGTAGATACAACTAGGAGACTCCCATGAGAAAACTACTGAGCTAGTGTAAAGGTTGCAAGAATATGACACAAACAGTGAGATCCTCACTCTAGAAGAAGCTATAGAATTAGTGAAAAGAAGTGGGATGATTCTCTTCCCTAGTTGGGAGCTCAATTCATCCTTTATTCTTGGACAAATTAGGAGGCAAGATAAATCAATCTCTTTTTAGGAGACAAATATTTCTGGTGAGTTATAGGGGTTTGTTTTTAACATTGATAGTAAAACAATGGTAGTATGGAGCATGGATCTTGAGGGAAAAAAACTAACCCTTATGGATATAAGGGACTCTCTTGAAGGAAATGTTAAAATCTAGAATGTCACTATTGTATCTACTAACCAAATACATAACTTGATGAACACATCATCACTCATGGGGAAGAGCAAGATGGATATGATGGAAGGAAAGTTGTATCAAACATAAAAAAATATCCATTGATGCCAAAAGAAAATATGAGGAATAATTAAAGAGAACTTATGTCTTGGAACAAAGACAAGTGACCTTGGATGAGGAGGTAAGAAACTTAATAAATGTGGCTAGACCCATCATAGAGGTAAAAGACCAAGAAGCCCAAACAAAAGTTGATATAACAAACATGGAAGAAAGCTAGAAGATGGATATTGATGGATGGGATGGTACAAAGGAGGTAGAAATCAAGACAATTTAGAACCTAATGATCCATAAAATAGTTGCTTTAAAACATGCCTCACAAAATGTACACAATAGTTATATCTCTCTGCTAGGAGCTGAGTTTCAATGGTCAAAGACATTGGCTTTACTATCCCCTTTATTCACAACATGGGGGCCCTATACACAATTATTTGATAGCTTGGTCCCTTTTCTGACTTAGAAGAAAGAATTTTCGAAGGCAATAATCATTCTTGTCAAGAAGATGATAAACAAGGTAAAGGAATTAAATGAGTTTTTCTTTGGAAAATTATAATTGATCCAAAATAAAATGAGGACAATTGTCATGGGAACTCCTAATTTTATTCCTAGTTTTTAAGATGTTAATGGAATCATACTAGATTGGCAGGAGTGATCTTCCCCTTTTGAGGATATTTTTAGGCATTCATGGTTTATTTCTTATTGTAATAATGAGACAAATGCTACAGTTATCTATGATATGATTGGCCTTTTATTTCGGATCGAATCAGTTATGGGAAAAGTTTTCGGGGAAATAAAGGCAATCACTAATGCTAAATGGAACAAATGTTTAGAGGAACTATACACCATTTGAGATGCCACATGGCCGGACATTGATATAGATATTTCTATTTAGGATGTTCTGGTAGAGATCAAAGGATTACCATCTAGAGATAGCATCTGAGCTTGCATAAAGGTCAATGAATATCAAGAGGGAGGATGATTACCTGCAAAAGGAAATTTATCTTTGTGATTTACCTATTGTGGGTGTACTCCTAATACAAACTTTATAATTAATCCTACATAAAAAAACTGATAGTTGTTCAAATTTTGGTTATCTCTAGTATTTCTCTTTGCATTTTCATCCTATATGATAAAAAGAGTTGTAATCAAATTTTGATGTGTGTCATCCCATCTAAAGCTCATTGCAATCCTTCTTATAAAATGATTTCCAAGATGTGGATTAGGGGTTTGAAGTCTATAAAATTTTAGTGTTTTGCTATTACAATCGGTCCAAATTTTGTGTTAGTTGTATGTATTTCAAATTTTCACTCTAAGAATCCAATGAATCTTTAATGAAAGAATTGGTCATGTCTTGAGTTATGCTTTGAGTTTTATATTAGAATGTATTATTTTTAAAGAAGATTAATACAAATAGGGAGTTTTGAATATATGTGTCTGTGAATTTTGTCTCTACTTTCATATGCTTGATATTTTGAGATTGATTGAATAAAATTCTTTCAATTTAATGCATCTGGGATAGGTTGTATATCATTTAATTATTGTTTTTAATTCAAGGAATAATGTAAATACTTCTATGAATTGATAGGTTTTATAGACTTATGTGAGAGATATCATAAGGATGGGGGTTTAGGGTTAACAACTGGTGATTTTAAGTGCAAGTCAATTAAATAGGTCGAGATTTTATTGGTTTGACTCTATGTAGCAATGGATAAGACACTGGTCATCAATTCAAATGCAAATTGATGTAATCATGTGGTTGCAAAATACATAGATAAAACAAAATCAAATTTACATTTCTATAATGAAGAACTAAATTACTAGTAATTCCCTTGTTGTAATAGCTTCCTTGGTGTTAAGAGTTAGCTGTTGTAACACATAAGTTTTTTACAATGTCAAGAAGATCATTGACCATTTATCTTCTATAAGGGATCAATCTAAAGAGAACAATATTAATGAGTAAATACTAAAGAAGAAAATCAAAGAAGTATCCATATTAATCCCTAGGTGCACTCACCTTTGCCCTACAAAACCTAAAGAGTAAAAGGCCCATGTGTGCTTTGTTGAAGTTGGATTGGATCTTAGAGAAATTTTGCTAAATATAAGAACTAGATAATCCTTAGGCTTTTATTTATCTTCTACATCTTGAGATAGGATTTTTAACAACCTATAGTTTCAAAACTCCAATAGGCTCCTTAACTTGTGTCCTTCACTTCTTCTTTTACTAAGACCCAATGAATCTCCTCCTTTGAAAATCTTGCCTCTAATTTTCAAAATTATTCCTTTGTTTACCTATTTGTTGTGTTTCTTATGTGTTGATAGTGATCCTTTGTTCTGGTAGTATTATTATTTACCAATTATCTCTATACATATCTTGTATCCTGGTAACTTTATAATTATCTGATAATATTCTCCTTCTTGCCTATTTTGATAATAATTTGTGATATGACTTATTTTTTACCTATTTTCTTAACCAACACACCTTTTAAGTCAATATCTCAATAGTGATCTCTTACTCTTTGTGTTTTGTCTTACTTATGTGATTGTTTAGCAATGAAAACCATTCTCAAAATCTTAAATCATAACCCCATAGAGGATTTTTCCAAGTAAAAATCTCCCCCTTTGGCATTGATAGCAAAAACTCTTTCAAAATTTGTTGTTTGTATTTTTTTTGTCATTCTAGCTTTGTCGTGTTATACTAATCTCCTCTTTTTTTTTGTATAGTCCTCCTCTGTTTGATTTCTTCTCTCTATTCTCTCCCTTTTTGTACTTGTTCAAAATAAATTTGTCTTTATCTTATTCTCCCCCCTTTTGGAAGCAATGCTAAAGATCATACCAGACATTGTGTGTATTGGGATACTATGCATGTTTAAATTCTATCAAAACTAATTTTGTACTTATTCTTAATGTGAATTAGAATTTGATTCCATACATGTTTGAGTTGATCTAAAGCAATGATGTTTCTCATGACTTCTAGTACTTGTTCTATCATATTTTGAGTAGTGCTTTGTCCTAATATATCAAGTAGCTCTATACATTTTCATATCTTCTTTTGCATCATGTCCATAATAGGTATTAATATTGTATTTCAATCTTGTCATTAACATTTCCATTAGTGCATGTCTTTCTATAAACATTACTATCTTTAGTAAAATTTGAAATTATTTCCTTTATGTCTTTAGATAATGTTTTCATAAGTTGTAAAATCTTTTGCACTTGCTTATTATCTTTTCCAATTTGTTGTTTCTTCTCAACTTTCTCTCTAAATTATGCATTTACACCTTGATCTAACTAAATTGTGTCTATAAATTCTTTTAGATAATCAATGAATGAATCTTCACTATCTATAGAAAATTCTGGTAGTATTTCAAAGAATGTTTCAATTATTTTCCTCATAATTATTTTCTTTTGTCTCCTTCTTTTGATTCTTTCCTTTTCAATTTTCTCTTCAAATAACTTTAGAACAATATTCTCTTTGTAGCTCAAATAAATTAGGATTATTTTTTAAAATGACATATTTGGGGTCATTACCTTGATCTTCATCCTCTTCATCTAATTCTTCTTCTCTTTTCCTCTTTTCTTGTTCATTTATGACCATAATCATACTTTGCAAGGTTATTTCCACTTCAACTTCTTTTGTTTTAACTATTTCATCTTTTCCTTTCTTTGTATCTACTATTTGCTTATTGGTGGAACTTGGAACATGCTCATTATCAGTAGATTGGACTTCCTTAGTTTTGACACTTGTACCTATGTCTAATTCTATTATGTCCTCAACTTTTAATTCCTTTTTATCCTCAATCTAATCTTCTTTTCCATTATATTCAATTTCATCTTGAATTTCAATAGGTTGATCTTCTTCTTTTTCATCTCCATATTTGAATACTATTCTCTCTTATCCGTGAAACAATTTCTATGTATTCATCATCTTTTTCATCTATTATTATCAATATGTACTTCACCTTTTGTATTTTGTCTAATTATATTTCTCATTTCATACATTTCTTCAGTCTATAGTGATTCTTAATATTCTGATTCATGGGACAAACTTGCAACAAAGATTGTCTTCCAAAGTTGTAAAGCTCCATCTTTAACTTCTTGATTTAATCCTGCCAATATTTTTGTAGTTCTATTCATTGTAGAAAAATCTATTTTTATATTTTTTCATTGTTGCATCAATTTATTCAACACTTATCTCTATCTTATTAATGATCAATGTTATTTCAATTCTCTCCTTCTCTTGTACAATAGATTCTACCCATCATACATTTATTTTTTCATGTAATTCCTTGGAATTTATTTTCCTTAGTTCATTTATAAATCTTTCAAATTTGTAAAACTAAGATAGTATTGCATCCTATATGATCTTTTTGTTTTCATTCAACCATAGTCTATACTTTATTTCTTGTATAACTCCAATAGCTCCATCTCTCTTTATTGCTTAAGCTATGTTGATAGCTAACTTTGGAATTTTAACTATTATTTGTTCTCTCACACATTCATTCGTCTTTTTCCTTTTACCTTTATTGGTCTAGGCTTGAATTCTTGTTCTTCTTCTAGGTTGAGATGTAGTAGCTCTTGTGGTTTTAGACCTTGTTCTTCTTGCAAGTGTATCATCTTCCTCTTGCTTATTGATATCATGTGTCTTAGTTATTTTCTTCTTTATCTTAGTGTATCTTTCAAGTATTAATGTCAATTTATGTCTTCTTGTATTGCTACTTCCTTTACCTTTCTCATATTTTGATTTTTTTTTTCTAATTTTATCTTTATGTACACTTCATATGCTCACAACCTATTTTCTTCCATGTCCTTAGGAAGACTCATCAATGCTCAAAATTAATTTATTTTCATTCACTCCATATCCTATGGGTGGTATTTGTGATGTTCTTAGCTCTACTAATTTTATTATGCATGAATGTGTATTTTCTATAAATCACGTATCATCCTTCTATTTTTACATAATATGAAGTGGAATCCTATATCTCCTATGCATTTTCTCCTAGAATTCATTGAAGTATTTTGACATACTTGTATTGTAGTTTCTCCCATTTGATTTATGTATTCATTGATATTATCAATGATTGGTCTATTTAAGTTATGATTCACTTTACCAATACCCAAAAAAAAATTGCATGTAGAAAAAGATGCATACGAATAATGCTCAAAAATTCATCTCTTGCTTCTTGGCTAATTTAATCTTTTTGAAGTTCAACATCAATTGATTCCTTTCCATATTTTATAGATCATATATGTTTCATTGAGTACTAATTTGATATGAAATGTGTATTGCTCCTCCCAATACAATGTTAAAGCTACTCTATTGATGGACTTTATAACCAATAATCATTGCGGTAAATCTTACCTCCTAATATAGAATACTACATATAATGATGACTTCTTTATCTTCCTCAAATTTGGTCAATACCTCAATTTTTATTTTTGAGTCCATTTCATAACACATTCTCTTCCAGCAGTTAATAAACTTATTATCACATGAATGATCTCTTTTATTAGATGTCATCTCCATGAATATGACTCAATACATATATGATCCATTTTTCACCAAATATCTCTACAATATGTACCATATGTGTTATTCCTTTTGTCTCCAAATGAAAAAAATATTACTTTAGTTTTCCATCCTTATTTCAAATCTCCTTGTAGGCTTTGTTGATGTCTACATCTCCAAGTTCAATCAATTTTCAATGAATAAATTTTTAAATATTGTTTTTCAATACAACTCTTAGGAGTATCAAAGATAAGGCTCCAGTTTTATTTGCTTGTGTAGATTTCTAGTAGATACACCTTTTATTTAGGTTTGGGTTCTTGTGATTTATCAACTAACACTAGTATGTTCATGCTTGTGTCCATAATAATTTTTAATTTTTTTTGTCAAATCTCCCATACTTCTTCAATTTCCAAAATGTTATGTACAACTAGGTTTTATAATCAAATCAATTTAATACCTTCAAATCCTTTATGTATGGTGAATGGCTAACTAAAGTATACAACACACTTGATCTTTTCTCCAACAATAGCTCTTTGGAATAATATGGCAATGATGAAATAGACATTCTTATATATATTAGAAAGTTTTCAACAGTTATTTGTATAAAAATACTATTAGTATACAAGACTCTTCTTTACCAATATTAACTTAATTACTACTAATATCCTTCAATCTAACATTTATATCTTCATCTAATAGCATAAAAGTGTATTTTTCCCAATCTATGACTCTACATGAGTCAAATTCGTCTTACTTCTTATCACTAATGCATCTATTTTTGCTGATAAATTGTATAGTTCAAATGATCGAAGGGACAGATTGATAATTCAATGAATTTCTAATTCCTTAAGCATTTACTTACTTTCTTAGTTGGTATATTAATTCACCATAATAGATGGAAAATGGACCTCCATTGAAGTAATATCTTCATCCCTCTTTACCAATATTTTCTTCATTTTTTCTCTAAATTTTTCTTGGTTTACAGTTCCTTTTCCTTTGTTGTCCTTGTCAGTAGAGAACCGATATTTGCAATTATATGTTGCATGACAAAGATTTTTGACAAATATAACATGGAAATGTCATTTCTCTCTAGGGTTCATAATTCCTTCAATTATCTTCCAATCTACACTTTGATGTTAGGTGTCCTACTTTTCTACATCTAAAATGTAATATAGGTTTATTATCTTATTTTATCATGTAGTTCACCAATTTGTTAAACTTCCTTGTTGGTGGCATCTTGGTTCAATATTTCTTAGCTTTATATCCATAATGATTTATTTTATAACAATATCCATAAAATCTTTCCTCACATGTCCTATTATTTGTCTAGATCTACACTCATAGTCTTTATGACCATACTTATTTTAGTTGTAATAATAACCATTAAAATATATTCCTCTTGGAATATTCACTTGCCTAATTCTACAAACATTTGTAGTATGACTTAATTTCTCAGACTTGTAACATATAGGATTATAGGACTTCTTACCTTTATTGGATTCATTAGGATTTTGTGTTTGTTGTACAATTCTAGATTTTGAGGACTCTTTGATTTCCAATTTGTTGTTACTGATATATCCTAGTTTTATCATATCACTATGTTTTCTTTGACCTTTTATTTGATCATCAATCTTCTACATGCTTTGTTAAAACTTTACAAGTATCTTTATTTATTTCATTTTAAACTTTCAAATTGTTAATTAGTTCCTCATTATCTTTCTTTATTCTATGATTTTCTAGTACTTGTACATACAAGTTATTGTCACCTATACATCCTAAAAATTCAATTTATGTTTTAATCTCACATCTTTGTCTCTGTAGGAGTGAATACTTGCTTCTAATTGTTTCTTCAACATCTCTCTTTACTGATTCCAAGATTTCTTTAGCACTTTGAACAACTCTCTTCATTTTCAATATGCTTATCATCACTAGGGATTGACCTTCTATTGAGTTGTCATTATGCACAATGCTAAATAGTAGGAATTCTTTCAAACTCCTCTCTTGAAAAGTCAATTTTGTGAATTGACTCCAAGGTTCCAGGGGATCTTGTGACCTACTAGAATCTATTCATTTGAAGATAAATGTGTTTTTTCACAAGGAGGCCTTTGTTGGTTCATTTTGATTTCAGATGAGATGTGGAATTTGTACACTGCTTCAAAATAAACAAACAAAAGAACTATGTTTTTGTATTTTTTATGTGTTTTATATGAATGCAATCTAACAGTGCAACTAATATGAAATCCTAATTTAATGAGGCTTAGTAAAGAAAATTAAAAAAACTTTTGAAGCAAATAACATTAAAGTAAAATCGTAATGGACGTAAGCTATAGAACTGACACATCTACAAGTTAAGGTTTTGAAGAAATTGGTGTGTAACCAATGAAAATAGGAGAAACACTTCCTAGATTCCATTGATGCAATCATTGATGGAAAACTTAATAAATGTATGATGTGTCACCCTTCATCAAATTTCAAGTCCACGAAAAGTGTGCTCATGCAAGACAAGGAGAAATGTAGGCACAATTTGATGATTTCTTCTTCAGCTAGATACGTCAACGAAATTTGTGAAACCATAGCAAACACCAAAACTAAAAGATCACACAACTAAAAACAAAGCAATAAAATTTTGGCTCAATCACAATTCCATGAACAAAAATTCATGAAATAATGACACATTTAGGCAAGAATCACTACACTCTAAATACGAGCACCAAAAGCATAATATTATTGTAAAATAATGACAACTTGGATTACATATTACAATCCTGTATTTATAAGAAATCATCTCCTCAATTTGTGTTGAGAGTGTGAGATATCTCCATGCAATAATATGCTTTTAAACTAATAAAACAAACTAATTATGTACATACTAACAATCTAACTGGTTCTTAGTAGGACTCCATCCATTTTTATATTTATTAATTGGATGCATGAGCCTTTACATATCATAAAATAAAGAAATTGAGAGAAAATAAGAAGAAGAGAGCCTTCACTCAAAGTAGAAGTGTCTGGAAGCATCAAAAATAGAAGTTAATCATTCACTGGGCGTTTGTTAGAGTTAAACTACTATCAGAATGTGTTTCCAATGCATGGAAAGCTCTATTTTTGGAATTAGTTGTTAACTGTTGGCACACGTCAGGAAAAGTGCACCAGCTCACTAGCTCACCAGTGCACCAGCACACCAGCTCACCTTTGAGGCATGGGCATTAATTTCTTTTGTCCATCATCCTCAAAAATAGCAATACACACATCACTTATTTCTGGTGTTATTTCCCTCTGTGAGTGCTCTCCTTCTGCTATTTCTATTTTAGTGGAGCCCACAGTTTGTACCTTAGTGTCTTGGGAGGTTGTCTAAAGATATTCAACCATAAATCCCTCTTTAGACACTTCATTAGTTGCTATTTGTTGTGGTTCTTCCTCCTATGAAGGCTCCTTTTGAACATATTCTTCTTCATTACTTGGAGGAAAGGGAGTAGCAAAGCCTTTGTCTACAATTATGACTTGTAATGGGGATGGAGTAGGATTAGGACCTTGTGATTCTCATGGCATTTGCATCTAGTCCTCCTATTAAGGCTCATTTGCTGGGGTATCCTGGATCTTATCCCTAGTCAACTCGATTCCTATGGGCATGATCTCAAAATTTGACATTTTGAATATGTTAGTGCCCTCCACCTCTTGCTCATCAATCCATTGTTGCATTTCATCTTCTGATGTAGTTATCTATAGAGGTTCTTCTAGAACTGATGTGGTGTAACAGTGGAACTTACTCTCCTTTTTTTCTTTGTGGCTCTTACTAGCCAAGTTCTTCTTTGCAATGGTACATTATCCTTCTCATCCTCCTCTTCTTCTTCTTCTCCTTCTCAAATGAGTCTCAGGATAGATGAAGAAGGCACTCCCCTCCTGACCCTTTGCCTTTTCTTGATAGGAGTCTTGATTTTTCTTCGCTTATTAGGGGTAGAAGGGGATGCTTTTTCTACCTACTAAGGAGGAGAGACCTCTTGAACCTCACCCTCTATTTCCTTCTGACTAGGTGTAACAGTTGGTGGAAGTTATGGATCCATCTGAACCTATGGTGCCCAATATCCTTGGCCCCTTATACATTTTTTTCCTCTTACTATCAAGGTGTCAGGACTTCACCTTCCTCTAGCTCTACTCTTTATGGAGAACTCCTCTTTGTATTTTCCTTTCTCTCTTGAGGATGATACTATCCAATCGATCGATCAAGTTGGTATATTGTTTTTGACCTTATTGGTGACTAGGTTGCAAAGGTAGGGATGGTAACTATCTCCCCCCTACCTTTGGTTGGGTGGGCTTGCACATGAAAAATTACAGTCTTAGGTATTGGATCAAGTTGAAATGGTTTCTTGATCCAATCTTGTGTCATCTTGATGACGTGCCTCACTTGATGATTAATCTCATCATTCTCTTCCTTGTGAACCTCAGCATTCATTATGGGTCATTCCCTAATTTTATCTACATTGAACAATGGATCTAGTAGCTCCCCTGAGTCTTTTTGCAATACCTATTATGGAATCTTTATCTTTAAGGCCTTTTCCACCAAATACAAAGTCATTCTACAATAATCCTTGATACAAACAACGTAGTCATTTTTTGCATTCATCTAATGGTCTTCAATAGCTTCTTCATGGGTGAATTCTTTTACTACCAAATATTGCACTCTCCCAATATTATCAAAACACGACCATGGAGAGTTATATTCTTCTAAGGGATATTGATCTCATTCACACTCAAAAGGAATATCGTATTTCCTCTTTACCTGAAAAGGTCCTATAATTAGAGCCCAATTCCAACACATCTTTCATTGTTTCCTAACTCTGCCATACATAGAGTCAAGCTATTGAGCAAAATCTAGAAGAACAAGTTTATCACTAGGATATCTGGGAGGCTTATTTGGGTTGATAGTGGCACTAGCTACCCTTAGATATGTAAATGGTTTAAACTAAATGTAATACACTCCAAGTGCTATTATCTATGCCATTGCATCATTAGATAAACTCTTTACATAATCTCCCTCTATGAATTAGATGATAGCAAATATGAATGCATCATTCATGATTCTATATTCATTGCTTTGCCCTAAGAGCTTCTTCCTTACCAACTAAGGGTAGACAATAAATGGCCAATCATTAGGTTCCTGCATGTTGCCTCACTTATATAAACTAGGATAGTTCGTTGCTCTTGTAGCTAATAGATACACCAAATATGATGTCATATAGAATTTCTTTTTATCCTTCACTACTCCCAACTGTTCATGTAGATTTTCACTCAACATGGTGGCCCAGTCAAGTGGCATATTTGTCATCTTGATAGTCTAGATAAAATGTATCATGAAGACATTTAGGTTTCTAGATGCAGGCAGACCCATTACTCTACTCAAAAGTATGATTGAGTATCTGATATCTTCATTCATATATCCCCTTGTCCTATCTACCTTGCCAACTATATTTCCTAGAGGGGTCCTCTCTATAAGGTAAGAAGATTGGATGATCTCAGTAGCCTCTTTTAGGTGCTCTTTGTACCACCTTTCTACTACTTCATAGGTCAACCTAATAAACTAATTTTCCCTAGGGAGATGGAATATTCTCTCAATGTTTTTAGGTCAGAGGTCTAGGAAAACTTCTCCAATCACACTATTCACCACCCTTTCCTTAGGGACAAAATGTTGTGCAAGTGTCATTATGAGCTCCAAGGATTGTACTAACATTGGGTGTGAAGCATTGTTTACCAACCTCGATCAAATTAATGTAGAAACCATAGCCAATCTCTTAGTGGGTTTGTTGCAAATCCTTAGGAACTCCCCCAAATTAGTGTGTCCCAAATTTGTGTCCTTAATCTCTGAGTAGTCATCTTAGAACCTAAATTTTGATGGAACACCCTAAAATTTGAACACAATGGGTTTTGGTGCCATTTTCTCACCTGATGAAGATGCCATAATATCTATGCAAAAGAGAAGAATGTCCATTAGTTTGAGGTTAGAGAAAAAATGAACTAAATAAACCCTAAATTTAATACAAAGAAAGTCCAAAAAATTAGAAGCTCTAAAAAAAACCTAAGAAAATCTCTTATTTTGAATCAAACTCTTTAAAATATGGTGCGCACCTACACACCTTATGGGGTGCACTAGTGCACACCTCTCTCTTTTTAAGTCTGATTTTTATTTGTGTGTATTGGTGCACACTAGTGCGCACCAATATTCAAGGTTGCATTTTGTTCTTTGGATCTTTGCTTTTGTTTTAAGTTTTGAATTTGGGTGTGCACTAGCACACCTGGACAAGTGCACAAGTGCATACCCAATTTAGGATTTTTGGCACTTTTATATTTTATTTGTGTAGTTTCTAAAGCTTTTCAAAAAAGAAAGGTGTGCACTAGCACACCTAATCAGGTGTGTTATTGTGCACCTCACATTTTATTTTCTTTGTTGTTGGTCTAAGAGGAGCATAGAGTGGGGAGAGTGCACCTTATGGGTGTGAGAGGTGTGACACAAAGTTTGTCAACACACTTAATGTGGAGTTGTGAGGAGAAGTGGAGCTTCATTCATGTAGCAAAAAAAAGATTATAATGAAAGACAAGGTAAGGGAGAGAGAAGTCCACTCCCCTTATATAGACTCAGGAGTCTTTGGCACAACTGCGTAGGTGCGTCAACTGCGTAGCTGCACAATTTGGCAAAAACACATTTTTTCAATTTTGAATGTACTAACACACCTTGGGAGGTGCACCTAGTGTGCAAAAAATTATTATCCATAGCTTTCTTTTTTAATTTCTTGAACTTCTAACCTTGAGGGTTTTACCGGTAGGACCTAGACATGAACTAGGGCCTCGGGCAGATCTCAAAATGGCTCGAATCCCAGACTATGAGTTTGAAAGCCCAAAATAAAGTATGGGGTCCCCATTTTGATTAGGAATTGGGGTTTACATTGTCTAACCAAAACACCTTAGAGTTCTTTCTTCATTTGGTCAATCTATTAAAGTATTTCTTTATTCTTACTAAATAGGTATGTAATAGAAGCATCAACTTCCTCTATATTTACACTTCCTTCTAGATGGTCTTTCAAGATCATCATGACTTATCTATAACTATTTAGAAAATTCCTTCTTTTTTCAAATGATGTCTTTAGTATCTTCTCATTAGCATCTTCTAGGGATTTCTCTAGTAGCTTCTGATACATGTATTTTTCTATTTTTCCATCTTTACTCTCAAGTTGTTAAAATTTTCCTCTAGTAAACTAGCACTCCAATATTAATTGTTGAAAATATTCAAGTTAGGTACTGAGAGGGGGAGTGAATTAGTACCACATACTTTTCTACTATGAGACTTTCATTAATATCTCTTGTATCATCACCTAGTTTTTTGAAATGAAATAACTTACTACCTATTACTAAAATGTAAAGTGATTAACTTATAACATAAACATTCACACACATAACATATAACTTAATAATTTGGTCTTGCATAAAACCCTTGGTTAGAGGGGAGAACTCCAATGGTGATGGTACCTGCAACTCATCATTGCAATAATAAGGTGCTCGATTAAGAGCTTACAAGAATGTCATCTTTTGAATGACTTCACCCAATTAGGAGTAACTGATACCTTGTTAGAAGTATATATAGTCCTATTAGAGACTACTTTATTAAGAGATTTTATCTCACTTATGTAGTGCTCACTCTATTAAGGATTTATAAGAAGTTCACAAATAGAACTTCTAAGTCTGATTAAACACTACACAGTTAAAGGATTTCACAATATTGTTGCTAAAAAATATCAACAAGAGTTCTAACATGTGATTAATTTCTCCTAAAGATTTTCAAATTTATCCAGCTCCTTCTCTGTAGTGTAATTACTTTAGTTTACAATCATTTGACAATTTTGTAACTTTTTCCTTCTTTTTCAAACGCTCAATCCCTCTTCGACTCTCTATATTTCATCTTCTACTTAATCACATATATATCATTTTTATTCCTAAACCTAATTAGAGTTCCACAATGCTTCCTCTCAAATCCTTCATAAACCATTTTGACCTTTAGATGTCATCCTCAGATCTTTATTTTTCATCCCTAATAAAAAATTATTTTCTTGCTTAATCAGAATCATCGATCTTATGTTTACAACGAAAATCCTTTATATAATGAATTTAGACACTTAGGAAAAATAACCTTACACATAAAATTTGTGTCCATTCTTATTCTTCTTCAATTTACATCATCAATTCCTTCTTTAATTTTCTTCATTGTTGATCTTGAAACAAACTTTGACTCATGCCTTAGACCTTCTCTAACTTTCCAAATTTCAATCAAAAGTTGGTCTTAGATTCCAATTTTCCAAACTTGTTCATCTAGTTATTACTTGGTAAACATAAAATTTACTTAGGAAACATATAACTTAGTTAATATTGACTTGTTTATGTAACATTGTATCCTTTCTCCTTGATAATCACTCAGGAAATATTTTAGTCGCTCAGTGCATATAGTCTCCCTCCATTAACCTTGTGACTCAGTTAACCTTGTGTTCTTTAATATATTACAATAATACATGATTGTAAAATAATCAAATATATAATACATGATATTTGTCCATCTCATTCAAGTACCCATTCAATACCTTATATATCACTTATGTCTTCATCATACTTTCTTAAAATCCTCTTCATCAATCTAAGAATATGGTACTTTTATGAGTGTAAGAATTTACTTAGGGAAAATCACCCAAGATCAAGGAACTCAAGCATAAGCATAGAATAGACCAAAATATGATCAGAATAACAATATGATATTCAATTGATGTAATTTCATATACATACACACTAGGAGTGCCTAAATATAAATGCCTTTGGAATGTTCTAGAATGTCTAGGAGTTAGCACACTGATAAGCATCACAACTAAGCACATGTCCACCAGGTGTGCATTATCCTCCATTAACCATAGGAGTTAGTGCATTAATGAGAGGATAACCCTACATCAGTGGGTCATGAAAAATTACGTTGTAGACACCATGTGCTTAATTAAGAGTGCGAATAATTGTGTTGTCAACATGACAACTTAGTTAATTATGCAAACTCCATTGTTTTAGACACCATGTGTTGAATTAGAGTTGCTTACTTCTGTGTTGTCAAAATGACAACTCTTAAGAGTATGCAAACTCCTACTAGTCAAACTAATAAATAATAAAATAATACATTGACCTAAGTAAACTTAAGTAAAGTGTAATAATTAAATACTTATTTACACCAACATCCCCCCTTAAGTGCAACTTAGGGGAATGTTCTTGAGCTTACGAAAGCTAGGATGAAAATGCATGATGGGTCTCGACTACTAGGCCATTTTAGGTACCCATGTACAAAATGAAATGCAATGAAATCTCTCATAAAGTAGAGAAAGAGGAAAAACCTCATGGGAAAAGTCCTCCCCAAAAAAGAGAGATGAAAAACTAAGATGCATGGATGGATGGAGTAATCAAAACCCCCCCATTATGACATACATCAATTATACACAATAGAGAAGTATGAGAAGAACACTATCCCAGAAGAGGAAAATTTTCCCCCCATAAGAGAGAAGAAGAAGAAGAAAGTAGACAAGGTAGTCCCCCCTCCCCCCCCCCCCCCCAAATATACAATGTCGATTAGTGATAGTTGCTCCAATGTAGAAGCTAATCCATGAATGTTGAATAATGTTCCTCCCCTTTGGAAGAAACAATATCATAGGTACAAATGAGATGCTTCCCCTATGTTTAGAAAGAATCCTGATGATGAATGGTGTCTCTAAAACCTACTCAACTATCCCTATGTCAATACTATCTATCACCCCTTCCAATACTGCTGAAAAGAACAATGTTGGATCTAGCAAGGATGGATGTAGAACATATCCCAAAGAAACATGTGTCTCCTCAAATGATAAAGAGACCTCCTACAACTGCTATACATAAGGATCCACAATCATATCAACTTGGAAAGATTGATCATGTAGAAAATGGACAAGAGGGTCAGAGTGGGCCCTCCCAACAACTGAAGAAGGATCTTCTTCATCAAAGAGATGATGTATATCATCAATGATGTCTCCCAAATTTTCTATGTATGACTCCACTAAAAAACCTAAAATATTTATTATGTAGTCATCCCCTAATGTTGGAACTAGAAGACAAGGTGTACCCAACTATGTTGAATTACATGGACCTATCACTATAGCAATGTATGCATGTGGAATGTGCTAATGTTGTGATCTCTTACTATAGCCATCAATAGGATCCCACATATCTAAATATTTTGAATCACTATCACTATTGTCACTATTGGTTTCTACTATGTATGAAGTGCAAAGAGAATTAGAGGATAAGCTAGGTGAACTTTCCTCAAAGTGAACATTCCTGTCTATGAAAATCTCATGAATCTCAAAATCCATAAGTGTATATGCCTTAACACTATCTTCATATCTAATGAAAATATAAGGCCTTAGTGATGGTGCCTTGCATTCTGTGGAAGATATGTTTGCCCATGTTGGACAAAGAAAAACTCTGAAGTGTCTCACAATTGGTTTTCTACTGCACCATGCCTCAAAAGGAGTCTTTCCATGTAAGGAATTATGAGGAGACTTGTTAAGTATGTGATTCACATTTCTTATAGCTTTGACTTCAAGTGATGGATCAAGAGACTTGGCTTGAATCATACAACTTACCATAAACTTAAGAGTTGTAATCTTCATTTCTACAACACTTTCCTTTTGCAGATTGAATGCTACTAGATTCTGAAGATCAATACCATCATGTTCACAAAAGTCTCTAAGTCTTGAGTTCACACATCTACTTTCATTGTCCATGTGAAGAACCTTGATGGCTTTCCTTGATTGCTTTTCAACATGACTCTTGAAGGCAAGAAACTTTTCAAACACTTCATTCTTATGATCAAGAAAGTAAACCCATGTGTAGCATGAAAAGTCATCAATGAAAGTGAGGATTTAGCAACCCTTGTTAACTAATATTGCTACAAAAGGACCTACTAGAACTATGTAAACCAACTCAAGAACAATTGATGCTCTTGAAGACTTCCATTTATCAAACTTCCCCTCTAGATGTATATCCACTAAACAAGTTGAACATTCACCATTAGAAAATTTGATTGCAGGTAGACCTTTGAACATATTGTTTGAGCTAAGTTGAGGAAGATAGTAGAAGGCAAGATATCCATACTACTCATGCCATAATTTTCTTTGTGAATGAGATTGTGTCAACAAGGCATGTGAAGGAGACTTAGGCACAAAGTGGGAGAAGGAATAAAGCCTTTTTCCATGATTTACTTTTTCCACTGCAACCAATGAATCATCTTTAAGATTGCACACCATTATTGAATAAGGAAGAAACTGAACTTTATTTCCATCTCCATAGTGAGTGATTTGGTAGATTGAAAGGAGATTAGAGCTAAGGTTGGGAACATAGAGAACTTCTTTGAACTCCCCATTTTCATCTCAACTTGACCTTTCCCTTCAACTTCCATTTTTGTATAGTCCCCTACAAAGATGTGAGGTATTTTAGACTACTTCAATGAAGAAAAGTCTCACTTTAAAGAATCCATATGATATGAGGCACTTGAGCCAAGAATCCATTCCCTTGAAGAACTTGAACCAGCCATAACTACTTTCCCTTTTCCCTTTGAAGTAGGTGGAGTTGAATCCTTGGAAGCATTTGGCACATTGATTTTGTTCTTCCTAAGTAAGTTTTCCAACTCATTGATTGTCTTAATCTTGCAATGATGCTCATCATGATTCAATTTCTTGCAATATGCACAAAATAGTTTATCCTTCTTATCATTGTTTCCCTTCTTGTTGGAAGAAGAATTGCCTTGCTATGAGGAGGTAGATTGTTATGCCTCTGATTGTGATTTTTGCTTCCACTACTTTTTCTTGTTGTTGGTAGAATTTTTTCTGCCTTGATTTGATTGATTCTCATTGCTAGCCACCAATGCTTTTGTCTCTAATGACTTGAGAATTCCCATATCTATTAGTTTGGATTATTCTAACATCAACATTTTTGTAAATGCATCAAATGCAAGCTTAGTAAAAGCAATTCCCATGGTCGACCTATGAGTGTTGTAACTCGAAACAAAAGATGCATACTCTGAAGGTAGCCTCTTCAAGATGTGATGAATCAATCGATCATCCTTCATCGGATTACCACAATCTTTAAGTAGTGCTCTCAATTCATTGGATTTATTAATATATTCTTGAATTGTGTCAAAATTCTTAAGATCCAAGAGAAGTAGATCATCCTTAATTTGGTATCCCTTTTCCTCATCCAACTTAACATACAACCCTTCAAGTTTGTCCCAAGCAATCTTGGCTTCCTGAAAGATGGAAATGTGGAAGAAGAGATCTCTATGAACACAACTCCAAATAATTCCTAAAGTATGATTGTCTTTAATTTTCTAATCAACTAGTGATGTAGCATTAGTGGGTTTGGTAATTGTACCATCAACATATAGATTTAAACCTTTTTCCATTAATCTACTCCATACAATATCTTTCCATGTAGAATAATTGTGTGAAGTTAGAAGTGGAGCTTTAGGTGAACCCATGATGTAGAAAATTAAAAGAGCACAAGAGGAAAATGATACAAAAGAACACAAGAGACACACCCCCTATTCACCCAATTAAATAACCTCGCCCCCCCCCCCCCACCAAATGATGCTTTTGGCACTTTATATATAGTGTGTATGCAATAGGCCACTTCTCAAAATAGACAAAGTGGACTTTTGATTTTGCTATTTACAACTGCCTCTTGAGGCTCAAATTTGTCTCTAAGCATTGTAGCTTAGATGTCCAACAATATTGAAGAGTAGTCAAAGTAATACAATGCATAAAAGGACCTAATTCTAAAATGATATTTATGTCCATACAACCCTATAATTTGATTGTAGATTTGGAAAGTAGATAAAAAATTAAGCACTTTTAAAAATTGGAAACTAAAAATGTGTTCAAATGAGCTCATACAGAGCGTTTGAAGTTGCAAAATGTAGGATTGGATAGGTATAGTCACCAAAAAATATAATTTTTAACAAATGCATGCACCAAAACTAGAAAAGAATAGCACCACTAAAAAGGTAAGAAAATTTTACCCAAAATCAAAAAAATTGCACCTAATTTGAAGTTTGGATGACTAAGTTATGGCCTCCCAAAGTCGGACTATCAAATCAAAATTGAATCTAGAGAGGGTTCTGGGCAAAAAACTACAAGGTTAAATTTGATAGTCAAATGGCCATCACGATAGTGTATTCTAGCCTACAGGTGATGGTCAAACAACCATCAATTTTAAACCAGTGAATGGCTAATGTCAGCAAAAAATGGGGCCCTAGGTGATGTGGCAGGGCCATGCTATACAAATCATATAGTCAAGATGACATATCTAGTATGGTTGAGTGACATGGTGTCTGTAGGTTTAGTTGATGTGTATGTTGATTCAAATGTTGAGTCAGTAGTATGGGGCATTGTGCTAGCATTACACATGTCACTATTATTGGCCAAAGGTGCCTGTGTGGTGGGTGAGTTGTACATGCCTACCCAAAAAGCTAAAACACAATGTTGTCAAGAGTTTATGACCACTGCAAAATTTTAAACACCAAAAGGGAGCTGTCAGGGACTGAGAGTGCAGTTGATGGGAGGGTCTTTTGTGGCCATCAAGTAGTGAGTGCCAAAAATGGTTTTGCAATGCCGAAGGTTTTCTTTCATCGATAGGAGTGCTAGGACAGCTTGTGTCTAGCGGTGGCCAAAAATCTCTTTGTTGGGTGCTAGGTTGTAATGTGTGCAATGGCCATAAAGTCATTTTTGAAATGCCAAGAGGGATTAAGTATTATCCCACATGCATGGTTTCGATGGGTTTTGCAAAGTTTAAAACCAACAACCCGCTAACATAAATCAATGTGCAGACTGCCCTTGGTTATGCTCAGCTAGAAATGTGGGGTGACTGCCACTGAATTTATGGAATATAATGTGTAGTCTGCCAAGTAAATGGAATATTTCAAATGTAGTGAATATTTCTTGTGGGGGCCAGGGTTTCACCACCCAATTCCTACAAAAAAAATTCTCTACAAGCCTGATGGCCTAAACAAATTCAAAAAATTGCTTTAATTAAGTACTTCATTTACTTAATTAATCCTTTCCTAAATCCCACTTGGAATTAAATATTAAATTTAATCCTATTTGAGCACATAGCTCCTAATTTTAACCCTCACCTAACCTCACTTTCCTAACCTAACCCATCTTTCTAATCTAGGTCAATCCACTTACCCACTAATTAATCCTAATTCCTCATCTCATCACATCCTTAATCATTTGCACAATTCTAATCAAAGGATTAGCGAACCCTAGTCACATGTGACATGTGACTCTTACACACTTACAACTTTGTCCCTTTTCACATGAACCAAGGTGTCTCACACATGTGTGAGAAACCTTGAGCCTCCAACCCTCTTACACATGTCATTGACCCATCACTTTCAAAGGTATCTCACACATGTGTGAAAAAACTTGAGCCTCCAACCCTCTTACACATGTCATAGACATGTCATATCAAAGGTTGCTCACACATGTGTGAGCATCTTCCCCCCTTTGAAAGGTCAAAACCCTAATCCACTTGGAGTCTACTTGGCCTCCACCTCATGGACACCTCATCAATCTTGAGAGATCCTAGCCCTTCATCTTGCCTTTAATCTCAGCCGTCCATTACATCTCTCTTCCTATAAAAGGAGAGCTCTCTCCTCATTTTCACATGAAGCACTATCTACCCCATTGTTATGCTGCAGGATTTGTGAGAAACCACATTCCACAACAATGTGAAATCATCAATCACTTGGTGATTTGTGAGGTTTGCATAGTGCTATTTTGATTTCATGTTATTTTTAGTTACATGTTTATCTTTCATATTTTGAGGTTTGCATAAACATGTAGGAATATGCATTAGTTGCTTAGTGTTATTTTGTTTATTACATTTTTTATGCAATACATTTTGGCATGCTCGGTGGGACCCAATTCACAGGTTCGAACTAACCATCTAATGAGTTTTTGAGTGTTTTGTGAGTCTAAGCTTGTAGGTCAAAGGCTTGCATTTGAGGATCAAGTTTCATGAGGAGTGTACAATTGGGCCACAAAGCCCATCATCATTTTTGGAGTGCATAAGGGAAGTCTTTTGACATATAACACTTTATATTTTATTTCCTATTACTCTATTTTCAAATTCTAAAAGTGTATATATGTTGAATATATCTCTTTGCTAATAGGGAAAATTTAAAGAAAAAAAAAATATTCCTTCTTTGTTCATGGATAAATAGGTTAAAAGCAAAATAAAATTTAAAAAAAGGTGGGGGGGGGGGGTCTTATTTTGTTTCATATATGTTAGTTTAAATCTTAAATCTTAAATCTTAAAAAAAATTTAAAAAAATTTGTTAACTCTTTTGCAAGGTCAGCTCTCGCAGCCACTGTCGTGAGTGTCACCCTCGCAATGGCTGCACCTCCTTGTCACCACCCAAGGTCACTGCTCCATCCCTGGCCACCAACTCCCGTGGTCGCCGCCGCCCGCGGCGCAACTACCTATGGCCAACCCCCCCACCAAGCGCTACTTTGCGTTCTCCTGCAGGCGCCGCCCCACTTCCTCATCTCCCCCGCTCCTCGTTGCCACAAACTTCCACCACTATCATTAGCACAAACCTCCTCTATGCTAACCACTCACTATCTTGCCTGACCGTAACCCTCGCCGCTCCTCTTTTTGCCCCTGCGATCCGCAAACTCTTTGCCAGCCTACCACTTCAATCTATTGTTCGTCTCTGCTCTGCCCACGATGGTCGCTTTGCCCTTGCCGCCTGTGCCCTATCTTCCATGGAAGTCGCTTTGCCCTCGCTGCCCTTCCTCCACCTCCTACCGCAGCCTCTGCTTCTGCTCTCCCGCTGCATCCACAGTCACAACCTCGGTGATCCAAACCCCACACCTTGCTCCACCACTACCCACAAAACACTGCTTCGCCTTCCATGCAGTCCTCTGCCGCCTTGCTCCCCTCTACCACCTACAGCCATAATCCCACTTCCACCCTGCAACACCTCCGCCTGTCTTCCTTTTTAACAAAAATAAATAAATTTAATATACACATATATATTTTAATGTTAAAAAAATGCCAAAACAAAAGAAAACAAAAAAAAAATTAAAAAAAAATTTGTCTTTTCCATTTTTACAAATAAGATTTATCTTTTTATTTAAGCATCTCATGATTTTTTTTTTATAGCAAAAATATCAAAAAATAAAATAAAATTTTCTTGACGTGCTCCTAATTGTCAACTTTTTGCTCGCAAGTTGCTGATGTCAGCACTGCATCAACAGTCCACATGCCCTTTTAAGTCATAAAGAGTAGTCTTCCATTTTTTGCTGATAACTTCAGCATACAAATTCTATTTTCAAAAAATGAAATATCGTCGAAAAGCTGATTCCAAGCCCATCGTCATGGGGCTAGTTTCATAAAATTTTGATGCAATTTAGATTTCTATTTTTTCTGTCAAAGTCCAAACTTTGTGCTAACCTTTTTATTGCAGGGTTGTTTCGCGTTCGTCCTACATTTTTGCTACCCTAACTTGTGTTTTTGTAAGGATATTTTCTCACTAACCATATTGCTTGTAGGTTTTTGCCATAATTTTGTTTTGGAATGAATTTGTATGCTTAAACACTCATTTTTTAATGCATGATTAAATGCTAAAACAATCAAATTCAATCATGAATGCCTTAAGGAAATTGACATGCATGTTTAGAATAGAAAACATTTGAGCTTGGTGCTTAAAATGAACTCACACAATCTTGAATGCTTTAAGGAAACTTGATTTCATTTTCAGCAATCTTGCTTATGCACATGCTCAATTTAATTTCTTGTTGACAAATCCATGCTTTTCATTTATGTTGACGACGATTTCAAGTTGGAAAGAATATTGTATGGTTTAATCACGCGTGTCTTCAACATAGATTACAAAACCTAAAGTTTCATTTGGAAAGAACATGTGTTTGTTAAACCCCAAGGCCACTTACGTGTTCTCTCCCCTTATGCCTTTGGGTGATCTAGGGTGTACAAGAAATAAGTGGTCTTGTTTTTCTTTTTCTAGGAGGCCTACTTGGGGATTTCATCACCCCTTGGGATGACCTCAACTCTAGTGTTCTGGCGGAGTATAAATATCGGGAGGTGAATTGAGAGACACCTCTCTTGGAAGTAAAATAGTGTCACTCTTGGCTAAGCCCCAAAGAACTTTATACCTTTGGGAAGTGAAGGAGGAGATTTGGGTTACCGTCTCCCCTCGACTATGTGGTAGTATTTTCTTTCATCTATAGATTTGAGCCCCATGTACCTTGCATATATCGAGGACACCCTCTAGTTGATCCTTGTACATCCTAGTCAAAACCTTATAAGATTGTTGGTGTGTTTGACGTTCTTGAGTGTTTGAAACACACTTGCCTTGTACATATTTCATTGTATATATTTTGCATCTCAAATTTGAAAAACTCAAAAACATTATAAAATGCAAAAATCCAAAAACATTGTAAAACATAAAAAATCTATAAAAAAAATCAGAAAAGTTCAAAAATCCAAAAAAAATTGAAAACATTTCAAAAACAACAAAAAGAAACTCATGTTTTCTCGAGCACTTCTTATATCCATCCATCTCATCATCATCATGCATCTCTTGTCTTAATCACCTTCTTAATCATTCAAATCATTCCTTCAAGTCTTGATCATCTCTATTCATCCAAATCATTTCCTCATTTTCTTAATCATTCAATCAAATCCATAATCTTTATCCTAATCATGGTTCATAATCCGCATCAAGATCCAATTCCTTTTTTCAATGATTCATCCTCATGATTCTTAATCCAATCCCTTATCAAATTCAATCATTTCTAATTAATTCTTAATTCGATCCATTTACATCTTCCTCCATAATCAATCTTTCTAATTTCATCCATTCAAATATTCTTCTAATTCAACTTTGCATCACATCTTTCTACTTGGGACATAGGAGCATTGTCACGAACACTGGACTGTCATTCAAATTTCACATTCACTTGGTTAGGGTTTTTATTAAATCAAATCAAACCCTAATTCAATGAAATCATATCCAATCAATATCAAATCAAATCAAATTCAATCAAATCATATCAAGTCAAATCTATTCAATTCAAATCAAATCAACACAAAGTCCAAAATTGCTCCTAGTCCCGAGTTCATATTCCATCCATCCTCAAATCTCTCATCACTCTTCTTCTAACATCTACGGATTTGAATTTGCTTAATCAAATGGTTGACAATCTTCAAAGACAATATGGAGTTCTACCTCCTATTCAACCTACATATCAAATTTGTTCTCAACATTTCATATTGAATTCTAATCTATCTCATGTTCATTATTCTTCTACCTTTGACAAGGGAAATCCACCTCATTATCCTTCATCTACATATGCTTCCATTCCTAGACCACACAATTCCTCAAGCACAAATGCTCTTGTCAAGGAAATAGAACAATTAAAGAATTATTTTTAAGAAAGTCAACAAAAAGAGTCCACATTCCATGCCATGTGTCCCCTTCCCCCATGTTTTGAAGACCATAGTCCTCATGTCCCATCCAACCCCAACCCTCCATGCAATTCTCTTCAAAATCCTAATCCTTCAAAAACCTCATCCCCACCTCGTAAGGGGTTTTTCACATCACTCTTAGCTAAGTGTAAAATTCAAAATGAAGAGAGCCAATCACCCCAAGTGATACCCCCAATTACATCTCTAGGCCTTTCGCCAAAGAATGACACTATAGATTCCTTTTCTTCTCTAGATCTGAGCATTTCTCCATCCCATCATTACCTTATCCCTCAAGATCCATTTATCCCCCTTAGTCCATCTCATGATTCCCTTCCTAATCAAGATCAAGGCATTCCATGTACCTCCAATTCCACTCCATCTCAAGAATTCACATCCATAGATCCTCCATTTCATACAGAAGTTCCTTCCACTCCATCCACTAACATTCCTCCATGTCAAGATCAAATCACCCCATCTCATGGTTCCATTCCCTCAAATCCATTCAATGATCCTATTCCCTCTCATGATCCACTCATTCCATTACATGATCCTCTTTCAAGTCAAGATCAAAGCACCCCTCCATTTTCCTTTTATGATTCCACTCCATCTCACGATTCTATTATCCCTCATAATCACCCTTGTGATCCTAATCCTCCACATGATCCTATCACACCTATCCAATCCACTCATGAACCCCATCAACATGGACTCGCATCTTGTGTTGAAAATGATAAGTATCCCCTTGAAGAAATAACATCTCAAGATGTTGGTATGCCTTCCACTCCTTCAAAATCCAAACTTCCTCCATCCAAACCTAAAGCTTCCCATCATTCATCTTCCAAGTCCATTCTAGGTCCTTATATTCCATCCCTTCTAGGTCCTTATGTTCCATCATCAAATCCTTCATCCCTTCCATCCATTTTCGGTCCTTACATACATCCATCCATCATATCCATGTTTTCCACTTCATCCCCTCATGGCCCTATCAAGATCAACAAAGGCACACATCCTTGAATTCCTTCCCATGTCCACCATCCATTTTCTCTTCTTCACACACCCCTACCATAGCCAATGGAAGCAAATTGGATGCCAAAGAAAAAGAAAATAAAGAAAAAAATCCACAAAATCCAAAGGATCAACATGTCCCCTCTAAAAGACATGTTCAAGAAAAGGCAAATCTGATCCAAAAAAAAATCAAAAAGCCACAAAGGCTAAAAATCAAAAATACAAATTTTTTGTGGATCCCAAAGCTACTTAATGTAGCAATGAATCTCAAAGAAAGATTCCAAATGACATCCAATTCTGCTAATCCAAAGGCTTCCCTCATGCATCACTCCACCATCCTCCATCCATCATCTTCTTCATCTATTTTTGGTCCCTATATCCCAAAATCCACAGTTTCTCCTACATATCCTCCAAAATTTCCTCCTTTCCCTCACCCTTCAAGGTGTGTGCCAATGATGATCTTTCCGCCTCCTTCATCCACTCACTCACAAGTCTTCTGAACTAGCATCCACCAACCATGTCTTCCTCCCTCCCACTCCACCCCCTTAATCCAACCTTTTTCATAAGTCATTTTCCTCCGTTCACTAACCTATCAACATCTAGGAGAAAATAGTAAAAATTCCTTGAAAATAAAAAAGAAAGGAAATGATATCAAGGGATCACATCCATATATCTAGATGCTTGAGTCCTCCCTTTCTCTCCATTGCCTTCCCATTCCACCTATTCATCCATTCACTTTTCCTTCTTCCACTTGCACTCTACACTAGGGGCAAGCTCCATCCATACCATTCTTCCATAATTCTATCTACCATTCATCCATTTACACCTTTGATCTTGACTTTCACTTTCCTTCCATCCATCTATGCACTTGACATATCCCTTGCACATCCTCCACGCACCATTCTACATACTTCCATAATTCTTCCATATATTTGATCTTGACATGCTATCCATATCTTTCATCTCATGGTCCTTCTCATGTTCATCCATTTTTCATCTATACTCCTACATAATTCCATCCCCCTTTTATATGTCGTTGGTCTTGGTTACCCCTTCCATTTCCTCTACTTCATGTCCCACATTTTATCCATATCATTATCCCTTATCCATCCCACTTTCATGCCCATGCTCATGATCCATATTAGAGGCATAATACTAAAATGTTTATACATGCTTTGGAAGAGAACGTGCCTTATTTTCCTCCACATGCTAGCCTTCACACCATCTTTCCATTTTCATGCATCCTTTCCAACCATATTTTCTTCCATTTTCCTATCCTTGGTATGGGGCATATGGACTTCTTCGAAACATGATCCTTGGCTCCGCATTTTTTGATACCCTATCATTTGGCCCCTCATATTATTCCACCATTCCTTTCATTGACCACATCATGTTGCTTCCCATCCATTTACCATGCCTTGGCTCTCCCTTGTCATTGGTCTCAATTCTATTCTATCCATTCTATTCCACATTCATTCATATCACATTCAATCTCATTCTTCCACTCACTTCAATCAAATTCATTTATCCTCTATTTCAATCGACTTTTCCATTCTTCTAATCCTTTCCAATCAACTCAATTCTACTATCATCATTCTTCATCCTCTCAACATCATTCTTCAAATTTCATCCATGTTCATTCTTCTATTTTCCATAAAATCAAAAAATCAAAGAAAAATCTCAATCACTTGTGCAACCAATACTAATCCAATCGATTTAATCTTGCAATATTTTGCATCAATCATTAATCAATTCGTCAATTTGACCGAATTAGTTGATAATCCATTTCTTATATTCAAATATCATTATCATGGGATGAATCCTTCCCAATCCTTGGATGTGCATTACGCTTAGCATTAGCTTTGCCATCCTTAATCAATCATCATCACTTAGTCCATTCATGGGTTTTCAGCTTGACTAGGGGAAAAATGTTGGTTTGCTTTTGGTTTTATTCTACATGATTACTTGTTACTTGTCTACATTAGTATTTTATGCATTTATGGTCTTTGCATCCTATTGTCCCCAAGAATCATGGTCTTATATATCATGGTTTCATAAGGCATATGGTTTTATTAGACCCCTTTTTCATGTACTTGACACATTTTCATCTTGGTTCCTCATACCTTGGTGCATAGTGTTAAATACAATATCAAACTTAGGTTGTTCACACAATTTTAGCATAACTCTTATCATTTTCCATCCTTCCTATCCATTTCGAGAGAACATCTGTGTTCTCCTAACCTGCATGTCCTCTCGAGGGGGCATACCATTCCACCCTCGTCATCTTTCCTCATCCTTCCATGACTAGGGCATCATGCTACTAGTTTTATCCTCCCAGCCACTGTTTTATTCTTCTTTGATATAACATTACTAATGCTATATCAAAGAGGGGCAAAATGTAGACACCTAAAATTGTCCAAAAACCCATTTCCTGATCAATTAAATAAATATTTATTATTTATTTAATTCTCCTACCTTTAATTAAATAAATTTGCATTTATTTAATTACCTTTGCTTTCCTTGATTTAAATGAACTAAGGTTTATTTAAATCCTAACCCATTCACTTTAATTAAGTACTTCATTTACTTAATTAATCCTTTCCTAAATCCCACTTGGAATTAAATATTAAATTTAATCCTATTTGAGCACATGACTTCTAACTTTAACCCTCACATAACCTCACTTTCGTAACCTAACCAATCTTTCTAACCTAGGTCAATCCACTTACCCATTGATTAATCCTAGTTCCTCATCACATCACATCCTTAACCCTCTTACACATGTCATAGACATGTCACATCAAAGGTTGCTCACACATCTGTGAGCATCTTCCCCCCTTTGAATGGTCAAAACCCTAATCCACATGGAGTCTACTTGGCCTCCACCTCATGGACACCTCATCAATCTTGAGAGATCCTAGCCCTTCATCTCACATTCAATCTCAACCGTCTGTTTCATCTCTTTTCCTATAAAAGGAGAGCCCTCTCCTCATTTTAACAAGCACTATCTGTAGATACCTAAATTTGATTACATTGCTTTGGTAATCCTATTTATTTATCTCTAAAGGTATCATTAATTAAATTCCTATGTAATTAATCCTTTGCCATCCCCTAGCTGATTAATTTAATTAATCATCTATAGTCCTAATTGATAAATCAAATAACCTATTATTTATCAATTAAATCCTATTCTTCTATCTAATTCCAAAATCCCCATTTATTAAATAAATCTATTTGATAAATAAAACCCTCAAATCTAAAAGCCCTTAACTTATTCCTAAACCCTCTTTTTAGCCTAATCCACCCCATCCACCCATACTAATTAAGCTTAGTCACTAACTCACCCACCCTCATGAATGCCATCCAATTGAAAATCTCTAACATCCCTAATCTAATCCTAAACCCATGCCTAATCCACCCCCTAATTTTGTCACATTCCCTAAAGCAAGCTTAAGACTTTCCTAAGCCAAGGAAAGTCAGCAATCTCAACTCCCTCCAAAATATCCCAACCACCCAACAATGAATGCTCTTACAAAAGCCATAAAGATTCTTACAAGCTCTTACAAGCCATAATGAAGGGTCTTTATGAATATATCATCCTTTGAGCCTCCTTTGTTGACTCATCCTTCCCCTTTCCTCCATCCACTCACCTTGTGACATGTGTCACTCCCTGATTGGTGCTAAAAAAGCACAATCCATGTGCTCCCTTTTGAGTGCATCCTAGCCCTCCTTAAGCTTTCATCTTTCCTTCCATCTTAGCCCTCCATCCCTCAAGCCCTTAGCCTATAAATTGAATCCCCTCCCAAGCCATTTCAATCACAATCCATCAAGTAAAGTTATAATGCCATTTTGAAGCCAAATCCATACTTTTGCATGCATCCACAACAAAAATCCCAAAAATCTCCATTGAAGTTATTTTGAAGCTTGAGCATACATCCCAAATCCTATCAAATAGACTCATCCCTAAATCAAGTGACTATCCTCATTGGGAGAGCCATTCCATGGCCCATATTCTCATTTCAGGGTTTCACTTTGTCTCTCATATATGTTATGTCTTTTATGCTAGTTAATGCTTTGCTTTCTTGATAGATTAGTATTACTTGCTAACATATTTCTCATATACACTATCTACCCCATTGTTATGCTACAGGATTTGTGAGAAACCACATCCCACAACAATGTGAAATCATCAATCACTCGGTGATTTGTGAGGTTTGTATAGTGCTATTTTGATTTCATGTTATGCTTAGTTAAATGTTTATCTTTCATATTTTGAGGTTTGCATAATCATGTAGGAATATGCATTAGTTGCTTAGTGTTTATTCCAATTATTACATTTTTATGCAATACACTTTGATATCAATATAATATATCAATTGATATGACTCTCTTACATACATTCATAGCATCATTAGCTAACAATATCCCACTATCAATTACAATATCAGTTGGTAATAACAACACTCCCCTTTGGCATTGATGGAAACACAACATAAGATTTTGAAAACATTACAAAACATTACATATCATAATAAAATGTATGCATTAACAATAATACAATTTTAAAATTTTGGTTTTTCAAATTGGTACTCAATGTGTATCTTTAGCAACAACAATATTCATCATCTTCAACATTTCTCCCCCTTAGCTTACAATCTCATAGTTTAAGATCAATATTTTTTCTCATCCTCATCTCTCTTAGCCTTATCTCTCCTTGACATACATTACACTTTCTTTCACTCCTTTTAGTCTATTCTTCACCTATTTCTATAAATCATTTTCCATGGTTCCTTGACTCATGTCCTTCACTTATTCTTTTGTCCAAATTCAATGAATCTCCTCATTTGATGATTGTGCCTCTAATTTTCCAAACTATTCCTTCATTTACCTATTTATTTATTTTTTTGTTTACCAATAGTGCTTCTTTTTTTTGGTAGTATTCCTTTGTACTAATTAGTTCTATGCGTATCCTTTCTACTGATAACTTTATTATTAACTAATGATATTCTCATTCTTTCTTCTTTTGATAGTATATTCTACTCTCTGATATGAATTTTTTTTTTACCTATTTGCTTAACCAGTTCACATATTATCTCAATGTCTCAATGATGATCTTTTACTCTTTTTTTGTTAGCCTTATACAATTTGTTAGTAATGACAACCATACTCATAATATTCAGTCATAACCTGTTGTAAATCTTGTTAAGTAACATATGGTATTTATGTGATGTATTTTACCTACTTGTAAGGGTATGTACAAGATCATGATGGGTCAAACTATACCTTAAGTGGCAGTGTAAAATCACCAAATCAAGTTTATCTCAACTTGACATGCAATTTTGAACTAGAAATGAAGTTTATATTAAAATTTTGAATGAATAGAATCTACAAGAAATTGAATGTAGTTTCTAAACTACCAGGTCTTATAAAAAATAATTTGATCTAATTAATCAAAAATTGATATTTTAACAAAAATTTTAGGACAAAAATAAGAAGTAGATGTATGTCTAACCACCTTAATCATGATCAAATAATAATTTTTTATAAGATTATTGATATCATAAGTAGACTCATGCTCAGATGTGACACATATTTTTTGGTATTTGTATTCCAAGGAAATAATTAATTATGATTTTTTTGCCACAACATTATCAAGAAAAAAAAGTCTTATGTCTGACCACCTTAACTAATTCAAAACATTACCCTATTTTATTTTATTTTATTTTTTCTAATTGTATTAGTAGAAACATAGAATGTGATGCATCTTTCAAATTTCAAAAAATATTTTACACTTTCAAACTTATATCTATTTTTGAATCAGTGTGTAAATCAACGTCTTATAGGTATCTTCATTTAAAAATAAGTAATAAATAGTTATCAAACTAATATCTCGACAACATTTATATCACTGAAAAGACAAGAGTGTCTTCTAGAAACCCTTTTCATTTTAGTGAATTGTTTTAAAATTACAACTCATTAGATACCATGTTGAAGTCCTAAACACCCCAATTGTTGTAAATTCAGATTTTTGAGTTGGCCATGTAGGATAGGTGATTACCAAGCCTAATTGAATACCTGATAGTCTCTCACCTAAATATATAAAAGAATCACACAAAAAATGGAGGCTAAGGATTAAAAGTTAAGGAGGGGTCCTGACTATATCTCCTCCATGATCCATGTGACTTCCAAGTTGTGTGCTTTTTATTGTTATAAATGAGCTCTCAATCAAACAATAGTATGTTGTCTTTTTAATTACAAATTATTGTATTTCATATATATATAGTTTATAAGATATATTATTATATTATATTATATTATATTATTACTATATATCACATCATATTATGTTATAGCATGTTATATTTTAATACTCTTTATTATATTATATGATACAGTATCTAGGATATTCATTATAATAGGTCAAAAGAGGTTATAGAGTACCCTATGACCGTTTTCAACACATTAAATGATAACATATGTCCCTAGGGGTCCTAAGACCCCTAAAGACATATGTTGTCATGAAATATTCCAAAAGGGGTCATAGATTATCCTATGACCCCTTTCAACCCATATGAACAAATGAAATAGGTCTCTAGGGGTCATAGGATCCCTAGAACATATCTTGTCAGGAAATGTGTTGAAGCATAAGTTATGAGCCAATGACCCCTTTGGACCCATATGATAAAATAAAATAGGTCCCTAGGGGTCCTAGGACCCACAGGATCATATGATGTCATGAAATGTGTCAAAAGGGATCATACATTATCCCATGACCCCTTTTGACCCATATGAACAAATAAAATAGGTCCCTAGGGGTCCTAGGACCCCTAGGGACCTATGTTGTCATGAAATATGTTGAAAGGGATCATAGGGTCTCCTATGACCCTTCAGACCCATATGAACAAATAAAATGTCCCTAGGGGTCCTAGGACCCCTAGGGACATATGTTGTCATTAAATATATCAAAAGGGGTCATAGGTTCTCCCATGACCCCTTTTGATCCATATGAACAAATCAAATAGGTCCCTAAGGGTTCTAGGACTCATAGGGGAAAATATTGTCATGAAATGTGTCGAAAGGGGTCATGCATTCTCCCATAACCTCTTTCAACCCATATGAAAAAATTAAATAGGTTACTAGTCCTAGGGACATATGTTGTCATGAAATGTGTGTTAGAAATAGATAATTCTAAAAGGGGGGGGGTGGGGGTGGGGGGGTGTGAATTTATATTTTCAATTTTTTTTCCCACAACTGGATATTATTAATTACTTTAATACATGTATAAGGAAGTAAACAAATAATTTTGAACAATATAAAAAACCATACACAAATAGAGCTCATAGCACCATATTTTCTTAACTAGAGAAACCCTAGCCAAAGGAAAACCCCAGTGGGGATGAAACCCACAAGATGATTCACTATATATAAGAATCTAGTTAAGGATATTGACCATATTAGGAATCTATGAAGAATGTATAGTGTCTTGAGTCCTTGTTAGGAGACTAGGCCTTGTTAGAAGCCTCAACCCTGTTAGGAGTTGCTTCAACCCTATTAGGAGTTGGTAGATCATATATAAATGTGTTCAAGTAGAGTCCATTTCCCTAACATGCAACTATAATATAAGTTCTTCAAGAGAATAGATATACATACAATACTATATCACTTTTTGTACTTCACAATTATTTTTATTGTTAGTTCTTCATACAAGGAGTGACTGCACATACATCAATTTGCATCATATCTTGCATTATCATGTCACATAACATTACTTCGCATCACATATGATACCATCACATTGAAAACTAACTTCACAATTGAAGTTCTTTTCTTATATCAATCATGTTAATAAATTCTTCCTTAGTCATCTTACATATCATCCTTAGAGTTGGCTCATCAAGATTTATTAATCAAAACAATTCTATAAGTCATATAACTCAATTTACTAACATGCTTTATTCTGCGCTATGAAGTAACTGCATAGGTATTTCCTTCATAAATTGAACTTGATTACTCATATGGACATGCACACTAGTATGCATCATCAGAGTGATTTCATGCATCTATGGTTAACTGCACAAGCGAATATTCTAAGGGAACATTCCACTATCAATAAATATCATCATGTTGTTGTAACATTGTCCAATACTTAGACAATTTTCCTTTACAAAAAATCACAATCAAACTATAAAACATATGTTGCCATAAAAAAAAACTACAAATCTCACCTAATTTAACTAATTGGTCATATTGCCAAGAATCTCCCCCTTTGGCATTGATGGCAACATTTTGGAAAAAATTTCCAAGTCCCAAAAATGATGTAATACCAATCAAAGTAAATAACCATACACAACACAGTAAAAAAATTATATTCATGTTTTGAAAAAATATTATATCCCTTATAACTTTGATTACAAAGCTTTCTTAAGGAAAATCTTACTACTATATGTCAAAGTACAACTATATAACTTACAATTACAATTTTCCTTACTTTTTCCCCCTTTGATATCAATGAAAATGGTGTCAACAAAAAGAAAATCCTATCAAAATCTAAAAGTTGCATCAAAATCTAGAAAAAAAATCACTGAACATAGTTTTCAACTACACAAGATGTTTCTTCCAACTTTCTTTTAGTGCATCTGACACACTTATTAGCACATATAAAGCATATGTGGCTAACTCTGCTACATTCAAGTCTGTAGCCACAAACTTGTCATATGAGGTCTAAGCTACCAAGCATTCCTCCAACTGATTTTGTAACAATGTAATCTATGGGGATAAATGGTTCCTCAAAAGAGTAAATCTTTCTAGATCTTTCTCCTTTTTTTCTTGTATATCCTAGATGCTATCATGAATTTCTTGCATTGTATGCTCAAAGGTTTCTAATTTCTTATTTTGTTTCAAAAAGTTATCAATGAGCATCTGAAGCTTAGTTATCTTCTCTTTGATTTGCTCATCAAAATTGTGAAGGTGAAGGTATGCCAAGTTGCACTTAGCATATATCTGTTTCCCTTCTTCCATACTCTACCTCAATACTTTGATGCATAAATTTAATGTTTCTATATCATTTCTTATATTTGTACACATAATATTAAGAAGTTTACCATCATGCTCAGTCTATGCTTGAATTGTAGCAACATTGATAAGAATTGTAAACTCATTATCAAAGGTTTTGCACACAATTTCTGCTCTTTACTGAATGTCTGCAGATGTATCAATAGAGCTTGCTATCTTCTTCAATCTATCCAAAACTGAAGTTAAATTCTTCTCAACTGAATTAACTGATTTCTTCTTTTCAAGGAATTTACTTAAAGAAGATATAAGATTTTGTGCTTCATCTTCATCATCTGGCTATACTACTCAGGTGACCACTACCACTTGTGTAGGTTGTGTAGAGGGTTTCACTATAGCTATTACTAAGGGTGCACTTGTCATAGCTGCCTTAGTCATAGTTTCAAATTTCTTTTCAAAAGATACATCTTTATTTTTCTCTTATTCTTCTTCTTCATTAGAAGAGTTGTTGTAATCAACAATATTGCCAAAAATGACAAAGCCAAAATCTTTCAATGGATCTTCAATTCTATCTGTTGTTACATTGGTGTTATCCACTTACATAGATTCACTGTTAATGGTAATGTGTGGTGAATCACTTGGAATTGAAGTTTCAGCTAGTTGCTCAAAACTATGAGGTGGACTGACTGCTACCACAATAGGACTTGTCTTCTCTGATTGCACACTCTTCTTAGACTCCTTAGGCATAGTGGACATGTATGTGACTATTGCCTTTTGAGTTTCCAAATTCACTTCTTCAAAATTTCCTCCAATAAGAAGAATAGATCTCTTCTTATTTCTCAACAATGGTGTTATTCCTTTCAGAATTTCCTTTATTTCTTCCTCATTATTTACTATACATAGCTTTTTCACCATACTTATCCTTAATTGTTTATCTTCCTCAATTACTCTACTTTTTCTATTTCTTAGTCTATTATACAAATCTTTAGGTATTTGACCTTTTATGCTATCAAACCTTTTATCTTTCAGAACCATATTTATAACTACAACATTTTCTAGTTGTCTCCTATTCATATTATTGTACAAATCATAATACTTATTTAATTGCACAAAGTTATTGTCATTAATAATTTTCATATTGAGATTTTCTACCTTTGACTTCAATGCTTTTCTTCCTATTGAAGTCTTTACTTACTGATCTGCTGGCTCTATTGGTCTATCACCAATTTCTTCTTTAGATTCTAAGGAACTAATTTGCAAGCTTCTTCTCATCTTACTTGCTCCACTTGTTGTTTTCTTGACTCTCTTCTGAGGAGGGGATTTAGTTTTCTCAAACCTTGTGGACTTTCTTGGTTCTGATGCTTCCTTTGTTTTCTTTGGTTTCCTCAAGGGTTGTTGTTGCACAACTGTTGCATATGGAACTGTAGGTGCTTGCACACTTTTCTATGCAATTCTAACATCTTCAGTAGGTTTGGCGATTACAATAGGTGTAGGGTTGAATAGTTCAATTTGACCACTAGCCTTCATTTTCGAGGCTATCCCTTTCACTTCTTCAAATTCCTTTCTATACATTCTTGTATCTTTTAAGATGGAATCAATTACTTTGTCTACTTTCTTCTTGATATCTTTGTCCATTAGATTTGTTTTGACTTCTTTCATCTTTTCAACATATGTACCCCTTCTCAGGAATTTGAAATCAACTTTAGAGTGTAGAATTATCTGCACATAGCCTTTAATTAGTTCAGCACTCATTTCATAACCCATGGGTTCAATGAACTTCACTTGAGGAACTACTACCTCCATGCATGTGAAATTTGTTTCTACCATGAAACACAATTCATCCTTGTATTTATCTATCAATGCAGGAGGTATCCTATACCTTTGCTTCATTTCAGCTTGGAATGATTTCATCATTCTATCAATATCATTATCCTTGACTATTTCAGATTTAGATCTATAAGCATGAGTGATAATTTGCATTGTGCACTTGCTTCCATCCCAATTTGAAATACCAGGAAACTTCTTTGTTGTGTAGAAGAATATATGAGTTAGTAGGGATTCAAACCTAAAGAATGTGCTCCTAGACTTCTTGTTTTTTGATATGTTATCCAACAATTGAATTCAGATAATATCACATAGATTAACCATTTCACCCTTTACTGCCATCACATAAGCTACATGAAGAAATCTAGTAGGGACTGAATCTATCCTAGATCCATGATTGAACTTATATCCTAAATTTTACTGATAAGCCTCACTCCATCATCTTGAATAGTATTGATCTTCATGTTTTTGCCATCAAAACTTGTGTTGAGATTTGTTTCAACTAATCTGTGCACATTCTTTATGTTAACAAGATTGCATCCTCCATTGCTCAAACCTTTGACCTTGTGAATTAGGTCATTATCAATGCATATAATTGAATCTCCCAACCATAGAAGGTCATCATGAACTCTTCTCAAAATGATTCTTGTCCATTTGTGGTTATCAAAGTTCGTATGGAACATATGCTTAACTAGGTTAAGTTGTTCTAGGTATGCATATTTTGGTTTCAACATTCTCTCCAATTCCATATGAATCTCAGTATCTCCCAAGCTTTCTATTTTATAGTGAATGTAACATCTTATTTCTTTGACATGAAGAACATTTTCTAGTACTTGCAAAAATGCTCCAATGGGGTCATCAAGGAAACAAATGGGTGTTTCTTGAAGTTTTATCTAGGTCTATCACTAATATTAAACACTCCTTGTGTTTCCATTATTGAAAATATGCTCAATGAATTTGAAAAATGCCTCAATTTCATGTTTTATGGTTTTTAGTGATCACATGTATCTATAGACTTCTTTAGGACTTCAAATTTCTCTTCAATCTTACACTTAAGATTTCACACAAGCAAATGATGTTTGTAAATCAATTTGCATCCTTTAAATCTTTTGCAATCTATACTTTGCATTAAATGCATATCTACTTCTAGTTTAAAATATTGTCTCTGTATAACAAAGAGGTTATTTTTCTTACATAACCTTATACTAGCCATATTAAGCAATGCACACTTCACTGTAGACTCCTCTCAATGTCTAGTATATACTGCTAACTGCGCAACTTGTGATATTCTCTCTAACATCAGTTATTACTAACTAACACATTGTTTTATTGAGAATGCTTAATGCAGGTAGGTTGGGTCATAGACAATAAGTGACTTTACTATCTTATCAGATACATTAGGATGTGCTTCTTCCTGAACTGTATGAGAACTTCCATTTTTTTTTCCTTTACAAATGTTTCCTTAAATTCTTCTATTATCTCCTTCATTTATTCCTTCAAACTGTAATTATTTCTTCTATAGTTTTCATTCATCTTAAGGGTTCTTCTATCCATTCTACAAAATTTAATGTCTGTCCTAGTTTATTACATAATTGACATACAGGTACATTCCTTCTTTGTTCAATATATTGGTTATTAGGTACTCTACAATTCCTTGTGACGTGTCCAAGACTGTTGCATCTGTAACAAACAATTTGTCCTCTTTCTCCACTTTCATTGCTATGAGATCTTTTTATGTTGCCTACATGGTTTGTGTTCCTAAAGATTCCACTATTTCCATTATCATTATCAAATTTAGGTTTCTTACAATCTACTGAATGATGTCCATATCCATGACAATTATGACAATAAAAATTTGAAATAGGTTTAAAAAACTTACCTTTGCAATCATCTCTGGTATGTTCAAGTTCATTATACTTGGCATGAGATTCCTTTCTTCTATTATCCTCATCTTGATCAAATTCTTTAGATTTCTTAGAGTGAGTAACATTCTCCTTGTCTTTATATGTATCATCTATTTTGCTTATGTTTAGATCCTTTTTGACTTCAAGAGTATCAGGTTCTTTTCTCTCAATAGATTTCTTGGTGGATTGTCCAAGGAAGAATCTAAGTCTAGTCTTGTCATAACTAGGTCTTTGTACAAATATTTGTTCTTCAATATTTTCACTACTAGTATATAATTTCTCAATTTTTTGTTTGGTTTGCACCAATTTTCCTTTCACAATAGTGTTTTATTTCTCTAATTCTACATGCTCCAACTTGATAGATTCCAATTTAGATGTTACTTTTCTTAACTGGGATCTTAGATCTGCATTTTTAGTTTTTATTTTAGAGTCATTCTTTCCCCCATTTTTCTTAAGACTTAGCTTGAGTTCAACTATTTTTAACTCATGTTTTAGGATCTCATTTTCTTTCTTTAGATCTTCAATATCATCATCACTAGTTTTCTTAGTAGGTCCTTTTTGCTTCAGGTCATTGATCTTGTCCTTTAGTTCACCAATGTAAGCTTTTGCATCTTAATATCTATCTTTTAGGGCATCTCTTTCATCAGTAAGGAGATCAATTTATTCAAGAGCTTCTTCAAGATTCTTCTTCAACGGTTCCATATCCATAGGGATCTTATTCAAGTTGTTAAGTCTCTTCTAAATAATTAAGCTTTGATAACAATTGTTAGAAATAGATAATACTAAGAGGGGGGGTAAATCAGTATTTTCAATCTTTTTGCCCACAACTAGATATTATTAATTACTTTAATACATGCATAAAGAAGTAAACCAATAATGTTGAATAGTATAAACAACCATACACAAAGAGAGCTCATAACACCATATTTTGTTAACTAGGGAAACACTGGCCAAGGGAAAACCCCAATGGGGATGAAACCCACAAGTGATTCACTATATATAAAAATATAGTTAAGGATATTGACCCTATTAGGAGTTTATGAAGAATGTATAGTGTCTTGAGTCCTTATTAGGAGACTATGCCTTGTTAGAAGCCTCAACCCTATTAGGAGTTGGTGGATCACATACAAATGTGTCCAAGAAGAGCTCACTACCCTAACATGAAACTATATAATAAGTTCTTCAAGAGAATAGATATACATACAATACTGGATCACTTGTTGTACTTCACAATTATTTTGATTGTTAGTTCTTCATACAAGGAGTGACTACACAAACATTAATTTGCATCATATCTCACATTATCATGTCACATAACATTACTTCACATCACATATCATAGCATCACATTGCATACTAACTTTGCAATCAAAGTTCTTTACTTGTATGAATCATATTAAGAAATTTTTCCTTAGTCGACTCACATATCATCCTTAGAGACAGTTCATCAAGATATAGTAATTAAAAAAATTATGTAAGTTGTATAACTCAATTTTCTAACATGCTTTGTTCTGCACTGTGAAGTAATTGCATAGGTATTTCCTTCATAACTTGAACTTAGTTTCTCGTATGGACATGTGCACTAGTATGCATCATCAGAGTGACATCATGCATCTATCATTAACTACACAAGAGAATATTCTAAGGGAATATTTTGCTATCAATAAATCTCATCATGTTGTTGTAACATTGTCCAATACTTAAATAGTTTTCCTTTACAAACAATCATAATTAAATTGTAAAACATATGTTGCCATAAATGACAACCACATATCTCACCTAATTTGACTGATTGGTCATATTGCCAACAATGTGTTGAAAGGGGTCATAGGTTCTCGTATTACCCCTTTCAACCTATATGAACAAATTAAATAGGTCCCTATTGGTGTTAGGACCCCTCGGGACATATATTTTCATGAAATATGTTGAAATGGGGCATAGGTTATCCTATGACCCATTTTAACCCACTTGGACAATTATAATGTCCCTAGGGATAGATGCTTTTATGAAATGTTTTATAGGGGGTCATTGGTTATCCTATGACCCCTTTTGGTCCATATGAACAAGTACAATAGATCCATAGGGGTCCTAGGAACCCTAGGGACATATGTTGTCATGAAATGTATTGAAAGGGTTCATAGGTTCTCTTATTACCACTTTCGGCCCATATAAACAAATGAAATAGGTCCCCATGGGTCCTATGACCCCTAGGGAAATATGTTGTCATGAAATGTGTCAAAAGGGGTCATAGGTTCTCTTATGACCCCTTTTGACCCATATGAACAAATGAAATATGTTGTCATGCAATGTGTTAAAAGGAGTCATAGGTTATCTTATGACCTCTTTCAACCCATACAAACAAGTGAAATAGGTCCATAGGGCTCCTAGGATCCCTATGGACATATGTTTTCATAAAATATTCTAAAAGGGGTCATAGCTTCTCTTATGACCCATTTCAACCCATATGAGAAAATGAAATAGCTCCCTAGGGGTCTTAGAACTGTTAAGAACATATGTTATCATGAAATATGTTAAAAGGAGTCATAGATTATCCTATGACCCCTTTCAACCTTATGAACAATTATAATATGTCTCTAGGGGTCCTAGGACCCCTAGGGACATATGTTGTCATGAAATGTGTCAAAATATGTCATAGCTTATTCTATGACCGCTTTTGATCCATATAAACAAATGAATATGTCCCTGAAAGAGGTCATAGGATAACCTATGACCCTTTTCAACACTTTTCATGATAATATGTGTCCCTAGGGGTCCTAGAGACATTTATTGCCATTGAATGTGTTTAAAGGGATCATACGTTCCCTTTTGACCCATATGAGCAAATAAAATAGATCCCTAAGGGTCATAGTTCCCCTAGGGACATATGTTGTCATAAAATGTGTCGAAAGGGTTCATAGGTTCTCTTACAACCACTTTTGATCTATATGAACAAATGAAATAGTTCCCTAGGTGTCCTAGGACCCCTAGGGACATATGTTATCATGAAATGTTTCAAAAGGAGTCATAGTTTTATCTATGACCCCTTTTGACCCATATAAAGAAATGAAATAGGTTGTCATAAAATGTGTCTAAAGGGGTTATAAGTTATATTATGACCCCTTTCTACCCATATGAACAAATGAAATAGGTACCTAGGGATCCTAGGACCCATATGGACATATGTTGTCATGAAATGTGTTGAAAGGGGCCATAGGTTATCCTATGGCCTCTTTTGACCCATATGAACAAATGAAATAGACCCCTTGGGGCATATTTTGTCAAGAAATGTGTTGAAAAGGGCCATAGTTTCTCCTATGACCCCTTTCAACTGATATAAACAATTAAAAGAGGTATTTAGGGGTCTCAGATGTTTTTTTTTTCATGAAATGTGTTGAAACATGTCATAGTTTCTCCTATGACCACTTTCAGTCCATATAAATAAATAAAATAGCTCCCTAGGGCTGTTAGAACCCCTAGGAACATAAGTTGTTATAAAATGTGTAGAAAAGGGTCATAGGTTATCTTATGACCACTTTCAACCCATATGAACAAATGAAATAGGTCCCTAGGGTTCCTAGTACCCCTAGGGACATATGCTGTCATGAAATTTGTTGAAAGGGTTCATACTCCTCTAACCCCTTTCAACCCACATGAACAAATGAAATAGGTTCCTAGGGATCCTATGACCCCTAGGGACATATGTTTTCATGAAATGTGTCAAAAGGGGTCATAGGTTCTCTTATGACCTTTTTTGACCCATATAAACAAATAAAATCGATCCCTAGGGGTACTAGGGCGAGGACATATGTTGTCATGAAATGTATCAAAAATGGTCATAGGTTATCCAATGACCCCTTTCAATCAATATGAACAAGTAAAATAGGTCCTTAAGGTACATAGGAACCCTAGGGAGATATGTTATCATGAAATATGTTGAAAGAGATCATAGGTTATCCTTGACCCCTTTTGACCAATATGAACAATTAGAATATGTCCCTAGGGGTCCTAGGATGCATACATACATATTATTTTATGAAATGCATTAAGAGGGGTCAAAGGTTATCTTATGATTTGTTTCAACCCTTATGAATAAATGAAATATGTCTCTAGGGGTCTTAGAACCCCTAGAAGCACACATTGTCATGAAATGAGTTGAAAGGAGTTATATGTTATCATATGATGCACATGAACATATGAAATAGGTCTCTAGGGGTTCTAGGACCCCTAAGGACATATGTTGTCATGAAATGTGTCAAAATGGACCATAGATTCTCCTATGAACTTTTAAGAGCCATATGAACAAATGAAATATGTCTCTAGGTAGCCAAGGACCCATAAGGACATATGATGTCATCAAATGTGTTGAAAGGGGTCATAGAATTTGCTATGACCCCTTTTGACCCATATGAACAAATGAAATAGGTTCCCAAGGGTTGTAGGACCCCTAGGGACATATGTTATCTTGAAATATGTTAAAAGCAGTTGTAAGTTATTCTATGACACCTCTCAACCCATATGAACAAATTAAATAGGTCCCTATGGGTCCTAGGACCCCTAGGGACATGTTGTCATGAAATTTGTTGAATGGGATTATAGTTTATCCTTTGACCCCTTTCGTCCTATATAAACAAATGAAATAGGTCCCTAGGGATATATGTTGTCATGAGATGTGTCAAAGGGGTCATAGGTTCTTTTTAGTGTAGATAATTAATTATAATTTAAAATTTACTTAAGTTTACTTAGGTTAAATGCATTATTTTATTAGTTGTCATGTAGACACCTAGGAGTATGCATACTCATATGAGTTGTCTTGTTGACAACATAGGAGTTAGCAACTCTATTTTAGCACATGGTGTCTACAACACAGAAGTTTACATGATCAACTAAGTTGTCATGTAGACAACATAGTTGTTCACACTCTAATTAAGCACATAGTGTCTACAACATCTTTTTATGTGATACACCTATGTAAGCTTATCCTCTCATCATCCCAAAAAATTTTGTGATCAATGGAGGATAATCCACTCTTAGTGGACATGTGTTTAGCTATGAGTCTTATCATTTTGCTAACTCTTAGTCATTCTAGAGGCCTTTATAAATAGGCACTTCTAGTGTACTTGTACAAAATTCATCTATTATCTATCATTGAATTATCTAATATCCAAAGATAATCAGATATTCATTCTCATATTGTTATTATGATCATACATCATTTGGTCCATATTGTGCTTTGTTCTTGAGCTTCTTGATCTTGGCATCATTTTTCCCTAAAGAAAATTCTTACATGGTATAAAATCTATACCAAATTCTTACACAGCTATGACCCCCTTTGACCCATGTGAACAAATTAAATAGGTCCCTAGGGGTCGCAAGACCCCTAGGGACATATGTTGTCATAAAATGTGTCAAAAGGGGTTATAGGTTTGTTATAATATTTAGAATAACTGAGAATTGGGGGGAGTTGAATCAATTACTCAAGGTCCTTTAGTACTAATTGAACAAGCAAACAATTAAACATTATCTATTATGCTTGTCTTGCTATAACTCAGTCTCTATTGTGATATGAATAACAATATTAACTAGTAGTTTAGTGTCCTAATATAATAAACTTGCTAAATGCAAACATTTGAAATGTAAAACACCATAAAATATTCAACACAAGTTTGATAGTAGGATTTAATGTGGAAACCAAATTTGGGAAAAACCACTAGCAACATATCACCACTTTTTCACTTTTCTGAAGTGATCCCTATTAGGAGCCAGACCTATTAAAGGTTACAATACACACTATTAAATGTGACCTAATTAGAAGATTTAATCAACCCATTAGGAGTGGCTTTGCTAAAGGAATTTATAACATTCCATTATAATGTCACATAATTAAAGGATTTACACAGACTTATTAAGTCCTTAATGACTATTAGGTCAACCTTTGATTAAAAGGATTTCATTAAAAAATGTTTACAATGATTAGAATTATAACTCATATTTTAGTTTTAGATCTATGTTCAATTCATGTGTTCAATCCCTAATAAGCCTTCCTTATCATTTATGTTCTTGACTTGCTTGGAAATCCTTCAATCATTCACCCTTCTCTTGACAAAAAAATTAAGCCTTCTGATTAGATCTTATCAACCTCGGCAGCTTTGTTTCATCTTACTTGAAACCTTTGAACACACACAGATTCTCTATTATTTTCTCTTCTTTACATTTCACACTTCACACACTTCTCTCCCTTCTTGTGCATACATTAGAATTTGTCTATATACCTCCTTTAATGGGTAATTATGGTCCTTTGTCATTTTCATGATCATTGTAGTTCTTAGGGTTCTTGATTTGATTCATTAGGTTCATCACATATGTTCATCTCCCTTCTTTTCTAGAAAATTCTCATAGAATTCATTCATTAGTTATCTTGCCTAATCCTCTCCTTGAACTAAATGATCCAATATGTTAATCCTTATCTTCAACACACTTTCCATATACCAAGAAATCAAGTGAGTTGGCTAGAAATCATGATTTCTTATACACATTCAAAATATTTTCATTCATCCATTTACTAAGTCCTAACACTTTATCATCACTAAATTGCTTAGTTATTATAGAGTTTCTAGCTCGACATCAATATAGTTTTCTCGGTCGATACTAATGCTTTGTCAATATTGAATTTTCTTGAAACTTACTATGGCTCGGTTGACATTAGCATCACTCAAAATGAACTTCAAAGTTCCTCGATATTTTTCCTCTATTTCTTGTTCAAGCTTAACATAAGTGATCTATCTTGTCTTACACTGTCAAGACTTGAACATCAACATGATTTAAACAATCACTTTGTCTTGTCAAAGTCTAACTAATCAAATATCCATTGTAGTTTCCTTTTCATAACTCAACATTCTCTCTAGGTGCTTTTGTTATTAGCAATTTCTCAAATCCTATTCATGAATAAAATAGATATTAAATTTAGATCAGATAGAAACATGTCTCATCAGTACATTTGACATCAATGAGAATACAAAAATTGTTACAATTGTAGTTTCCAACAAGGTTATCATATGCCTCCTTTCAACCCATTACAAAGAATATCCTATATACAATATCATATAATATAATATAAGATATATATTATATATTATAATTTGTAATTAAAAAGACTACATGGTATTGTTTGATTGAGACCTCATTGATAAAAATAAAAATACACAACTTGGAAGTTACATGGATCACGGATGAGATAATCAAGACCCCTACTCAACTTTATCCATACCCCCCATTTTCATGTTATTCTTTTACTTATTTAAGTGAGATATTATTAGGTATATTGGGTATCTAATATTTTACTAGTGAACTTTTCAAATAAAATATGACCATGGTCCCCTTACTCAAGACATGAAAAATTCCAAACTCTATTTCATTGGATTTGAGAGTTTTATAGGGAAAAGACAAAATTTGGTGCCTAGACTTTCAGAAATGGGTCCAATTAGTTAAATAGGTGTCCTAGAGTTGTTGACACTATGGGGAGTAGTAGTATGCAAAAGTCTAAATGGAAGAAGGTGACAAATGAATGAATTGAAGAATATAGGGAAAAAGATAGGGAAAACCATTGTAAAAAGAGACAAGGTATATTAAATGTGAATGAGGTAAAGTCCACCAAGATAACTGAGAGGGGTGGGTGGGGGGTGTGAATCAGTTATCCAACTATTAAAATTTTTATCAACCTTATTGATCCTTAACCATGTGAACAATATATCTAGCAACCATAAGAAGATACACATACACAATAACACTAGATATCTTAACTAGGGAAACTCTTGATCAGAGGGAAAATGTCGATGAGGATGGTACCCACAAAATGATGTACTAATATAAAAGTTCCTTGTAAGAGGATGGACTCTTTTAAGGCCAATGAAATACATTTAGTACATATCAGTCCCTATTAGGAGACTTTGAATCCTTATTAGGAATTGTACCAACCTTGTTACAAGTTATAGAAAGAAAATGTACCCATTGTCCAAATAGCTTTAGGGGCAAGACCACTGAATTCACTATTCAACTAGTATTTGTCTTATTCCTTGTAGAACAATACAAATTAAATAACTTGAACTCCTTTGTCATCTTGACTGGATTAAACCTCTTTCACATCTCAAAACTAGATCACCAACTTTGCATCCAATAACCCCTTGGATCACTTAGATGCATTTACCAACTTCACATATCACTTGCTCACATACAATAGAACTCACTCTATAGCACATGGAAAATAAATTTCCTTTATACCATATCCTTAAAAATTATTGACTAAGTTAGCCTTGAGGCTTTTCCAATTAATTATAATAGGAACTCATTAATATATTATAATTCATTACATCTTTTCACATTTACAAAACAATGTCAACTCATAGTAAATACAAAGTCTCATACATGTGACCTTGAACCTTATGCACTCACTGACATCACCATCAAGTTGTCCTATGTCACTATCTAACTTCTCTCATAAAAAATTTGTCCCTTTTAAGAGATATAATCCAAACATTAAAAACCACATCTCAGGCACTCTACCTGCACACTTTCCTCTACAATTATTGAGTAACTCTTGCATGTCTTCAACTCTTTGTACACATACTTTTCTACTTCATCAGGAGAAAATGTTCAATATATCCTCAACTGCACTTGACCTCATCAGCAATACATAGTTTGTACAACCTTGTTCTCTATCTACTACTCTGCTAGTCTTTACAAAAACAATACTTTGTTGACATCAATACCAAACACAGTCATGAATGCAACATGCAATTGATCATGCTTAGAAAATATCTAATGCTTAGGATACTCCCTGAAAGTAATACCATTAACATTCATGCTAACAATTTCCAGTGAAGATATGTTGAATTTGATAATATGGATCAAGTTAATGTTGTGAATGGAAATGTATTAATTGAAGAGGAAAATGTACAGCTTGAAAGAGAAGATATAACAATTGAGAATGACAGTAATAATGTTGAAAATTAACCTTACATGTCTCCTTATTATAGTTAAAATGATTTTCCTTGTAATGAAGGGAGACAAACATCTAACCCTAAACCTGATAGAACACCAAGGTAGTTAATAGAGATTGATGAAACCATTTAAACACATTGGAAGGGAAGATATCACATAGAATGGTTCATTTGTGGGCTTCAAAACTATATGACCAGTTTTTTGGCAACAAGACATTGGTGGAGCAATGCCAACTTTTTGTGCAATTGTTAAGGATGCAAAAGTTAAGACCTATGCTATCCAAATTAAAAATTCTCATGAATAAAAAAATGGAGGGAAATGCCATTATTATGAAGAATATTTTAAGTGCTCTCAATAGCATAGGAAAACATAGCAGGGAAAAGTAAAAAAAAAATTGCTCATAGGGTTATTACAACTTCCTTGGTAAGTCATCATTTGATAAAAGAAGTATTTATTAGATAAACTTGTGTTGAATTGAAAATAAGTTGTACGACTTTGAGTAGAGAACATGGAAGAAGAGAGGGACTTCATGATCCTCTTCAAACTGATACATGGGATTATCTTGGGAGAATTTCATGTTCTAATAAGAAACTAACTGATATTGTAAAGGAACAAATTGCACAATTTTGGCACTCTATCTCAAGGGTGTCACCAAATGTGAAGGATGTGTTGAAATTTTTTGTTGTTTCACAACACACACCCCATTTTTCCTAGAAATAGGGACCCCTACTTTATTTTTTAGCTTTTTAGATCCCTAGTTTGAGGGCCAAGTCTTTTCTAGGTTTTTTCCTAGTGTCTTTGATCAGTCTGGGTCCCTACTAGAAAACCTAGGTTGTGAAAATCAAGAATTCTAGGGAAGAAGTTTATTTTTGTGTGTTAAAGTGTGCAGCAGTGCACCTAGCACAGTCTCATTGAAATGTATTTTCCCCTTGGTAATGCATAGTAGTGTAGCTACATAGATGCACATCACCAACCGGTGCACTGAGCCCTGAGCCTATAAAGCTTGGGACTCTACCTCTCTCCTCACACAAATTTAATTTTCCTCTTTGTGCTCCCTGCCTCACATCATCAAACCTCTTGAGATTCACATCTTTTCCCAAACACCTTCAGACCTACACACACAAAGACAAATAAATTAAAGGCCCAAGGTGTGCAACTTGAACACCATTTTAAAATTTAAAACAAACAACACACATAAAGATAAGACCCTAAACCTTTACTTAGAATAAGGTGTCCAACAATGTACCTATCTAGGGTGTGCTGATGTGCACCTTATACAAAGGATAAAAATCCTAAAAAGATTAAAGGGTGTGCAATTGGTATACCCTAAAAGGTGTGCCAAATGTGCACCCTTTTTTTGTTTATAATTTTCCTATGTATAGTTAGGGTGCACATCTAGCATACCCATTAGGTGCACCAGATGTGCACCCTAATTATTCAAAGGAAGGTGCACCTAGTGCACCTATGAGGTATGCCAGGTGCAACCTTTTTTATATTTTAGTGTTAAACATTAGGTTTTGAGATTTTTTTGTCACTTAGGGTTTTTTGGGATTTTTTGTGTCATCGTTAGGGTGGATATTAATTGATTTTTCTTCTACTCTAGAATAATAGGCATTATTTTTTTGCAGATTCAATGGCTTCTTCATCATCATCCCTTGCTACAAAGATGGTCCCCAAACCTGTGGTGTTCAAGTTTCAAGGTGTTCTAGCAAAGTCACATTTTCAAGATGATTATTCAGAGATCCAAGACACTGAACTTGGTCATATAGACTTGAGTTCATTCCTAGCATTATGCAACAAACCCACTAAGAGATCCCTTATGATATTCACTTTGATTCGATCAGGACTTGGTAATGCAACATCACATCCAGTATTAGTGTAATCTTTAGAGTTGGTTATGATACTCACTAAGAATTATGTTTCTAAAGAAAGGGTTGTAAAGAGCATAATTGGAGAGATGATCCTAGATCTTTGACCTAAGAACATAGAGAAGATGTTCCATCTTCTAAGGGAAAATTATTTTATCAAACTATCCTATCACCAAGTGGAAAGATGGTACAAAGAACATCTAGATGAAGCTTCTAAAATCATCCAATCCTCATAACAGAGAAGATAGTGCAATAGCATACAAAGGATGTTCTTGATCCATTTTTCAATAGGGACAAGATTGGTGATCAACCTATCATAAATTTTGAGATTGATAAGGAGGAAAACTCAAACATTAATGACTATGTTTGATAAGGAGGAAAACTTAGACATTAATGACTATGTCAAGCATGCGATCAAACTAACAAAGGATTGGATCAAAAGGCCTTTCAAATTGGATCAAATTCCTCAAGTGGTAGTCTTCCATGAACACGCCCACCTAGAAAAAGGTTGAGGAGCTAAGGTTATATTGCCTACATTTAGAGCTTAGTCCCCAGTGAGGTCAAAAACAATGCAGAAACTTGACAGAGAAGTTGGGTATTATAGGGATCAAAAAGGTAAAGGCAAGAGGAAGAGAACTTCTCCTCAATAAGTTGATCCAAAAGAGGAAGCAACTCAAGCACCTCCATAGCTAGGGGGGAAAATGTACAAGGGTCAGAGAATGTTGAAGCTACACAGATGTAGGACAAACCTCAAGTGCCACCAATTGAACAAGGAAAAGGAGAAGCTGAAATAGAAGTAAAAGAAGTGTCTATGCCTCCTCAACAAGAGGTACAAGCCTCCCCATCTGCTCCTAAGAGAAAAAAGATCAAGACTCTAGTCAAGAGGAGACAAAAGGTGATTAGGAGAGTTATTCCTTTCCCATCAGTCCCAAAAGTTATCCTAGAAGGAGAAGAAGATGAGGATGATGAGGATGAAGAAGATAACATTCCTTTGAACTAGAGGACTCATCTTGCAAGAGCCATGGAGTTTGAATGGAGAAGAAGCTCCATAGTTACACCACCATATATTCTTGAGTAGTATATTCAATTCACTACATCAAAAGATGAATTGTAGCAATGGATTAATGAGCAAGATGTTGAAGGGACTGATGTCTTCAAGATGTCAAATTTTAATTTCATGCCCGTCAACATTGAATTGGTGGGAGAAAAAATAAGGGATACTCCAACTAATCAACCTCAATAGGAGGATTGGAGTCAGTTACCACCTGAGCCACAAGGACCCAAAGCAATTCCACTATCACCCATTCAAGTCACTTTTTTTGTAGATAAGGGATCAACTACTCCTCTTCCTCCAAGAAATGAAGAAGAATAGGTTCAAGGAGGAAAAGAGGAAGAGCCACAATAAGTATCCACTGATGAAGTGTTAGGGGAAGGACAAATAAGTAAGAAACCTCAATAAACTTCCCAAGATACAGAGATGAGAACTATGGATTCCATGGATACAAAGATTCCCAGTGTGAATCTCTCATAAAAGGAGAAGACTCTGGAGAGGAGTGATAAGGGGAAGAGTAAAGCCAAGAAAACTCCTTCATCTTTAAAATGAAAATCTCCAATGGAGCATATCTTGAGATGGTTGAGAAAGGAGCTGATTAGAATCAAAAGGAAACGATATGATTCTAAGGAAGAAGGAATGAGAGAATTGATTGACGTCCTCAAGAAACCTGAATCACCACCAAAAGATGCACAAGCATTGGCCTTTGTTATGAGTGATTAGAATGAGAATTTATTTTCTTATGTTTCTATCCCTCCTCCACATACAAGTTTTGAGGAATTGACTCCAAGAGATTATTAGATTAGAGAATTGTGCTTGGGAAGCCTACCATAGATACTACCAAGTTAATGGTGACAACAAAAATGAAAAAAGTGTTTAGGCACTTAGAACAGGATGAGGCAGAATTGATAACACTTTAGAAATAGAATTAGACTCTAAAATGATATTTGAACAAAGTTGTTGGTCCTTTAGATCCTGAAAATCCTAAGGAAACTTTCAATACAACACTAGAGAAAAGGGATAAGGAGACAATGCAACTAGACCCATTTTTGAGAGTTTGTCAGCAATGGCGAGAAAGTTTTGAAGAGAAAGGTATACAGATTATACAGAGAAATGTTAAGCTATTACACCATATGTAGAATAATGTGTATAAGTTAGTAGCCATTTTGAATCAAGATTTTGGTCTGATGGATGAAGTACATACTTGGCGCAAGGACTTCCAAGCACTATAGGTAGTCAAAGGCCAAGGGTATCAGATGTTAATGGAAGTGTATTCAGTAGAAGAATTAGATAAGATTGATGATTGGATATATAATATTGTAGATGGAATAAAGTAATGGAAACATTACATGTGGAGATTCACAAGCTTAAGGACCAAGCCCAAGAGAAAATTTTGGAGACAGAGAAACATTATAGTGATGCATGTTTAGATAATTTTGAAGATGATTCCAGGTACAAATTGATACCTGTGGAAATAGTTGTTGAGCAATTTTGAAAAACTTTTGAAGAAGCTTCTAATAATGATGAAAGCAAACAAGCATTTGGAATGGAAGAAGCATTATTAGATTTAGATGTGAAACTGGGAGATTTTGTGGGGACTCGCATTGAGGTGAGCAACTATAGGTAGAAAGTAAAGGACAAGTATGAAGCCTTAGATTTTCTATATGTGGCTCAATTCACTGAGATTATTAAGAAATTCAAAGGCAAATACCCAGATATAGCTCTGGTATAAAGGGGAACAAAACCTAGAAGCCAAATTTTTAGTTTTGACACTTGGTGAATTTTGCATTTTTTTGAACCTGCTTCCAAGGTGCGCAAGTGCACCAGGTGTGCTACTTCTGACGTGCACTTTTTTAGTAGTGTGCTCGAAGTTTTTGAGCAAGTTAGAGGTGCACTGACAATTAACTACCAGTTCTAAATTTAGAGTTTTCCATGCATCAGAAATGCATTCTGATGGCAATTTAACTCCTACAAATATCTAATAAACATGGAGCTTCTATTTTTGGCACTTCAAGACACTCCTACATCATCTAAAGGCTTTCTTCTTCTTATTTTCTCATGCTTTCTTTGTTGTAAGACATGTAAAGGCTCATGCATCCATTTAATGATATAAATATGGATGGAGTCCTACCTAGCACTAGTTAGATAGTTAGTTTGTATATAAATAGATTTGTTTTATTAGTTTAGAAGCATATGTTTGCATAAAGATATCTGTCACTCTCAACACAAATTGAGGAGAATATTTCTTATAAAGCGAGGAATGTAATATGTATTCTAGGCTACCATTATTTTGATGTAATAATATATGCTATTCGTGCTCGCATTTGGAGTGTAGTGATTCTTGGCTAAGTGTCTTATATTTTATGAATGTATATTCATGGAATATAATTGAGCCAATAGTTTTATTGACTTATTTTGGTTGTGTGATCTTTTAATTCTAGTGTTTGCTATAGGTTTACAAATTCTATTGATGTACTTAGTTCAAGAAGAGATCACCCTTTTGTTCCTACATAGATTTTTGTCTCACATGAGCACACTTTCCATGGCCTTGCGATTTGATGAAAAGTGAAACATCTTTTGATTACTGAATTCCCATTGACGATTACATTAGTGGAATTAAGGAAGTGTTGCTCCTATTTTCATTGGTTACCCACCGATCTTTTCAAAGGCTTAACTCTCAAACATGTTGTTTCCATGGCTTATGTATATTAGGGTTTTATTTTTCATGTTATTTTCTTAAATTTCTTGTTACCCCATCTTCGTTATTTGCTTTACTAACCCCTTGGTTAAATTAGGAATTCATATAGTTGCATTGTTAGATTGCATTCATCATAAAATAGAAAAATAGAAAAATATATTTCTTTTGTGGTTGTTATTTTGAGATAGCAAACATATTCAAAATCTTATCCAAATTATTTAAAGAACCAATGAAAGCCTCCTCATGAACACTCACATTTATTAGCAAAAAGATTCAAAATCTTATCCTAATTGTTTAAAGAACTAGCGAAGGCCTCCTTATGAACACTCACATTTATTAGCAAACAGATTCAAAATCTTATCCAAATTTTTTAAAGAACCAGCGAAGGCCTCCTCATGAACACTCAAATTTATCTTCAATAGAGAGGATTCTAGTAGGTCATAAGATCACCTAAAACCTTGGAATTAATCCAAGATTAACTTTTCAAGAGAAGAGTTTGAAAGGATTCTTGTTGTTAAGCATAGTGCAAAACAATAGCTCAACAAAGTTGAGAATTGGAAATAAAGATTGTACCCCACATCCAAAATATTATTTGGAGGTAAGTCAAGCAATTTTGTTCAAACAATTTAGTGAGACTAATCCAACATTGCATATATCACAAAAGGCTATTGAATTAATGAAGCCATTTTATTGTGTGCCACTTAAGATTTGAAAGACATGTTGTTGCAAATATCATGTGGAGTTTTATATGCACCATGAATAATTATGCTACATCTATTCTACTTTGAATACTAATGAAATGTTGGAGATTTCTAGTGCTAGTGGACTTCCAAAATCATCAAGATCATTACTAGATTGATTCTTATGTCCTAGAGATGATGGTTTTTTGTTTTATACAAATGATTACTTAAATCAGAAGTACTCAGAATGTGGTGGTTTATCAAAAAAAACATTGTTTGTATGAGGGGTGTGAAGAAGATACTGGAAAGATGATAGTTTTAAAAAAGGTGTTTGAAACGATGAAATATGCATTGAAGAGTGGAAGTGAAGACTCTGGATGTGAGTTGGTTGAAAAAATAAATGTGTGTGGCTGATTTCAAGGAAAATATTTTTTACAAGTATGCAAGGCATAGTCATACGTCTTAGTGGTGGATCAACGATTTAGAATGTATAAGGACACTTTCTCCATTGGCAAAATTATATCAGTTGTTGACTTTACAAAGAATTGCACATTACAACCCCAAAATGGGACACAATCTCACTATTACAACTCCATTCACATTGCTATTTTTTTCCACATAATATATAGATATTCCCTTGATAGTGTAGAAGATAATTGAAAGATAATTAGAGAGTACTATTTTTATATGAGTGATAATACGTCTATTGGATACAATTAATTAATTGTTTACTGTATTTGATGCTACACAAATGTTATATCATTATCAGTTAGTGCATTTCGAGCTCACTCGGGTAGTGAAGATAGTTTTATGTGTCTACCGAGCATTCTTGTGTTTGCCTAGTTCAAATGGAAATGTCTACTAACTTCACTCGGGCACCAAAGGAAAGTCTACAAAAGATGAGTGTTAACCAAGCTCACTCAATTAATGAAGGAAATGTTGGATTGAACCAATGTTAACCAAGCTCACTCAATTACCAAAGAAACTTTGGGAATATGCAGTGTTAATTGAGTTCACTTGGTTAACAAAGGAAAATCATTTTTGAATAGTGTCTACTAAGCAAGGTCAACAAATGAAGGATTTTCTTGTTTTGGCATATTGAATTTAATATATTTGTCTATTGGTTCTAGCTAATTGAGAAGATTAATATAAAAGTTATTCTAAGTTGTATTTTAGTTGAATTGACAATATGGATGATATATAAGGTCAAATTATGGGTTAACATATGTAAAAAGTTGTGAATATATTAAAGATCTAAAGATGAAAAGAGGAAGCGAATTAGAAGGATACACAAAATATCCCTATGGAGTTAAAAAATATATATTTGATAAAAAAAGGATCAAGTATTCAAGCCAAAATAGAGATTTGTAATAAACAATTCAGTTGCATCAAAAATTAGGTCATCTCATTGTTACTCTCTAACCATTGTAGCAGTGATCTAAATCTCTTAACAAAGTTGGCTTAACAACTATTTTTAAATCCTCTAACAAAGTGGTAGTTCTGTTGAATTTTCTAAAGACCTCTAACAAGGTCACTCATAACAGGGTGATTAAATCCTCTAATAGGGTCACACCTAACAGTGTGTTTTGTAACCTTTAATAGGGCTCACTTTAGAAGAGTGAAAATAGTAACTAGTTGCAATTGGTGGTTTTTCCCAAATTAGGTTTCCACATTGAAATCCTAGTATTAGATGTGTTCATGCTATATTCTTTTATGTTTTTGCAACTAAGTTAAAGTAATGGTAATCATAGATAACATCTAAAGTTTGCATATTTAGTATTTACTAAGTTACAAAATTTTATCTATGTTTGTCAAGCATCAACAGTATTCAATTCTCAAAGTTTATTTTGTACTGACATCTAAGGGATATGGGATTTATTTTTGTGATAACTAATTCACACCTTCCCAGCCCCCCCCTCAATTACTCCTCTTATATTTCCAACAATTGGTATCAGAGCTTTTGGTGCTTGCAGAGAAGGTTTGAAGGACCTAAGCTAAAGATCAAGATGTCTTATAGAAGATAGATTCCCAATCTGAACAAAGAGAATTTGCAACATGGCAAGGACTTATGAGGCTACATCTAGCAACTATCAATGATTAAAGTTGCAAATATCTTGATGCTAAATACAAGACTCCCACTAGAACATTACCAGTTGAAGATATTTCTAAAAAGAAGAAACATAACATCATGATGATTGATATTGCATCTACTCTCAATTATACTGAATTTTATTAAGTTAAAGATTGCAAAACAACTCATGAAATGTGGACCAAACTAAAAGATAGTTATGGAGGAGATGAAAATGTAAGAAGAGCTAAGGCTGAAAGTCTTAGAAGTCATTTTGATTAGATAAAAATGAGAGAAGATGAGAACATTGCAAAATATGTGAAAAGAATCAAAGCAAGTGTAAGTGTGATCAAAGCATTTAGAGGAAACATTGAAGAAAAAATAGTTGTAAGCAAGGTACTTAGAACTCTTCTTCTTATCTATGAAATTAGAGTGTCTTTTATTCATGAGATGAGATGTGATCCAAATAATAAAATATCATTGGATGCTCTAGTTGGAAGATTGATAACTTTTGAATTAGATAACTTTGATAACTATGTTCCTAGTTTAAAAGTTATTAAGTCTGCATTTGAAGCTAAACTCCCACTCAAGAAAAAGGGTAAGAAATTAAAGTCTAGTCAATCAAGAAGTGAAGAAGAAGAATTAGAAGAGATTTTAGATAGTGATCTTGAAGTTGTTAAAGCCCTACTTGCAAGGAAATATTCCAAAGGTAGAGGAAAGTACAAAGCTAAATTTCCTCTGATTTTTTTTTCTTGTAAAGAAGTTGGTCACATTGTTGCAAGGTGTCCAAAAAGAGAAAACAAAGATGAAAAGAAAATCAATAAGCACAAAGGTAGGAAGGATTTCAAGAACTACAAGAACCACAAGGAGAAAGGTAAGAAATCTTGTTTTATGGCTAAAGATTTTGATAACATTGAAGATGAAATGGTATATATTGATGTAAAGGATGAATTTGATGATGAAGGAGATAAGATGGCACTTATCTCTCATGTTAGAAAAAATGATACATGGATTATTAACATTGGCTATTTACATCATATGACTAGAGATAAAACAAAATTTGATCACATAGAATATCATGATGGAGATACTATGAGATTTGGAAATGATGAACCTTGTAACATAAAAGGAAAAGGATGTGTTTCTTTGACTAAGGAACTCATATGTGACAATGCTTATTGGGTTGAAGGATTAAAGCATAATCTACTAAGTGTGGCACAATTGAATAATATTAGATTCAAGGTAGAATTCATGGATGGAAAGGCCAAACTACTGTATCAAAAAGGAGATCTAGTTGGATTTGGCAAGAAAATAAAAGGTAATTTATTTTATCTTGATCTTAGTGAGAGTTCATGTTTTATTGCTCAAGTAGTAAAAATTTGGTTATGGCATAAAAGACTAGGTCATGTAAACTTTGATAACCTGGTTAAGATAAGAAAACATAGAAGAATAAGAGGTATTCCTAGTTTGAAGAAACTTGATATGGGTTTATGCAAAAATTGTCAAATTGGTAAAATGGGAAAGACTAGTTTCTAAAGCAAGAACTATCAGTCAAAAGAAGTCTTATAAATTGTACATACTGACTTATGTGGACCTATTAGAATAAAGAGTTACAGTAGAGAAATTTTTTCCATTCTCTTTTTTGATGACTAGTCTAGAATGATTATTGTAATGTATCTAAAACAAAAATCAGAAGCTTTTCAAAAGTTCAAATATTGAAAAGTTTAAGATCAGATAGAGGTGGTGAATTCATCTCCCATGAATTCAATAATTTATGCATTGAAAAAGGAATTAAAAGACAAGTATCAACTCCTGGTACACCATAGCAGAATGGTATAGTTGAAAGAAGAAATAGATCCATCATGGATTGTGCAAGAACATTGATGATAGAAAAGAATGTTGCAATCAAATACTGGAAGGAAGCAATCAGCACTATAGTTCATACCTTGAACAGAGTATAGTTGAAAAGAAACTCAAATCAAACTCCTTATGAACTATGTTATGGCTACAAACTTAATGTGAGTTACTTGAAAGTATTTGGTAGAAAATATTATATTTTGAAAGAATCTAGAAAAGGAAAATTTGATGTCAAAGGTGATGAAGGCATATTTCTAGGATACTCCTATAGAAGTAAAGCATACAAATGTTTGAATTTGTCGATTCATAAAATCATAGAAAGTGCACATGTGAGAATTGATGAGTTTGCAGAAAAGAGTGAAGAAGAAAGCAACAAAGAGCTAGAGGATTACAAAAGATTTGTTTACTATGAACCTAATTGATCTGGGGGATATTTCACGAAAAATTGAAGTATCTCCAAAACTCCAACAATCAACATCATTTTAAAGTCTTCAAAATTCTGCACCTAGCGCAATTCAAATGGGAAAAAAAAGATTTCATACGCTTGAGATATAGCCAGTAAAAGTTGGGTCAAACCTTGGGCAGAGGTCATCAAAAAGGAAAAATTTCAAACTCTCCAAAATTGGTCAAAGTTGGCACCAAATCGAAGGTCTCATCGAGAGCTTTCCAGAAACATTTGTTTCATCAAAATTGGACTCCGTATGCAAAAGTTATGTGCAGTCAAAGGTGGTTGACCAAAAGGATTAATGATGGTGATGTGGTAGACCAACATGGCATTAATTAATAAAAAATTTAGGTGCCACGTGTATGGCAGGAAGCCACGTGGCACCTTTGGGTTTGTTAGCATTATATATACATGGCTTCATTTAGTTTTAACATTGACAAGTGAACAGTGGGGGTCGACCCTGTTAGTGTAGTTTTTTATTTTTCCTATTTTGCTAGGTTTTTCCTACACTTTTTTAATAATCTCGCTTAGGTTAATAAAGCATGTCTTATTAGGTGAATGGTTGTGAGATGTCACCTTCTTACATGTGAGCATCCATTAGCTATCTTGGGAAGATACTTTGCTATCTTTAGTCCGATAGATGTCTGCTCCTCATTGGTTGGTGTTGCCACCTCCTCCCTCTTCCTAGCCTATATAAGCATGCTACCTGGCTTGTATTTGCATCTCTTTTTTTTGCATCCTCTTAATGTTATTTTGCTTCCAGCATTTGCATTACTCTCTTGGAGACTAACTCTGTGTTGCTATTTTGATTTTGTATCATTTGCATTCATAGTTTAGATATTTACTCTTTGATTTTCATGCATGAATTCTTCAGAAATTGCAGATTCTCAGCCGTGACTGTGCACAGTTCTTATTTTGGAAACTTCAGAGGATCATAACTTTCTCATACGACCTCGTATCGAGGTGATTCTTTTTTTGAAAGTGCATGATTTTTTGAGTAGATCGCAGTGGTGATATTTGTTTCTTTGATTATTATGCCCAAGTTTCACTTTTAGCATATGCTCTTCATGAGGGTTTGTAATGCATTGAAATCAAGACCACTAAGTATCTCTTTCTAGTGGTATTTGTAAATGCACTAAAATAAAGTGCCAAATCATATTTCGTTGGGGGGGTTCTTTGATTGAGTAAAAAGGGAGGGGCATTGTCGTGGCTGGGTTCTCTTCTTTTTAGAATTTCTTTGCATTTCTTCATCATGGATCAAACAAATATGCCCATCCTAACTCCATACAATTACTTTGAGTGGAAATCACGCATGATAATTTACTTAAGGAAAGTTGGATTAAATAGGATAACTATGGGACTTGAAACTAAACCTGCTAAAGATGAAGACAAGCCTAAGTGGTTTAACAAATGTGATGAAGCATATGGAAGATTGTGTTTGTCTGTTTCTCCTAACTTGCTATTTCACATTAAGTCTTTGGATACACCAAATGAAGTATGGACAAAGCTAGAAACATTATTTGGCACACAAGATTCAATGAGGGGTCATATGTTGGAAAATGAATTGATTAGTTTGAGTCCAGGCAATTTCAACACAATCCAAGATTTCTTCACCAAATTGAAATCACTAAGGTTGCAGTTAAAACAATGTGGAATTGAAAAGAAAGATGAACAACTGATTCTCAGTATTCTCTCTAAGCTAAGTTTAGAATATTCTGTGTTTGTCTCTACCTTCTATGCTACTAAGGGTTCACTTGGTACTCAATTCACTATGCCATCTCTAGATGATTTTGCTGTCAATCTCACTTGAGAACAGGACAAGCTAATCCAAATGGGCACTCTTAAGTCCTCTAAGTCACATGCCTTAGCAACCAACCAAGGCACAAAAGAACAAAAAGGAAAAAGTAGTAACAACAATAGTAAGGATGAGAAACAAAATAAGATCACTTGACATACATTTTTGAGAAGAATAATATTAGTGTCCCTGAGTCTATCAAACAAAGTTCTAATGAAGAGTCTAACAAGGCAAAAGAAAACAACAAAGGGAAAGGAAAGGGCAAAGCTCTTGTTGCAGTTGCTTCCTCAACATCCACTTGGGTTCTTGATTCGGGTGCTTCACATCACATGGCTTCATCTAAGGAAGAACTTGCATCCTTGGAGCCATGTACTATGCCTTCTATTTTGATGGGTGATGACACTCCTATTGAGGTGTGTGGGAGAGGGTCTATTGATGTGGGGGATGGAACATTCCATGATGTTCTTTGTGTACCCTCATTATCAACTAATCTCCTATCAATATACCAAATCACTCACATAGGTTTAGGCAAGCCGGTTGAGTTCACTCCTGATTTAGTGGAGATACGTGAGTTGCATAGTGATTCTGTAGTTGCAGTTGGGAGAGTAGATCATCAGTCACAGCTCTATTTGTTTTCTCACTTTGTTCCTGATCCTCCTTCATCTGTTTTACTCACTCACTCTAATGATGTGAGTAAATTATGGCATGAGCGGTTTGGCCATCTTAACTTCTACTATTTACATCAGCTCAACCAGCAGAGCATGGTCACAGGGTTGCCTTCAGTTCAATTCTCAGGAGGTGTTTTCCAAGGTTGCATTCTTGGTAAGAATCCTAAGGAAAAGTTTGACAAAAGTAAGGCATGGAGAGCTTCATAGATACTAGAGTTAGTTCACAGTGATTTGGCTGGTCCATTTCAACATCCTTCTTTCAGCAGGGCCCGATATGTCCTCACATTCATTGATGACCTTTCTCAATATACATGGGTGTACTTTCTCAAATAGAAGTCAGAGGTATTTGATCATTTTCAAGACTTCAAAAATTTTGTAGAAAAGCAATCTGGGAAAGCCATCAAGGTTTTGCGCATAGACAATGGTGGTGAGTATGTCAACCATCGGTTTGAAAGATTTTGCACTTCAGAGGGGATTGATTTACAGCATTCAGTTCCATACAATCCTCAACAAAATGGTTTTGTAGAATGGAAGAATAGATCCTTGAAGGAATGGCAAACTATATGATTCACTCTAGATCTCTTGCACCATAGTATTGGGCAGAAGCCATTAACTGTGCTTGTTATATCCAGAACCGTGTTCCTCATTGAGCCTTGAAGGGAGTTACTCCTTTTGAAGCTTGGAGTGGTCGAAAACCATCAGTTAAGCACTTTCGAGTTTTTGGCTCCCCTGCATGGGCCCACATTCCTACAAAGAAATGTAAGGCCTTGGATTCGCAAAGCAGACCTTGCGTATTTGTAGGTTATCCTAATGGTGTGAAGGGTTATCGGTTGCTCCACCCTACTACACATGAGTTATTCATTGAGAGGAGTGTTTAGTTTGAGGAGGGATCTTCAAGCTCACTTTCTATCACTTCTCCAACTCCTTCTACCTTGACATTAGAGTCACTTGGAATACATGACAGATCTTCTGATGAGTCAGATTCACCTGAACAGTCTTCTACCTCTACTTCTGAAACAGAAAGTGATTCAGAGAACTCACCTCCTTCCTCTCTTAGTCATCATTTAGAGGTTAATGATTCCCCTCCAGATTTTCCATCTTCTTGCCCACTTTGGGCTAGACAGACCTTGCAGTCTGTAGGTGATTGGGTTGGGGATCCATCAGACACCAGGCGAACTCATTCATAATTCCAGGATGCTCCACATGTCTTCATTGCTACTGCCTCAGATCCACAGTCCTTTCATGAGGCTTTTAGTATTTTTGAGTGGGATACAGCTATGCAGGAAGAGTATAGTTCCTTGATGAGGAACCACACTTGGGATCTTGTCCCTCTTCCTAAAGGAAGAAAACTTGTTTGATGTAAGTGGATCTATCAGACAAAATTTGCAGTAGATGGGTCAGTTGACAAACACAAGGCTCGCTTGGTCACCAAAGGATTCTCCCAAGTTCCTGGGATTGACTACTCTGAGACTTTTGTGCCAGTTGCCCGAATGAATTCCATTCGAATTGTTCTTGCCATTGTTGTAGCTAATCATTGGGAAGTACATCAGATGGATGTGAAGAGTGCTTTTCTTCATGGGGACCTTCATGAGGAGATCTACATGGAGCAACCATAGGGCTTCCTTCAAGATTCTTCACTTGTGTGTCATCTTCGAAAGTCTCTCTATGGCCTCAAACAGGCTCCTCGGGCCTGGTATGCCAAGATGGACTCCTTCCTTCTATCAGTTGGGTTCACACAGTGCCATTCTGATCCTAATGTGTACATTTTGCAACAGGGTGATTCACTTCTATTTTTGGTTTTGTATGTTGATGACTTGCTGATCACAGGAAGTTCTTCACCCACCATTAAGGCTGTCAAAGTGGCCCTTCAGGACAGTTTTTTGATGACTGACTTGGGCTTGTTGCATTACTTTCTCGAGATTGAGATCCTTCAGTCTCCTTCTGGGATCACCATCACACAATCCAAGTATGCTCTAGATTTACTCTTGAGGTTTCATATGGCTGACTGTAAGCTTGCTCCGACTCCCTTCCTTTCTGGAGTCAAACTTGAGGCTCAATGTTCTTCTCCACTTGTTGATGGCACTTTGTACCGCCAACTTGTTGGGAGTCTCATTTATCTGACTCATACGAGACCTGACATCTCCTATGTTGTAGGCATGGTCTCTCGATTCATGCAGGAGCCCCATGAGTAACACTGGAAAGTAGCCAAGCGGATCCTTCACTACATTTAGGGTTCTCATAGTTGTGCGATTCACTAGGCAGTAGGTATTGAGCTTGATTTGGTGGGCTACACAGATTCAGATTGGGCAGGTGATTCTGAGGATCGCAAGTCTACTTCAGGGTATAGCTTCTCACTTGGGTCAGGTCCTATTTGTTGGTCGAGCAAAAAGCAGTTTGTGATTGCTCTGTCTTCTACTGAGGCTGAGTATCGGGGGGCTGTAAATGCCACCACTGAGGCCATTTGGATTCAACATCTTCTCATTGAGTTTGGTATCCAGATCAGACAACCATTAGTCATATTTTGTTACAACCAGAGTGCCATTCAGATCTCACGGAATCCAGTTCATCATCAACAGACCAAACACATAGAGGTCCACATGCACTACATCCGGGAGCTCATCCATGGTCATGTCATTGACCTTTGCTATTGTTCGACTTCTAAGCAAGTTGTTGATATCTTCACCAAACCCTTCACTGAGAGCAAGTTCCTTCATTTGCGAGCTTTACTGGGGGTGCAGGATGCTTCATCTTTTGGGGGGGGGCTCTTCCTCTCACTCGGAGTCCTGAATTTTTGTGGGGGGGTCTCTTTTCTCTCTCTTTTGAGAAATCTTATGTACATGGGTACCTCATCAGGCTTGACTTGCCGGGACCCATTTCTACATCCACCTAAGCTTCGCTTATGGGGGGGTGTTAGTTTAGTTTTTTATTTTTCCTATTTTGCTAGGTTTTTCCTACACTTTTTTAATAATCTCGCCTAGGGTAATAAATCATGTCTTATTAGGTGAATGGTTGTGAGGTGTCACCTTCCTACATGTGAGCATCCATTAGCTATCTTGGGAAGATACTTTGCTATCTTTAGTCTGATAGATGGTTGCTCCTCATTGGTTGGTGTTGCCACCTCCTCCCTCTTCCTAGCCTATATAAGCATGCTACCTGGCTTGTATTTGCATCTCTTGTTTTTGCATCCTCTTAATGTTATTTTGCTTCCAGCATTTGCATTACTCTCTTGGAGACTAACTCTGTGTTGCTATTTTGATTTTGTATCATCTGCATTCACAGTTTAGATATTTACTCTTTGCACTAGTTTTTTGGGTTGTTAATCTTTTCAGATTCTAACAGACCCCTTGACCACTGGGCATCAAAACAAAGCCCGTGTCTATTACACCACCGACTTCCTTTAATAACATAAGGCGCAATGTTATTAATAACTTCCACCGGCCCCAATTTGGGTTAAAGGGTGGTGCAGTGATTGGAACCACCGACCTCCCTCTATCATGCGCGTCTTCAAAATTCTCATTACCATTGCGCCACGCAAGTGGCTTGTGTTATTATTAGCACAAACTTTATTTAAATTCTATCAAAGCTCGATTCCCTCTTGTCTAAGTAAAGGCAATTAGTAAATAAGGACAAATTTATAAAATAGAAATGAGTCTCATTCTGCGAAGGGACTGTTGTAAGGGATCTAAATATATTTTTCCCTATTATTAGACATTGTTTTGTATAAAAAGAGGGGTTAGGGGCCTTTTGAAGGCATGCAAATTAAGGGAGAAATGAGGCAAATGGTGAGAGAGATTTTGTGTATTTGGAGACTTAGTGATTTTTCTTGCACAGAGGAATTTTGCTACATGTGCTTGAAGGGAATTGTCACAAATCATTTGTATTGATTTATTGGAGTTAATCAGATCGGTTCCCCTATTGGAGCTGGACCCAAAGACGTAGTCCTTCTTGGACAAACTTCAAAATCAAATGTGTTGTGTCTCTATCTCTCTTTCTATCATCTCATTTTGTGTTTTCTTATTTACAATTACATTAATTTTGCTTTATTAAAGCTTTAAAATTAACTTTATGTAATTGGTTAGCATTCTCTATAATAGTCCTAGATCCTAGAAATCAGATCAAATTTGGTATCAGAGCTTTGTTGGACTAGTATTGCAGATTTGAATGTCAACTGGATCCAAGTTGAATCAAGGTGAAGGTGATCTTGAAGAATATAATCCTAAGATCAGAAAATGAAGAGCTAATCCACCATTTCAGATGGAAGATAAAGGTGGTGGACAAGGTTCAGAAGATCAAAATGTCCAGAAGACTCTCCAAAGTTTGCAAACAATGGTAGAAGTTTTGTTACAAGAAAGAGAAGAGAAGATGTGAAGGCATGTAGCTCATGATATCAAAGGGAAAAAGAAAGGCGTTGATCGTGAGCCTCCATCTCCTCCCTCATCTCCCTCTTCTCCTTCTCCCCCTTCTTCTCCTTCTTCTACACATTCTGAGTCTTCTAATATTTTTAAGGGTGGACATAAGCCTTGAATAAAGCTAGATGTAAAGTTTGACTTGCCAAAATATTGTGGGGAGTTAAATGCTGAGAAATTAGATGACTAGATTCAGCAAGTAGAAGTCTACTGTAGAGTCCAAAACCTTGTAGATGATGTTGATAGAATTTAGTTAGCCACTCTTTGGTTAGGCAGTGTAGCTCTAACTTGGTGGGAGAGTAAGACTCGACATGAAACTTCAAAAGATGGTAAGTTAAATATGTCAAGGTCAGAATTTGTTAGTGCTATAAAGAAGAAATTCTACCCCCTAGGCCATATGCAACAATTAATGATGAGCTGGCAACATTTTAGGCAAGGGAAAGGTCAAACTATCCAAGAGTACACCCATGAGTTTTGTAAAAGGGCTATTTCATTAAATTTCCCATTGTATACCCAGGACACTTTACTCAAGTATATAGGCAGTTTTCATTCTTACCTAAGGCACTCTATTCTCATCCTAAATCCTTGTAATTTGGATGAATTATGTGTCCAAGCAACACATTTAGAGTCAAGAGGTAAGGGTACCTTCATTGATAAGTTTGAAAAAAAGTCATCTAAGTCTGAGGAAAGGTCCAAAGGCAAAGGGAAGGGTAAAAAGATAGCTACAGTAAAGAAAGAGGGTGAGAAACCCACATGCTCACATTACAATAAAGAAGTGCATGATGATTCTAAGTGCTAGAAGCTGTATCCTGAAAAGAGGTTGAAGCAATTTGGTGGAAATAAAGGCAAAAAAAAGACTGTTGTTGTAGCTCAATAGGATCTTGGATCTGACTCCGGAGATGAAACAAAGATCATTGCTACCGAGATCCAAGGTAAAGGAAAAGGTATTTCTCTTTCATTAGCTACCAGTTCTTCTAGCATAAGTGCAAGTACAAGTGATAATTCTTCTCCTAAGAATGATAAGAAAATGAATGAATTATTTCACATTCGAGTTGTCATCAAGCAAAATAAGGTTGATACATTATTTGATACAGGTTCTCAAGTTAATTTGATATCTAAGGAAATTGTTAAGAAGCTCAATCTGACTACAACACATCATCCAAATCTATATCATCTCGGATGGGTTTGCAATGATGCACAATTATAGGTAGCCAAGCAATGTAAGTTAAGATTTTCTATCACTGCAAACTTTGTAGATGAGGTAGAAGCTGATGTAGTCCCTCTAGATATTTGTGGTCTTGTACTTGGGAGTCCCTGTTTATATGATTGACAGGCTATCGTTTATAGGGGGGAAAATAAGTATCATTTGTTTAAAGATAAAATTGAATACATTGTACAGGCACATAAGGTTAAGACTAATCTGGCACTAGTTAATGCTGGTCAGATGAAAAGGTTAGTCAACTCTAGTAAGAATTTTGTGTTGATGATTGTAAAAGCCAAAGAAGAGGAAACATCTGAGGCATTTAAGGGATGTGATCCAAAACATAAAGATGAAATGGTCAAAGTTGTTTCTGCCTATGATGAATTGTTTTAGGAACTGAAAGGATTGCCTCCTAAGAGATAGATACAACATGATATTTAGTTGCAGCTAGATGCGCCACTTCCTAATACCGAAATGTATCGCTTATCAGTCTTGCAAAATGAAGAAATCAAGAAGCAAGTTCAAGAGCTCATCGAGAAAGGAGTTATCCATCCTAGTACTTCTCCTTGTGGTTCTCCTATTGTGTTGGTTCCAAAGAGAGATGGGACTTGGAGAATGTGCATTGACTACGGGGCTTTGAACAAGATAATGGTAAAGAACAGGTACCCTCTTCCCAGAATTGATGATTTACTTGATTAGTTGAAACATGCAATTTATTTCACTAAGCTAGACTTACGTAGCAGATATCATCAAATAAAAATAGCAAAAAATGATATTTGGAAAACTGCTTTTAAGATAAAACAGGGACTTTATGAGTGGTTGGTTATGCCATTCGGACTTTGTAATGCACCAGCTACATTCATGAGAGTCATGAATGATGTTTTTCATCCTTTTATTGATGATTTTTTCATTGTCTATCTAGATGATATTCTTGTATTTAGTAAGCCTTGGGATGATCATGTAATTCATGTAAAAAAAGTACTTGATGTATTGAGAAAAGAAAAACTCTATGTACAGATGTCAAAATGTGAATTTGCAAAGACATCCTTAGTGTACTTAGGCTATGTTGTAGGAAATGGTCAATTAAAAGTAGACCCTACAAAGGTCAAATGTATTGTAAAATGGCCTAAGCCAAGTACAGTTACAGAAGTCAGGAGCTTTTAGGTGCAATCCAGTACTAGAGAAAGTTCATTGCAAACTTCTCTTATATTGCATCGTCGTTGCATGCATTAACTAGTACCAAGGCAACTTTTCAGTGAGGAGGTCCACAACAGAAGGCTTTCGACACTTTGAAGGAAAATTTGAGCGCCGCACGAGTTTTGGCTTTACCAGATTTACATCAACCATTTGAGATTGAGACAGATGCAAGTGGGTTTGCCATGGGAGTTGTACTCATGCAAGGAGGTAAACCAATCTGCTACCACTCTAAAAAAATTTCAGGAGTAGTAAGTAACTATCCTACTTATGATAAGGAACTTTATGCTTTAGTTCAAAGTGTTAAAAAATGGAAGCACTACTTAATGGGAAAGGAGACTATAATCCACACTGATCACTAGCCACTACAATATTTTCACTCACAATCTAAGTTGCAACAAAGTAGGCACTTTAGGTGGATGGGTTTTCTACAATAGTTTCATTTGGTAATTAAGTATAAAAAGGGTTCCCATAAAAAAGTAGCAAATATGCTCTCTAGGCCTCCTATTAAGAATGCTTTGATAATCCTTCAAAATAGTTCTATGGTTCATGAAAGTTTTCAAGAACAATATGCTAATGATGAGGACTTTAAGGATATCTATGCAGCTTTAATCTAGGGTAAACATGTAGAAGAGAAAGATTACTATGTGCAGGATAATTTGTTGTACCACTTGGGAAAACTATGTGTTCCTAAAGATGAACAAGCACATGTAATTCGTGAAGCGCGCACCTCTTTGATTGTAGGACATTTTGAGGTAAGCAAGACATTAGCTCAATTGCAAAAATATTGTTGTTGGCCTCATATGTAGGAAACTGTCACGAAGTATATAAAAGGATGTGTAATTTGTGCAACTAGTAAGCCAAGTAATAGGAAATTGGGTTTGTACACACCATTACCTGTACCATCCCGTCCATGGGAAAGTGTGTCTATGGAATTTGTGGGGGGTTTACCTATGTCTAGGAAGGGTCATGATTATTTGTATGTAGTAGTTGATTGGTTCAGTAAAATGTGTATTTTAATGCCTTGTAAAAAACAAGTCACTACTAAACTGACTGCTCATTTGTACTTTCAAAATGTATGGGTTCATTTTGGGTTACCTACTTCTATTGTATCGGATTGAGATTCTCAATTCTTAGGGGAATTTTGGTCATCTTTGTGGGGACTCATGGATACCAAGCTAAAGAAGAGTACAACCTTCCATCCATAGACCAACGGACAGATAGAGGTAGTGAACAGGTTAGTTGTGCATCTGCTTAGAGGTTACTGTAGCAAGCATCCTAAGTTGTGGGATGAAAGTCTTCACTATGTGCAACATGCTTACAACCATGCAACACACTCTTCTACAAAGAGGTCTACTTTTGAGACTTGCTTCAGTTATTTTCCAAAAACACTAATGGATTTTGCTTTTGGAAAAGACGATATCATCGATGGATGCCATGATGCAAAAAGGGCTTTGAAGTTTATCCAAAAGGTCCAAGAAATCCATCAGTTAGTAGAAGCACAGTTGGAGCAGAGCTAAGCAAAATACAAGGCTTGCCATGATAAGCATCGTATTGATCATCAGTTCCAAGTTGGCGATAGAGTTTGGTTACATATCAATAAGGAAAGAATGCAAGGTGAAGGAAGGAAGCTCAAGCCTATCAGGAATGGTCCTTTTGAAATCTTGGAAAAGATTGGTACTAATGCCTTCCGCCTTAATCTTCCTCCATACATGCAAATTTACTCAGTTGTCAATGTTGAGAATCTGAAGTTGTATGAGCCTCCAATGATCTTAGATGAGGACATCAGTGTTCAGGTTGCATTAGTTGATGATCTTTCACTAGAGTATATGACAGAATTGCCAAAAGATGTCATCCTTGACAGGAATGTCAGAACTTCACAAAGAGGACCAGTTGAATACCTCCGAGTGGGATTGAAGGGGATGCATCCAAGCAAAGCAAGATGGATGGAGATTGGTAAAGTGAGGGAGAAATACCCTCACCTATTTTTTGAGTAATCAAACTTTCGGTGGTACGAAAGCTTCTCAGTGGGGAGGCTTGATCCGGGGGACATTTCACCAAAAATTTAAGTATCTCCAAAACTCCAATAATCAACATCATTTTAAATCCTTCAAAATTTTGCACCCAACACAATTCGAACGAGCAAAAAAGGAGTTCATATGCTCAAGATATAGCCAGTCAAAGTTGGGTCAAACCTTGGCCAGAGGTCATCAAAAAGGTGAAATTTCAAACTCTCCAAAATTGGTTGAAGTTGGCACCAAATTGAAGGCCTCGTCGAGAGCTTTCTAGAAATGTTTGTTTCGTCAAAATTGGACTCCGTATGCAAAAGTTATGTGCAGTCAAAGGTGGTTGACCAAAAGGATTGATGATGGTGATGTGGCAAATTATGGAGGTGACATGTGTCACCAACGTGGCATTAATTAATAAAAATTTTAGGTGCCACCCATATGGCAGGAAGCCACATGGCACCTTCGAGTTTGTTGGCATTATATATACGTGGCTTCATTTAGTTTTAACATTGACAAGTGAATAGTGGGGGTCGACCCCTTGACCACTGGGCATCAAAACAAAGATTGTGGCCATTACGCATCGACTTCCTTTAATAACATAAGGCACAATGTTTATTAATAACTTCCATCAGCCCCAATTTGGGTTAAAGAGCAGTGCGGTGGTTGGAACCACCGACCTCCCTCTATCATGCGCGTCTTCAAAATGCTCATTACCATTGCACCACGCAAGTGGCTTGTATTATTATTAGCATAGACTTTATTTAAAGTCTATCAAAGCCCGATTCCCTCTTGTCTAAGTAAAGGAAATTAGTAAATAAGGACAAATTTATAAGATAGAAATGAGTCTCATTCCAAGGAGGGACTTTTGTAAGGGGTCTAAATATATTTTTCCCTATTATTAGACATTGTTCTGTATAAAAAGAGGGGTTAGGGGCCTTTTGAAGGCATGAAAATTAAGGGAGAAATGAGGCAAATGGTGAGAGAGAGATTTTGTATTTGGAGACTTAGTGATTTTTCCTGTACATAGAGGAATTTTGCTACGTGTGCTTGAAGGGAATTGTCACAAATCATTTTTATTGATTTATTGGAGTTAATCGGATTGGTCCCCCTATTGGAGCTAGACTTGGAGACGTAGTCCTTCCTAGATGAACTCCAAACTCAAATGTGTTGTGTCTCTATCTCTCTTTCTATCATCTCATTTTGTGTTTTCTTATTTGCAATTACATTAATTTTACTTTATTAATGCTTTAAAATTAACTTTATGTAATTGGTTAGCATTCTTTGTAATAGTCCTAGATCCTAGAATCATATCACTAATACCCTACCAAACCTATCTGAAAGAAAGGAAGCTTCACCTCCCAAATCCCCCAAATATCCAACAATCACCGAGTTGTAGACAATGCAACTTGAGTTACAGTCTAAAGGACCCAAATCACAATCAGAAGCTTCCAAGCTAGTTCAAATTGAGTCTGATGGACCCGAGTCACAAACAGTGGGACACAAGCTTGATATTGAAGTTCATGATGAAAATAGTGGAACTCATTCCAAATCCAAAGAGCTTGTATTAGCAAGATATGTCAAAAGGCATCATGCACCTGATCAGATTGCTTGACACAAATCTAATGGAATAATGGCAAGAAACAAATTGAGAGGTACATGTTTACTTGCTGAATTTGAACAGAGAAATATTAAAGATGCATTGGATAGTGAAAGTTGGGTTGAAGCAATGAATGACGAGATAGAACAAATAGAGATTCCTATCCTAGACCCAAGGATAAAAATGTAATTGGCACAAAGTTGGTGTTCAGAAACAAGTTGAATGAAGATGGAGAAGTTTCCAAAAACAAAGCAAGATTGGTGTGTAAAGGCTATTCTCAAGAAGAAGTTATTAATTATGGTGAAACTTTTTCTCCTATTGCAAGATTAGAAGGTGTTAGAACTCTACTAGCATATGCAACACTCAAAGGATTTAAAGTGTATCAAATGGATGTTAAATCTGCATTCTTGAATGGAATTCTTGATGAGGAAATATGCATTGAACAACCAGAAGGTTTTGTAGATCCTAGCAAAAAAGGACATGGTCTAAAAATTACACAAGGCATTATATGGTCTCAAGCAAGCTCCCAAAGCTTGGTATGAAATACTTCATAATTACTTGATACAGATTGGCTTTCAAAGAATAAATGATAATAGTAGTCTATATATCAAAGAAGGACCAAACAAGAAGATTGTGTTGGCAAAAATATTTGTTAATGATACTTTATTCATAGGAAATGATGACTTTTGTAAAGCATTTTCAGAAGAAATGAGTAAAGAATTTGAAATGTCCATGTTTGGTGAGATAAAATTCTTTGTTGGATTGCAGATTTAGTACAACAAAAATGGTATCTACATTACTCAATCTAAGTATATCAAGGAGATACTAAAGAAGTTTGGAATGGAAGATTCAAGACTAGTTGGAACCCCTATGTCTACTAGACATAAGCTTTCCAAAAATGATGATTCCAAAGAGGTAGATCAGACCACATATAGATCAATGATTGGAAAATTGTAGTATGTAGTGCATACAAGGCTTGATATTGCATTAGTAGTTGGTATGGTGGCAAGATTATCAGCAAATCACAGAAAAAATCATATGATGGCAATCAAGAGAATCATGAGATATCTGAAAGGCATTGAAGATTGTGGCTTATGGTACAAACTTAGAGGCAATTTGGACTTAAAGGTTTTTGCTGATGCTAATTGGGTAGGAAGTCTTGATGACAGGAAAAACACTAGTGGTGGAGCATTCTTTCTTGGTAAAAGACTAGTGTCTTGGACAAACAAGAAACAAAATTATATCTCTCAATCCACAGCAAAGGCAAAATATGTGGCAGCAATAGTCAATTGTTCTAACATTGTTTGGTTCAAACAACTATTAGAAGGAATGAAGATAGAGATCAAAGATCCAGTAGTCATATACTGTGATAACACTAGTGCAATCAATATATCAAAGAACCCAGTGATGCATACCAAAACAAAGCACATTGATATAAAATATCACTACTTAAGAGAATTGGTGCAGAATAAAGAAGTCAGATTGGAATATGTAAATACAAAAGAGAAAATTGTAGACATATTCACCAAGTCATTACCTAAGGATGCATTTCTATATCTAAGAGATAAGTTAGGGGTCATTCCCCTATCTAAAGCTCACTAAATGAAGTTTAGTGATGCATCAACTAGACCATGTTGAAGATCAATCAGTCAGTGCAAAATTGACAAGGACATATTGCAAATGAATCAGTACTTAAGGTACATTGATATTAATAGAGTTATTATCTTTGGCATGTGTTGTCAAAAAGGGAGAAGTCTACTATCATATCTCATAAGAAATTTTAAAGACGAAGAAGTTTTTTGTAAGAGGGAGAAGTATGCTATCATAGAGATGTATAAGAGGGAGAATGAACTTGGCGAAGTTGTTGCAGACATAAGTTTTCTAATAGAGGGAGAAACTGATGGCAAACAAAGTTCACACTAACATAGGATGTTCTCAAAGATGTGTATCAGAATGAAACTAAGGATAGGTTCCTTACTTTATTCTTGTTCCAAAAATTTCATTGTATTATGACATGTTGTGTTGCCATCAATTCCAAAGAGGGAGATTGTTGGATACAATTAATTAATTGTGTATTGTCTTTGATGTTACACAAATTTCATATCACTATTAGTTAGTGCATGCCAAGCTCACTCGAGAAATGAAGAAAGTTTTCTATGTCTATTGAGTGTTCTTGTGTTTACCTAGTTCAGATGGCAGTGTCTACCAAGTTCACTCAGACACTAAAGGAAAGTTTGCAAAAGATGATTGTTAATCAAGCTCACTCATTTAATGAAGGAAATTTTGGATGGAACCAATGTTAATTGAGCTCACTCAGTTACCAAAGGAACTTTTTGAATATTTAGTTTTAACCGAGTTCACTTGGTTAACACAAGAAACTCATTTTTGAGTTAGTGTCTACTGAGCAGGGTCGGCTAACAAAGCATTTTCTTGTTATGGAATATTGAATTTAATTGATTTATCTATTGGTTCTAGCTGACTAAGAAGATGAATATAATTTATTCTAAGTTGTATTTTAGTTGACTTGACAATATGGATGATATAAGGTCAAGTTGTGGGTTAAAATGTGTAAACAGTTGTGAATATATTGAAGATGTAATGATGAAAAGAGAAAGCAAATTAGAAGGAGAAGTAGAATATCCTTGTGAAGCTAAAAAGATATATTCAATCAAAAAGGATAAAGTGTTCAATCCAAAATAGAGATTTGTAATCAATAATTCAGTTGCATTAGAAATCAGGTCATCTCTCTGTTACTCTCTAACCATTGTAGCAGTGATCTAAATCTCTTAACAGAGTTGGCTTAACAGCTATTTGTAAATTCTCTAATAAGGTGGCAATTCTATTGAATTGTCTAAAGACCTCTAACAAGGCCACTCCTAACAGGGTGATTAAAATCTTTAACAGGGTCAGATCTAACAACGTGTTTTGTAGCCTTTAACAAGATTTGCTCCTAACAGGGCTCACTTTAGAAGAGTGAAAATAGTAATTAGTTGCAATTGGTGGTTTTTCCCAAATTAGGTTTCCATGTTAAAATCCTAGTGTCAAATGTGTTCATGCTATTTTATTTTATGTTTTTACAACTCAGTTAAAGTAATGGTAATCATAGATAATATCTAAAGTGTGCATATTCAATATTTACCGAGTTACAACTATATTGCATAAAAAATGTAACAAAGGAATAAACAATAAGCAACTAAAGTCTATTCCTACATATTCATGCAAACCTCAAATATGAAAGGCAACATGTGAATAATGATGACATGAAATCAAAAGAGTTTAAACCATTCAAAATAGCACTAATGCAAACCTCATAAAATCACCAATTGGTTGATGATTTCATTGTTGTGAGATGTGGTTGCTCACAAATCTTGCAGCATAACAATGGGCTAGATAGCGCTTATGAAAATGAGGAGAGGGCTCTCCTTTTATAGGAAATGAGATGAAATAGATGATTGAAATTCAATGCAAGCTGAAGGGCTAGGATCTCTTAGGATCAATGAGGTGTCCCTAAGGTGGAGGCCAAGTGGATTCCATGTGGATTAAAGTTTTTGATCATTCAAAAGAGGAGGAGATGCTCACACATGTGTGAGCAACCTTTGATGTGATAGGTCAATGACAAGTGTAAGAGGTGTGAGAAGCATGGTCTCTCACACATGTGTGAGACACTTTGATTCTCATGTGAAGGGGGACAAACATACAAGAGGTGTGAGAAGTGTGAGGGGTGTGGAAAGTGTGAGTGTTTTGCACACATGTGTGAGCATAGACTTAGGATTAAAAGGGGATTAGCAAGGTGATTAGGAAAATTAAGTGGGATTAAGTAGTGGGTAGGTTTAGAAGGGTGAGTTAGGTTAGTAAAGTGAGGTTGCCTGAAGGTTAAAGTTAGGAGACATGTGCTCAAATAGGATTAATTTAATATTTAATTCTAAGTGGGACTAGAAGGGGTTAATTAAGTAAACAAAGTACTTTACTTAAATAAAGTGAATGGGTTAGGATGTAAGTGGGATGAGGGGAAATAGGCTAGGATTAAATAAACTTAAGTTTATTTAAATCAAGAAAAGATGAATGTAATTAAATAAATGTAAATTTATTTAATTAGAGGTAGGTTAATTAAATATATAATAAATATCTATTTAATTGGTCATGAAAAGGGTATTTGGACAATTTTAGGTGTCTACAACAACATTTTGTGTGTTTTTTGAGCATTAGCAGTATTCAGTTGTCAGAGTTTATTTTGTACTGACATCTAAGGGATCTGGGATTTATTTTTGTGGTAACTGATTCACCCCTCCCCTCTCAATTACTCCTCTTATATTTCCAACAACATCTCACTCTCATGAGTTTTTCCAATATTATTTCAAGAATTATTTTGAGTTCTTGAAAGAACATGATATTTCTATGGATAAACATCTCATTTGGTCAAATAATTGCACAAGTTAATTCAAGAATGCTCGCATAGTTTATTAGTTGTGTAGAATACATGTAGAGAGGGGTGTACATCATATTTGGAGATTTTTTGATTTTGGGCATGGGAAAGGGGAGCATGATGGACAGGGGGTATGTATGAAGAGAGATCTAGTCAAGGAGAAAATGAAAATTTCAATGGTAGAACTTCTTGATGCTTGTACCATAGTTGATCAGTGTACATCTACATTATTGTAGGGGGGACACCTGATTTAGAAGTGCCAATTATTTTGGTTGGTTTAGGAGGGCTCCTTGGGTGATTGATTAGATTGTTCTACAATGAGAGATTCTTCAAAGATGCATTCATTCAGCAACTTTGATTGTAGTACATGGACAATTTGGACACAATAATTAGCTTTCTTTTTTCCTATTTGTTTTTAGTATGATTGGGATCATTGTGAGTTGAGTGAGTGTTTGGATACATGGGCTCCATGTTATCTTACTTCATTGTCTCTCATGCCCTCTATTAGAAATGATGACATGGAAAGTTTAGTTGAGAATAACTGTCTATCAGATCTTCTTCAGCTAGGACGGGTCTTTGCATTGGTTGCACCACAGGAGAATGAAGAGAAATCAAATTATTGGTTAGCATATTGTGTAAGAGGTAAACAAACTATTTCAAAATTAATTACATATGATATTGGATTCACATATCCTACTAGTTCAGTTGTTGTTGCTAGAACATGGTTGCAAACATACAAGCTTAGAAGGAATGGAATTACCACATTTGGAGACTATGAGAAGCAAAAAAGAATTCTCATATATTCACACCTTATTATAGAATCAAGTATAAAGTTGGTGAAGCATCAATGAAGACCAAAAATTAAATAACTTTTTATTATTTCTAATGTCGATCACGAAGCCCTATTGGAGACCCTCAAGTAGAGAGATGGACATTTAGGAACACTTCCAGCTAATACTAACTCACAAAAAGGTTTCATATGTTTTAAATTTAGTGTCATATATTAATTATATGCCTATACTTGTACTGAATATTAAATGCCTATAATAATAACATTTTGTATGATATTGAATTGTAAGTGTCTTCAATAGTAGTAGAGCATAAAGATAGAAACATTTTAAGGAGTGGAATGAAGATAATTCTATGATAGTTTAGTCTCTATGCTTTTTGGTAGTTTTGTATATAATATGGTTGTATTAATGATATACACAAGGACTTTAGTATGCATGACAATGTGCATTGCCTACCTTTTGTTCCATTTACATTACTTTGTATGGAAAATATATATTTATATTTGTATCATTCAACTGTAATTATGTTGAAACACTTGAAATATTACAAACATGAACTCATTGATTTATTATATCTTTTCATAGGGTTCACTAATTTGTGTTTTCATATAATAGGTCAATGGCAAATTCTTATGACATCTATGTAACCATTTAGCCTATTAGTTTGTATTGGTCAAAGGTCAATAAATGCAATCAAAGCCATTAAATAACATGGAGGGAGCATCAAAATCATATTCATAGTTCATCTAATTATTATTGGTCATGTTTACAATGTTCAAAGTGGAATTTACGTAATAGTGTCACAAATTATAATTATTGTAAAACTTTGTCAATTGACCCTTAAGGATGATCATAACATCATTTTTTTGGTGTCATTAGCTCTGGATGGGTGGATGAAACCAAGTAACACTACTATTTTTTTCCATGGAGATCATAGAACATTTATGCCCACCCTTAACCAGAGTGTCTCGAAGGTTCCCTACGCACATTTGGACAATGATCTTTTGAGGGATGTTACTCAAAGCCCATGAGGCCTATCAACAAACTATTATATGCTACATGATTATGATATTGATGTCTACAATAACCTCTTTAAGTTTTAGGAGATTCAATTTTTAAAAAAATTGGCACAACGATCTCTTTCAATGAAAAATATTGTAGTGTTCCTTAGTGGATTGGTGCACCACTATGGAAATTTTAAACCATTCATTGTGGCATCATTTCATTAGCTCTATTAGATCTAGATGGGTGGGTAAACCATAGTGACACCATTATTTTTTCCATAGAGATCCTAGAGTGTTCGCAACCACCGTGAACTGGAGCATCTCAAGGGTGCCCTAAGCACATTTGGGTAGTGATCTTCTGAGGGTCATAACTTAGAGCTCATGAGGCCTATTAATGAATTATGAGATGATATAGGATCGTGATATCAATTTCAACAATAAAATCTCTCCATTATGGGAGATTCGATGTCTTTTAAAATTGACATAGTGATCTCGATCAATGCCAAATATCATAGTACTCCTTAGTGAATTGGAGCAACACTACATAACTTTTGAAGCATTCATTGTCACATTGGTTCATCATCGTCATTAGCTTTGGGTGGGTGGGTGAACCCTACTAACACCATTTTTTCATCCACAGAGAACCTATAATGTCGTAACCACCCCAAACTGGAGTGTCTCCAAGGTGCCCTAAGAACACTTGGGAAGCAATCTTCTAAGGTCATAACTCAGAGCTTGTGAGACCCATCAATGAATTATTGTTGGATTTGATGAAATCCAACTCTGAAGATGCCTAAGATCACCTGCATGTGAAAACCTATCAAAGAGAAGCCAAGGAGAGAAGAGCATGGAACAAGGGAAAAACCCTAAACGGACATGACAGACTAGAAGATATTGAAACACAAGAGAAAATGTATTTACAATATGCAAGAAGTGATGAAAATACAATGAGGGAGCTTGAATATAAAGAGCTCTAGGAATCTCCTAGAACAAACTAGAAGATGCTAGGAGATAAGTGTGACAACTAAGCATACATCCACATAAGGTGGAAAGTCCTTGAACAATGTGAGAGGATAAGTATGACTTAGGAGAGAAAAAACTCCTGTATTGTCAACAACTTATAACAAACTCCTAGACTACAACTAATTAATAAATGCATTTACTTAAGTAAGCTTAAGTAAATAAAATAAATAATTAATAATTAATTATTTACTCTAACAATTATGAGATGCTAGAAGATCATGATATTGATGTCTACAATAATTTCTCTCAATTTTGGGGGATTCAAATTTGATTGAAATCGGTACAACAAACTCAGTTGATGTCAAATCTCATAGTGTTCCTTTGTAAATTGGCACACCACTATACAAATATCAAACCATTCATTGTGGCATCATTTCATCAGCATCATTAGCTCTAGATGGTTGGTTGAACCCTAGAGATACTACTATTTTGCCCACAGAGAGCCTAGAATGTTCGTGACCACCCTGAACTGGAGCATCTATAAGGTGCCTTAACCATGTCTAGCAGAAATATTTTGAGGGTCATAACTCAGAGCTCATAAGGCCCATCGACAAACTATTAGATGCTACTAGACCATCATATTGATGTCTACAATAACCTCTCTCACTTTTGGGAGATTCGATTTATTTAAAAATTGGCATAGTGATCTAACTTGATGTCAAATCTTGTAGTGTTCCTCAGTGAATTGGTCCACCACTGTGGAACTTTGAAACTATTCATTATGGCATCAGTTTTCAGCATTGTTAGCTCTAAATGGGTGGGTGAACCCTAGTGATACCCCTAGACCGACACAAAGCCACTAGAATATTCATGAGCATCACAACAGAAGTGTCCACAAGGTGCACTAAGCATGTTTAAGCAATGATCTTCAAGGGTCGTAACTCAATGCCCTTTTTTTTTGTTCATTATGTTCATGGTCAATTGGATGCTAAAAAATTTCAAGGGCTTATCTTGGCTTCTGGCTATATTTTCTTAAGGAGGGATTTTGGTCTAAGGGTTGCTTAAATCTTTGGAGTTCAAATTTGAAACTATTCATTATGGCATCAATTTTCAGCATTGTTAGCTCTAAATGGGTGGGTGAACCCTAGTGATACCCCTAGATCGACACAAAGTCACTAGAATATTCATGAGCATCACACACTGAAGTGTCCACAAGGTGCACTAAGCATGTTTAAGCAATGATCTTCAAGGGTCATAACTCAACACCCTTGTTTTTTTTTCATTATGTTCATGGTCAATTGGATGCTAAAAAATTTCAAGGGCTTTTCTTGGCTTCTAGCTATTTTTTCTTAAGGAGGGATTTTGGTCTAAGGGTTACTTAAATCTTTGGAGTTCAAATCATTTCTCTTATAATCATATTGATTTCATAAACCATGAACAAGATTGTAATGAATAAGATTTCAAGATTTCAATGAATAAGATTCTCGTTAACAAGATTCTAATAAACAAGATTCCATACACTATACAAATACACAAGTTCAACAATTCACAATAATATAATATATCAAAATATATAATCATATACAAATTTGATGCAAATGTATGTCAAAATGTAAATCCATTTACAAAATATGGTGCATGCCATCAAAAAATGTCTATGAAGTCAAAGTTTATACATAAAATGTGGTATACACCATCTAAAAATGTGCCCTAAGGCATCCCTAAAAAACTTTATACCCTAGGGTCTTGGAGGTTCGTCAAAATGGTGCCTCTTTAATGCACTTTCTAAATTTGCTAGATCATCTATGAACAAAAAAGAGAAAATCCAAGTTAGACTAGTTAATTAAATGTTGTGAACATGTCAAATATAAATTTATTCAAATGCATATTGATCAATAATGAAGGAAACTTCATTTACCTCTCTCCATGGCTCTTTCTGCCATTCAGGAGTCCTTGCATATGTCATTGGCAAAGTAGGAACTTTGCCACCTCTAACCTAAACATGTTTGTATGGTTCTCAGATTGATCTACTACTTAACCTATAATGTTATTAATGATAACATAATGCTGAATTCAAATTATAATTAACCTCGGTTGATCTTTTATTGGCAAATATTAGCTGAGTGAGCAAAGATGCAAAGCCTTGTTGATCCCTCTCCATTGCATCAAGTGATTCCTACAACAGTTACAAATATACTTGTTACAATGATGACAATAATTTCTTTATAAGCTAAGAACATTAAGATAAGTAACAAATAAACAATAAACATACATACTATAGGGCACTCGCTACAAATGGAAATGCCTAAGGTTTTGTGATGGTAACTCTAGTCGGTGCATCATCAGAGGCCACCCCCTATAAAATAAACAATGCAATAACATTTCATTAGTACAAACAACTAACAAGTGTGTGTGTGTGTGTGTGTGTGTGTGTGTGTGTGTGTGTGTGTGTGTGTGTCTATTTGTGTTTGTGTGCATTTAATGACTTTAGAATATGTAATTACCTTCCCCTTATCAATGGTCAGTGGTGCAACCCCCTCACACTATCTCCCACTGACAAGTGAAACCTACAAGAGAAAAAGAAGATGAGAAATCACGTAAAATATAATATCAAACATTAAATTAATGAGTAATCAAATAATACACATCGTAAAGGTCTCAAGGCCAAATGAAATGGTCGAAAGTGTGACAACATTCAAAGCTCTCATCTCCTCCTCTATCACTAGTTGGACATAAATGAATCACATAATGTACATAAGTATGATGTTGTCAAAAAAAAATATATATAAATATTGATTTTAAATTAATAATGCTATGACGAATCAAATGTATAGACCTACCATAACATAAGGATTCCATGTCTCTACCCACCCCTCCTTGTCTCCCATAGGAGTTGTGTGTGTCTCCGTAGCCATGTATGTTGTGTCATTGTCCCCAACCTCAAATTGAAACTTAGAATTGGTAATAGAACCCATACAAATATTCTTGCACATAACGCAAGAATGTGACATACAAACATGTGAGGAACTACCAAATGCACTAGTGTCAACATCATCAATATAAGAAGGCAACAATAACCTAGTCTAGGTGACTAGTAGACTGCTCAAATGATGAATGACTCTAATAGATGTCACACTAGCCTCTGCGATGACTTCAAGATTCTACACCGAAGCAGGGGTAAGGCTATCAAGGGTGACAAATGTGGTGTCTTTCCTTCGCTTCACCCTGGGTCCATCCTACATAGCTCCATCTCCTACACCCATGTTGGGCCTCTTGCTCCAATAATTAACTTCATGCCCTTTGATAAACTTAACATATAATTTTCTTAGGAAATATATAGGCACCTCCAAATTGTTGTGTGGTGGTTTGTCAAAAACCATCCACCAGCGATCCCAAAAATGACTTCTAATGGCCTCGTTAATATACCATTTGATTGACAGATTTGGTTTTCTAGAGTCAACTACTATACCAATTTTGGGGTTAGAAAATAGGTCAATTAATTCCTTTTTACTAATATTAACAGTCACAACCCCATCATAATCCAAGTCGTCATCAAATTAGCAATGCATCTCATCATGCCAACAAAGAGTTGCATCATGTTGCTTGGTAAGGGTCTCAATATTAGCCACAATAGTATTAAGGGTGGTTAGCATGGGAGATAAACTAGGGATAGTGCTATATGTTTGTTGCACAACCCTCAATTTATTTAGATTTTCTTGAATTAAATATTCAATTCGAGGAGGGTTTTGAGGTGGTAGTGGTGGTTGTGGATTGTTTTGAGGATCATTGTTAGTGGGGGATTGTTTGGAGGTTGGTTTGGGTCTACCACTCCTATTTATAGTGCAAATAAACATACAATTATAATTTGAATAAACAATTAATAAATCAAACTAAAAATATTTCATTTTCATTACAAAAAGCTAAATTTTAAGAAAAATTGAATGAAAACAATTGAAAAACAACAAAAATTGAACCTAGTTTTCATTGGATGCAAAGTGGAGGGGAAAAATGGTAAGCTTTTTTCGTATACCTGAATTTGTACCCTATACTCGAAATTGGAGGTCGTTGATGTTGGAAATAGAATGAGAAGTGCTCATATTTTTTTTAAACCTACATGCAGGTTTCAAATATCTGAGATATCATATCCTTGATATGCTTAGGTAGTTTTTTTTTTGCATTGGTATTAAGATTGGGGGGAAAGTTCAGAGCAAATTTCAAATTGCTTTTGGACATTTTTGGACCAGTTTTTTTTTCACATCACCAGCGTTTGGCACACCATGATCCCGCACATACCCATAAATATAGTTTTAGGTTCAAGATGTGTATTAGACAATTCATCTCTATTAGAGCTATACTTTAGAACAACATTGTATCATGTAATAAAAATAAAAATAGCTTTACCAATAAGTTTTAAAAGATGACAAAGATCTAAATTCAAGATTTTTATTTATTTTTTGAAATTTACTTAACTAACATAAAATTAATATAAAATCAATTATATACTTACACATTTAAAATAATAATATACTTTAAAAAAAAAATTATCGAAAATTAAAAAAATTATTAATATATATATATATAAACAAACTCAATATGAGTTTTTCTTATTTGTTTGAGTAGATTTCTAAGGATTTGTCTATGCTTGTGGATTTCAAAGGGCATTTATTTTTTAAACAACACTTCAATGATTTATTGTACGTTTTGAACTATATATGTTTTGTTTTAATTGGGATAACTTTTCGTTGCATTCATTATTCTCCTTTTAAAGGCTCGAAAGCTTCTTGTCTTTATTCACTTGTATGAGGAAAGGCATAGATTTGTCTTATGTGATTTACCAATTTGACCACTATTAAAAATGTCGTTGCCAAAATTAGAATGAAAGATGATTAGGAAAAGGATTCAATATTTGTGTTTATTTTTCAATTTAATAGTTTCAAATAGTAATGTATTTGATGTGTATTCAATTTTAGAGTTTTAATTATATATTAATAGATATAATATTATATTTATATATTTTGTTGAGGAGTTAAAATTTATGTTGATAGTTTTGTATTAAATGTAAGTTTGTTAGTATGTGGAAATGACATTATTTGATTGATTATTCTTTAGATGTGATAAGAGCATTTCAACAAATTATTAAAAATAATGGTCGACATTAAAAACTTTAAAGTTGTTATCAATAGTATTATCCAACTCAAAATAGTTGTTTTTAAATATGTAAGTACAATTTCAACAATTAAAACATACTCAATTATTAGATCATGTCTATCAACAAATGTATTCTTAGATAGATATTTGCAATAATGAATATCTTATAGATAATTAATTATAATATCTCTAAAACTATGAAGATCATTGTAAAACATGTGATTATATTATTGATAAGATATATGACTTTAAGTAATTCTTTTCTTTTCAAAAACACTTATTACCCTGATGTAATTAAAGATAAAATTGGTAAACCTTTTACTTTGTATTTGATGACTTTAAATTATTTTTATGGTTTTTGTCACTAGTTTTTTCTTCTTTTTATATTAATCACAAAGAGTCCACCAAGGATCAAGTCTTGCTAAGTCCAAGGCTTCGACATCATAAGGGATGAGGTTGGAATCGTGCCATGAGTGATTTTGATGGCGTGGATACCCCTCAGTCCTTGGCTCTAAGACGAAGATGACAAAGAGGTTTCAGGTATGTGTGGGCCCGTATTGGGTTCCTAAAATTGTTTTGTGGTGACCTTCGTTTGTTGGTAGCTCGCATGCTTCATGCCTTGTTGGGCTGCCTCAAAGGTCTAAACCCTCCATAAATTTTTTTATAGAGAAATATATCTAATTATTAAATATTATATTTTTACTTTCATATATCAATAGAATAATATTGAACTAGCATGAATTTTCTATCTATCTATCTAAGAAGACTTGCAACTTTGAAGTTGTATCAAAATGTATTTGTTATCTTGTGGGGTGTATGGAGATCTTTAGAAAAATCTTTGTGGGCTAGTTCATGAGAGGTGAAGATGTTATTCTATGTCAATAAACTTAGTATAAAAATGGAGCTATTGTAAGAGCATTTATAAGGTCATTTTTTTGGTGTTCTCATTGTTTTGTTTTAATCTAGGTTGATGGATCTTTTTGTATTATATGAGTATCCAATGAGATTTTTTTTTTTTTATTTGATTAAAAGTTATACAAACCTAAGCATGAGAGTGGACCCAAATGTAACCTAAAGTTGGATTTTGACTAATGCTCCATACGGTAGATAGACAATATGATAGATAGGCAATATTAATGTGGTCCATGGAATCATTATTATGGCAAATAAATATTTTGTCGCAATAGTGACATTGAAGTAGCCATTGATAGTCCCTTTTAAACTAACTTACATGTACTTTTTCATTGTTTCCATTAAGATATAATTGTCATCGGTAATAAGAAATAGACTTTAGGAGGGGAAGCGTGCTCTTCAACGAGGTACAGGGGGAGACATGATGAGTGTAAGAAATTTATGGTAAACTTAGAAAGGAAGTAATGCATCTAGATGATTTGTCACGATAATGACATAAAAGAGGGTATGATTGTTATTATTTTATTATTATTAGAAACCGTCAAAACACATTTTTCAGTCTCAATTTATCATATGCTTGTTCAAATATCTCCATGCCTTTCCATGTACACTAAGTCTATGTCAAGAGATGTTTCGAGAAGGTGCAAGGTAATCAGTAGTTAATAAATATTGTGGGGATTTTCTTTATTAATTGTTTGCACCGGGAGATTGAATTGTAAGTATATAAATATTATTCTTTTGGTTTGATATTATTGATTAATGAATGTTTAGAAATATTCGGAAAATTTATCTATATGCTTAGAGTGAATTGATAGCTTTAGGTGTTTAAATGTGGAATAGTTTTATAATTTTGTATTGATGAATTTTATAGTATTGTTATTATGTTATTTTCTATTTGCTTTGTATTGATTTTGGTATAATGTTCTAAATTTAACTATATATTAACGAATGGTACACTTTTGTCTTAAGTTTGACCTATAGCTTCATTTGTATCTATCTTTATTTTTTCACTTCTACTCAATTATCATCCATTCTTTGGTTACTATACTTTTCTTTCTTATGTTGAGATTATCGTTTCCTTATCCAATGTAATTCTCTACTACCTGATATACATTTCTTAGTGTATTGGATAAAATCCCCTAATTCATATCCTAAAACCAAATTTAACACACCACTTTTCACTGGTTATGATTGGTAGAACTAATATATATTTGTGTGGCATGTTACTATATTTTAATATTGAAAGACATTTAATGTGTCAAGAATTCACATGCTCAAATACAAATAATCATATAAAATGTTAATTAGAAAGAAATCAAAATCATTAGTGGGAATCTTAATTTTTACAAGGAAATAAATTTTTTAAAATTGCATATTAGACCACTTGTTTTATTAGTTCTTACCCTTATAAGTGGGGTGTTAATATTTTTGACAGAGCATGGTCGATCAAGTTTTCAAAGACAAGGTATTTTTTTGGTCAAAGTGTGTAAATTTTGTATAGCATGGGACACGCAAATTTTTAAAATGTATTTTCTTTCTATTTTTAAAAATTATTTGATTGGTCATTTATTTTTCCTGGAGTCATTTTTAAATGTAGAAAACTTGGATAGAAAAAAAGGTGGTCCTTGTTTGTTGTGGTCATAATATAGCAATTGGTGGGGTAGATGTTTGTGGCAAAGGTAAATGGCATTTGTGGTAGTAGTAGTGATAAATGCTAGTTTTGGCAATGATAAATGTGATGTAACTATTCCTAGCTTGCATTGATTTTGTTCTACGAGTAGGGAGCAAGAATTCGAGCAGAGTTTGTGAATGAGAGGCCAAGGCGTGATTTGACTTATTGAAAATGCTTTTATCGTTTCATTGTCAAGCTTATCTCTTGCATATCTTGGTGTCCACTATATTGGTTTTTTTCTTGGATGTTAAAGTAATATATGATTTGTTTTTTATTGTTTACTAGTTTAAAAAATATTGTGGTGGTTTGGATTATAGTGAATCATATGCAGTTTGTCATAAACATTTTATTTATTTAGTATTAAGTATTTTCATTATTATTTGAAAAATGCATTGAGATAAAATGAAGCAACAATTGAGTTAAAGGTAGGGGAGGGTTCTCAGGTGTGATAAATTTTTTATTTTCATTTGTTTCTTGGTTTATCTATGTTATAGGTCAGTTTTCAAAGTGTTTTAGTTTCATTTTCTAAGTTAAATGTGTTTAAGAAATTATAAAATTTGTCCATGCATTTGACAGGGTGTTTGATACATATAGAAACCCTCCTTCAGGTGCCACTCAAAACTCAACCACAAAAACCAATACCCAAACTCTCTACATGTAAATTTCCCTAAAAAATTCAACAATGTAAGTTACTTCTCTTCAAACTAGAAAATACAACATTTATATTTGGTTTGTTCATGACTTCTCATTGTTTGTTCTCTTCTCTAAATTCCCACACCATCTCTATCAAATTCCAAGCTCTATTTAAGTTTGGCCACTCTTGGTTGTTGTTTTTCTACTATACCACCCAAAGATAACTAAAGTCACTATTTTTTATAAATAGTAATAATGGACAACTACCACACCCATTTCTTCTTTACACAACCTCCTTCATATCATTGCCCCCTCCCTCTATATTTTCAATTCTTTTTTTAGTGTTTCATTCCTATACAATTGCCTCCTTTGTCATTTTCTATTTTCATGTGTGATAATATTTTCTCGAACACAACAATCCTTATAGTGAAAGTTTTTAATAAATGTGGGACCTCATATTTAATAACATTTTTCTTTCAATTTCTAGTCCTCTCATGCAGTCAATCTAAAAAATCTATTTTTAAAGCTTCTAAATGGAATTTTTATAGGAAAAGAAAAGGCATTTCATCTTCCTCTCTTGTATCCATCTTGGAATCTATTATGCTTCCTGTTATTTATTTTCTTTTATCTATTTTTAAAATATGAAAAAAATATCTCCAAGAAGGCATTGGAAATGTGTCTTTATACTTTGGGGAAATGATGTGGAACTCCCTATGAACAATGATTAATGTGCTTCTCCTCTTTTTCACTTTGTAATTTTTTTAAGAATATACAATCTATTTAAAAGATGAATAAAATAAATTTGACATCTGTTACAACTATTTCCAAAATAGTTAAATGAACAATTTGGTATTTTGGAAAAGTGCAATATGTCAGAACAAATGAGATGATTTATAATGTTGACATATGTTAATGATCACCAAACTAGATCAAAATAGAAAATTTAATGTAAAGTTGCCTCAAACTCATCTTTATATGAAGGCAATGGAACTTTGGACTTTGTATTTGATGAAAGATTACGTAAGCATACTTTTCATACTGACATGTTAGTACATATTAGTGCTAATATATTTCTATTTATGATTAAATAATTGATGTTACTCTTAATCAATTATCGATCACAGTTAACAACTACCCTTATTATTCAACCATGATCATTAATGCAACTAGACAAGGATAGTTGATAATTGCAGTTGGTAATTGATTAAGATAGTGTATTAGTTAATATGATATATAATATGATGATTGTCCATATATTTAAGTGATAATTATGTATGAAACATGTGTCTTCCAATAAATGTCATGGTCTTTGAGGGTGATGGTTACTTGTAAGTAATTATTGATATTATATTAATATTAATATGATCATGGTGATTGTTGAATTTAATCCTATCTTATGTTCTTTTAAAAAGTGGGCTGAATTTTGTCACTTGTGAGATCTACAAGATGTCTCAATACTATTTATTATTTGATATTTTTTATGCATTCATGTTCCTCGACTATTATTCTAACATGGACAAGTACACGACATAAACTTCCCCTAGATTAGAGGGATGAGTGTGCCCAAAATGCATACATATATATTAGCTTTGACTATTTTAAATAAAGGGTTAATCATATGGCCAATTATTTCCCTAGTCATAATTATTTCAATGCCTCTCTCATTTTCATTTTTCATGGCATCCTCAAGGATGTGGACTTGACCTTTCAAACTTCTATTGTGTGATCAAAATGAACATGTTTGGGGTTTGTACCTTTAGGGTGATATAATTTGTGTCATTGCATCGAAAAGTTATTTACACTTTAGATCTCATTGTTAGAGACACATCAAAGAGATCAATATGACCATGCAACAAGAGTAAACACATTGGAAATGACATATATATGGGGATAAATAATCAAGATTACTATTAAAAAAATTAATTTATAAAAGTTTGATAATTGACCTTCTTAAATACTTGGCTCAGATATTCTCACTTGCTTACTTTGGTCAAAGACCTTACATCCAAATCTAAAGAGATTTATCTTATAATCATGAATTGGATAATACCTCATGAAATACATTATGTTATAATATTAAGGCACTATGACACACATGTTGGCCTCGAGATTCTAAACATTCCCCAAGAATAGGAAATGCAATATTGTTGAATTGTATGTTACAAAATAACATGTTGTTATGTTAGACTGGTGAGTAGCCTCATGTTGGAAACTATATTTCTTAGTAACCAAGCTCTGAATCCTAGCATCTCTCTCACTCAACAAATCTTGAAACTATCTACATCTCTTTGCTATATGATTTTGAGCATTTGTCAACTATGTTTGTAAACCTTTTACCCTTTCACCTAAGAGTTTGAGTCACATCCTAAGGCATCACTTATGCAAATGTTTAATCTCTCATGGTCTCTTCCTCACAAGTAACATGCTCATCTCTCCTTTGGTGAACCTGTTATAAAAACTCATCAAAAGTTGGGGCATCTTGAGCTACACCCATCTTGTTGTCTCTATCTCTTCTCAAAGTACCTACTATGAAAAAACCTAGTGTTCTACTCTCCCTACATCATCTTTGTTGACCAACCCCTAGAGACCTATTATTATTGACTCCGTGATCTCCACTACTTTTCCTAGGGGGATATTTCCTTTTTACTCTTTATTCCCTACTTTTTTCTTAGGATGTAACACCATGCTCCTCATCTATGTGAAATTATCTTTCAGTTAGATTGGTGAATCTAGCAAAAGGAGGTGTAGAAAATTACTTCCTTTATATAGGAGTCAAACCCACATCGACAATATGATCCATGTAATCATACCTCATAACCTATTACCTTTGGATATCCTATACAATTCAAATAGGATAATCTAGGAGCCCAACCCTATCACTCCTCCTCTGTAAATGTCCCATACGAGGTGAACTCTTATGATATATTATTTTCACCCTTACTATTTCCATCCCTATAAATTACAAACTTCTCCACAAACTATATTGTTAGGCCAATAAATGGATGATTGACAAACATATTATATATTTTAGACCTTGAGTCTACCCATCCCTCACTCCCTCAATATACTCTCCACTATTGATGTCAAATTATGTATATATCTCCTTAAATAAATTGTATATCATAAGTGGATTTGCATGAGAAAAATTGTTGAACTATACACATAGTGTTGTCCCTCTTGACTAGTATCATCTTTAATCGACTTACTAATCTAGATGTTCTCCCAGAACCATATTTGTTATACAAGAGCACTTGTGCCCATAACCTTCACCTTCTAATAGTCAATCTCATGCATTTCATGATACATGTGATCAATACATAAAATTCTACATGTATCTCTTTAGCATTGTAACAAGCTTCTCCAACATATATCCCCATCCATAGAGGAATCATTTTTGCCCTTTTTCCACCATGGAGGAGCACCTAATAAAGCCACCTAGTATAGATGTAAGAGAGGATTGCATTGAACACCTACTCATCATGTGGTCCCTGGTGATAGACTAATTTCTTTTTATATTGAAATATTTTACAAATCTTGTGCTTGTTCAAGCAACAACATAAGAATTACAAACTGATTGAATTTCCTTTCAAGCAACCACACTAGAATTTTTTTTTGGAAGACCAAGAGTCACATTAAATTCTTGTGTCTTGTGCTCTCTTCTATGTGTTTTATTAGTTTTTGATATTTGTTATATTTGTATGTAATTTTTATTTATGTCCATGGTTAATCCTAAGAAGTGGTGTCAGAGCTAGACTATCATTATTTTTTTTGGCCATCCTCTGAAGGCAGGTCTCATAGTTGAGTGGGAGCGATGGTAGATGAGGGCTAGCTGAAGGTTGAGAAGTTTAATGGGAAAAACTTTTAGTTATGGAAAATGAAAATGGAGGACTATCTTTATCAGAAGGGTTTATAGTGGTCATTGGAAGGAAAAGCATAGAAATAAGGAACATTGATGATAAGGAGTGAAAATTTTTTGGTAGAAGGGAACTTGGAAGTATTTGATTATACCTGGCACAATTAGTGACATTTAACATGATAAAAGAAAAGATGATGGAAGAGTTGATGAAAACCCTAGAGAAACTATATGAAAACCCCTATGCTTTAAACAAGGTATTTCTCATTAAGCATTTTTTTAATATGTAGATGGTAGAAGGTGGATCTATTACAAATAATTTAAATGAGTTTAATATGGTTACTAATCAATTATCTTATATAAATATTAATTTTGATGAAGAAATGAGGGCTCTCTTGATTTTGTGTTCTTTTCCAGAAAGTTGGAATGGCTTGGTAATGGCTATGGGTAAATTGTTTTTTGGATCTAATACCCAAAAATCTGATAATGTGACTAGTGTTATTCTGAGTGAGAAAACTCATGGGAAAACCTTAGGTGGATCTACATTGGAAAGTACTTTGAATGCACAAAGCAAAGGAAAAATGATTGAGAGAGGAAGTAGTTCTAGAAATTGTGGGAAATCAAGAGGAAAATCAAAGGAAAAGAGGTCTCAATCTAGAGGACCAAGAGATTGTTATTATTGTGGTAAATTGGGGCATAAGATGAAAGATTGTTGGAGTTGGAAGAACAATGAAGGAGACAAACAAGATGAAAACAAGGAGAAAAATGTGGTAAGTAACAAATCTAAAGAGGATGTTTTGTTTCTTTCTTTAGAATGTGTTGATGATTCTTGGGTTTTAGATTCTGGGGCTTTATTTCATGCTACACCCTGTAAAGGTTATTTTATTGATTACGTCCAAGGAGATTTTGGGCTTGTTTATTTGGGGGATAATAAACCATATCAAATTGTTGGAAATAGAAAAGTTAAGATTACATTGCAGAATGGGAATCATTGGCTACTACATGAGGTAAGAAATGTTCCAAGGCTAAGTAGGAATTTAATTTCAGCAGTGCAACTTGATGATAAGGGTTGCGTAGTTACTTTTAGTGATAAAAATTGGAAATTTAAAAAGGTTCCCTTGTAGTAGAAAAAGGCGTGAAAGTAGGAACCTTCCATATTTGTATAGATCATATTATTCCTTCTACTTCAATTGTTTCAAAAAAAAAGAATGTCCAAGAACCATTTGTTGAAGTTGACCTAGGAGAAGAAATGATTGTTGTAGATTCTGCTACAACACTATGACATAATAGACTTGGGCACATGAGTGAGAAAGGTATGAAATTACATCATTCAAAGAAGTTTTTACCACATCTCAAATGTGTCAATATATATTTTTGTGAAAGTTGTGTGTAATACAAAAGAGAGTTAGTTTTGTGAAGAGTGGGAAGGAAAAGATAAATGAAAAATTAGAGCTTGTGCATACAAATGTATGGGAACTAGCTCAAGTATCTTGCCTTGGTGGCTCTCGATATTATGTTACATTTATTGATGATGCAACTAGAAATTATGGTTTTATTTTCTTAGATATAAATTTGATGTATTTCAAACTTTTAAGAAATGGAAATGCTTGGTTGAGAATGAGACTAATAAAATGATAAAATGTCTCAGATTTGATAATGGTGTTGAGTATTGCAGAAAAGAGTTTGAAGATCATTTCTCCACTAATGTTATTCATATATAGAAAACTATTCCAAGGACTCCATAGGAAAATGGAGTGGTAGAACTCATGAATAGAACAACAATGGAGCATGCAAGGAGCTTGAGGTTTCATGTCAAGTTGCCCTTAAACATGTGAGTGGGGCTATCAATACCTTAGAGAAATGAATTCCAATATACCATATGCTTCATCTGTAGGAAGCTTAATGTTTTCTATGGTATCTACTAGGCTAGATATTGCACATGCAGTGGGAGTTGTTAGCAGGTATATGAGTCATTCAGGGCTTGAGCATTGGAATGTAGTTAGATAGATTCTCAGATATTTGAGAGGAACATCCAGTAAGTGTTTACATTTTGGGGACTCTACTACTGATTTATAGGGTTGTGTTGACTCAGATTTGGCAAGGGATATTGATACTAGGAAGAGTACTACAAGTTATTTATTTACTATTGGTGGGATGACAATGAGTTGGATTTCTCAGTTGGGGAAGGTTAATGCTTTATTGACTATAGTAGCAAAGTACATTGTTGCTACAAAGACAACCAAGGAGATGATGCCTTCATTTCTTCATGGAAGAATTGGGACACCCATAGAGAGATAATTATTTATTTATAGATAACTAGAGTGTCATTCATCTTGTGAAGAATTTTGTTCTACATTCAAAGACAAAATATATACAGTTGTGGTATATTTCATTTGGTCAGTTTTGGATGATGGATAGTTAAAGTTGGAGAAGATACATACATATGATAATCTAGTAGATATTTATACCGAGGTAGTAACAAGGGAGAATTTGAACACCTGTTCAGCTTTGGATGGTCTTCTAGATTTAATAAAATCAAAGACCAATAGAGTCCAAGGTGTTTTGATATTCTAATGGGAGCTATAGGTTTAGTGGTGCTATGATCAGCCCCTAAGTGGGAGGTTATTATTGTGGAGTCTGATCAGCCTCCAAGTGGGAGATTTTTGAGCCTAATTAGACTTGGAGGTTTATTTGGTATAGTTTGCCCCCAAATTATTTCTACAAGGTTCCTAGGGTAGCACCCTAGGTGTGCTCCCTATCGCAGTACAATGTGGGGTCAAGGGACAATGCCCTTGTAGGGTTTTTTTGGAGGCACAACCCCTGAAACCAAAAATGAGCTTATATTGTGAAACACATTAGTTGTTATTTTTTCTATTGGATGACTTATTCTAATGCTAATTTTGTTAATGGAAAAAGTTTGTATAAAATGGCTAAGGGTTAAGGATTTCATAATGTATGGTAATATTGTAGCTTCTTGTAGTGGTATTGAGTTGTAAGGGATTGTAGATTTTAATCACTAGATAATAATAATATTGGACTTGCTATTGGTGGATGTAGCCAAGGGATTGGGTGAGCCACATTAAATCTTTATGTCTTGTGTTCTTTTTTGCTCAATTTATTATTTTATGATATTGGTTGTATTTGCATGTTAACTTTCATTTCTATTTAAGGTTAATCTTAACAAATCCATGTCAACCAAACCTTGTCTTCAATCCACTTGGTGCTCTTGGGAATGTGTCACAATCTCATGTTTTTGCAATGATGTCATAGATTCACACAAAATCATGAAATCTCACCATGTCTTCATCATTGTCGATGGAAGAAGGTGGATTTGTTACAGATCATTTAAATGAGTTTAATATAGTTACTACTCAATTATCTTCTATAAATGTTAATTTCAATGATAAAATTAGGGCTCCCTTAATTTTCTTTACTTTTTCCTAAAAGTTGGAATTGCTTGGTAATGGTTCTGGGTAATTGTGTTTCTAGATATAATACCCTAAAATTTGATGATGTGATTGGTATTATTTTGAGTGAGGAAACTCACAAGAAAATCTCAAGTGGATCTACATCAGGATACTTTGAATGCACAAAGAAGAGGCAAAATGATTGAGAGAAAGTAATTTTAGAAATTGTGGGAAATCAAGAGGAGAATCAAAGATGAAGAGTTTTCATTTAAATCATTATGATTATTTTAAGAGGTTAGATGATGACAAATACATTATTTTATGTTTATATATTGATGATATGCTTATAGCTAGATCTAACATGGATCACATTAAGGGACTAAAATGACAATTAGCACATTCATTTTCTATGAAGGATTTGGGGGCAACAAACCAAATCCTTGGTATGAAGATTTGTAGAGATAGGAAAAAATAAAATTGACTTTATCTAAGGTTGATTATAATGTGAAGGTGTTGCAACATTTCTCTATGGAGTGAGATGATATAGCTTAAATTCTTCATGGAAGAATTGGGACACTCATTGAGGGATAATTATTTATTCACAGATAGCCGAAGTGTCATTCATCTTGCAAAGAATTCTTCTCTACATTCAAAGACAAAATAAATATAGTTGTGATACCATTTCATTCAGTCAATTTTGGATGATGGACAGTTAAATCTAGAGAAGATACATACAGGTAATAATCCAACAAATATGTTTACCAAGGTAGTAACAAGGGAGAAGTTGAACTCGTCTTCAGCTTTGGTTGGTCTTCTAGATTGAACAAAATAAAAGAATGGTAGAGTCTAGGGTGATTTGATGTTCTAGTGGGAGCTACAAGTTTAGTGGTACTATGATCAGTCTCCAAGTGGGAGATTATTGTTGTGGAGTCTGACCAGTCTCTAAGTGGGAGATAATTGTGATGTGGAGTGTAATTAGACTTACAACTTTATTTGACATAGTTTTCCTTAGATTATTTCTATGGGGGTTTGAGGACAACGCTGCCAAGACAAGGTCAAGGGGTAGTTCCCCTTGTCGGGTACTAGGAAAGCACCCCAAGTATGCTCCCTATTGTAGTATAGGGTGGGATCATGAGGTAATGGCCTCACAAGGGTTTTGGGGGCCAGCATCCTCGAAGAAGCAAAAAATGTTAGATTGTGGTGACTGATCAAGAAAGTACTATTCATACTTCATAAATTCTTTGGGGCTCAAGGCATCGCCCTGAAAAAATAAATTTGGACCCTATTTTATCAGAATTTTGGGCTGACATGTAATTATTAACTATAACCCTAAAGCAGTAAAAATACTTATATAAAAGATCTTAGGGTTAGGGATTGTTTCATATTTGTGATGCAAAATTGGTTCTTGTGGCAATATTGAGCTGTAAGGGATTACGAATTGTAATCAGGTTATAATCACTAGATTGTAATAATATCAGACATGTTGTTTGGTGGACATAGTCCAGGGATTGGGTGAACCATGTTAATTCTTGGTGTCTTGTGTTCTTTTCTGTGTGATCTATTATTTTTTGATATCGGTTATATTTGCATGTAATTGTTATTTCTATCTGTGGTTTAATCCTAACAAAAAATTATTGTAGTACTGTAAAAGGTGTCAGCTATTATTTTTCTATTGGATTGCTTATTCTAGCCCTAATTTGGTAATTAGTAAAAGATTGTATAAAATTGATTAGGGTTAGGGATTTCATAATGTATGATGAGATTGTAGCTTCTTGCAGTGGTATTGAATTGTAAGAGATTGCGGCTTGCAATCACTGGATAATAATAATTGGACTTGTTGTTGGTGGAGGTAGCCCAAGGATTGGGTGAACCATATTAAATCCTTATGTCTTGGGTTCTCTTTTGTGGTTTATTATTTTTTGATATTAGTTATATTTTCATGTAATGTTATTTCTCTTTGTGGTTAATCTTAACAAGCCAATGTCTTCTACAATAGTAGAGTCATTTTTGGCTTCGGGGGTGTTCCCTAAAAACCCCTATGAGCCCTATAATATGATAGGGAATGCACTTGGGATGCTTCCCCAAGATCCCACTAGGGGTATTGCCCCTTGACCTCCTCTTGGGGGCACTACCCCCAAATCCCTATAGAAATAATCTAAGGGGAAACCACACCGAATAAACCTCCAAGTCCTATTAGGCTCCACATCACAACACATTGTACATCAAATCAATTTATTCTCACACCTAGTTCTCATAATTTTCACTCTTGTAAGGAATTTTTATGTTGTTCATTAATGTTAATATTTTACAGGGTTTTTTCATCTATACTCTTTACTAAAAGAGGGACTATAACATTTCATATAATCAAAAACTTGAGATCCTCAATTTTGCACCAATAAATTTCTAATGTCCACCAAATTATTATCCAAACTAAGAACTAGGAATCCCCCCAAGAATCTTCCCAAAAGTTTGATTATTGTCCATTGCCAATATACCATATTATATGGTTGGTGATTAGGGGTCTACAATCTAGAATAAAGTTCCGGCTTTGAAAACCATAGGGTAGGTCTCTAAAAGTTAAAATGCAATTATTTACCTAACTATCCAAATATTTAGCATGGAGTACCCAAACCCATACAACTATGAGTTAGCATACATCATCAAGAATAGATTTCTCCAAGATCTTTATTCGTAAGGCTCTAGTTCCTAATCTTTACATCCCCCTAGTTTTGGTTTAACAAAATTTTCACATGCTAGTGAGGGTCATTTATCCTCCTCTCTTCCACCATTCCAAAGGAATTTTTTTATTCTTTATTTAATTATCTTTAAAATATTATTGGAAATCTAAAGAAACATCATAAAAAACATTATAGAAGAAAATATATTCTTAAGCATGATTCTCTCAACTGATAAAAGCCATATTCTTTTCTAGACCTCCATTCTCTTTACACATCTATCAACTAAATTATTCCTCAGTTTATCCTTAGAAGCCTCTTAATCCAATGGGATGCCAAGATACTTACTAGAATGCTAACCAATTCTGATTCCTAAGATGTGGCTTATACTATTTTGCATCTATGGTTGGGTATTTGAAGAAGTAAATTTCTTACTTATGTCAATTAATAGATTTCCCTAACATGCATTTGTATTTATCCAAGAGATTTTTGATAGTCCTTACCTATCTATGGATGCATCCTTAGCCAAATAAGTGTCATAAAAAAATGTAAGTAATGTAAGAGGATCAATGTCACTTATAATTCAAGTACCTTCTTGTTTTCTAATCTATATTTAGAAATCAATCTAGCTAGAACCTTTTCCATAATGATAAAGAGAATGGGGTGTTGAAAACAATTGGATAATTTTGTATTGTCTTTGATGTCACACAAAATATCATATCTTTTCCAGTCAATGTATGCCGAGCTCACTCGAGTGTTGACAATTTCTTGTGTCTTCCAATCATTCTAGTGTTTGCCAAGTTTAGAAGATAGTGTCAACCAAGTTCACTCGAGGGACAGAGAACTTCATAGAAGTTGAGTGTTAACTAAGCTTACTTAGTTAATGAAGGAAATGTTGGATGGAACCAGTTTTAATCAAGCTCACTTGGTTACCAAAGGAAGTTTGTGAAGATGCAATGTTATCTGAGTTCACTTGGTTAACACAAGAAAATTGTTTATGAATTAGTGTGTGCCGAGGGTCAGCTAATGAAGTATTTTCTTGTTTTGGTATATTGAGTTTAATGGAGTTGTTTGTTAATTCTAGTCAACTGAGGAGATGAATATTAATTATTCTAAGTTGTATTCAAGTTGACTTGACAATGCATAAGGTATTAGTATAATTTCAAGTTGAGGATTGAATGTGTCAAAATATATGGAAGAATAGAAGATGCTTAGAGGAAGAAAATTAGAAGGATAAGCAAAATATCCTTTTGGAGATGCAAAGATACATTCAATCAGAAAGGATCAAGTATCCAAGCCAAAATTGAGATCTCTAATTAGGAATTTAGTTACATCAGAATCAGGTCATCTCATTATTACTCTCTAACCATTGTAGTAGTGATCTAAATCTCTTAATAGTGTTATCTTAATAGCTATTTGTAAATCCTCTAATAAGGTGACATTTCTAGATTGAAGTGTCTAAAGACCTCTAACAAGGCCACTCCTAATAGGGTGATTAAATCCTCTAACATGGTCACACCTAACAGTGTGTTTTGTAACTTTTAATAGGGTTGGCTCCTAGTAGGGCTCAATTCAAAAGAGTGAAAATCAATAACTAGTTGCAATTGGTGATTTTTCCCAAATTGGGTTTCCACATTAAATCTTTGTGGATGAAACATTTTTTACTGGAAATGATGACTTGTGCAAAGCCTTTTTATAAAAGATGAGTAAAGTAGTTGAGATGTCCATGTTTGGAGAACTAAAATTCTTTATTGGATTACAAATTCAACAGAAGAAAGATGGTATCTACATTACTCAATCCAAATATATCAAGGAGATACTAAAGAATTTTAGAATGGAAGATTCAAGATTAGTTGAAACACCTATGTCTACTAGACATAATCTTTCCAAAAAATATGAATTAAAGGATATAAATTAGACTACATATAGATCAATGATTGAAAAACTGCAATATGTAGTGCATACAAGACTTAATATTGCATTGGCATTTGGTATGAAGCAAGATTCTCAGCAAATCCTAAAGAAAACCATATGATGGAAATCAAGAGAATCATGAGGTATCTAAAGGGTACTAAAGACGATGGATTATGGTGCAAGAAAGGAGGAAATTTGTATTTGAAAGCCTTCATAGATGTTTATTGGGTAGGAAGTGTTGATGACAAGAAAAACACCAGTAATGCAACATTCTTTCTTGGTAAAAGACTAGTGTCTTGTACAAGTAAGAAATAGAATCACATTTCTCCGTCTATAGCAAAGGCAAAGTATGTGGCAGCAATAGTTAATTTCTCCAATGTTGTTTGGTTCAAACAAATGTCAGTAGGTATGAAGGAAGAGATCAAGGATCCAATGGTTATCTTCTGTGATAATACCAATGCGATTAATATATCAAAGAATCATGTGATGCATACCAAGACCAAGAACATTGCAATAAGATATCATTTTTTGAGAGAATTGGTGCAAGATAAAGAGGTAAGATTGGAATATGTGAATACTAAAGAACAAATTATAGGCATATTCACTAAGTCATTACCTAAGGATGTATTTTTGTATCTAAGAGGTAAGTTAGGGGTTATTCCCCTATTTGAAGCTCACTAAATGAAGTTTAATGATGCATCAACTAGAGCATGTTGAAGATCAATCAGGTTGATTCACTATTGAAAGGATAGATTGCATATGAATCAATACATGAGGTACATTGATATTCACAGAATATTATCTTTGGCATGAGATGTCAAAGAGGGAGAGTTTTGATGTCATATTCACTGAAATTTTATAAAGGGATAGTTCTACGATGAGGAAGAATTTCCAGAGATGTCAAAGAAGAAAAACTTGGTTTGATATCAAAAAGGAAAAGTTTTCTATCAAAAGAAGATGTTGAAGATAGAGTTTTTTGATAAAGGGAGAAATTGAAGGCAGAGGGAATTCACATTAATAGTGGGAGTTCTCTCAGATGAGAATAAAAATAAAACTAAGGATATTTTCCTTACTATTATTTTTCTCTAAAAGTTCATTGTATTATGATATGTTGTGTTGCCATCAATGCCAAAGAGGAATATTGTTGAAAATAATTGGTTAACTATGTATTGTCTTTGATGTTACACAAAATTTCATATCTTTGCTTGTTAGTGTATGCCAAGCTCACTTGGTGTTGAAGATAGTTTCCTATGTCTGCCAAGAATTCCAATGTCTACCAAGTTTAGAAGACAATGTCAATCAAGTTCACTCAGGTGACAAAGAGAATTCCATAGAAGTTGAGTGTTAACCAAGATCACTTGGTTAATGAAGGAAAATTTGGATGGAACTAGTGTTAATCGAGCTCACTCAGTTACCAAAGGAAGTTTGTGAAGATGCAGTGTTAACTGAGTTCACTTGGCTAATAGAGGAAAACCATTTTTAAGTTAGTGTTGATTGAGTAGGATCGACTAATGAAGGATTTTCTTGTTTTGGCATATTGAGTTTAATGGACTTGTTTGTTGATTCTATCTAATTGAGGAGATGAATATTAATTATTCTAAGTTTTATTCAAGTTGACTTGACAATGCATAAGATATAAGGTCAAGTTGAGGATTGAATGTGTGAAAATATATGGAAGAATAGAAGATGCTTAGAGGAAGTGAATCAGATGGATAAGTTGAATATCCTTGTGGAGCTACAAAGATACTGATGCAAGAACATCTTGGGTGTAAGAGCAATCTTGCATCACCCAAAAATATTATGGTTTTTAGCCTTTTCTTTTTTAATAAGGACTATTAGATAGGGGGGTTAATATTTCTGGGAACTTGCTATTGTTAGTAAGTTTGTCATATGAGCTTGGGATATTGTCATTTTTTACATGAAGGTTCATTTTAAAATTATAAGCCCACCATAAAAATCTTATTGCTCCATCTTAAGTATCAGAGAAGTTATTGTCAATTTTCAATAGAAAATTTTGGAGAAAAATATTTGAACTTAGTTTTGAAGGCCTTAGAGGCCCTGGATGAGGTTAGAGAACTTGATGAAAGGGTGCTTCTGTGGTTCCAAGCCTATAGATTAGGAGCTGGCATTTCCAAAAAGTGGTTAGAATAGCCAATCGAAGCAAGGGTTCGAGAGTTATGGCTTTCCAAAGTTGGGCTACCCAAAATTTCTAAAATAATTGTTAAAGATGTATTTGGCCAACTCTATATTTATTGTTAGGGTCTGTCAGCCCTAGGTATTAAGTTTCAATGTCTAGAACCTTCCACGGTGACATAAAATTACTTATTTAAGAAAGGCTAGAACATTATCTAGAACAACTTTGGGTGGTAGTTTGTAGCTTAGTCTTGTAGATTACTATATTGAAGGTGCCCATGTGGGTTAGCATATTGTACTTGTGAATTCTAAAATTCAACATTTGTAGTGATAATAAGAAGTCCATATTTTGTTCTCGCATTAGCTATTGTTTCTATGTTTCTATTATGGGTTTATGGTATTAAGGGGAGAAACCTTCATCAAGTGGTATTAAAGCTAGAGTTCTTGAGTGTTTGAATAGATTGTCGACTATGAGGCAGTTCACACTAGGACTGTGGTTTGGGCTGAGCATGTAGAGAGATTGATGATTGTGAGGCTATTTGCACTAGGGTTTCAATGGAAGTACAAAAATGCCTCCATGAAGAGAACATGGTGGAAGAGTTGAAGGTGTTACACCTGAGCATTTTAGATCCCTTCAAAAAAAAATGTAAGCATTGGAAGAACAAATGCATAGATGAATAAATCCTGTCATAAGAGATGAAAGTGAGGATGAGGACAAAGAAGAAGATAATGCCAAACTAGAGGCAATTCTAAACCTAGAGGAAGAGAGGTTTTTTAAGGCCATCACCAAGATTATAAAAAGACCTAATTTTGAGGTTCCAACATATTTGAGAAATCTTAATCTAGAGGAACTGGTCAATTGGATCAATGAATTAGAGGAGTACCTTGAGTATGAAGATAGTGAGGATCTTAATAGGGTCAATTTTGCGAAGGCCAAACTGAAGGGACATACCAAGATCTAGTGGTAGGAGGTTAAGTTGGAGAGAAATAGAAAGGGAAAGGACAAAGTACCTTGAGTATGAAGATAGTGAGGATCTTAATAGGGTCAATTTTGCGAAGGCCAAACTAAATAGAAATACCAAGATCTAGTGGTAGGAGGTTAAGTTGGAGAGAAATAGAAAGGGAAAGGACAAAATCACTAGATGGGATTGAATAATAGCTAAATTAAAGCAACAATTAATTCATGTGGATTATGAGCATGATCTGTTGAAGAAAATGCAAGGTTTGAAGCAAGTGAGAAAATCTATTCAAGAGTATACTGAAGAATTCTACCAAGTTCTCTTTAGCATTGGCCATGCAAAAGCTAATAAGGAGAAAGTGGCCTATTATCTTAATGGTTTAAGGCCAAGTATTTAGGAAAACTTGAGTTTGGTTCAAATGAATAATATTGAGGAGGCATACCAATTTGCACTAAGAGTTAAGGAGAAACTAAGCAAGAAGTTTGACAACAAGAATAGTGGAAGAAGTCACGGTCAAAAATTTGGTAGATGATTTTATGGAGGTTGTAATGATGATCAAAAGAATAAGGATGATTTTGGAAGTAGTAGTTAAAACTAGAAGGGAAAAAATTCCAATTGTTTCCATGATCAGTATAATAAAGATCAGAGAGGAAGAGGTAGAAGACGAGGTTCTAGAAGAGGAGCTTCTATGGGAAATGTTTTTACTATGGAGAAGAAAGGCATAGAGCATTTGAATGTTCCCAATGCTAAGGAAGAAAGATCAAAGAATAGAAGGTCAGGCCAAAGTTGCACATATTGATGAAGATTCCAAATCATCACATTATGAAGATGTCACAAGAGGAGAAGTCCTAGTTAACAAAAAAGTCCTGCTAATTGGTGAGAATGAACTCGATCAAAGAAGGATCTTGTTTCACACAAGGTGCAGATGTAAAGATAAGTATTTTGATGTGATCATTTATGGTGGAAGTACTAATAATCTAGTGTCAAAAACTATGGTCACAAAGTTGAATCTAAAGAGATAGAAACACTCGCATCCATACTATATTGCTTAGGTACAAGATGACCATAAGATCATGGTCAATGACCAGTGCTCAGGAAAGTTCAAGATTAGAAGATACCATGATGAGGTACTTTGTGATATCACACCTATGAACATATGTCATATGTTGATGGGTAGGTCATGGTAGTTTGACAAGCATGCTATACACGATGGGCAAGAAAATACCTATACTCTAACCAAGGATGGAGTGAAGCATAAGCTAAAGTCATTGAAGGATAAAGAAGAAAAGGTATGTAGTGTTGCAAGAATATGTTTTGTTGATAGAAAAGAGCTTCTTATAGGTATGAAGTGTGATCATATGTATTTTTCTATAATTCCAAAAGATAATAAAGAAGAAGTAGAGGAGGTACCTGCAGAAGTAGTAGATATGTTGTGAGAGTTTTCTGATATTGTATCAAATAATGTACCTGATGGATTTCCCCCAATGAGAAAGATCAATCACCAAATGGATTTGGTTCCAAGAGCCAATTTTCCAAAAAGGGCAGTGCATAGAATGACACTAGAAGAAAGTGAAGAATTGAATAGATAAGTTCATGAGTTGTTTTAGAAGGGATTGATTCAAGAGAGTTTGAGTCCATGTTGTACTAGCTATATCAGCACCAAAGTAGAATGGAGAATAGAGGATGTTAATAGATTCTTGCACTATCAACAAGATTACAATCAAGTATAAATTGTCATTGCCAAGGATGGATGATATTATGGACAATTTGAATGGGGCTGAGTATTTCACAAAGATAGATCTAAAGAGTCAGTACTATCAGATTTGTAATAGAGAAGGTGATGAGTGGAAGACTACTTGCAAGACAAAATAAGGAATGTACAAGTGGTTAGTCATACCTTTTGGCCTAACCAATGCATCAAGCACTTTCGTGTGGACCATGAATGAGGTACTGAAGGAGTTTTTGGGTAAGTTTGTCATTATTTACCTATATGATATTTTGATATTTAGTAAGACATTAGAGGAGCATTTGATCCATATTGTCAAGGTGTTTGATAAGTTGAGGGAAGAAAAGTTGTCGATAAATTGAAGAAGTGTAGTTTTGTAAAGGAGTTGGTGTACCTAGGATTTGTAGTCTTAGCAGAAGGTCTAAAAATGGACCCATAGAAAGTGAAGGATATCCTTGAATGGCCTACTCCAAAGAGTGAGAGTTAAGATCTTTTCATGGACTGGCTAGTTTGTGCATAAAATTCATAAGAGGTTTTAGTATTATTTGTGGATCCTTGACTGAAACAATGAGAGGGGATAGGAAAGAATTTAAGTGGACTATAGGAGTAGATAAGAGTTTTAATCTATTAAAAGAGAAAGTCATTGAGCAACCTATTTTAGCACTTCCTAATTTTAACAAGGTGTTTCAAGTAGATTGTGATGCTAGTGGTACTACAATAGGAGTTTTTATAGCCAAGAAGGTAGACTTGTTGCTTATTTCAGTGAGAAATTGAATGATGCAAAAAGAAAATATTTTTTTTGTGATTAGGAATTCTATATTATTGTTCAAGCATTGAAGAAGTCTAGACACTGTCTTCTTCCTAATGATTTTTTTTTTTGTATACAGATCATCAAGGTTTGCAATATTTGAATAGCCAAGAAAAATTAAACCAAAGGCAGTTAAAGTGGGTTGAGTTTTTGTAGAGTTATAAAGTTTTTGAAACACAAGATTGGGAAGTCTAACAAAGTTGCAGATGCTCTTAGTAGAAGACAAATTTTGCTCACAAAAATGCATATGGAGGTGGTTGGGTTCAAGGAACTTGGTACATTGTATCCAGATGATTCTGATTTTGGTTAAGTGTGGAAGACTTTTATAGAACCTTTACACTTGACATGAAAAGGTAGTTGGATTTCATGATCTAGGATAGTATGTTGCTCAAAGGAATCTAGTTGTACATTCCCAAAAGTTAAATGAGAGAGAATCTCATCAAAGAGAAGAATAGTGGAGGATTGGTTGGACATTTTGGCAAAGATAAGACCATTTCTTTGATTGTTGAGAATTATTACTGGCCATAGTTACAGCAAGATGTGAAGAAGTTTGTACAAAGTTGTAGAGTATGTTAGATGGCGAAAGGAGTGAAGTAGAATATAGGGTTGTATCAGCCATTACCTATACTAAAAAAGCCATGGGAGGATGTGAACATTGATTTTATTCTCAGATTACCAAGGACTCAGTGAGGGCATGATTCTTTTTTTTTTGTAGTTTACAAGTTTTCAAAGATGTCACATTTCATTCCTTACAAGAAGACTAGTGATGTTGTTCATGTGGTAGAGTTGTTTTTCAAAGAAGTGTTAAGACTACATGGTCTACCAAAGAGTATAGTTTCAGATTGAGATACCAATTTTTTTTGGTATTTTTGGCATACATTATGAAAGAAATTGAATACAAAGTTGAAGTTCAGTTCATCACATCATCTATAGATAGATGGGCAGACAAAAGTTATGAATAGGAATTTGGGAAATTTACTGAGATGTTTGGTTGGAGACAAACCAAAAGGATGAGATTTGATTTTACCATAGGAAAAATTTGAATATAATAATTTTGTCAATTGGAGTATTGGTAATACACCATTCCAAATTGTATATGGGAGTATTCTGAGAAATGCTTCTGAATTGCGTCAGTTGGATAAAGGAGAGATAAGTAGTGCTGAAGAAGAATACTTTGTTGACCATTTGAAGAACATCCATGAGGAGGTGAGGAAGCAAATCATAAAGATGAATACATAGTACAAGGCTAAGGAAGATTTGAAAAGAAGGTATAAGGAATTTCATATTGTAGACAAAGTCATGTTTCATTTGAGAAAGAAGTGTTTTCCAATGGGTACATATAATAAGCTAAAAATGAAGAAGTTTGGACTATGCAAGATTGTGAAAAGGCATGATTCTAGAAATTCTTATGAAGTAAAGTTACCTAGTGAATTGAATATTTCACTAGTATTTAATATTTCAAATTTGACAAAGTATTATGAAGGAGGTGAAGGAGATGAAGTTTCAAAAGCATAGTGGAGTATTCTAATAGCTAGTTCAACTACAAAGGAGATTAAGGAGATATTAGATAGTCATGTTGGAAAAAGTACAAGGAACAAAACTTATGAGAAATACCTAGTCAAATGGAAAGGAAGACCAATAGAGGATTCATTATGGCTAGCAAGGGAGGAGATTAACCATCTTGATTTTCCTCTAAACACCTGAGACATGATGGAGTCACTTCTTAAATTACCTCAAGTATATTATGTAGGAGCATCTTGGGTGCAAGAGAAAACTTGTATCATCCAAAAAAAAAAAAGCCTTTTTTTTAATAAAGACTGGTAGATAGGGGGTTATTATTTCTAGGAACTTACTATTTTTAGTAATTTTTCCATACGATCTTAGAATGTTCTCATTTTCTACACGAAGGTTCATTTTAGAATTATAAGTCCACCATAAAAATCTCATTGCTCCAACTTAAGTATCAAAGAAGTTATTGCAAATATTTAGTGGAAAATTTGGGAGAAAACTTTTGAACTAATTTTTGAAGGCCTTCCAAATTTGGGCTACTCAAAATTTCTAAAATAATTGTCAAAGATGTATTTGGCTGAATCTATATGTATTGTTATAGTCTATTGGCCCTAGGTATTATGTTTCAATGCTTAAAACCTTCCCAGGTGACAAGAAATTGTCTATTTAAGAAAGGCCCAAACATTGTCTAGAATAGTTCTAGGTGGTAGTTCCCAGCTTAGTCTTGAGATTACTATAATGAAGGCACCCACATGGGTTAGCATATTTTACTTGTGAATTTTTTAATTCTACATTTGCAGCAGCAATAATAAGTTCATATTTTGTTCTCACTTTTGTTGTTGTTTCTTTGTTTCTGTTATGGGTTTATGGTATTAAGGGGAGCATCCTTCATCAGATACATTTGATAAAAAAGGATCAAGTATATAAGCCATAATTGAGATATATAATCAATAATTTAGTTGCATTAGAAACTAGGTCATCTCATTTTTACTCTCTAACCATTGTAGCAGTGATCTAAATCTCTTAACAAAGTTGGCTTAACAACTATTTGTAAATTATCTAACAAGGTGACATTTCTATATTGAAGTGTCTAAATATTTATAAGAAGGCCACTCCTAATAGGGTGATTAAATCCTCTAATAGCGTCACACCTAACAACATGTTTTGTAACCTTTAACAAGGTTGGATCCTAATAGGGCTCACTTCATAAGAGTGAAAATCAATAACTAGTTGCAATTGGTTGTTTTTCCCAAATTGGGTTTCCACGTTAAATCTTGGTGTCACTTGTGTTCATGCTATTTCTTTTATGTGTATGAAACTAAGTTAAGAAAGGTTAATCATAGATAATATCTTAAGATTTGAATAGTTATAATTTCTATTCAAGTGGTTACCGAGTTACAACATATTATTAGTATTAATCGAGTGCCTATGAGTTTGTTGAGCAATAGTATTTTTAGTGAAGTTTATATTCTATTTTAACATCTAAGGGATCTAGGATTTATTTTAGGGGTAAATGATTCACCCCTCCCCTCTTAGTTACTCCTCTTATGTTTCCAACACGGGGGATAAAGGGTCACCCTATCTAGATCCTTTGATGTAGTCAAAGATTCCTTGTGGGCTATGTTAGGAATAAGGTGTCTCAACCTTGTATAATTCCTATTCTTATTATTTGTTTTGTAAATTGTATTTCTTGCAAATAATGTTGATGTGTTGACATCTTGAATTTTGTGTAAGGAGATCATGACTAAAATGGTTATGACGGATTCCTATGACACGTAAGAGCTATGTTAGGAAGATTCAATGATAGGTGAAGACATGTGGCAACTAAGATATTTGAGTACTGTACACTCTACCCCAATAGTGGAAAATTTTTTTGGGGTTCCTATTTTCATGGAGAATGGTAAAACCCTAATATGGTTTACTTTTGGGAGTAGCCCTAAAGTGAAGCGCATGTTATAAGCATTTTTAGGGTTGCGAAGAGATGTGATATGAAAGAGTGTATTGTTGGTACTGCATGTAGCTACTAGTGTCTTCTGTTGTCGCTGTTGAGCTTGCACTGCAAGTGTATTGTGACTTTTTGTTGAAGATAATACATTGTGCAAGTTTTGAAGGGGTGGGGTTGTTTTACCAAAAGGTTTTTCCCCACCGAAAAATCCTTGTGTTATGTGTTCCTTTTCTTTGTCTATTTTCTATATGCATGGTTGGCTGCAATATTGTTGTTTACATGATATTGAATCTATAAGTGTAGAAGATTTTAATAGGATTTGCATCATACTTTCCTTATGAGATTAGTGTAGGAAGCTATTTTCGCACCTGATTTTCCTTACAAGTGGTATCAGAGCTTGATCAACTTTTGATCCTAGTTGTTGGGTAGGGTTTTTTGAGCTAATCTCAAGTTGAGTGGGAGTCTTGTGCAAAGAATCTTGAATCTTATTTGTATATTGAGATGGCGAGTTCATCATATGGAAGAATGGAGGTGGAGAAATTTAATGGCACTAATTTTGAGTTGTGAAAACTCAAGATGGAAGACATGCTGGAAGACCGTGACCTATGGGAAGCGACTACAAGTACTACAAGACCAACAACTATAGCTCAAGCAAATTGGGATATCAAAGACCATAAAGCGAAGGGTCTCATAAGACTCTGTTTAACTGATGTAGTCCTTCTGAATGTTCTAGATGAGAAAACCACATATAGTTTGTGGGAGAGACTTGGGGCCATGTATCAGGCCAAATCTTTGGTGAACAAGTTGTTCCTAAGAAAGAAGTTATATTCTCTGTGAATGGAGGAAGGTGGATCCTTAACAGATCATTTAAATGCATTTAATATGCTAGCTGCACAATTGACATTAGCTAGTGTCAAGTTAGAGGAGGAGGATCGTTGCTACACACTTTTGTGTTCTTTATTAGATTCATGGGACCATCTTGTGATGGCTCTCGAAAGCACATTAGTCACCTTCAAAATGGATGATGTGGTGTCTTCACTGCTATCAGAGGAAAGAAAAATGACAATAAGTATGACAATAAGGGTAGATCCAAATCCTGTGGGAAGTCAAAGACTTCCAATAAGTCCAAGGAAAAATGTTGGAACTGTGATAAGACTGGGCATTTCCGTAAAGAGCCTAAGAAGAAGAAGAAAGCCTCAGATTCTAGTTCTGAAAAATCTCAAGAAGATGGCGATGCATTCATCGTAGCTTTGGCAGCCCATGCATCTAATGATGTGTGGTTGGTTGACTCAAGTGCATCTTTTCACATGACCTCTCATCAAAATTGGTTCTCAAGATATGAAGAGTTCGATGGTGGAAAGGTGTACTTCGGTGATGATTCTCACCTAAAGATAGTTGGACACAAAAGGGTCACTATCAAATTTCCTAATGGATGAGTAAAGGGAATCAATGGAGTTATTCAGATTCTAGGTTTGGCATGAAACCTATTATCTGTAAGTATGCTAAATGATGTAGGTGTGCAAGTTGTTTTTTCTAAAGATGGATGTAAGATGATGAGAGGAGCTATGGTGCTTGCTAAGGGTACTAGGAGAGGTACTTTGTTTCAGCTTGATGCACACATTTCTCAATGTAATAGTTCTTCTATTTCAAAGAAGAGAGTAGCTATCACTTCATCCCCACCATCTGAATGAGAAATAAAGAATACTATGGTTAGTGGTTCTAATGGTAGTGCAACAAGTGTACCTAAGGGTGCAAACACTTTGGAAGGAAAGCTTCCTGCAGAAAAGATAATGTTGTGGCATTTGAGATTTGGTCACATTGGTGAGAAGGGTCTCAGAACCCTGAAAAATAAAAATCTCGTTGAGGGGTTAAATGATTGCAATCTCGAGTTTGACTTTTGTGAACACTGTGTATATGGTAAACAAAATCGTGTTTAGTTTTACTCTAGTTCTCACAAATCTTTTGATATTTTTGATCTTATTCATTCTGATGTATTTGGTCCTATAAAAGTTCCTTCAATCTCCAAGTCTTTATTTTTTGTATCTTTCATAGATGATTATAGAAGAAGGACATGGATTTATTTCCTTAAAAGTAAGACACAAGTCTTTAGTCAATTCAAGGAATTTAAAGCCCTTGTAGAGAATCAGACTAGTAAGAAGATTAAGTGTGTGAGAACTAACAATGGTGGTGAGTTTTGCTCAGTAGAGTTTGAACAGTTCTATAAAGAACAAGGTATCGAGAGACATAAGACAACTCCATATACCCCACAGCAAAATGGAGTTGCAGAGAGAATGAATAGGACACTGATGGAGAAGGCTAGGCGTATGCTTAGTGGAGCTAGTTTAGAACAAAGGTTTTGGGCCGAAGCTATGGCCACTGCTTGCTATCTAGTTAACAGATCTCCTACATCAGCTCTTGTTGGTAAGACACCCATGGAGGTGTGGTCTAGTAAGAAGCCTTCAATTAGACATCTTTGTGTTTTTGGTTGTGAAGCTTATGCACATGTTCCAATGGAGAAAAGATCTAAGTTGGAAAACAAAGCTGTTAAATGTATTTTCATCGGGTACAATGCTGGTGTGAAAGGATACAAGCTTTGGGACCCTATGACTAGTAAGGTGTTGTATAGTAGAAATGTTATTTTTAAAGAGCTAACATCTTCTCCTATTGTGCTACAACCGGATGAAAAAGAAAAGGAAAAAGATGTTGTTCAGTTGCCTCCTACCCCTGAGAAGACTGAACAGAGAGACCATGTTTGGTCTAATGATGAGGAGAGCTCTTGCAGCTCTGATAATTCAAAAGAAGAGGAAGAACAACCTCAACCTCAACCCTTGAGGAGATCCACAAGAGAAAGAAAGAAACTAGAAAGGTTTGGTTATTCTATGTTAGATTCTAGTTGTGCTTTTGCTTTGATTACTAACATCAATGACCCTAGATCTGTGAAAGAGGCTTTGGACATGGAAGATGCAGGCTCCTGGATTGAGGCTATGGATGATGAGATGGCTTATTTAGAGAAAAACAAAACATGGGACCTTGTACCTTTTCCTAAAGGGAGAAAATCTGTTGGTTGTAAATGGGTGTTCAAGAAGAAATATTGTGCAGATGGCAGTTTTGAAAGGTACAAAGCTAGATTGGTTGCAAAGGGGTATTCATTGGTAGAGGGAATAGATTATGGTGAAATATTCTCTCCTGTTGCAAAGTTGACATCCATTAGATTTATGTTACCTCTTGCTGCATCATATGATTTAGAGATAGAACAAATGGATGTGAAGACAACTTTCCTTCATGGTGATTTGGAGGAAGAGATTTATATGTCACAACTTGAGCACTACATTGTTAAAGGTAAAGAATCTTTTGTTTGCAGATTAAAGAAATCTCTATATGGTTTGAAGCAATCTCCTAGGATGTGGTACCTTAAGTTTGATTCCTTTGTGTTGTCAACTGGATTTGTAAGATCGAAATCAGATCATTGTGTTTATTTCAGAGTTGAAAATGATCGCCTTCTTATTGTTGCATTATATGTTGATGATATGTTGCTGTTTGGGAAGGGTAAGGGTATGATTTCTGATTTTAAATCTCAGTTGTCAACATAGTTTGAGATGAAAGATCTTGGGGTAGCTAGGTACATCTTGGGTATGGAAATCAGTAGAGACAGGTCTAACAAAAAACTTTGGTTGAGTCAGAGTAAGTATGTGAAGTCTGTGTTGGACAGGTTCAGCATGGCAAATTGTAGACCACTATGTGTTCCTATTCCTATGGGAACAAAGTTATCTGTAGATGATTGTCCAAAATCTCCTAGTGAGGTGGAGGACATGAGTAGAGTACCTTATGCTAGTGCAGTTGGCAGTCTTATGTATGCTATGGTCTATACTAGACCAGACATTGCCCAAGTAGTGGGAGTCCTGAGTCAATTTATGGCTAATCCTGGATGGATACATTGGGATGCAATTAAGCGAGTATTCAGATATTTGAGGGGTACATCATATTACTCCATATGTTATCATGGTAACTCTTCTAGATCTCCGCATTTAGTTTGTATTCATGGGTTTGTGGATTCAGATTGGGCAAGTGATATTGATTGCAGGAGATCCACTAGTGCTTATGTGTTCACTATGTTTGGTAGTGCCATCAGTTGGATGAGCAAGCGAAAACCTATGGTTGCTTTCTCCACTATAGAAGCTAAGTACATGGCTACTACTCATGCTTGTAAGGAAGCCATTTGGCTTAAGAGATTGTGTTCTGATGTTGGTGTTGATGCAGAACAAATTACTATTTGGTGTGACAGTCAGAGTGCTTTTTGCCTTGCAAAGAATTCAACTTTCCATGCCATAAAGAAGCACATTGATGTGTAGTATCACTTTGTGAGAGATATGGTGGAAGATGGAAAGGTAAATTTGGAAAAGGTAGATACTGTGAAGAATGTTGCACATGCATTAACGAAATCAGTGGGCATTGTGAAGCTCAGATGGTGTTCGGAGTCTATGGGCCTTTTGACCTATAGTGGTTAGTTCCTATTGCTCTTACAAGGTGTTCGACAAGTGGGAGATTGTTAGGAATAAGGTGTCTCAACCTTGTATAATTCCTATTCTTATTTTTTTTTTGTAAATTGTATTTCTTGCAAATAATGTTGATGTGTCGACATCTTGAATTGTGTGTAAGGAGATCATGACTAAAATGGTTATGATGGATTCCTATGACATGTAAGAGCTATGTTAGGAAGATTCAATGACAGGTGAATAAATGTGGCAACTAAGATATTTGAGTACTGTACACTCTACCCCAATAGTGGAAAATTTTTTTGGGGTTCCTATTTTCTCGAAGAATGGTAAAACCCTAATACGGTTTACCTTTAGGAGTAGCCCTAAAGTGAAGCGCATGTTATAAGCATTTTTAGGGTTGCAAAGAGATGTGATACGAAAGAGTGTATTGTTGGTACTGCATGTAGCTACTGGTGTCTTATGTTGTTGCTGTTGAGCTTGCACTACAAGTGTATTTTAACTTTTTGTTGAAGATAATACATTGTGCAAGTTCTTAAGGGGTGGGGTTGGTTTATCAAAAAGTTTTTCCCCACCGGAAAATCCTTGTGTTATGTGTTCCTTTTCTTTGTCTATTTTCTATATGCATGGTTGGCTGCAATATTGTTGTTTACATGATATTGAATCTATAAGTGTAGAAGATTTTAATAGGATTTGCATCATACTTTCCTTATGAGATTAGTGTAGGAAGCTGTTTCCGCACCTGAGTTTCCTTACAGGCTACTATTAAATAGAAGAAAAAACTTGGATATACAAATATTAACTCAACTAAACCATTCTTGATAGAAGCTAAACCTATTGAGAATAGTAGCTAAAAAAATTCTATTAACCACATCATAAGCATTTTTTATATCCATTTTTATCATCATATTTTCTATCCTCATAGATTTGATAGTGTGAATAGTTTCATGTGCAATAATTACTCCTTCATATATTGATATGTTAGGCAAAAAAATAGTTTATTCTTTGGATATAATATGAGCTAAGATATTCTTTAGTCTATTTTCCATAACCTTGGCAGTGATTTTAGATATTGTGTTATGAAATGATGTGGGTATGTAGTCATAAAAATTTAACATATCCTCCTTCTTAAGAATGAGATCTATCAATTTTTTTTTTGAATTCTTTGAGCATGAATCCACTAGCTCTCATTTCTTCCACATCTTCAATGATTTTATGTTGAACAATATCCCAATTTTTTTGAAAGAATATAGTTGAGAATCCATTGGCCCTATATCTTTTTCACCATCTATAGTGAAAACTTCTTTTGTGACCTACTCCATAAAGATGGGGGCATAGAGAATAGTTGATGTAAAGTAAGGGATCCAAATTGACACCCCCAATATACCCTTTCTAGAGTTACACATGGAAGCCAACACAAATATGGAAGAATGCCAAATAATATTGAATTTGATGCAAATTTGTTGAGATAATCTTCTTATAACATGTCATGTAGGAGGCCTACCTAGTTAAAGTCATATACATTCAAATTATAATCAATGAGCTTAGAATTTTGGGCTTATAGAGAGAAGTTCATATTATTTTCCTTCTATGTAACTTATTCTATCTAGTTGTGATGTGAATATCAGGATTTAACTGTGTGATTTTGAGTCAAACCCGATGACCCATGTTTCATGAGTAGTGATTCAACATGAATCCATCTCTCATGAGAATAAATGTAACACTTAGCACTCATTGGATCTAGGTGATGCTCACAAGGGTGAAGCACCGGGACTTCCCGAGAGGTCACCCATCCCAGTACTACTCCAGCCTGAGCGCGCTTAACTACGAAGTTTCCTCCACAGTTAAACCCAAAGCTTGCAACCCCATTTGCAAAACCTTCACCAAGTGTTGTGCCTTATGAACCATTCATTAGAAAGCCCCTTAAGCTCATCAATTGATAAGTAGGAGATGATTTCCACAGCTAGTCAAATTGTGATGTGAATATCAGGATTTAACTGTGTGATTTTGAGTCAAACCCAATGACCCATGTTTCATGAGTAGTGATTCAACATGAATCAATATCTCATGAGAATAAATGTAACACTTAGCACTCATTGGATCTAGGTGATGCTCACAGGGGTGAAGCATCGAGACTTCCCGGGAGGTCACCCATCCCAGTACTACTCCAGCCTGAGCACGCTTAACTACGAAGTTTCCTCCACAATTAAACCCAAAGCTTGCAACCCCATTTGCAAAACCTTCACCAAGTGTTGTGCCTTATGAACCATTCATTAGAAAGCCCCTTAAGCTCATCAATTGATAAGTAGGAGATGATTTCCACAGCTAGTCAAATTGTGATGTGAATATCAGGATTTAATTGTGTAATTTTGAGTCAAACCCGATGACCCATGTTTCATGACCAATTATTCTATCTATTATAATCCTACATCTCAAATATATAGCCAACAAGAAAAAAAGTCACTTGATCAGGCAATTTATTAAAAAATATAGGTCCTACCCCAAAGAAGAAATATGAGACCATACAATTAATAATAATAAAAAATTTGGGACAAAGATAGGTCCATATGTGATCTAGGAAGAGATCCACAAGGATGCAGAAAGCTTTGATATGATAAAAACCTCATGGAAGCCAAACATTGCGTGTTATTTGAGCTACCAAGAAGGAACATGCCTTGAGAAAGGATTGAGTATAATTCTTGCACATGATGAAATTGAATTCAATGAACATGGGATAAGGACCTACAATAGGTCTACATTAAGAGGTCAATTATGCAAAAAGAAATAACACAAATAGCAAGGGTCATTCCATGAAAAATATATAGGAACAAATAATGAGAAATATTTTTGGTTGATACAAGATTGCCAAAGAACCCAAGATGCTCTTGGATTAGGCACCTAGGGAAAATAAACATTTATGTCCACATTAGGAAGCCCTAATGTTCTAAGAAGAACCATAAATATCTAACTCAACTTGTGATATCCAAGAACGTTCTTTAGCTAGTTTATTCTTCCAATGAACTAGATACTCTTTGTAGTCCTTTCCTCTAGTGTTTTAATTGACTCTAATATCCAAAATTGTATCAATTGTTGCTATCTTCTTCTTAGGGTAATCAAGATTACCAACTAGTTCTTCATTAGGTTCAAAATATTATTATATATCTAAAATATTTAAAATAGGTGAAATATCCATGTTTATAGGCAATTCAACTTTAAAGGCATTTCCACTATCACACTTCCTCAAGATCTTACAAGGCCCAAATTTCTTCATCCTCAACTTTCTATATTTTCCAATAGGAAATAGATTCCTTTTCAAGTATATCATTACTTCATCTCCACCCACATTTTTTTTTGTCTTCTTCTTTATTCTTCTCTTTCCGTATATTCCTTATTATTGTTATTCAAATTACTTCTTACTTCCTCATGCAAATTCTTCATAAAGTCCACAAATTCCACAACTTTAGCACTATGATTTATCTTAGTATTCTAGGTAGTTCCTCTAGTATGCATTTTTTTCATAATCTATAAATGTTTATTCTTAGTACTTCTATCTATTGGAATTACAATAGGAAAGGTAAAATTCTTGGGGGGGGGGGAGGGGGGGTGGGTGTCGGGGGTGAATTAACAGTTTAAACTTGGACCCATAAAAATTTAACCATACATCCATATCATGCATTCAATGAGTAAACTGAAATAACATATAAAACATGTAAGAAAGTAAACATTCACACACATATAACACCAGTTATGATTACTCGAAAAGCCTCCAAGTGAGAAGGTAAAAATGGAGTGGGGATGATACCCACAAATCTTCACTACTGCAGTAATCAAGTGTATCCAATGAAGGTTACAATGTTTTGATCATGAGACATGATCTACCCTATGAAAGGTCTACCCTATTAAAGGCTTAAAAATATTGTTAGGTCTCACCTTATTAGAGGATTTCAACACCCTATTAGAAGTGTTCCTTGCTAAAGGACTTTAGCTCACAACTAAGTAAGCACCTTGTTAAAGGATTTCAATACAGTGTGTTAGGACTATTCTATTAAGAGATTTTGGCTAAAATCACTTGTTAGAATGTCTTAGCTTTGATCCTGTAGTTAGCACTTGATTGCCTGATAAAAAATCACCTCTAAACACTTTTCTTCTTGATCCTTCTTGATCCAATGTCTTTTTGATGTATCCTTTTCCTTTCCTCTATTCTACTCTAACTAATTTTGTAATGTTGTCTTACTTCATAACTCCTTAGCCACCATGAATGCTCTATTTGTACATGAAAAATTCTCTCTTCACTCCTTTGACATTCATAGAAAGTTTATGGTTTTTCCTCCTTAAGAATATTTTGGTGACTTTGCATTACGTATGAATCTATGGCTAAGATTCATCTATTTTGCCACTTAATTCTTCCCATTTTCTTATTGGCTACATGCAATTGCATTGGAAATCTAGCTTAAGATTCATCCTTATCTCCAAAATATTGTAATTCATCCTTCAGTTGGCTAAAAAATGGTTTACATCATTTTTTATGCCATTATTAAAAAAATGTCAAAACTATCTCACTTGGTACCTAAGTCTCTGATGCTTGGCATACACTAATTTTGTTGTTGTGACTCAACATCTATATCACTCAGCATCCACTATTTACTCATCTCCTAAATCACTCAACATGCACTATTTGCTTGGCACTTGAGTGACTTGGCACATGAGTGGCTCTGCACTCGCTATGAATTGGCATGGTTTATGGTATACATGTGCTCAACATGTACTACTTGTTCAACATGAATTAAGTAAATAAATTAAGTGTTAGAAATTCTTTAGAATAACTAAGAGGGGGCGAGGGGGTGAATCAGTTATTCAATGTCCAAATGTCCTGATAAAACTTTTTCACTATAAACATTCATCTTAGCAAGTTACTAAAAAATCAACATGCAAGAATAGAACATGAAATATCAACACATAACACAATGATTTATGTGGAAACCCAATTTGGAAAAAACCACCAATAACATGCTACTCAATTCTCACTCTTTTGAAGTGATGCTCTGTGAAAGGTCTGCCCTATTAAAGGCTACAACACACTGTTATATGTGACCTGGTTAAAGGATTTCAACCACCCTATTAGAAGTGGGCCTGGTTAAAGGACTTTAGAAAATTCACTTAGAATGTCACCTTGTTAAAGGATTTATACAATGGCTGTTAAACCAACCTAAACCCATAGGATTTTTACACTAACTAATACAATTGTCAAAGAGTAACAATAAGAGCTTTGACTTGATATAACTCACAACATAACTTGTAGATTTCAGATCTCAATTTAACTCACAAATTTTCTTAGCCTTCAGTCTATGTAGCTCTGACAACTTGTCCTTCTTTCAAGCTTTGTCTCCTTGAATCTCCATGATTGTTGTGCCAATGCAATCTCCTCTATGGCCACTTATTGAAGTAGAGTCTCTATGCTTGACTCCTCCCTCTTGATTCCTTCACCTTGACATCCAACCAACCTCTCAACAACTCTTGTTTCTTGACTTATAACTCCTTAAATAGAAGTGAGGAATACTTTTCCTATTCTAATCTTACTTCTCTTACTTTTAGTTCAAATGGATTAGGTAAGATTCAATGAATCTACCCCTTATATTGTTTCTTCTAGAAACATCATGAAGAATCATCCTATATTTGCACAAAAATGGTTTATCTAAAATTCTTTGCCACTAGCTCATCATCCTTATCCTCCATTTGGTTCACAAAATTTAAGGTAATAATCTTTGTCAGCTCAGATATGGAAAATCTTTGACTTTTCAAATAATGCAACAACTTGGTACTATTGAATTTATGATGCTTGACACATATTGTGTTACTCAACACCTACTATGTTTTACTCGACATAAACTAAGTGTTTTTGATGCTTGACATCTATTACTTGCTCGATAGCTGAACTTGCTTGGCTCCTTCTATTTCACTCGACACGCACTAATTTTTGAATTTTCTTGGAACTTACTAATAATCTTCTTGGCATGAACTAACTTTCTTAGCACCCACTAATGAATTTAGTCAAGCTTTGTAGACAGCTTTGTTACAACTTATCCTTCTAGAATTTCTAAGTATAGCCAACCTCTGTATCTTCAAGTGTATTATGAATGCATCACTTTATCAATGTCTTAAATGATCTTTATACTTCATTATAAAACCATAACTCAACCTTTCCTTTAGGTGCTTTTGTTACATCTTATTGATTAAATCCTCTTCATCAATCAACTAAGTGATAGTATTTGTATCTTATAAGAAATTATCATTCCAACAAGAAGCATGTTTGATATTAGTGACAAAACAATGATTGAAAACATTCTTTATCAACAATCTCCTTCTTTGCAAACAATTCCCTTCTTGAATAGTGATCATTTCAATCAGATTTCAACAATCTCCCTCTTTGGCATTGATGGCAAACCAAACTAATCAACCAAGTTATAAAAATGCTAACTAGGTTAAAATAGTAAATCAAATGCCAAAAAGAAAAACTTTGTATCCAAAACTATTCATTCTATCAACAATTTTGAATTTCTTATGAATCCCTCTAAATTTTGTAAGTGACTCCCTCTTTCAAAGTATTAGGGATATCTCTTTTGCTGATACATTATCTTCTTCTTTTGTTCTGCTCCATCTCTAATTTGTTATCTTGATCGATTCCTTTGATTCAGCTTCTTCCTCTTAATTTTTGTTTCCTTTCTCCTTCCTTTTTTCTCCCTCTTACATTTTTAAATTTTCTATTTCTCCCTCTACACATTATTTCTCCCTCTGCATGCATTGATCAGTTTCTGCTACTTCTCCCCATTTGACAACAATGCCAAAGACATACTATTTTAGCATCTTATCATGCAAGTGTAGCATTTGTAGGAACTCCAGTTTCTCCCTCTATCACTGTGCTTGTGACTTGTTTAGAATTTTAAGATTTAATTACTTCATGCAAAAACCTAAAGTAAATATCCTTTATATCAATTTATATCATTTCAACAATCAACTCATTTGATGCAGGGAAATCTTGCTATTACTTAAGTAGCCTTGGATAGAGGTATCACCCCTAACTTATCTCTAAGATATTCAAATGCATCTTTAGGTAATGATTTTGTGAAGATGTTAGCAATTTTCTCCTTTGAGTTGACATATTTCGTCTTCACTTGTTTTTCTTCCAACAATTATCTTACACAGTGATACTTAATTGCAATGTGCTTTGTTTTGGCATGCATCATAGGATTCTTTGATATGTTGATGGAACTTATGTTATCATAATAGGGTATCATAGGTGTAGTCATCTCTTCCTTCACACCTTGCAACAGATGTTTGATCCATAGAATATTAGTGCAGTTGATAGCAACAACAACATACTCAGCTTCAGCTATGGACTATGAGGTACAACTTTGCTTTTTGCTAGTCCAAGTGACTAATCTTTTACCTAAGAAGAGTGATCCTCCATTGGTGCTTTTTCTATCACCAATATTACCTCCCCAATCTACATCAGTGTAGGCTTTCAACTCAAAATTTTCATTCTTCTTGTAGTATAAAGTCATCTGTTCTTTTTAGGTACCTCATTATTCTTTTTATTGCCATAAGATGATTTTCTCTTGGGCTTGTAGAAAATCTTTCCACTATTCCAATAGCTTATGCAATTTCTAGTCTACTATGTACAACATATTATAGCTTTCCAATCATTGATCTGTACATTATCTGATTTACTTCAGCTAACTGATCATTCTTGAATAACTTATGTCTTGTTACCATTGGTGTACTCACTAGTTTTGAATCTTCTAAGACAAATATTTTGAGTATCTCCTTGATGTATTTTGATTGAGTTACAAATATGCCATGTTTCAGTTGATGTACTTGTAATCCAACAAAGAATTTGATTTCCCCAAACATTGACATCTCAAACTCATGTTTCATCTAATTAGTTAAATCTTTGTATAGGGCATCTTTTCCTCCAAATATTATATCATCAACAAAGATTTTAGATATCAAATCTTTACCTTTTTTTACCTTGATATATAGATTTTTATTGTCATCTGTTCTCTCAAATCCTATCTTTACAAGATATTTATGAAGTCTCGCATACCATGCTTTAGGTGCTTGTTTCAAACTATAGAGTGCTTTATGCAGTTTGCAAACCATATCCTTGTTGTCATCAACAAATCCCTCTAGTTGTTCTATGTAGACTTCCTCTTCTAGTATACCATTTAGAAAAGTAGACTTCACATCCATTTGGTAGAAATTAAAACCTTTTTAAGTAGCATATGCAAGTAGTGTTCTTACTCCTTCCATTCTTGCAATAGAGGCAAATGTTTCCCCATAGTCCAGTCCTTCTTCTTGTGCATAACCTTTGCAAACTAGTTTGGCCTTATTTTTTGTGATCTCACCATTCTCATCTAGCTTGTTCCTAAATACCCACTTGGTACCAATCACATTCTTATTAGCTAGTCTTCGAACTAAAGTCTAGGTTTTTTTTTTTCTCTATCTGCTCAATCTCTTCTTCTATATCTTTACACAAATTATCATTTTGTACTGCATCTTTCACTATTTTTGGTTCAATCTTGCTCAATATACATGATTCATTCCTTAATTTGTTCCTTATCATTGGTCTAGCTTCCTTGTTACCAATAATTTTTTTTGCACGATGATGTCTTCTCACATACTTGGATAACCTTGGTTTTGTCCTTATTTCCATGTTTGGTCTTTCAAATTCAAAGTCACTGTGCACATTTCTCTTAGTTAATTCGACATCTCTTTCATGTATACTGATTTTAGAGTCACAATGTGCATTTTCTATATTCTGCAACTCAGCTACTGAATGCAACTTGACATTCACTAGTTGTGACTCGGCTGATACTAAAACTTGTTCCTGATTCCCAACTTGATTGGCAACTTCTTCTTCAATGGGCATTTCTTCATAGAGATATACAAAGGATATGTACTCTTCTAATTTCTTGGTTTCATCAACTTGAACTTCTATATGCTCATCAAAATTAACATTTGCACTCTCCACAATTTTGTTAGTGTTAGTATTTAAACACTTATATGCTTTACTTCTAGTGGAGTATCCAAGGAATATGCCTTCATCACTCTTTACATCAAACTTGTCATTTCTAGAATCTTTAAGAATATAGCATTTACAACCAAACACTTTGAAATGTTTTACATTGGGTAAGTGACCATACCATAATTCAAAAGGTGTTGCATTTGTACCTTTCTTGACATGTACTCAATTCAAGGTGTAGATAGCAATACTAATAGCTTCTCTCTAGTATTTTAGAGCAACATTTTTCTCCATCATTAATGTTCTAGCATAGTCTATCACTGATCTATTCCTTCTTTCTACAATGCCATTCCGTAGGGGAGTTCTAGGTGCTAATCTTTGTCTCTTGATTCCTTTATCATTGCAAAATGTCTCAAATTCTTTTGATGTGAACTCTCCTCCTCTGTCTGATCTTAAACACTTTAGGCTTTTTCCTATTTCTTTCTCAACCCTAGCCAAATACCACTTAAACATTTGAAATGCATCAGATTTTTTCTTTAAGAACATGACAGTCATCATCCTAGAGTACTCATTAACAAATAGAATTATATATTTCTCTCCTTTGTAGCTTTGTTCTTCTATTGGGCCACATAAATTAGTGTGGACTAACTCTAGTACTTCTTTGGAACTATAGATTTTACTTTTGAAACTTGACTTGGTCATCTTTCCTAACAAACACTACTTGTACATTGTCTTGTCAAGCTTCTTTAGTTTAGGCAATCCTCTAACTTTCTTCATTTTGTTGATGCTTATTAGATTATGAAAGTTGACATGAAATAGCCTTTTATGCCATAGCCACACATCATCAAATATTATAATAAGAAATGTTTCATATTCCATATCTAGGTAAAACAAATTACTCCTAGTTTGGTCTCCTTTTCCTATTAGATTTCCATCAGTATCATAGATTTTGGCAGTTTTGTTTCCAAACTCTACTTTTCATCTTGCATTGCCTAACTTTGACACACTCAGTAGATTGTAGTTAAATCTTTCAACATAGTATGAATTATCACATGAAATTTTCTCTATAAGCTTAATAGAGCTTTTTTCTTTGATTAGACATGGAGCATCATTTCCAAATCTAGCACTCTTTCTATCATAATGAGTAAAGGTAATAAACTTACTTTTGTCTCCTAGCATGTGATGTGAGCACCCACTATCTATGATTCACATTTCATTCTTGTTTACAAAGGTTACCAGTGCTATTACCTCATCTTCATCTTACTGATCCTTCATGGCTACATACACTACCTTATCATCATTTTCATCTGAATCTTCTTCTTCAACAATGTAACACTTTTTTCCTTTGTCTTTGTAATCTCTACTATCATCTTCTCTTCTATTACCATTGCCTCTATGAAATCTTCTAGCCAGCAATGCTTTCAATTGTTCCACATCTTCTTCATCTATGTTGCTATCACTGAATGCATATTTTACCTTTTTCTTCCTCTTTGGTTTCACCTCTTCAGTGTCTTTCAACAATAACTTTTCCTTGAAAGTTGATTCAAGATTCTTAGGTCTATAGTTATCAAAGTTGGATAACTCAAATGCAGTGATTCTTCCCACTATACCTTCTAGAGTTAACTTATTTCTTGGTATGCATCTTAACTCTTGGATGGCTAAAACTCTAATAGCATAGATGGGGAGCAAGGTTCTTAAGAATTTTTTATTAAAAATTTCATCATCTAAATGACCACCCAAACTTCTTTTATTCTAGAGGCATAATGAGCAATGTTCCCACCTTACTCCATTCTCATGTCATCAAACTTTCCTTTGAGGCTTTCTCTTTTTTCTCGTTGGACATTATAATCTCTTGCATAAATATCAGTCAAGGCTTTACACATCTTGATTTTAGAGTCATGTCCCTTGATGTCATCAAATTCAACATAGTTGAGGGCAGAGACAATCTCCAGCATTGCCTAATTGTGCTCCTTCTTTTTCTTCATATCTTCTACAATGGGGACAGTTGGATCAACATGTTCCACTTCAATTGAGTTTTGTGCATGATCACTTATTGATCCAAGGTACAACATCATTAAATGTTGCCATGCAATGAAGTTATCTCTCTTGAGCTTGGGAACTTCTCTCTTGGACATCTTGATCTTCCTGCTTCTAGTACCTTTAAACCAAACCAGCAAATGGCTTTGATACCAATTGTTAGAAATGCTTTAGAATAACTAAGAGGGGGGGAGGGGGGGTGAATCAGTTATTCTAGGTTCAAATGTCCTGATAAAACTTTTTCACTAAGTATAGTGAGCCCATTTAACTAATCATGTATCCAAGCTAAACATTCATCTTAGCAAGTTACTAAAAAATCAACATACAATAATAGAACATGAAAGATCAACACATAACACAATGATTTATGTGGAAACCCAATTTTAAAAAAACCACTAGTAATATGCTACTTAATTCTCACTCTTCTAAAGTGATGCCCTATGAAAGGCATGCCCTGTTAAAGGCTACAACACACTATTAAATGTGAGCTGGTTAAAGGATTTCAACCACCTTGTTAGAAGTGGGCCTGGTTAAAGGACTTTAGAACATTCACTTGGAATGTCAGCCTGTTAAAGTATTTTAAAAATAGCTATTAAACCAACCTAAGTCTATAAGATTTTACTCTAACTAATACAATTGTCAGAGAGTAACAATAAGGGCTTTGACCTGATACAACTCACAACATAACTTGCAGATTTCAAATCTCAATTCAGCTCACAGATTTGCTTGGCCTTCAGTCTCTACAACTCTAACAACTTGTCCTCCTTTCAAGCTTCATCTCCTTGAGTCTCCATGCTTGTTGTGCCAATGCAATCTCCTCTATGGCCAGTTATCGAAGCAAAGTCTCTATGCTCTGTTCCTCCCTCTCAATGCCTTCACCTTGACATCCAACTGACCTCTCAATAACTCTTGCTTCTTAACCTATAAATCCTTAAATATAAGTCTAGAATACTTTTCCCACTTTAATCTTCTTGCTCTTACTTTTGGTTTGAATGGATTAGGTAAGATTCAATGAATCTACCCCTTATCTTGTTTCTTCTATAAAAATTATGAATAATCCTCCTGTATTCACCCAAAAATGGTTTATCTAAAATTCTATGCCACCAACACATCATCCTTATCCTCCATCTAGTTCACAAAATTCAAGGTAACAAACTTTGTTGGTTTATATCTAGTGAATCTTTGACTCTTCAAATAATGTAGCAGCTCGACACTATTGAATTTCTAATGCTTGGCACATACTATGTTACTCGGTACCTATTGTGTTTTACTGATGCTCAAAACCTACTATATTATACTTGGCATTAACTAAGTTTTTTTGATGCTCAACACCTATTACTTGCTCAACACTTGATCTTTCTCAACTCCTTCTATTTCACTTGGTACACACTAGATTTTTCATTTTCTCAACACTTATTGATAATCTATTTGGCATGAACTAACTTGCTCGACACCCACTAATGAATTAGTCAAGCGTTGTAGACAGCTTTGTTACAACTTATCCTTTAGAATTTCTAAGTTTAGCTAACCTCTATATCTTCAAGTATATTATTAATAAATCACTTTATCAATGTCTTAACTGATCTTTGTATTTCATTACAAAACCATAACTCAACCTTTCCCTTAAGTTCTTTTGTTACATCTTATTGATTGAATCCTCTTCATTAATCAACTAAGTGATAGTACTTGTATCTTATAAGCAATTGTCATTCCAACAAGTAGCAGGTTTGACATCAATGACAAAAAAATGATTGAAAACATTCTTTATCAACAATCTCCCTCTTTGCAAACAATTCCATTCTTGAATAGTGATCTTTTCAATCAGATTTCAACATTAATTGTGTTGACACTCACTTGTCAAAACCAATCTAAGATCAACAATCTCCACCTTTGACATTAGTGTTAAAAACACTTTAGTATGCATTAATACCCTTAATCTCATGAGCATAACGTACCTATAACTTGACTTATATACACAACTTCAAAATTTCAAAAAATTTCAATAACTTAGATACCTCAAAATCTGATGACTCTCCCTAAGTTTATATGTCTTTTCTATATCCAAAATTTTGTACTCTTGCTAAGTAAATACATCTCATATGATACTCTTTGACTTTATACTCTATCTTGTGCTTGGTTCCCCTTAGCTTAATCTAGCTTTCTCTGTCCTTTTTCTATTTTATCTCCTCATATCTCCCCAAAATTCTTATTCTCCCCCAAAATATTTCTCTCCCCTTATCTTATTATCCCCCTTTTTGAAGCTTATGTCAATGGGCTATACATAAATAGTGTATTTCTCCAAAAAACATTTATGTACATCCAATATTATCTTGAGAGCTACATCCCAATTCTCACATGCTACATCCAATGACTTGATTTGGATAGCTAGCTTGACAGCAAGGTGGACTAGACCATCTAAGGTAGAAAGATTTAGGTCTTTCTTCATTAGGTTTTTAGCATAGCCTAGTTCCTTGTGAAAAATTTTCATATGGGGGGTGAGAGTGGTCTAGATGCTAATTAGGTTGGCCCTTATGTTGGCCTCATCTACTGATAATGTAGCTAACTATGGGTTTGAATCAATGTCTTGAAATGCTTCTCATCTTGAGCTGGATTCATAGGAAACTTTGTACTTGATGCATTAATGTGGCTCTCTAGGCTCAAAATGTGACTTCTGGTTTCTTGGGTGAAGAGTGGGGGATTGTACAATTTAGTGTACAATAAGAATATGTCCTCAAGTACCTTCTTCACATCCTCAACCTTAGTTTCCAATGCAACTTGTCACAATGTTGTGTCACCTAATATCTTTTCATTCACTTTGTTTTGGAAATTCTTTTTTGACCATTCTAATAAATTTAGCATTTGTATCTAGGTCTTCATTACTTACCTTCTCTATTATGTCTATCAGTTGTTCCATTAATGGCTTGGTTTCATCAGTAGTTGGTAGACTGAATGCATCCAAAAAGATGTCTTTTATATCCTGCAATGCCTACTTCTGCCTGTGCTCCCTTCTAAGCATTTCTTGATGCTTTATCCTTGCTAGGGCTTGCTGGAGTATGCCCATCTATTCTATAGTTATTGTAAGGAAACTCGGGTGTGGAAACAACTTCCTACACTAATCTCTTAAGAGAAGTATGGTGCAAATCCTATAAAAATATTTTACACTTATAGATTTAATATCATGTAAACAATAATATTTCAGCCAACCAAGCATAAAGAAAATAGATAGAGAAAGAAACACATAAAACAAAGATTTTTCGGTAGGGAAAATCCTTTTGGTAAAACAATCCTACCCCTCTAGAACCTACACAATGTATTATCTTCAACACAAGGTTACAATACACTTGCAATGCAAGTTCAACAGTGACAACAGAAGACACCAGTAGCAACTCACAGTACCAACGATGCACTTTCTCACATCCCTTCTCTTTACAACCCTAAAAATGCTTATAACATGCACTTCACTTTAGGGCTACTCCCAAAGGTAACCGTATTAGGTTTTTACCATTCTCTGAGAAAATAGGAACCCTAAAAAATTTTGTGGGGCGATGCCCCGAACCCCACTATTGGGGTAGAGTGTACAGTACTCAAATTTATTAGTTGTCACATGTCTTCACCTACCATTGAATCTTCCTGATATAGCTCTTACGTGTCATAGGAATCCATCATAGCTATTTTGGCGATGATCTCCTTATACACAATTCAAGATGCTGACACATCAACATTATTTGCAAGAAATACATTTTACAAAACAAATAATAAGAATAGGAATTATCTAAGTTTGAGACACCTTATTCCTAACATTCCCCCACTTGTCAAACACCTTGTAAGAGCAACATGAACATAATAGGAACTAATCAGTATAGGCCAAAAGGCCCATAGACTCTGAACACCATCTGAACTTCTCAATGCCCACTAGTTTTATTAATGCATCTGCAAAATTCTTCACAGTATCTACCTTCTCCAAATTTACCTTTCCATCTTCCACCATATCTCTCACAAAGTGAAACTGCACATCAATGTGCTTCATTCTAGCATGGAAAGTTGGATTCTTCGCAAGGAAAATAGTGCTCTGATTGTCACACCAAATAGTAATCTGTTTTGCATCAACACCAACATTAGAACACAATCTCTTAAGCCAAATGGCTTCCTTACAAGCATGAGTAGCAGCCATGTACTTAGCTTCTATAGTGGACAAAGCAACCACAGGTTGTCGCTTGCTCATCCAAATGATGGCACCACCAAACATAGTGAATACTTAAGCACTGGTGGATCTCCTGCGATCAATATCACCCCCCCAATCTGAATCCACAAACCCATGAATACAAACTAAATGTGGAAATCCAATAGAGTTACCATGATAACATATGGAGTAATCTGATGTACCCCTCAAATATCTAAATACTCACGTAACTACATCCCAATGTACTCGTCCAAGATTAGCCATAAATTGACTTAGGACTCCCACTGCTTGGGCAATGTCTGGTCTAGTACAGACCATAGCATACATAAGACTGCCAACTGCACTAGCATAAGGTACTCTACTCATGTCCACCTCACTAGGAGATTTTGGACAATCATCTAGAGATAACTTTGTTCCTATAGAAATAGGAACACATAGTCATCTATAATCTACCATGCTGAACCTGTCCAACATAGACTTCACATACTTACTCTGACTCAACCAAAGTTTTTTGTTAGACCTGTCTCTACTGATTTCCATACCCAAGATGTACCTAGCTACCCCAAGATCTTTCATCTCAAACTATGCTAACAATTGAGATTTAAATAGAAATCATACACTTACCCTTCCGAAATAGCAACATATCATCAACCTATAATGCAACAATAAGAAGGCGATCATTTTCAACTTTGAAATAAACACAATGATTTGATTTCGATCTTACAAATCTAATTGACAACACAAAGGCATCAAACTTAAGGTACCACATCCTAGGAGATTGCTTCAAAACATATAGAGATTTCTTTAATCTACAAACTAAGGATTCTTTACCTTTGACAATGTAGTGCTCAGGCCGTGACATATAAATCTCTTCCTCCAAATCACCATGAAGGAAAGTTGTCTTCACATCCATCTATTCTATCTCTAAATCATATGATGTAGCAAGAGATAACAAAAATCTAATGGATGTCAACTTTTCAATAGGAGAGAATATTCCACCATAATCTATTCCCTCTACTTGTGAATACCCCTTTGCAACTAATCTAGCTTTGTACCTTTCAACACTGCCATCTGCAGAGAATTTCTTCTTGAACACCCATTTATAGCCAATAGATTTTCTCCCTTTAGGAAAAGGTACAAGGTCCCAATTTTTGGTTTTCTCTAATGAAGCCATCTCATCATCCATAGCCTCCATCCAGGAACCTACATCTTCCATGCCCAAAGCCTCTTTCATAAATCTAGGCTCATTAGTGTTAGTAATCAAAGCAAAAGCACAACTGGAATCTAACATAGAATAACCAAACCTTTCTGGTTGATTTCTTTCTCTCACAAATCTCTTCAAGGGATGTGGTTGAGGTTTTTCTTCCTCTTCTTCTAAACTATCAGAGCGGCTAGAGCTCTCCTCATCATTAGACTAAACATGGTCTCTCTGTTCAGTCTTCTCAGGGGTAGGAGGCAACTGAACACCCTCTTTTTCCTTTTCTTTTTCATCTAGTTGTAGCACAATAGGAGAAGATGTCATCTCTCTAAAAATAACATTTCTACTATACAACACCTTACTAGTCATAAGATCCCAAAGCTTGTATCCTTTCACATCAGCACTATATTCGATGAAAATACATTTAACATCTTTGTTTTCAAACTTAGATATTTTCTCCTTTGGGACATGTGCATAAGCTTCACAACCAAAAATACGAAGATTTGTAATTGAAGGCTTCTTACCAGACCAAACCTCCATGGGTGTCTTACCAACAAGGGTTGATGTAGGAGATCTATTAACCAGATAGCAAGTAGTGGCCAAAAGTTTGGCCCAAAACCTTTGTTCTAAACTAGCTCCACTAAGCATACTCCTAGCCTTCTCCATCAATGTCCTATTCATTCTCTCTGCAACTCCATTTTGTTGTGGGGTATAAGGAGTTGTCTTATGCCTCTTGATACCTTGTTCTTTACAGAATTGTTCAAACTCTACTAAGCAAAGCTCACCACCATTGTTAGTTCTCACACACTTAATCTTCCTACTAGTTTGATTCTCTACAAGGGCTTTAAATTCCTTGAATCGACTAAAGATTTGTGTCTTACTTTTAAGGAAATAAATCCATGTTCTCCTACTGTAATCATCTATGAAAGATACAAAAAATATAGACTTGGAGATTGAAGGAATTTTTACAGGACCAAATACATCAGAATGAATAAGGTCCAAAACATCAGAAGATTTGTGAGAACTAGTGTAAAACTGAACACAATTTTGTTTACCATAGACACAGTGTTCACAGAATTCAAACTTGAGATTGCAATCATTTAACCCCTCAATGAGATTTTTATTTTTCAGTGTTCTAAGACCCTTTTACCAATGTGACCAAATCTCATATGCCACAACATTGTATTTTCTACAAGAAGCTTACCTTCCAAAGTGTTTGCATTTCCATTAGAACCAATAACCAAAAAATTCTTCACTACTTGTTTAGATGGTGAGGATGAAGAACTATTACATAGAGGAATACATGCATCTAGTTGAAATAAGGTACCTCTCCTAGTACCCCTTGCAAGCACTATCGATCCTCTCATCATCTTACATCCTTCTTTCAAAAAAATAACTTGCACACCTACATCATTCAACATACTTACAGATAATAGGTTTCGTGCCAAACCTAGAATGTGCATAACTCCATTGATTCCCTTTACTAGTCCATCAGGAAATTTGATAGTGACCCTTCCACATCCAGCTATCTTTAGGTGAGAATCATCACCCAAGTACACCTTTCCACCATCAAACTCTTCATATTTTGAGAACCAATTTCGATGAGAGGTCATGTAAAAAGATGCACCCGAGTCAACCAACCACACATGATCAAATGCATGGGCTACCAAAGCTATGATGAATGCATCACCATCTTCTTGAGATCTTTTTGAAGTTGAATCTGAACCTTTCTTCTTCTTCTTCAGCTCTTTACAATCTTTACAGAAGTGTCTAGGTTTATCATAGTTCCAACATTTTTCCTTGGAATTATTGGAAGTCTTTGACTTCCCATGGGATTTGGATCTACCCTTATTGTTAGACTTATTGTCATTTTTCTTCCCTTTTTCTATGGATCTCCCATGACTAGCAAGGGCTTCTTTTTCCAAAATGGAAGCCTTTCTTCGCATCTCCTCTGATAGCAGCAAAGACACCACATCATCCATTTTGAAAGTGACTAACGTTCTTCTAAGAGCCATCACAAGATGGTCCCATGAATCTGGTAAAGAACACAAAAGTGTGTAGCAACAATCCTCCTCCTCTAACTTGACACCAGCTGATGTCAACTGTATAGCCAATAGATTAAATGCATTTAAATGATCCATTAAGGATCCACCTTCCTCCATTTGCAAAGAGTACAAATTCTTCCTCAGGAACAACTTGTTCACCAAAGATTTGGCCTGATACATGGCCCCAAGTCTGTCCCACAAACTATATGCAGTTTTCTCATCTAGAACATTCAAAAGAACTACATCGGTTAAACAGAGTCTTATGAGACCCTTAGCTTTATGGTCTTTGATATCTTTATCTACTTGAGCTATAGTTGCTAGTCTTGTAGCACTTGAAGTCACTTCCCATATGTCACAATCTTCCAACATGTCTTCCATCTTGAGTTTCCACAACTCAAAATTAGTGCCATTAAATTTCTCCACCTCCATTCTTTCATATGATGAACTCACCATCTCAATTTGCAAATAAGATTCAGGATGCTCTGCATAAGACTCTCACTCAACTTGAGATTAGCTCAAAAAAACCTACCCAACAACTAGGATCAAAAGTTGATTAGGCTCTGATACCACTTGTAAGGAAACTCGGGTGCAAAAATAGCATCCTACACTAATCTCTTATAGATTCAATATCATGTAAACAACAATATTTCAGCCAACCAAGCATAAAGAAAATAAATAGAGAAAGAAACACATAACACAAAGATTTTTCGGTGGGGAAAAACCTTTCGGTAAAACAATCCCACCCCTCTAGAACCTGCACAATGTATTATCTTCAACACAAGGTTACAATACACTTGCAATACAAGTTCAATAGCAACAATAGAAGACACCAGTAGCAACTCATAGTACCAACAATACACTTTCTCGCATCCCTTCTCTTCGCAACCCTAAAAATTCTTATTAGTTGAAGAGTGTACAATACTCAAATTTATTAGTTGCCACATGTCTTCACCTATCATTGAATCTTCCTGACATAGCTCTTATGTGTCATAGGAATCCATCATAGCCATTTTAGAAATGATCTCCTTATACACAATTCAAGATGCCAACACATCAACATTATTTGCAAGAAATACATTTTACAAAAAAAAAATAAGAATAGGAATTATCCAAGGTTGAGACACCTTATTCCTAATAGTTATGGTGTCATAGTCATACTTTGAAAAATGATCTCTTCATCAAGGCTCACATGTCCATACTATATAACTTCTTTTCCCTTTGATGAACTCAAGCTCAACATTGAGATCTACAGTGGTGTAGCATCTATGCTTGGCGACTAAAGAGTGTGAGTGGAAGGAGTGAAAATGTTGGTAAGGTTACTAGGGCTTGGATGACAACTTGCTCCTTCACCTTAGATGTCTTCTCTTCCATAATGACTTGACTTGCAACTCGATCTTGTGTTGTAGGTGCAAATAATTCTATCTAACCTATTTCTTATTGTTCTATAGTAGCAACTTGTGTTTCCACTGTGCTCTTCTCTATTGTATCACCCTTGGAAATTGTATCAACCTTGTTAGATGTAATTTATGTCATTTGAACCAAAGGTTGTACATTAGTGACTAGAGGGATGATAGAAGGTGGTTCTTGTGGATTCACCTTTTCCCTTGTAGTATTAGTTACTATCTTCTATAGTTTGTCCACACTGACCAGTATAGGATTATCGCAAAGTTTTGCTTGTAGTGTGGATTGATCTAGTATCTTCTTGAGATCTTCTTAAATAAGGGGATTAAATTTTTGTGCTATGACATCAAAAACATCCTTAATAGTTATTGTTTTAGTGTTCTCACTTGTGACATGTGGAGGACTAAAACTCAATAATTGTGTGTCTTGCACACTCTATTCTTCATGTTGCTCTTCCTCAGCTATTGCCTTGTCATCTATTTTTATTTATGCTCCTCCCTCAATTGTGTTTTCTTGATCATCTTCTTCATTATCCTTGACATGTATGGGTTCTTCCTCACCTTCGTTTGTTGTAGTTAACCCATATGTAAGTTTCCACATTTGAGTGGTCTTCTTAACTACATCTTCAATATTATTTTGTAAAATGCTAAAGGCTCTATATTTAGGTACAAACCTAATGGAATATTTCTTTATATCCTTAGTAATTTATACCTTGGTTAGTTTAGGCATCACTTGTACAAGTGAGGTTTCTCTAATTTATCTCTCCAAGTTCAGACAATAGTGCCATTTTTGCTCAACTCTATCATATAAAATCTTTGGCATTGCATTGGAAATCTCTATTGGGGTAGTCTTGAATTTTTCCATCATAGCATATATGGCTTCCTCCACTTGATTTTTCTCAACTTTTCCCAAATTATCAAAATCTACATGTGTAAATCCTAATAGATTTGCACTATTCTTAAGATTTTCACATAAATTTTATATGTCTAAAAGAGGATTATGATTCACCACCTTAAATTAGCTATTATCATCTAACTCTATTTTCTCTTCATTAGACTTTGCTTGTGTCACATACTTTCTTCTTGGCTTTTTTTCTACTAGACCTCCTTGCTCTACTAGTTTGGTGTTTTCTTTGGCCTTTTGAGCTATTGCTCATGTATTAGCTCTTGTAGTAACTGCAGTAGGTTTGGCTTGGCTTGATTTTATAGTTTTCTTAGCCCTTGCCACAAGTTGTGCCTTGGCCTTTCTCTTCTTTGTATCAATGGGTGTTGGTTCTTCCTTGGCTTCTTCTTCCTTAGCACCTTCAGCTACTCTTCTTCACCCATACCTTTAGTTAATGCAAGAGGTGCTTGTACTTGAATGTCTTCATCCTCTTCTTCCTCTTCTTTCTCTTGCTCAACACCCTCTCCAAACTTAGCTTTCAGCTTCTTCACTATCTTCTCCTTTTTCTTCATAGCACAGGCAGTCTTGAGTTCCATGGTAATTTTGGACTTTCCCATTTCATAGTTTCCAAATACCTTTGCAATTTTATCTATGTCTTCTACAAGTAACATAGTAATAGCTGCAAAGGCTTGATCCACATTTATTTCATAACCTAAGGGTCTCAACCATCTCACCCTTGGTGTAGCATCTTGTACAAAAGTATAGTCAGCATCCACTAGAAAAAATACATCATCATAATGTTTCTCTACTAGTGACACTAGTATTCTCAACCTCTTCTTCATTGACTACTTGAAGTCTTCAAAATAACTTTTCATTAAAGAATCAAAATTATCACCTAATTACTCAATAAATTCACCAATCTATACTGCCACTAATCTATTTGTTTTCCATCTCACAATGCCACATGAAGGGAATGTGTTCTGAACATAAAAGAATATCCATATCAATATAGAACCAAATTTATATTATACACTCTTTATCTTTCTGATTGCTCCAAGGTTCTCCATCAATTGTTACAATTATAGCTCTACTGGATCATATGTAGGATCTTTCTTAACAATTTTGTATCCCACATCCATAGCTATATGGGGCACAATTTTTAATCTACTAGATTTATATAACTTATGTAATGTAACCCTTATAGAAAAGCCTATAAGAGGATTAGTGATTGTGTCAATCATCATGCCTCTCTTGTTCTATAAAACTCTTGTGTTTTTCTCAATTACCTCCTTCGAATCACTTCTTAGTGTCTTAGGTTGATCTAGGGTTGGGTAACTAGTAACCCTATGGATTATCCTCTTAGTAATTTTGATAGCTCCATTGTCCAACCATAATGAACCATCATGAATTTGGCTAAGCACTATCCCAATCCATTCTGTATTGAATACATTCAAAAAATCTAGCGCTCATGTCAACCCTTTCCTCTTAACAATTTTGAATTCTTCTTTCAATACACCATTATCATAGAGTCTACCATGTGCCTCCCTAATCTCCATATCCCCAATGCTTCCTATCTTATAGTTATAGCATTTTCTTACATCTTGCACCTTTAAAATGTTTGATGCTATCATAGATAGTTCACCAAAAGGGTCTTTCTCGTAAGAAATGTCAAGAATAGCTTTGAAAATGGGTTGCTTGACCTCGTTACTCAATAATTGAACATTCAAAACTTACTTTACCTCTACATTCTTCAAACTTGATACCATAATGTGAAACTAAGGTTTACAATTTTTTTAAACTATGTAGCTTAGCTCTTGATAAATACCTTATGAGATCTAATGAAATGATGTAGAATCACTGCTAAAATACTTTGCTACTACTTTGAATGGATTTCTAGATTCTCTTCTACTCTCCTTTCTCAAATTTGAAATGATGTGAAGTGAGTTGAAAATCAATCAAATACCCTTTGAAAACCCTACAATAAATGTTGAGTGCTTACACAGCTGTAAGCTCAGCATCAACCAATTTTAGGTTCACTCGACATCAATTAACATTCCACTTACTTGGAAAACACTATGAGCTCGACATCAACTAGCCAGTCTGTTAGCTTGGCATCTTTTAGCATTTCACTTGACACACATAGAAAATATTTTATGCTAGGCAGTAACATGAAAAAATTAAATATTTTTCTTGAATTCCTAATAATATCTTTCATCTTTGTTCATGCTAATGTAATCCTTTTAGTACTAAATCATTTGGAAGTAATGTATGATATAGCCTTTAGTTTTTAGTCCCACATACCTCTTGATTTCCTAATTTGATGAGGTGTGATCACCTAACCCATTGGGTGAAGTGATCCATTCTCCATTTGATGTGCTGCAATCATCTTTCTTATTCCATGTCTTTTTCATTTTATTTCTAACATTTTCAACATCTACATTGCCTTTTCCTTTAGAAAATTCACAACTTTGTGCCTTTGACCTTGTTGGGTAATACTTACTAATGTGACTAGCCTTCAAATAGATAAAACATGTGGTTTGAGTCAACCACCTTTTGTAGTCACCTCTAATGTGTGTCCTAATACAATTCTTAGGAACATGTACATATTCTTCACAATAATGACAACTATATCTTGTTTTATAATCCCAGTTATAAGAGTTGTCATTGTTCCTTACCTTTGTTTGCCTATTTGATGACCAAATAGATTTGGATCTGCATTCAAAATCTCTATGTCCATACTTTTGATAGCTGTAGCAATATCCTTCAAATCTTTGTGTGTGCATGGTCTTGGTTCTACATTCATGTGCCTGATGACCTTGTTTGTTGCACTTTTGGTAGTGAACCATGCTCTTGTAATTGAAATAATAATTTGTTTTATTGGTCCTACACACATTAGCAGTATGCCCTTACCACAATTATGATAAGTAGGTTTGGAGTTCTTGCCTTTTTTGTTCCTTTCTTCAATACTTTTGGATGGCTCTCCTTCTTCAATGCTTGAATATCCCAGTCCAAATGTTTCATTATTAGATCTAGGGAATCTTAATAATTTCTTAAAGCATTTGATAGCCTCGTTTAGTTTTTTGAAAGTTTTAGCAAATTTCTTTTTCCTTTTTAAGGTCACTTTTCAATTGCTCCTTCTACAACTTCATTTTTTTTATCTCGATATCCTTGACATTTAGTTCATAGTTGGCATTCATCATTTGACTTAGAGTATCCAATTTCATGTTGGAAATCTTGGTTAGTTATGTTGACTTCTCTTCTAGTCTGTTGGCCAAAATTATTTTGTCTTCTTCAATCATTCTTTGTCTTTCATGTCTTTCTTCTTCTATTTAGTCACCTCACATAGTCGTATGGCTTGTGATTCTTGCTCTAACTTGAGATTTTTGATTTCCTTAGCTTGGTCCCTATTTTAATCCATTAGATCTACAACTGTTGCATCAAATTCATTGGAATATCCATCTACAAATAGCTTAGTAGTGTCTATCTCTTTGTATTATGTGTCATTCTCTACAATAGAAATTTCCTTCCTTCTCTTCAAGGATTTCTTTAGTTCATCTCTTGCTTCATTTAGTTGATTTAGAATGAGATTTATTTCAATCTCCTAATTCTCAATAGTCTTTCCCAACTTGTAGAATTCCATTTCAACATCTTTTCTCAAAGTTGCTAAGTTTCTCTTTTAGAGAAAAAAGCTTTGATACCAATTGTTGGAATTACAATAGGAAAGGTAAAATTTTCAGAAAGGGGGGGTAGGGGGGTGGGGTGTGAATCAGCAATTTAAACTTGGACCCATAAAACTTTCACCATACATCCATCTCATGCATTCAATGAGTAAACTGAAATAACATGTAAATCATATACATCTAAAACATGTAAGAAAGTAAAAATTCACACACATATAACACCAAATATGATTACCTAGAAAGCCTCCAAGTGAGAAGGTAAAACTGGGGTGGGGATGACACCCAAAAATCTTCACTACTGTAGTAATAAAGTGTATCCAATGAAGGTTACAATGTTTTGATCATGAGATATGATCTACCATGTGAAAGGTCTCCCCTGTTAAAGGCTTACAAAGACTATTAGGTCTCACCTTGTTAGAGGATTTCAACACCCTATTAGAAGTGTGCCTTGCTAAATGACTTTAACTCACAACTAAGTAAGCAAGCTATTAAAGGATTTCAATACAGCCTGTTAAGACTATTGTGTTAAGAGATTTTAACTAAAATCACCTATTAAAATTTCTCAGCTTTGATCCTATGGTTAGTACCTAATTTCTTGATAATATATCACCTCTAAACACTTGTCTTCTTGATCCTTCTTGATCAAATGTCTCTTTTTTGTATCATTTTCCTTTCCTTTGTTATGCTCTAACTGATTCTTTAATGTTGTCTCACTTCATAACTCCTTAGCCACCATGAATGCTATTTTTGCACATGCCAACTTCTCTCTTCACTCCTTCAACATTCATAGAAAGTTTAGAGTTTGTCCTCCTTAAGAAGACTTTGATGAATTAGGGTTAGGTATGAATCTATGGTTAAGATTCATCCATTTTTCAATATAATCCTTCACATTTTCTAATTGGCTGCATGTAATTGCATTAGGAATCCAACTTAAGATTTTTCCTTATCTCCAAAATATCGTAATTCATCCTTAAGTCAGCTCAAAAATGGTTTACATAGTTGTTTGTGCTATTACAAAAAAAATATGTCAAAATTGTGTCACTCGACACCTGAAGTCTCTGATGCTGAGCATACAGTAATCCTTCTATTATGACTCAACATCTGTATCACTCATCATCCACTATTTACTCAACTCATAAATCACTTGGCATACACTATCTTCTTGGCACTTGAGTGACTTAGCACATGAGTGGCTCAACATTCACTGTGAACTTAGCATGGTATATAGTATAAATGTTGTGCTCAACATGTACTACTTGTTTGGCATGAACTAAGTAAATATCTTAAGTGGGTTGACACTCACTTGTTAAAACCAATCTAAGATCAAAACTATCCACTAAATTTTTATATGTAAATTATTCATGTACTAAAATTAAGTCTGAATTAGTAGTTTTGTCTCCAATTAAGCATTTCAACAAGTTACCCAAACTTTTGTGTAGAACTTTAGTTTGTGCATCTATTTGTGGATAAAATGTAGAACTAAAATTAAGATCATTAATCAAATTCTTTTAGAGTGTTATTCAAAACTAACAAATAAACTTAGTATATATGTCTGATACAATAGTCCGAGTCAATCCATGTAATCTCACAATCTTTCTAAAAATATATTTTCTATGTGCATTATATCTAATGTCTTATTATAAGGTATGACATGTTTCATCTTTGAAAAAATTTCAACAACTAAAAAGATATGATCATTACCTCTTTGAGTTCTAGGTAATCCCAAAAAAAAGTCCATAATGACATTTTCCCAAGGTTTACAAGGAATGAGAAAAGAAGTATATAATCATACATTCTGATTAGTTGCCTTAGCTACTTGATGAATTTTGAAAATCTTAACCATTTTTTAAACATCCTTATATATCTATGGCCAAATGTGTCTCATAGAAATCATCTTCATTATCTTATCAATCCCAAAATGTCCTATAAGTCCACCACTATGTTTCTCCTTGATGGTATTTTCTCACATAGATGTCCTAGGTATTCACGACTGAATTTCTTTAAATAACATATCTTCCTGAATGAAATAATCAAATCTTTTATATTTCTCATTAGTCATGTGATCCTTAAAATATTTCTAAGTTTTTGCAAAATTAGGATCATTTTCATACAAGTTTGTCAAATCATCAAACCCAAGCACTTTAACTCTCATCTCTACCAACAAGCTTCTTCTTCTACTCAAAACATATACTACTCTATTTGACTATCCACTTCTATGTTTCAACACAAAATAATTTTTGTGCATGTGCTCAACCCACTTCATATGTCTTGTATACAACTTATTCTAATTTCCTAATCATTGCAATGCTTTATGATCAGTTTACAATACAATATTCTTAGGCATCAAGTAGTGTCTCCATTTCTACAAGGCTTGAATAATTGCATAGAACTCTTGATCATAGAATGAATATTTTCTCTTAGCATCATTTAATTTCTCATAATAGAAAGCTATAAGCTTACCTTATTGAATCAAAATAGCTCCAATTGCATTCCCACTAGTATCATAGTCAACTTGAAAGACTTTAATAAAATTAGGTAAAGAAAGGACATGAAATTATGCTAAGTTTTATTTTAATGTTTCATAAAAAAAAATATTTATGTTTCCATATGAATTCCTTTTTTCCATCTCTCATTGTCTCTATCATAGCATTACATACTAGGTTAAAATTTCTAATAAACTTTCTATAGAAACTTGTCAATCCATGAAATGATCTCTAGTACTCTCAAGTGCAGGCCACTAAAGAAAAGATTTCACTTTATCAAGATCTATCCTCAACCCATCAAAATATATAACAAACCAAGTTATACAATCTCCTCCTTCACAAAAGAACATTTCTTCAGATTTATCTATCGTTTTCCTACTTCAACCTCTAAAATAATTTTTTGATATGCATTAGGTATTCTTCTCAAATATTACTATAGATTAGTATGTCATCCAAATATATAATTGTATATTTACCCCTATAACTTCTTCAAAACTCCATTCATTAATCTCATAAGAGTACTAGGTGTGTTAGTTCAACCAAAAGGCATAACCAACCACTCATGCAAACCCTCATTTTCCTTAAAAGAAGTGTTTCATTAATCTCTTTCTCTAATTCTAACCTGATGATAACAACTCTTCAAATCAAGTTTTGTAAAATAATTTTATCTACTCAAAAAATCCATTACATAATCCATCATAGGTAGGGGAAATCTATACTTAATTGCTATTCTATTTATAGCTCTAGAATTAGTGCACATGCACTTTCTCCATTCTTTGTTCTTCTTAGGTTCCAATACAATATGTACCACACAAGGACTCAAACTTTAGTAACATACAAATTTTTCCAATGATAAAAATAGATTATTTTTACCTAGGATCAAGTCCTAAGTAATTACCCTAGACTATAAATTTATAAAATAGTTTTTTTCCGTAGAATTTATAACCATCAAATGATTGCATAGAGGAAAAGAGAATGATTCTACATCAAGCATGATTATCATGATAAATGCTACAAATAAAAGTAAATTATTCTAACTCATGTATAAAAATATTTTAAAATTATATTGTCAACACTTACAATCATTTGAATGAAAATGACATTTCTAATCTAAGCCATTTATATATTTGTAAAGAAAACTAGAAATGAAATCTATGTTAATAATTAATAGGGGCTAGATAAGAAATCAGATTTCATACCTATAATTGTAATATATTTTTTTGTGTTGATGAAGCCTTAGCTTTCTAAGAAGAAGAGAAGCATTGACTTAGGCTTAACCTCTAAACCATGGAGCTTATATAATCCCCACATATTCTTTAAGAAAGATAGGCATTCCCTACCCTAGGTCAGGCTTGAGGCACGATGCTCCACCCATCCAAGATTATCGAAGTTTAGAGAGCCCACTCAACATTAGGCAAGCATGTCTCTAATCAACCTTGGCCAAGGATTTAGATTTTCATCAAATACCTGATCACCATTGCTTAACTTGACAATAGAGTAAAATTGGACAATCATGAGCTAACTTGATTTTTAATAACCATCTTTAAAATTTAATGTTCATGTATGGAAATTTTTAACATTTTTTTCTTTCCTTTGTAGGAATCCTCTCCTCTTGACCTATTATCATTGGCTTCACTAGCATTGGGTGAATCCTTGAAGACTATCACATCATACTGAGATCTTGTCACATGTTTTATTTGGATGTTTTCCATAGTGAATACTAGCATGTATATTGGTATATCAAGATTTGAAATTAGAATTTTTTACAAAACTCTCATGAAGAAAGTAATTCGATTATAGAAGAAGAAATGTATGAGATCCCTTGCACATCGATCCTTAGAGATATACTTAATATCATGCTTTATGGATGTGTTTCTAATGTAGCTAAAAACATATTCTATTAGCCATGATGCTAAAATGGAAAACTTGGAATGAAGGAAAACTCATAACCTATACAAAATATGTCAATGGATGATTTGAAATCGGCTATGTTTGATACCACCACCATGAGGTTCTGACAACTCGATTGCTAGTGAAATATGTGAAAGAGAAAATTGAAAAAAATAGAAGGTGATCTACATTGTCATTTGGTCTGATGTTATGCACACAATAGAATACCCTCTTTATTCATCTGTGGCTATGGAGTCTTGTAGCTCCTAACTCGGTACCACAATGTTGGTTTCAAGATCAAAAATTTTTAAAAGATCATTGGTTTTTAAAAGGTAATCAATTTGAAAGATGAGCATCAAATTGAGATGGCTGACTCTAAACAAGAAGAATTATAAAGTTTATACTTTTCGAAGGTTTCTTATTTAAAAAAGTACATACATACATACATACATACATACATACATACATACATATACATATATATATATATATATATATATATATATATATATATATATATATATATATATATATATATATATATATATATATATATATATATATATATATATATATATATATATATATATATATATATATATATATATAATTGAAATATAATGTATCATCATGTTATTTTGTTATATCTATGATTTTACCTATATCTATACATACATCTATATGTGTGTGTGTTTTAGAGAATATATATGATTTATTTCTAACATCATATTCCCTCTATATACTAATAAGTATGATTATAAATATCATTAGGGTATCATGTTGACATCATACACACACACACACACACACACACATTTATCTAATAACTTATAATGATAACATTGTTGGTGTCTCTAAACAATAGAGAGGTAATTATTCTAAGAAAGACATATAGATGTTCACTAATTTTAAATGTTTCACCAAGTAGCTTGTGATTTTTTCAATGGTGTACTATATTGTGAAGTCATGAAATCCTCTATCAAGGTAGTTAGAGGTCATACCTAATGATCAGATGATGGACTAGGATAGTGCCCCATTCCTTGAATCACATTTAGCAATGCTTTCTCCCCTTCATTTGCTCCTACAACTAGCAGTGCAACATTTTCACAATAATAAAAAGTTCCTCCATTTAAATCAAATATTATGATATATTAACTAATAAATGTAGCAATGGATAACTAATCTTATCAATAAACAAGTAAACATGATAAATAGTTAATGATTTCTAATACACAAGATTATAACAAACCAATTTCACATGAAATAAACAGTTCACTATAATTTCCCTTTTTACATGATCATGACATTTGATAGTTTTTTAACTAATCATCACAACAACTATAAAATTATTTTAATTAGGTCAAAATTTTGGGATGTAACATGTTGGAAATCTGATTGAAAAGCTCATTGTTGAAGATCAAAGAGGGAGATTGTTGTTAAAAGAATGTTTTCAATCATTGTTTTGTCATTGATATCAAACTTGATATTTGTAGGAATGACATTTTCTTATAAGATCCTAGTACTATCATTTAGTTTATTGATGAAGAGGATTTGATCAACAAAATGTAACAAAAGCACCTAAGGGAAAGGTTGAGTTATGATGTTGTAATGAAATGCAAGGATTAGTTAAGACAATGGAAAAATGATGTATTGATAACATACTCAAGGATACAGAGGTTGGTCACACTTAGAAACATTTGAGGAAGAAGTTGTAACAAGATTGTTTGCAAAGCTTTAACTAAGATCATTAGTGGGTGCCAAGCAAGTTAGTTGAAGTCGAGTAACAAGAAATTCTAGTGTGTGCCAAGTGAAGATTAGGTGCCAAGCATCAGAAAATTCTTAGTTGATGCCGAGTAATCTTTAGGTGCCAAGCATCAAGAAAACACAATTGATGTCGAGTAACATAGTATGTGCCAAGAATTAGTATTTCAATGGTGTCGAGCTACTGCATTATTTCAAATGTTGAAGATTTTTCAAATCTAAGTAGACATAGTGGTTACATTGAATTTTGTGAATGAGTTGGAAGATAAGGATGATGAGTTGGTGGCACAAAATCCTATGTAAACTATTTTTGGGCAAATTCTAAAGGATTATTCAAGAAGTTTCTATAGGAAACAAAATATGGGTTAGATGCAATGAATCCTAGCTAATCCATACGAATTAAAATTAAAGAATGGAAGAATCAAGTAGGAAAAGGAACTCCAAGACATCTATTTAAGAAGTCATAGACCAAGAAGCAAAGAGCTACTAATACTACTACCTAGGAGATAGATACATTATGTTATTTGTAGATGACTATTCTAGGATGATGACTACTATGTTTTTAAAGAAAAAATCTAATGCATTTCAAATTTTAAGTGGTATTTGGCTAGAGTTGAGAAAAAATAGGAAAGAACCTGAAATGCCTAAGGTCAGACAGAGGAGGTGAGTTCACATCAAGAGAGTTTGAAATATTTTGCAATGACAAAAGTATCAAAAGGAAAACATCAGCACCAAGAACTCCACCACAAAATGGTATTGCTAAAAGAAAGAATAGATCAGTGATTAACTGTGCTAGAACCTTGATGATGGAGAAAAATGTTGCACTAAAGTACTAGAGAGAAGCTATAAGTACTACATTCTACACACTGAATAGAGTTCAAGTCAAGAAAGGTACAAATGCAACACCTTTTGAATTATGATATGTTCACTCACCCAATTTTAAACATTTCAAAGTATTTGGTTGTAAATGCTATATTCTAAAATATACTAGAAATGGAAAGTTTGATGCTAAAAGTGATGAAAGCATATTCCTTGGATACTCCACTAGAAGCAAAGCATATAAGTGTTTGAACATTAACATTAACAAAATTGTGGAGAGTGCAAATGTGAATTTTGAGATGCATGCAAAAGTTTAAGTTGATGAGTCCAAGAAAATAGAGGATTATAGATCCTTTGTATACTTCTATGAAGGAATGACTATAGAAGAAAATGTTGCAAATCAAGATGGGAATCAACAACAAATTTTAGCATTTGTTGAGTCTTAGCCTATGAATGTCGAGCTATACAATGTAGAAAATGCACATTTTGATTTTGAAAATAGTATACATGAAAAGAATGATGAAATGTTAGATGAAGAAGAAAAAAATGACACTAAAGCTGAAGGATCAAACAAGGAAAGAAGGACAGAACCCAAATTAGCCAAGTATGTGAGAAGACATCACCCTGCAGATCAAATCATTGGTGACAAGGATGCTAGACCAATAACAAGGAATAGGCTCAGGAATGAATCATATCTATTAAGCAACGTCGAACCTAAAATAGTGAAAGATGCACTACAAGATGATGACTGGTATAAAGCAATGGAAGAAGAGATAGATCAGATTGAGAAGAACAAAATATGGTCTCTTGTTCCTAGACCAGTTGATAAGAATGTGATTGGTACCAAATGGGTGTTTAGAAACAAACTTGATGAGAATGGTGAGATAACAAGAAACAAAGCTAGACTAGTTTGCAAAGGCTATGTACAACAAGAAGAATTTGATTATGGAGAAACATTTTCCCCTGTTGCAAGAATGGAAGGAGTAAGAACATTACTTGCCTATGCTGCATATAAAGGTTTCAAAGTGTACCAAATGGATGTGAAGTCTACTTTTCTAAATGGTATACTAGAAGAAGAAGTCTACATAGAACAACCCAAGGGATTTTTAGATAAGAAGAATAAGGACATGGTCTGCAAATTGCACAAGGCACTTTATGGATTGAAGCAAGCACCTAGAGCATGGTATGAGAAGTTGCATAAATATCTTGGTGAAGATAGGATTTGAGAGAATGGATGACAACAACTTGTAAATCAAAGCTGAAAAAGGTAAAGACATTTTGATATCAAAAATCTTTGTTGATGATATAATATTTGGAGGTAAACATGTTCTCTATAAAGATTTTGCTGATCAAATGAAGCATGAATTTGAGATGTCAATATCTGGAGAAATCAAATTCTTTGCTGGACTACAAGTACATCAATTGAAACATGGAATATTTGTGACCCAATCCAAATACATCAAGGAGGTACTCAAAAAATTTGGGTTAGAAGACTCAAAACTAGTCAGCATACCAATGGCAACAAGCCACAAGCTATCCATGAATGATGAATCTGTTGAAGTGAATCAGACATTGTATAGGTCAATGATTGGAAAACTAAAATATGTTGTACATAGTAGACCAAATATTGCATTAGTTTTTGGAATAGTGGCAAGATTTTCTACAAATCCAAGAGAAAATCAGTTAATGGTAGTAAATAGAATATTGAGATACCTGAAAGGAACTGATGACTTTGGTTTGTACTACAAAAGGAGTGAAATTTTTGAACTAAGAGCCTACACTAATGCAAATTGGGGAGGTAACATTGATGAGTAAAAAAGAACTAGTGGAGGAGCACTTTTCTTAGGAAAAAGGTTGATTACATGGACTAGCAAAAAGCAAAGTTGCACCTCACAGTCCACTGCTAAAGCTGAATATGTTGTCGCTGCTATAAAATGCACCAATATTGTATGGATCAAACATTTACCACAAGGTATGAAGGAAGAGTTAAATGAGCCTATGATACCTTATTGTGATAATACAAGTGCTATTAACATATCAAAGAATCTTATAATGCATGCTAAAACCAAGCATATTGCAATCAAGTATCACTAAGTGTAATAAGCCCAACAGGTTATAACTCCTTCAAACACCAAAAATCTTTATACTTCAGTTGTTTGACATTTTGTCAAACACTTTGCAAGCAAGCTCTAATACCACTGTAATGACCCTCCTCAAATCTGCCCTCAAAAAATGCTGATGAAAGCTCAAGGAATTTCATCAAACAATTCACATGCAAGGGACGTATGACTGATATAGTATTTCAGCTAGCTTCAAATGACTTTTTCTTCAATTTGCATCAATGAGAATCTTGTGCTAGAAGACTACAATGGACTACACAATGACCTAACATGAGTGTGCTACTAATTTTGACAATATTCAGTGCATATATATGATCTAAGCATGAAAAATAAACACCTATAGCCAACTGGCATTTTTACAAACAGTTGGTATGCAAACTAACTAGCTGATAAATAATGATATTAAATTGCTTAAATGGCACCAATAGCTATTATCTTCTTAATTGCAATGAAAATTACAATGATCATGAAATATGGCCAAGACTTTGACATTTACATGGATTACAAAATGATAATGCTGGTATAATGCACACTTACAGCTGAAAGCTTATAACACCCTAAAAAACAATACTAACAAAGAACCTGGTTGTAGATGGCTGTAATAATTTTCTTCTATGCTGCCCCTTCTACTTTTCTTTTTTCGAACTGCTTTTTCGGCCTCCTTTTTCATACCCGCTTTTTCAGCCTGCTTTTTCGATTCCACTTTTTTCGGACAGCTTTTTCGTACCTGCTTTTTTCAGCCTACTTTTTTGGTTCCACTTTTTCGGACTGCTACTATGTTGAATCTCAAGACCATATCTTTCAATGGTGTCAATATTTCCAGCTTGAAGGGATTTTGTCCTCCAAACTATTGAGACATAATCTCCAGCAAATTTCCCAATTTTTTTGATATTTTCAAGCATGCTTAAAAGAAGCTCTTTCATTTCTTTTATAGTGTTCTCACAAGAGCTCCATCCTTCGTTTTCTCAATCTGGGATAAAAAATAACTCCTTTTATGTAACTTATGTCTCCAATGTGTTATAAAATAAAGGGGACTCTTTTAATTTAAATATTTCCCACAAACTATAGTCTATGCATTAATAAAGTTAAATATTTAAATTTAACTTTATAAAATAGCTTTATCAATGCAAAAAAAATCTTATCAATGATAAACACGTCTTCTTGCCAATTTTAAACAATTACCATTGACATACCACTGCCACTGGATGTTCACCCATGCCCAAGATGACTTACTATAAATAGTAAGTATGCCCAAAGTTGCCTCAAAACCCCTCAAAAAGACCTGCAACTGAAACTATTTAGGCCAAATGGCCTCTAAGCCCCTTTAATGTTCTGGTTAGCCTACAAGACCATGGGGAAATAGGCTAACAACAACATCATGCTATGAATGCTAAAAGGGGGACATTACAGTCCGCCCTTCCCAAAATTGCTTGTCCCAAGCAATGGTCGAACAACAACCCAATCAATCCACCTGGATCCCAAATGTAGTCATGAACTATATTGCTGTCAGTTAACATAGGCTTCTGCAACAACCTATGAAAATTAACCAAGAGAAATCCATAAATGAATCGTGAATCACAGTGCAACTGAACTCCAAATCCACTACCACCACAATCAGGAACCCACGAGGCACAAACTCTCAAAATATTAGACCCCAAGTAGAGTAGATCACCCAAACTATCAACATAATAAACACCATCCACACAACCTACCGTGTTATGTGGAATGCACACTCCAACTCTACAACAATAGTGACCACTCCCACATGAAACTGCACCAAATACAGAGAATCCACACACTGTACATCTGCTGCAGTTAACACAACTCTGCAGATTACTAGCCACTGTCTCATAACCATAACACCCATGCATTGTTGATGGTGAATAGTCATTACATGGTAGATAGCAAAAATGAGAGCCCAGTCCAAACCTGTCTGCCATCAACTCCTCAACAGATGGATCAAAAGCAAACTGAAGAACATATCCTTTAGTATAATGCTAGTAAAAAGAACCAATCTCAGTCAAAGACTCATCTTGTAGACATGATATGACCAACTGTGACTGATCATCAGCTAAGTTAGAGGATGATATAGCCAAGAGTGCAGAATCAACAACAACATCACTAGTCTCTGTGCCCTCCAAGTCAAACATATCACAATGCTCAGCTGCAATGCCCAACTCAGTTGAACTTGCCTCCAGTAGAAATGGACCAAATATGCCAAGAGTAGTGTTGTGGATAGATATATCCTCATCTCCACTACCTCTATCAACCTCGACCATGGACATTCGTGAATCACCAGACACCATGGTCTGTGATTGTATAGAATCTGGTAAAGATTGAAGTCGCTCTAACTCCATGGTCACTTTAGCCAAATGAAACTGTGACTCCTCGAAAGCCAACTGTGTACTCTCAAGAATCTCAGAAGTCACCTTGAGCTGTTGAGTAAGCTCACTCACCTCATCTTCCTTGGCCAATAATGCATCGTATGTTGTACTCCCCCACTCCATAAGATAATCTTTGTCGGCTACTAACTACATATAATTTTGTCTCAGAATCTAGATAGCCTCCCATAAAGAGTGGATCTCTATCAAGGAAATATAATTGCCTCCCTGCTCATCACTAGTAGGAGAACCCCATCCATAAACTACTAACAATTGACGAGCAGCATCGAAATGCTCGCAAGCGATAGAAATGTCTCACTCGCCAACTCTCAGCTAACTAGACACATGATTGTGCCGACTAGTCAAACTCCTATACTTTATCCTTGGTACACTGTCCAAAGGAGTAACCTCAGAATAAATATCATCTATAATACTCAGATCCTGGGACTCTTTTGTAAACTCTGTCATATCTGAGAGATCATCAACCCATTCCAACAAGAATGGTCGACTGGATAAATGAACAATGCCCAACACAGGTGTGTAAAAACTAATTCCAGCATCAAACAAGTTGCTGGCATGGATGAGAACTACACCTGGAAAACTACTAATCAAGTCCATGATGGTGCAATAGATACTATTACCAAGGAATGATAGATATCTCTGGTCAAAATGATCCCAAGTACTAAGATAAGGATCCCAACGTCTAATCCATGAACGAAAACTAGTTGGCAATTCAAGTAAACTTCTCACCAGAGTAATGTGAACAATACCAACTGACTTCACGTACCTATCTACAATCTTTGAATCTAGAGTATGAATGCTAGACATACTCATATCATCATCATGTGACCCGACTGTAAAAGAAAACTGAGTCCCTGCTATACACACTAACTTTCGAACTGAACTCACCTCAAGACAAAGCTCGTCCACATGTCTCTCAGAACCTTGGAGAGCCAACCGAGTACACACCAAGGAATTTCGAGTATCCTCCAGCTCATGAAAAAGCCATTCAACCTCCTTCTCCTCCTTCTTCACTACATCTTCCTTGATCTATTGTAAGTCGTCACAAGAACCTGTTGTGACTCCTTTTTTTCTCTCCTGCAGTTGAATCATCCAAATGTGATTCTCAATCAATCTATGTATCCTGTCATGATGAGATAAAGCCATGACAATATCCTTTTCCCTTGTCTTTAGCTGGCTTGCCAAACCAAGTGAAGAGCTACTAGCCTCTATCTCATGTGAAGAAGCATTCAACTGTGCTTGATACTCATTTTCTGCAAAGTCCTGAATGCTCACTTTCTGATCAACTGTACTATCCTCAAACATGACAATATCCTTAACTACTATAACTTCATCCAACCCAACTATACTGGAATCACTATTTGTGTCAATCATGCAATCTGGTGTGCCTATGATATCACCTTCTGATGCAAGTAGCTCAACCTGCACAACATCTAAAACCCCTTCTGCCTATGAAGATGATGTAGATAAACCACTACTTGAAGATGTGCTAAAGTCTCCCTGTATCGAATATGCATGTCTGTTAAACTCCTCATACAAGTTTTTTCCTATCATAGGGAAAGTATGATCCTTAGGCCTATCAAAGTGTTCAATCAGTCTCTCCATAAACTCCGCATATGAGGTAATGTGTGCATGACCCATAATGACCATACCATGATTCCACCACTTGTGTGCTAACCCATCCAGGTGAATTGCTACATACTTAATAGCTTCTTCCTCGGGCATAAGGTTCAATTGTAAGTATGTGTCAAGCTTTTGAACCCAAGCTCTTGTTGTAGACTTCCTCGAGCCATCATAATATGGTAACTGAAGTTTCCCTACTTTCTTTTGTAGCTCATAGCTCTGGTTCTTGTCATGTCCACATGGCATATGTTTCATCTGCACATCTATATACTCCCTAAAGGTGATTGCAACAATAAAATTTGGACCTCCAGCTTCCCAATCTCTCTTCAGTTGGTCTTGTATATCAATGATCTAGGGCTCTGGTACAGGCTGCTCTGGAGCTCTAGGAGGAAATGTGGGAATAATGGGCCTCAAACTCACCATCCTAGTTTGTTGGGGTGCATGACCAAAATTGTTCTCAACTTTTTTGCATCCATTATGTGTCCCATCCTGATTATTACCACTCTGGTTATTACCATTCTGATTATTTCCTCCACCCACATTACCATTCAACCCCATTTGATGAGCCATCATCTGCATCATAAGCTCCAATCTCTGACTCTGTTCCTGTGCTCTCTGCTTTGCTGATTTTTGTCCCTGTGCTAAGGTGTCTAATAATTGTAAGAATCATTCATTTCCTTGATCTAGACTGACATTCCCGCCTCTGCTTAATCCTGTATTCTTGTCATCTTGGTCACCCATATTGATGTCTTGATCAAAGAATACCTCCTTTGTGTCTGTATGACTGGATTCTATGTCCACCTACACGAATGAACTAGACTTATTCGCTCTATAGGTCTGAAATCCTATTTTGTCTTTCTCTGGTATTGCAAAAATTATAAGGCCCCTATCGCATGCTCAAACATAAATGCTCTGATTTTAGTGTTTTGACATTTCGTCAAACACTTTCCCCTCTATCTGGCTATTCCAAATTTCCTATAAGACCTCCACAAGATGGCAAGACTTATAGCTCTAATACCACTATAATAACCCCAACAGGCTATAACTCCTTCAAACACCAAAAATCTTTATACTTCAGTTGTTTGACATTTCATCAAACACTTTGCAAGCAAGCTCTGATACCACTGTAATGACCCTCCTCAAATCTGCCCTCAAAAAATGCTGATGAAAGCTTAAGGGATTTCATCAAACAATTCACATGTAAGGGATGTATGACTGATATAGTATTTCAGCTAGCTTCAAATGACTTTTTCTTCAATTTGCATCAATGAGAATCTTGTGCTAGAAGACTACAATGGACTACACAATGACCTAACATGAGTGTGCTACTAATTTTGACAATATTCAATGCATATATATGATCTAAGCATGAGAAATGAACACCTACAGCCAACTGGCATTTTTAAAAACAATTGGTATGCAAACTAACTAGCTGATAAATAATGATATTAAATTGCTTAAATGGCACCAGCAACTATTATCTTCTTAATTGCAATGAAAATTAAAATGATCATGAAATATGGCCAAGACTTGGCATTTACATGGATTACAAAATGATAATGCTGGTATAATGCACACTTACAACTGAAAGCTTATAACACCCTAAAAAACAATACTAACAAAAAACTTGGTTGTAGATGGCTGTAATAATTTTCTTCTATGCTGCCCCTTCTAACTTTTCTTTTTTTGAATTTCTTTTTCGGCCTCCTTTTTCGGTTCTGCTTTTTTCGGACAGCTTTTTCGTACCTTCCTTTTTTACCCTACTTTTTCGATTTCGCTTTTTCAGACTGCTACTATGTTGAATCTCAAGACCATATCTTTCAATGGCATCAAGATTTCCAGCTTGAAGGGATTTCATCCTCCAAACTATTGAGACATAATCTCCAGCAAATTTCCCAATTTCTTTAATTTCCCAAAGAGGGAGATTGTTGAAAATTTGATTGAAAAGCTCATTTTTGAAGCTCAAAGAGGGAGATTGTTGTTAAAGAATGTTTTCAATCATTATTTTATCATTGATGTCATACCTACTATTTGTAGGAATGACATTTGCTTATAAGATCCAAGTACTATCACTTAGTTGATTGATGAAGAGGATTTGATCAACAAGATGTAACAAAAGCACCTAAGAGAAAGGTTGAGTTATGATGTTGTAAAGAAGTGCAAGGATCAACTAAGACAATGGTCAAATGATGTATGGATAACATACTCAAGGATATAGAGGTTGGTTACACTTAGAAACATTGGAGGAAGAAGTTGTAACAAGGTTGTCTACAAAGCTTTAACTAAGAGCATTAGTGGGTGTTGAGTAAATTCCCAATAGGAGTTGAGTAACAAAAAATTCTAGTGTGTGTTGAGTGATCTTCAAGTCCTAAGTGAAGATCAGGTGTCGAGCATCAAAAAATTCTTAGTTGGTGCTGAGTAATCTTCAGGTGCCAAGCATCAGGAAAACACAGTTGATGCTGAGTAACACAGTATGTGTTGAGCATCAGTATTTCAATGGTGCCAAGCTATTGCATTATTTCAAATGATGAAGATTCACTAAATCCAAGTCAACATAGTGTTACATTGAGTTTTTTGAACGAGTTGGAAGATAAGGATGATGAGCTGGTGGCACCGAATCCTATGTAAACTATTTTTCGGCTAATTCTAAAGGATTCTTCAAGAAGTTTCTAGAGGAAATAAAATATGGGTTAGATGCAATGAATCCTACCTAATCTATACAAATTGAAATTAAATAATGGAAGAATCAAGAAAGAAAAAGAACTCCAAGAATTATATTTAAGAAGTCATAGACCAAGAAGAAAAGAGCTACTGATACTATTATTGATGAAGAGCCAAATCTGCAAAGTAGTTAGAAGGGTGTCAAGGAGGCGACATCTAGGAGAAGGAAGAGCACAAAGGCTCTACTTCTACAAGTGGTCATGAAGAGATGATTACACTAGTACATTGAGCATGAAGACTCAAGGAGACTAAGCTTGAAAGATCGAAAAGCTATCAAAGTTGCAGAGATTGAAGGCCAGGCAAGGGTATGAGCTGAAAAGTGATTTGAGATCTACAAGATAAGTTGTATGTTGTAGTCAAGTCAAAGATTTTCCAATACTCTCTAGCAATTGTATTAGATCTAAAAATCATATGGACTTAGGTTGGTTTAATAGCCATTTTTAAATCCTTTAATAGGGTGACATTCCAAGTGAATGTTCTAAAGTCCTCTAACCAGGTCCACTTTTAATAGGGTGGTTAAATCCTCTAACAAGGTCACATTTGACATTGGGTTGTAAGTCTTTAAAAAGGCAGGCCTTTCATAGGGCATCACTTCAAAAGAGTGAGAATTGAGTAGCATGTTACTAGTGGTTTTTTCCCAAATTGGGTTTCTATGTAAATCACTGTGTTATGTGTTGATTTCTTATGTGTTATGCTTGCATGTTGATTTAGAGTAACTTGTTGATTAGTAAAGTTAAAGCTTGGATGAATGAATGGTTGAATGGGCTCACTATACTTAGTGAAAAGTTTGAATAGGACATTTGGACCTTGAATAACTAATTCAACCACCACCCCCCTCCCCCCCCCCCCCCCCCCCCTTATGTTTTCATCATCTTGATGAAATTTTACAAATTAAATTTAAAAAAGGTTCTTATGTAATTACAAAATGTTTTAATCACAACAAAAAAAAGTATGTTTATGCACTAGGCCTGGAGAAATGATGGTAAAATTTCTAGAAAATCTCATCATAGTCTTCCTAAGTAGCATTTACTTTAGTATACTAGTCCCAGTGGACCTTGCATTGGGTTTTGTCTTAATTTTGTAAGTTAATTGTACATACCTTGAGTATTCTAAGTGGATTTATTTCCACCACCCCTAGGTCTCATACCTTTAAAAGATTCCAATCAATTATATAATCATGATGAGTGATATATTTCTTAAGATGTGACACATGCAAGACATCGTGCATCTTAGCAAGGGTTGGAGGTAGTGTGATTTTGTAGGCTATTAGGTTTACAACTTATAGCACCTCAAAGGGTCCCACATATCTTGGGGCCAATTTGGCATTCTTTCCAAACTTAATGGTACCCTTTTTAGGTTTAACCTTTAATAGGACCTTTTCTCCCACTAATAATTGTCTAAGTATTCTTTTTGTATCTGCATAACTTTTCAATCTATCATTTTCTTCTTTTAGCCTCTAACGGACTTAAGTTACTTGTTCTTCCATCTCCTTTAGCATTTTTGGCCCAAGGGTAAGTATGTCTTCAATACGATTCTAGCTTACAAGGGTTCTGCATTTATGACTATATAGGGCCTCAAAGAGTGTCATTTTGATAGTGGATTGATAGGACTTATTATAAGAAAATTCTACTAAGGTTAGATACATCTCCTATTCATAATGTAGATCCATGCAATAGACTCTCAAAAGGTCCTCCAAAACCTGGTCTATTCTTTTTGTCTAGCCATCAGTTTTCAGATGATGAGTAAAACTAATATTTAGTTTGGTTCCAAAGGCTAAGAATAATGTTTTCAAAAATTAGGATGTTATGGTGGCATCCTTGTTAGATATAATCTTAATTTGGAGTTTCATGGAATCTAAAAATTTCTTGCACAAACTTGTGAGCAATTTCTCATGCTTTATCAGTCAAATTATTAGGTATAAAGTGAGCTACTTTGGTTAATCTCTCTACTACTAATAGGATGTTATTGTGTCTATTCTAGGTCATGGGTAAACCTTGTGTGAAATCCATAGTGATTATCTATCATTTCCATTCAAGTACCTTGTTTGGGTGTAGGAGGTCAGCTGGGTAGTGATGCTTCACCTTGACTCTTTGACACTCAAGGCACCCAGCCACATAATTTGTTATTTCTCTTTTCATTCCCTTCTAAATATACAATGGTTTTATATCTTCCATCATCTTTTTCACTCTAGGGTGTCTATAATAAGGGCTTGTGTGGAATTCTTCTAAAATCATTCTTTATATTTCCAAAACTTCAAGTATGTACATCTTGCCTCTGTATCTCAATAACACACCCTCTTTCAATCTATAATATTTCTATCAAGGATCCTATGGGTCTATGAGAAGGTTGTTTCTAATCTTAGTATAGAAATTATCTTGTGTTAGATACTACAATACTTGATCCTTTAATCTAATATTTATGATGGCCATGAGGACATGTGCCCTCACCGGCTTTAGGAATCTACTATCTTATTCTCCTTGCCCTTAATGTAGTTAGTTTCAAAATCATAATCTGCTAGAAATTCCAACCATTCCCTTTGTTTAGCATTAAGTTTGGGTTGAACGAAAATATACTTCAAGTTGTGGTGATCTAATCGAAGTTCAAAATTTTTCCCTATAAGATAATGTATACACATTTGGAGGGCATGCACAATGGTAGATAATTATAAATCATGTGGTACATAGTTTTGTTCATAATTTTTTAGCTTCTTTGACTCATATGCAACAAATTGATCCTTTTAAATCAGTACACCTCCTAATCCTTCCCTAGATGCATTAGTTATAACCACAAATTCCTTTTGGGGATCTAGTACTCTAAGTATTGGTGCAGTAGTTAACTTATCCTTCAGGTACTCAAAGGTTGTTTGACATTTTTCAGTCCAAATGAATTTCTTCCCTTTTCTTTAAAGAGGTGATAGGGTAGGATATCCTAGAAAAATATGTAATAAAATTTCTATAAAATCCTACTAAACCCATGAAACTCTTGACCTCTATCACATTCCTAGGTATAGGCCATTCTCTGATTGCTTTAATCTTTGTATAGTCTATGGCTAACCTTTGAGATGATATAATGTGTCCTGAGTACTAGATCTCATTTTGATAAAAAGTGCAATTAGACAGATTCTTCTATAATTAATGTTTTTTGTAACCTCTATAGAACTATCTCCAAATGCACTTAATATTCTATTTTGCTTTGTGAGTAGATCAGAATGTCATCAACAAATACTAGTACAAATTTATCAAAATAGTCTTGAAAAATGATATTCATTAGGTTCATGAAGGCTTCTAGAGAATTAGTTATCCCAAAGGGTAGTACAATAAATTTATAATGTCCATATCTAGTTCTAAACTCAATCTTGTGAATGTCTTCATCTTTGATGTGGAGCTAATGATATCCTAACCTTAGGTCAATTTTTGATAATATAGTAGCACCTATCATTTGATCTAATAGATTATCAATTCTAGGAAGTAGGTATTGATTCTTAATGATGACCTTGTTAAGCATCCTATATTTTATGCATGATCTCATAGTTCTATCATTTTTCCTAACAAACAACACCAAGGCTCCCCAGGTGAGATACTGGGTCGAATAAGTTTCTTATCTAGCATAAGTTGCAACTATATTTACAATTTTATTAACTCTATGGTGGTCATTCAACAAGGATCTCAGGATATAGGTTCTACCCTAGGTACCAAGTCTATAGTAAAATCAAACACTCTAAATGAGGGTAGGGTAGTCATGGAAGTTCTTCTAGAAACACATCTTGAAATTTCTTGAGATATGGATACTTATCCTCAAATGATTTTTCCGATTTCTCCCTTATTTATCCATCTTCCAGATCATTTTTTTTCTTTCTTGAGTCCTGAATATTAATTGCAAAAATATCTCATCCTTTTCTTCCACATCTTTTGAGTTGTATGAAAAATATATGGTGTAGTTTGATTTTATGTAAAACTCCTATGATACTTATAGGATTTCCTTGATCATCCAAAAATTCTACTATCTTGGTGAGACAATTGACCTTGGCCTTGTGTTCACTAAGATAATTGATGCCTATGATGATGTCATAGGACCCAAGAGGTTCTACATACAGATTCAATTTTGTAGAGAAATATGGAAAGTCAGCCCAAGCTTCAAATAGACACTGTTATACCTTAGCCCTTGACTAGTTTTCATATTCAACTATCCATGGTTATACCATGTAACTAGACCTCTTTGGAAATCTACTTAACATCTTCAAGGATATAAAATATTATGAGGCTCTAATATCTATCAATATAGAATTAGGGTTTCAATAAATCTTACCCAAAGTTTCAATTGGACCTATTTGTTGTTTTTTCTATCAATTGTCTAATGTTGCATGAATCCTCTATTAATAAACATGTTTTTTTGGAGGTAGTGGAGGTCGAGGTGGTTGGTTGGTGTTCAACTTAGCAAGGCATTTGTTGGTGCAATGATCCCCACCACAACTGTAACATCCTTCTTATGGTCCTTTCTTTTCATTTCCTTTACTATTCCCATTTGTATTGGAATTACCTTTGAATTATTTATTACCATTTCCTCTCAGCTATGGTTTATAGGGTTTGAAGTTCCTAAATTATTTTTTGTAGGATCCTAAATCTGCTCCCTCTGAGTTCCAATTAGTATTCCTTTTGTTATCCTAGATAAAATCATCTCCTTTTGCTTTATTTTCCTAAAAAACAACTTTTTCTAGGGCTTCTTCCATGGTTTGAGGGGTAAGAACATCTACTATTCCTTTGATCCTATTATTTAATCCCATTATAAACTTTCTAAATTTTAAGTTCTTGTCTTCCTAATATGAAGGTACATATTTCAACGAGATAATGAATTTTTCCTAGTATTTGTGTACAGACATATCCCCTTGCCTAAGGTTCTAGAAGTCCACCAAATTCTATTCGTACAAGATTTGGGGTAACCATCACTTCTTAAATATTGTTACAAACTTACCATAGGTAATTTTAGTTATCTTAATATTTAGTTCCACTTTGGTGTTTCCCCACCAAGTAGTTGATTCACCTAAAAAATGATATATCCCCATAACTACCTTTGAGGTTTCATAGAAATTCCTAATCTTAAGATATTGTTCCATTTCTATTAGCTAGGCTTATGCATCCTCTCTAGATTCCAAACCAGATAACTTAGGAGGTTTGATCTTTTTGGTATCTAAGGATAATTCATTAACTATTTCAAGTTTTTTTTTACTCTTAGTTTATGTGAGTGAGGCTTAGCATTTATTTCATTGTGTTCAAAATTTTCAAGTTTAGTTCTAGGAGGAGATGTGGATTACATTTCCTCTTGACCTTTCCCTATCTAGGCTACCAAATCATTTATTTTATTTTCTATATTTTCTAGCTCTCTTTGGGTGTCTTGCAAAACCTGAAGTAGTAGATTTAAGGTAAAGGTTGAATTATTCTCATTATTCATTTCATTGTCTATGAAATTCCCATTATTGTTCATGTTTCCAATTTAACTATCCTGAAAGTAAATACAAGGTTTGACTAAATTTCCTACTCATGGTTTCTCCTTTTTTTTTTGAGAAAGAGAAGAAAAATAAAATAAAACACAAGAATAGATAGGAGTTCAGATAATTTCTTATTTATATTCTTAATTTCTTAGCTACATTTGTAGTAGATTTTATTTACAAAATTCACTCTTCTAAGGGTATTACAATGAAATACAAATTTTGTCATTCCAATGTCCTATTCTGAGGTTTCTTGTTTAATTTCAGTTCTATGCACATCCTGCACCATCCAAGTTTTATGAAAGAGCATAAGGGGGTTAGCCTGGGAGTAATTCCATGCTTTGTGAGTTTGTCCCTATAAGTTTCCTTCTTGGTAGGAGTCCATCTGACCCTTTCCTTCTTCATTTTTTTTAGTGCTTGTGTTAAGTTTTTATTGTCTTGGGGCATGAAACAATAGGAATAGTAATATTTTTGGTATGTTCTTAATCAAGTAGAAAAATATGGGATGCATAATTTCTTGTGAGGATTCTTCTGTGTGTACATATTGCTACATTTAGATCTTTAAAAAATCAAGTTACTAATTTGCTAAATGATGAGCCCAAGGTTCAATGTTGAACCCAGTGCTCCAATGCCATATGTAACATACAAATTTTCCCAATGTTAAAAATAGATTATTTTTACCTAAGATCAAGTCCTAAGTAATTACACTAGATTATAAATGTATAAAACACTTTTTTCCCCTAGAATTTATAACTATTAAATGATCAGATAGAGGAAAAGAGTATGATTCTACATCAAGCATGATTATCATGATAAATGCTACAGCTAAAAGTAATGTATTCTAACTCATGTATAAAAAAAATTGAAAATAATATTCTCAAAATTTATAATCATTTGAATAAAAATGATGATTCTAATCTAAGCCATTTATATGATTGAAAATAAAACTAGAAATGAAATCTATGTTGATAATTAATAGGGGCTAGATAAGAAATCAGATTTCATACATGTAATTGTAATATCTGTTGTTGTATTAATCAAGCCTTAGCTTTAGGATAAGAGGAAAAGCATTGAATTAGGCTTAACCTACCATGGAACTTATTTAATCCCCACACAATTTTTAAGAAATAAATGCCCTTTGTACGCTAGGTTAGGCTTGAGGCACTACAATCCAACCATCTAAGCTTACCAGTGTTTAGAGTGTCTACTCAACAATTGGCAAGCATACCTATATAGCTAGCACCATCAACATCTTGTGATAAAAATAGGAAAGCATGCCTCTAATCAACCTTGTCCAAGGATTTAGATGGGCATCATATACCCAAACTCCATTTCTTGACTTGAAAATAGAGTAAAATTGGACAATCATGAGTTGACTTGATTTTTAATAACCATCTTTAAAATTTAATGTTCATGTATGGAAGTTTTGTTTGTGTTGTTTCTTTCCTTTACATGAATCCTCTCCTCTCCACCCACTATTATTGGCTTCACTAACCTTGGATGAGTCCTCGGAGACTATCACATCATATTGTGATCCCATCACATGTTTTCTTTGAACAATTTCCATAGCTAGTATATGAGTACTAGAATGTATATCAGTATATCATGTTTTGAAATCAAAATTTGTTATAGAACTCTCATAAAGGAAGTAATTTAGTTACAAAAGAAGAAATGTATGGGATCCCTTGCATATCATTCCTTAGAGATATACTTAATATCATGCTTGATGGAGGTGTTTCTAATACAGATGAAATTAGATTCTATTAGCCATGACGCTAAAATATAAAACTTAGAATGGAAGGAAATTCATAACCTTGACAAAATATGTCAATGAGCAATTTGAAATCATCTCTATTTGATACCACCACTGTGAGGTCTTGATGGCTCAATTTCTAGTGAAATATGAGAGAGAAAATTGAAAGAATAGAAGGTAATTTGTAGTGTTAGTTGGTCTGATGTTATGTGCACAATGTAATACCTTCTTTATTCATGTGCAACCATGGAGTCTTGTAGCTCCTAACTTGGTACCACAATGTTAGTTTCAAGATCAACATTTTTTAAAAGATCATAAATTTTTAAAAGATCATCAATTTAAAAGATGGTTACCAATTTTAGATGGTCGCCTCTCAACAAGAGGAATTATAAAGCTTATTTTTTTCCATGGTTTCTTATTTAAAAACATTATATACATGTGTGTGTGTCTGTGTCCGTGTCTATGTCTGTGTATACACTTTAAATATAATGTATCATATTTCTATTTTGTTATATCTATGATCGTACCTATATATATATATATATATATATATATATATATATATATATATATATATATATATATATATACACATATATATATGAAACAATTGATTAATTGTGTATTATCTTTGATGTTACACAAATTGTCATATCATTACTCGTCAGTGTATACTGAGCTCACTCAGACATTGAAGATAATTTTTTATGGTTACTGAGCATTTCAGAGTTTGTTTAGTTTAGAAGGCAGTATCTACTGAGTGCACTTGATTACCAAAGGAACTTAGCAAGTATGTAGTGTTAAACAAGTTCACTTGGTTAACATAAGAAAACTATTCTGAGTTAGTATCTATTGAGTAGGGTTAGCTAACAAAGGATTTTCTTGTTTTGGCATATTGAGTTCAATTGATTTATCTATTGGTTCTAGCCAACTGAGAAGATGAATATTAGTTATTCTAAGTTGTATTTGAGCCAACTTGACAAAATGAAAGATATAAATAAAAGGTCAAGCTGAGGGTTAGAATGTAGGAAGTATGTGTGAATGCATGGAAGATTTTTGAAGATATAATTATGCTAAAAGGAAGTGAATTAGAAGGATAAGAAGAATATCCTTGAGAAGCTAAAAAGATGTTATTGATCAGGACGGATCAAATATACAAGCCAAAATTGAGATCTATAATCAGCAATTCAATTGCATCCAAATCAAGTCATGTCATTGTTACTCTCTAACCATTGTAGTAGTGATCTAAATCTCTTAATAGAGTTGGCTTAACAACTATTGGTAAATCCTCTAACAAGGTGGTAGTTCTATTAAATTGTCTAAAGACCTCTACTAAGGCCACTCCTAATAGGTTGATTAAATCCTCTTATAAGGTCACACCTAATAGTGTGTTTTGTAACCTTTAACAAGGTTGTCTCCTAATAGGGCTCACTTCAGAAGAGTGAAAAATGGTAACTAGTTGCAATTGGTGGTTTTCTCCAAATTGGGTTTCCATGTTAAATCTTGGTGTCAAATGTGTTCATTCTATTTCTTTTATATGTTTGAAGCTAAATTCAAGTAATAAGTAATCATAGATAACATCTTAAGATTTTCATGTTAAATGTTTGCCAGGTAATTATAGTGTTTATCAAGTTACAACATTTCTTTGTTTTCCAAGAATCAATAGAGTTAATTTTTCATAGAATTGTTTTGTACTAACATCTAAGGGATTTGGGATTTATTTTTGTAGTAACTGATTCACCCCTCCCATCTCAGTTACTCCTCTTATATTTCCAACATATATACATACATATATGTGTATGATTTAGAGAATACATATGGTTTATTTCTAATATCATATTCCCTCCTGTATATGCACATGTATGATTATATATATCATCAAAGTATCATATATATATATATATATATATATATATATATATATATATATATATATATATATATATATATATATATATATATATATATATATATATATATATATATATATATATATATATAATGATAACATTGCCAATGTCTTAGAACTACAAAGAGGTAATTGTTCTAAAAAATACATTGAAATGTTCACTAATTTTAAATGTTTGATGAAAATAGCTCATGATTTTTCCATGATGATCAGATGATGGACTAGGATAGTGCCCCATTCCTTGAATTTTCTTTAGCAATTCTTTCTCCCCTTCATCTACTCTTGCAACTACCAGTGTAATATTTCCAAAATAATAACAAGTTCCTCCATTTAAATCAAACATTAGAGTATATTAGTTGATAAATGTAACAATGGCTAACTACCATTATCAATAAACAAGTAAATATGATAAAAATTTAACCAATTTCTAATACAAAAGATTATAACAAACCAATTCCACATGAAATAAATGGTTAACTATAATTTCACTTTTCACATGGTCATGACATTTGATATTTTTTCAGCTATAAACTTATTTTAATTATGTCATAATTTTGGGATGTAATACATTTTCTAATCAAACCTATCTCAAGAAATTCTTGCACTTATATGTTCAATTCTTCATTCTCTATAGGTATTAGTATATGTAGGGCTTTATTAGGAAAACTAGTTGTAGGTACCAAATCCATAAGATTAATACTTCTCATAGGTGGTAAGCCTTTAGGAACACTATCTAAATTAATATCTTATAATTTTTTCAATGAAGATCTAACCTCATGTGCATGCTCAAGTTCATCTTATTTCTCAATCTTTCTAGGGATCAAAGAAAAAATAAACATTATATTTCTTCATATCCTTAACAAACTGATTTCCTTCAACCAAGCAAACTCTAATTGTGCCATAATGATTTTCTTTAGGTTTCTCAATCAAAGGAAAAAAATACTTATTTATTCCCATTATTCCAAATAGTATATTGATTTAGTCTACCATCATGTAAATATTGTCTATCACACTACCAAGTTCTTCCTAAAAGAATATGACAATAATCAATAGGCATAATATCATATAAAACGTCATCAAAGTAATTTCCAATTAGGAATCTCACAAAATCATTTTTCACTTATGAATAATTTGTTCTTATCCTTGATCCAAGTAGTGTAATAAGGGTTAGGGTGTTTCAATATCTACAATTGCAACTTAGATAGCAACTCCTCATATTTTAATATATCCAAACTACCACTGTCAATGATCACCTTGCAAATTTTTCCTTCAACCTTACACCTAGTTTTAAAAAGAGTTTTCCTCAAAGGAGGTTCTCGATCCAACTACTCATTGCACAAGGTTCTTCTAATCATTGGGTTCTCTCATTTTAAGGTTTATTAGGAGGGTCAATAAATTCCTCTTGAATCAAATAACTTATATTACTACTTCATGTCTTCTTTTGAGAAAATTTACATTCAAAGGCTCTAAGTCCTTCTTCCTTACATTTAAAACAAGTGCCCTTAAACCCAAATCTATCTTCCCCTTTACCAATATTGTTATTCCTAGGGTAAGCAGAAGAATTCCCTCTAGTGTGGTTACCTCTTCCTATGTTAGCATTATCCTCTCTCCATTCTAATTTTTCTTTTCCATTATGTGTACTATCAAATCTTCTACTTTCTCCATATGATCTACCTCTTCTCCTCTAAAATCTTCCACTTCTTGCTCTATGCCTATGTTCTTTCTTTTTATTAATATTTCTTCATCTCTCAAGGCATAAAAATATGCTTCTTCCACACTTTCCATCTTCATAAAACTAATCTCATCATGTATTGAAGTCCTCAAACCATTCAACCACCTAGAAATCTTTTCAACCTCACCATCAACATGTCTGAATCAAATGTAGAACTTGTAGAATTCCTCAATGTAATCTTCCATAGTCATTTATTATCTCAAATTTTGCATTCTTCTCAATAAATTAACTTGATAATTAGTAGGAAGAAATTTCGTTTTCATCTTACCAACCATATTCATCCAAATCTTGATCTTTTATTTTCCTCTTCTTTTTCTATCAATTTGTAACTGTTCCCACGAAAGAGAAACATATCATTTCAATTTTGTAGTTTTCATCCTCACTTTTCTATCATCAAGGATACTTTCATAATCAAATAAACTCTCTATGTCATAGATCCAATCCAACAAAGTATTTGTATCAAGATTTCCACAATAACAAGAAATTTCAAAAGTAGGTATAGAGTTTTCTCTACTTGAGGCTCTCAATGGTCTTTCTTCATCTTATTCCACTTTAGGTTCATGGTTAGGTGCAACTACTTCTTCCTCATCTATAGCATCATCAAGATGTAGTCCCCTTCTCTAGGTTTTCTGAAAAACTTCAAGTCTAGATTCAATTTGTCTCAAAATGTCTTTAATAGCATTATTTGAATTTCCTCTACATCCAACCATTTTAAAAATATTTCATGCAAGCATTGTAACACTCTCTAAGTTATTGGTCATAAACTCAATCTCCCACCCTACGGCCAATCTAGACAAGGTTATCCATGATCCCAAACTCACAAGGAAGGAAACCCTTTACTTTGATACCACCTAGTGCAAGGAAGGGGATCCAAATGAATACCCCCAATATACCCTTGGTATAGTTAAACATGAAAGCCAACACAAATATGGAATAATACCAAATTATATTAAATTCAATGTAGATTTATTGAGACAATATTATTACAACATGTTAGGAATAAGGCCTACGTAGGTGTAACCATATACATTCAAATTATAATAAGAAAGATTAAAATCTTGGGCTTACAGATCCAAATTTATATTGTCTTCTTCTATCTAACTTATTCTACCTTTTCCAATGTTAGATCTCAAATATATAGCCAATAAGACCGCAAGTAGGCATGTTAGATAATTTATTACAAAATATAGGTTATGTCCCAAAGGAGAAATAAAAGATGAAACAATTAAGAAAACTAATATTCACAAGGACAAAGATAGTTTCATACATGATCTGAGAAGAGACCCCCAAGGTTGCAAAAATCCTTGATATCACAAGAACCTTATGGAAGCCAAACACCATACATTACTTGAGCTGCTAGGAAGGAACATACTTTGAGCAAGGATAGAGAATATATATTGCATATGATGGAATTGAATTCCATGAACATAAGACAAGGATCCAAAATAGGTCCACATTAAGAACCCAATTACAAGGAAAGAAAGAACATGAACAACAAGGGTCATTCCATGAAAAAATGATAGGAAATGTTTTTGGTTGATTCAAGATTGCCAAAGAACCCAAAATTCTTTTCATCAATATAATTTTGCTTCATTTTTATTACCCTTTGAATAACATTAAAAAATTTGGTACTAAACTTACATCTTGTAAACTTGAATTAAAGATGTTTTGAAAGTATTGAATCTCTTCCTAGTTAATGTCATCTTGGGTGGTCAAGGAAACCCCAACAAGATTATTAATAGAAAAAATCATGTTAATAGAGTGCTTGAATTTAACTTAGTTATGATTTTTTTGTGTTGTAGTCCTTAACAGCTAGCCATGTTTCTTGAGACTTCTACCTATAATAGATCTCCTCTCTTGAATTTTTTTTTTTCATTATTTATGATTCAATTTTTTTTATCGACTATTCCATTACACCCCTTCTAGATTCAATTAATTTGGAATGCAACCCAACCAACTCATTCTCCAAATTGAATTTCTCTATGAAAATTATTTTGGAAGGATTCTAAGTTTTGTATTTTCAATTGATCCTTATGAATCATAGTTTTTTTAAACCATAAAGTATTTGTTTCCTTATTTTTGTAAGGAAACTCGGGTGTGAAAATAGCTTCCTACACTAATCTCATAAGGAAAGTATGATGCAAATCCTATTAAAATCTCCTACACTTACAGATTCAATATCATGTAAATAACAATATTGTAGCCAAACATGCATATAGAAAATAGATAGAGAAAGGAACACATAACACAAGGATTTTTCGATGGGGAAAAACCTTTCGGTAAAACAACCCCACCCCTTCAGAACTTGTACAATGTATTATCTTCAACACGAGGTTACAATACACTTGCAATGCAAGTTCAACATCAACAATAGAAGACTCCAATAGCTACTTGCAGTACCAACAATACACCTTTTTCGCATCGCTTCTCTTCGTAACCCTAAAAATGCTTATAACATGTGCTTCACTTTAGGGCTACTCCCAAAGGTAAACCATATTAGGGTTTTACCATTCTCTGAGAAAATAGGAACCCCAAAAAAATTTTGGGGTGATGCCCTGAACCCCACTATTGGGGTAGAGTGTACAGTACTCAAATATCTTAGTTGCCACATGTCTTCACCTGTCATTGAATCTTCCTAACATAGCTCTTACGTGTCATAGGAATCTGTCATAACCGTTTTAGTCATGATCTCCTTACACACAATTCAAGATGTTGACACATCAACATTATTTGAAAGAAATACATTTTACAAAAAAAATAATAAGAATAGGAATTATACAAGGTTGAGACACCTTATTCCTAACATTCTCCCACTTGTCGAACACCTTGTAAGAGCAATAGGAACATAATAGGAACTAACCGCTATAGGTCGAAAGGCCAATAGACTCTGAACACCATCTGAACTTCTCAGTGCCCATTGGTTTTGTTAATGCATTTGCAAAATTCTTCACAATATCTACCTTTTCCAAAATTACCTTTCCATCTTCCACCATATCTCTCACAAAGTGATATTGCACATCAATGTGCTTCATTCTGGCATGGAAAGTTGGGTTCTTCACAAGGCAAATAGCACTCTGACTGTCACACCAAATAGTAATCCGTTCTGCATCAACACCAACACCAAAACACAATCTCTTAAGCCAAATGGCTTCCTTACAAGCATGAGTAGTAGCCATGTACTCAGCTTCTGTAGTGGACAAAGCAACCACAGGTTGTTGCTTGCTCATCCAACTGATGGCACCACCAAACATAGTGAACACATAAGCACTGGTGGATCTCATGCGATCAATATCACCTGCCCAATCTGACTCCATAAACCCATGAATACAAACTGAATGCAGAGATCCAAAAGAGTTACCATGATAACATATGGAGTAATCTGATGTACCCCTCAAATATCTGAATACTCGCTTAACTGCATCCCAATGTATCCGTCCAGGATTAGCCATAAATTGACTCAAGACTCCCACTGCTTGGGAAATGTCTAGTCTAGTATAAACCATAGCATACATAAGACTGCCAACTGCACTAACATAAGGTACTCTACTCATGTCCTCCACCTCACTAGGAGATTTTGGAAAATCATCTATAGATAACTTTGTTCCCACAAGAATAGGAACACATAGTGGTCTACAATCTACAATGTTGAACCTGTCCAACACAGACTTCACATACTTACTCTGACTCAACCAAAGTTTTTTGTTAGACCTGTCTCTACTAATTTCCATACCCAAGATGTACCTAGTTGCCCCAAGATCTTTCATCTCAAACTGTGCTAACAACTAAGATTTAAAATCAAAAATCATACCCTTACCCTTCCCAAATAGCAACATATCATCAACATATAATGCAACAATAAGAAGGTGATCATTTTCAATTCTGAAATAAACACAATGATCTGATTTTGATCTTACAAATCCAATTGACAACACAAAGGCATCAAACTTAAGGTACCAAATCCTAGGAGATTGTTTCAAACCATATAGAGATTTCTTTAATCTACAAACTAAGGATTCTTTACCTTTAACAATGTAGTGCTCAGGCTGTGACATATAATACTCTTCCTCCAAATCACCATGAAGGAAAGTTGTCTTCACATCCATCTGTTCTATCTCTAAATCATATGATGCAACAAGAGATAACAAAAATCTAATGGACATCAACTTTGGAATAGGAGAGAATATTTTACCATAATCTATTCCCTCTACCTGTGAATACCCCTTTGCAACCAATCTAGCTTTGTACCTTTCAACACTGCCATCTGCACAGAATTTCTTCTTGAACACCCATTTACAGCCAATAAATTTTCTCCCTTTAGGCAAAGGTCCAAGGTCCCATGTTTTGTTTTTCTCTAATGAATCCATCTCATCATTCATAGCCTCAATCCATGAACCTACATCTTCCATGCTCAAAGCCTCTTTCACAGATCTAGGCTCATCAGTGTTAGTAATCAAAGCAAAAGCACAACTGGAATCTAACATAGAATAACCAAACCTTTCTAGTTGCTTTCTTTCTCTTGTGGATCTCCTCAAGGGATAAGTTTGAGGTTGTTCTTCCTCTTCTTTTGAACTATCAAAGCTGCAAGAGCTCTCCTCATCATTGGACCCAACATGGTCTCTCTGTTCAGTCTTCTTAGGGGTAGGAGGCAACTGAACAACATCTTTTTCTTTTTCTTTTTCATCTGGTTGTAGCACAATAGGAGAAGATGTTAGCTCTCTAAAAATAACATTTCTACTATACAACACCTTACTAGTCATAGGATCCCAAAGCTTGTATCCTTTCACACCAGCACTTAATATTGGAAGTAATGAGAATGTTCTTAGCCAATGCATCTAACAAAATATTCAATGTATATCACATAGGTTTTAAGTTAACATTTTTAATGGTGATCTAAAGGAGGAATTCTAAATTGAACAACCTAATGGTTTTCCACTCACAAAACACAAAGACATGGTTTTCATATTGAAGAATGTGTTATACATGTTGAAACAGGCACCTAGAGCATGGTATGCAAGAATGGATAGACATTTACTAAGTTTGGGATTCAAAAAGGGTAATGCACATAGTAACATGTACTTAAGGACATTTTTAGATGGTTTGCTAATTGTTGAGGTATTTTTTGAGTTAATTAATGATGATGCAAGTAATAAATTTTCTCATGAAATTAAGAATGAATTTGAGATGTCTATGATTGGTGAAATGATATATTTCTTGTGATTGAAAATAACTCATAGTAAGGATGGAATTTGTATATCATAGACTGAGTATCTTAAGGATCTTCTAAAAATATTTGGATTGGAGAATTGTAATCCTGTTGAAACACCTATGGTTATACGATGTAAATTATCAAGCAAAGATGAGTTTACCAGTGCTATGAAAATAACGGACATATCACTAATACGAGAACTGTAATATCTAACTTCGACAAGGCTAGATATATCAAATGCAATTGGTATGAAAAATCAAATGATTTTACATTGAATGCATATACTAATATTTATTGGTCAAGTGATATTTATTGTTGGGACTAAAAATTGCAAGAGGATTTTGAGTACCATATTGGAAAAATTTGCAAAAGTTAGCCCCTATAAAAAAAATTGTTCATATGTTTCACATTATTATTTTGAGTCATGTGATGTCTTTTAGGTGTTCATTTTATTTCATTTAGTACATTCATGCAACTCGGGTCATTAGTCTAAATTTTTGAATCATTTGGTAAGGTGTTGTTTTGAGCACTTATCAAATCTATATTTTTACTTGTGCCAAATAATGTTCAAAGGGATAGTTTGCATTTGAATATCTTGCACCCAATTTTGTGTCATGAATCATCACTTTGGAAGTGTTTATTATTCATATTATAGAAACTATCTATCATATTTCAAGTCATTTCGATAAGTTTTGATAAAAATTTGAGTTCCCCAAATTTGGTCATTCATTGAATGTCATGTTGATGCACTTTGCACATTAATCTAGGAAGCCATGTTTGAAAGTTAATATTGTGTGACCCATGGAGTATTTTGAAGAAATGGTCATACCACTACATTGTAGTCATAAATAAAATTCAACATTTAAAATTTGAAGTCTCGATGAATACATTTGACAAGTTTTACAAGCTGATTTCATTTCCAAAAAACTTAAAATTACCCAATTGTCTTTTATGACAGTTAACCAGTAGCTCACTTTGACTAATTATAACTTTGACCCATTTGATCTTATTGAATAATTTATTTCTCTACTTCATTCTAGGGATCAAAGACATGTTATATTCTAGATTTGAGCTTTGGACGAATCTATTTGACTAGTTTTTAAATGTGATTCTAAATGCAACTTCTAAGGTTCTATTGGTATTCAAATTTGCAAATTGATTGGAAGGCATATTTGTGAGATCATATCTTTTAAATAGTGCTAGGTGAAGCCAAACTAGTTGTACTACTAGATTCTAAACCAAGAATACTCTAGGTATGAAAATTTGCAATTTTTCCCCAATCCATTTTAGCACTTTCCCAGATTTATTCCATATGCAAAAATTGTTGGTTTAATAGTGCCCCTAGTTCTGCAAGTTTTGGAATCTGACTTTAGAGGCTTCCCAAATGAAATCTTCATGATCCCAAAATGTAATCATATACTCTCCATATAAAAGTGAAAAAATACCCCAGGTTTAATTTTCCTAAGTAATTGTTTGTCCAATTTTTTAAACCAAATCCACATGCACTTTCCTATTTCTAACAAATTTGGATGCAGGTTAGTTTAAAGTGTGCAACTTTGATGATTAAAATATTTTGACCATGATATTTTCCTAAGATGATATCTATCAGGGTGAGAGTGCATGGATAAGAGAACAAATGTGCCAACTGTTGACCCTCGGTCAGGTGATCTTGTCAATTCATAAGGCCAATTTTAAGGCTCCTCAACACCAAAAATGAGAATTCCCAAGGAGATTAAAATGAGTTTTAAAATAGTGAACTAATGATCCATTTCATTTTCAATAAATACGAGTTCAATGGATCAGTTTAAGGAGTTAGGTGTTTGAATTTGAAAAAAAAATTAGTCGGATCCACTTGGGACCTGACTTGTTTCATCCTACCAGATGTGCATGTCAGTTGGCCAAAGAAAAGTCGTGTGTTTTGATTAATTTTGGGAAGAAATGTGATTGTTCTATGTGAATTAAATTATTGGATGTTTCCAAAAGGTTGGAATTATGAGGCAAAAGGGATTTTATTTAAAACTTGTAATCATAAAGAAAATTCTATGTACACACTTATTATATGAGAAGATAACATATTTTAATCACAAAGTATCCTATAAGGATCACTATACACATATCATCATTCAAAACCATATGAGTGTGTGGGATTATAGGCATATTTAAATGAATGTGCATCCTGACAAGGAAGTTGGAAGGTATCAATTTAAAGTAAGAAAAAGTGTATTGGATGTGTGGATGGATCTTCAAGTGATGAGGGTTGTCTTGAAGGGGGTTATTATTTATCTTTTGATATTTCCAAGTGAAAATGGTTTACCATTCAGATCAGGATACCCCTTTCCTGGTCACAAAAGGAATACATGTATATTGGTTAAAGGGGTGAGCCATTATTTCTTACAAAAGGGGATGCCAACATTTGAGAAAAAAAACAAGCGAGAAAGTGGATTGAGTGGAGGTTGATGACACTAACATGCGGCAATCAAAAGTTGGATCTAAAATCAAGCAGCAAATTTGTCAATGTAACCAATGTTAGGAGTTCCCATTAATGCAAAATCATTTATTGATTCTCTTCCCAAGATACTCACAAAGGTGCCAATGGGGGGTGATTCCTTGATGACATGGTGAACTAGCATTTCAAACCAAAGTTGCACAGAGATTGTGATAGATACATTGAATGTGCTCCCTATTTTTGTTTCGGTTATACCCAAATTGAATGAAGGAAGCATGTTTCAGTTTTATGTTGGGTACCATTGACCAAAATAAGTTTAGAAAAATAAATTAAGTTAAACATCCTTAGACATCACACACTAAGGAAGAAATTAAGTTTAGAAAAATAAATCAACTTTAACTATTTAACACTTTTAGCTTAGGAATAAAGCCTTAATGTAATGTTTAAGCTGTTTAATTCAAATTTGTTCACTAAAATGCAATGAAACAAATGGGTTCTTTCATTGTCCATGCCCAACCTACAAGATTTTTATGTTTTTATTTGTGAAGAACTAAAAGCATGCATGTGGAGAGTCACTGAACAAAGATGGATATAGATTGATGTTTACTCCAGCTTGAGTTGGATTCCCATGACCTCGTGTATGCATGTGTGTAGTGATTGAAGCATTGAAACCATGAGCCTCTCATTATTGAATCTCCTCCCAAGTTGTACTAAATACAAGGAATCAAATTATTTTCTTCACTTCCCTCCATCCACATCATTAGAGAAACTCTCAAGGGGTGTTTTTCGAAGACATGCCAAAATTGAATATGTTTTTCTAGCCTTGATGGCATTCATGCCAATTTTGAATAGAAGTTGAATGAGAAAGGAATTATTTTTACACCAATTCCTCATGGGGTACAACACCATTTTGCCTATGAAAATCAAATCACAATTATGGTCATCATTTCATGGATTATCATAATAAGCAAAATTCAATGATGAAATACAAAGTAATCCTTGCCTATATGAAGAGATTTCCTTTTTCTGATATGTGTGTGTGTGTGTGTGTGTGTGTGTGTGTGTGTGTGTGTGTGTGTGTGTGTGTGTGTGTGTGTGTGTGTGTGTGTGTGAGAGAGAGAGAGAGAGAGAGAGAGACAGAGAGAGACAGAGAGAGAGAGAGAAGTATTTTCGTAGGCTGGGTGTGTGGATACCAAGGGGTGATTGTATGTTTGGTTTTTTTGGTGACTGGTGGCAAGGTCAAGTGGCTCCATCTTTTGATTCTCCTCTAAACCTACTCATGCAAAGACAAAAGAAAAGAAATGGACTATTTCATTGCTCCTCTAGTATATAGGCCAAGGTCTATGGAGTGTTAGAGTAAAGATAAAGCATGGGAAACACATACAAAATTTTAATATCATGCAGGAGAAATGCAGTATTGACACTTATAGAGCTGACAGTAAATAAAGAAGCCAGATTGAAGATGAAAACAATGAAATTCATTGATAATTTTAATGGGAACATGATGTAATTTGAATGTTGTGGGGCATTTTGATGGGTTGAAGTGCACACATAGGGAGAGGCAAGTTCCTATGTTAAAAAAAAATATCAATGAGGATGCAAAAAGAAAGTTGTGTAACACATGGAGTGTGCACTGAGTGGATAGAAGCATGCCAAATATATCCCACATTTCTTGTTGATTGAAGTTATTTTTATACAAAATTGTACAGTGTGAAGTTGTCCAAGCCACTTTTTTTACAAACACCACAAGCTCACGTGTGTGCCCAAGCGGACCGATGCCAACAAGGCATAATTTTGACTATACATGTGGGCAACCTCGATGACCAATAGCTAATTGATATGTGGCATGCAACACAAGGAGGCCATCTAAGCAAGGTGGAAATGTGTCAAAAAATCAATTTCTGAAAGATAGTTGTCAGCTTCTGACTGCAAGAGATGTGATGAAGTGGCATCTTTGGTGGCATAACTAGAAAATGATAGAGTGACATGTGGCAAATGACCCAGCAAGCCACAGTATCATATGTCATTGAAAAGCTCTCGAGATGAAGTTTTCATTTTTGCAGTCCAAACAACTGAAAGTATTAAAATGGTAAGAAGTTATTTACGGATTTTTCCAACAAATAATTTTCTATAACTCTTTTCTTCTTGGCTATTTGTGGCTCACTCGTGGTAGGTAGAGACCTCTCTTTGCAAATCTATCATCTAGGTTATCTCCAAACTTGGTGATGATTCTTCCAACATTATTTTTTTATTTTCAACACTTTGGTGGGATTTTAATCAAAATAATTAGCAATAATTTAGAGGCTTCTTCCAATAAGGGTTTTTCATCATTTTTAAAATATGTTCTCAAGTTGTTGCAACCAAATGATGAGATCTAATTTTTCAGTTGAGGAGAGAGGGAGAGGCTTTGGCATTAATGGAGATAAAGAATGAAGAGGAAAAGTGGCATGATTAGATCAGTTCTAACCCATCTCCTTTCAGCTACATATTCTTCTTCTTTTTCATTATTTAGGGTTGGTTCCAACTTGTTCAACAAGTCTCATTATTGTGTTTCCACCATTCTCAGCATTTTCTTGTATAGAAACAATAAATTATGTAGTTTCCATTAAAATAAATAATGGATTTGGTGTTAGATCTTTAGTAGTTTTTGAGTCTTATTTCATTGTGAATAGAGAATACCATCAAGTTTTCATGAAAAGGATTTCATCTTAATTCTCTCCATTTTGTAAATTAGTAAGATTTGACTAAAATAAAATAAAGTTTTATCTCTTTCAATGTCTTTTTGTGAGGTACATAATTTATCTCGTAGGCATCAATCCAAGGGATTGATTAAATTTCTTGATGTATATTATGGTTTCATTGATTCTACAAGTGGATTTGATAAGAAGGTTTGGTTGAAATCACTGTTATGAAGGGTTGCAAAATATTTCATTAGAATGCAACCTTGATTAAATGATTTATATATGAATATTAGGTCAACCTTGATTAAAGGATTTCAATACTGATAAAATGGTTAGAAAGTAATAGTAGGTTTGATCTAACAAATACAACTCAGTTTGCAAATATAGATAATAGTTAGGTTCACATATTGATCCACTAACTGGTCTCCATTTCCATCTATGTCTATGGTCTTCTTGGTACTCCTTCAAGAAATCACACTTCTTAGCCTCTAGCTTGAGTTTGCTAATCAATAGCATCAATGACTACTCTAATTGTGATTAAGTGTTCATTGATTCTTCTAACCTCAAAAACTTCTCAATTTATCCTTTACACCTCCTTAAATAGGTAATTTTGATCTTTTTCCACTTCAACACCACTGTAAATATTAGGGTTTGGTTATATTCATCAAATCCTTCCAATATTTCATCTCCTCTTTTTTGTTCTATAAAATTCTCCAAACATCACTTTGAATTATTGCATAGGAATTCTCAAACATGGTTTTCCTTGAATTAAGTGCTCCAAGATCCTTATCTTCCACGTGTTTTACATATTCCAAGAAATCAATTGTATTGGTTGGAAATCATGATTTCCTCATAATTTATCAAATGTTGTTCCTCAACCAACACTACGTTCTGACACTCGATCATCATTGGATTCCTTGGTTACTACTAAATTTTTTATTTAGAAAATATACCGTGCTTTGTCAATATTGATGCTCGATCATGTTAGAAATGTTTAGAATAACTGGGGGGTGAATCAATTTCTCAAGGTCTATATGTACCACTTTGAACAAGAAAACATTAAACACATAATTATTCTACTTTTCCTGTTGTTGCTCAGTCACTATTGTAAAGTTGTCATAAACTTAACTTATATTGCACATAATAAAAATATTATCACATGTAAAATATTCATACAACATTCATCATAGTTTGAAACTAGGATTTTACATGGAAATCCAAATTTTGGAAAAACCACCAGCAACATGTCACTCTTTTTCACTCTTTAGAATTGAGCTATGTTAGGAGCCAACCCTATTAAAGGTTACAATACACACTATTAAATGTGACCTAGTTAGAGGATTTAATCACTCTATTAGGAGTGGCCTTGTAAGAGGACTTTAATCATTCCATTTAGAATTTCACCTAGTTAAAGGATTTACACAGACTATTAATTCTTCAAATGATTGTTAGGTCAACCTCTGTTAAAAAAAAATCAATATAAACTATTTACAATGATAAGAAAGAAAAGATTAGGTTTTGATTTGTGCGATTACAACTCACTTTTGTTGGTTCAGATCTTTGTTTAGACCTTATGTTTGTCCATTGATAAGCCTTCTATTGTCATCTTTGATCTTGATCTTCTTAGGCACCCTTCAAGCAATCAATTTACTCTTCTCATCAATACTTAAGCCTTTTGCTCAAATTCACTTATCAACAAAAGAATCACATCTACAAGCTTTCTCTTCTAGCTTCACATCCACTCACTCATATGACCTTTGATCAACCTTACTCTTTATGACTTACTTCACATACACATTTTTCAAACACACTGGTTGGACAGGGCTTCGCTAGGGCATAGGCATCATATGTTCAACTCTATATCACCTTAAATAAGAAATCTATGCTTTATCATTTTCTACATCCACCGTAGATCTTAAGTTTTACAATTAGGTTCAACTTTATTCAATGTATATGTACATCTTCTTGATCATCCTCTAGAAACTTCTCTAGAATCCTTCTGTTAGGTCTTTACCTAATCATCACCTTAAATTCAATGATCCAACTCATTAATCTTATCTTCAACATGTTTTACATCTCCCAAGAAATCAACTAAGCCAGCTTGATCTTACGATTCCTTTTTAAATTTGATATTTTACTATCACTCAAAAATCATTATATTCTGACACTCAATCAATACTAAAATACTCAGTCATTGTATAAGCAGTCTAGCTTGGCATCAACTAACTTGCTCGATTGATACTAATGCTTGGTCAACACTAGATTTCCTTGGCACTAACTGTGGCTTGGTTGACACTAGCATTACTTGGCACTCCTTAGTATTTACTCTTTTGTTGGGCTTGGCTTAGCTTTCTTGACATAAACAATTACTTTTCTTTATCAAAGTCTATCTAATCAAATTTCCATTGTAACTTCCTTTTCATAACTTCAACCTTTCCTCTAGCTGTTATAGTTATGAGTAACTCTCAAATCCTCTTTATCAATCAATAGATATGACATTTATACTAGGTAGCAATATGTTTCATCCATAGATTTTACATTAATGACAAAACAACATTTGTTCCAATTGTAAGTTTCCAACAATCTCCCTCTTTGGCATTGATGGAAACATCTCAAATATCTAAAATACTAATCATAAGTGAGTCACCATACAATCCAAAAGATTTCTCTTCTATGAGTGACCAAAATCCTTAGTTTCATTTTGATTCCCATCCATCCAAACTTTCAAAAATCCCTCTATCATCTAAGTTTCTAATTTCATTCTCTCCCTTATTGTTTTGTATTCATATTCTTTCCCTTCTTATTGTATTCTCTCCCTCTTTGACAACAATGCCAAAGACATGTAGTTGTCTCAGCTTCACATTCTTCATAAATTTGGATTATATATATTTTGCATGTGTGGCTGATATTTTGTTATATGTCTATGACTGATCTTTTATGATGTACTGCTGTATTCTACCTTAGGCATGTCTAAAAGTGGAGTTGTATTGCACCACTATGTAGAATGTTTTGTTTAGCACATGTGATGCAATGCACCATGTCTCCTTAAGTAACTTTAGTTAGGGTAATTACCCTTAGTTTACCTCTAAGATATTCATGAGCATCTTTGGGTAATGACTTTGTTAATATGATAGTAATTTGTTCTTTTGTATTCACATATTCTAGTTTTACTTCTTCGTCTTGAACTAGTTCTCTCAAGTAGTGATACTTGATAGCAATATGCTTTGTCTTAGTGTGCATTACTGGATTCTTTGAAATGTTAATAGCACTTGTATTGCATAATAGATAAATATTGGATCTATAATCTCTTCTTGCATGTCTTTCAACAATTTCTTAATCTGCATTATGTTTGAACAATTCACTATAGCTGCCACATACTCGGCTTTAGCTATTGATTGGAAAATACAATTTTGTTTCTTTCTTGTCTATGACACAAACCTCTTTCTTATAAAGAATTCACCTCCACATTTCTTTTTATGTCATCAATATTTTCTACCCAATCAGAGTCGTTGAAAACCCTAAGTTCAAATCTATCACTTCTCTTGTAATATAATCCATAGTCTTTTGTACCTTTTAGATATCTCATTATCCTTTTTATAGCCATCATGTGATTTTCTTTAGGATTGGCTAAAAATATAGTGACTATCCCAATTTCCAATGCAATATCTAGTTTATTGTGCACAACATATTGCAATTTTCCTATCATGGATCTGTATAGGGTCTAGTTCACATCAATAGAATCATCATTCTTAGATAGCTTATGTCCTATAGACATAAGTGTACTCACTGGCCTTGAATCTTGCATACCAAAAAATTTCAATATCTCCTTGATTTATTTGAATTATGAAATAAAAATACCAAACTTCATTTGACACACTTGTAATCCAACAAAGAATTTGATTTCACCAAACATGGACATTTTAAATTCCTTTTACATTTTAGCAAAAAATGATCTACATAATGCTTTACTTCCTCTAAATATGATATCATCAACAAATATCTTAGCTAACAATACTTCATTGTTCTTACCATTCTTCAAATATAAATTTTTTTTATCATTTGTCCTTTCAAAACCAATTTCACTAAATAGTTATGTAACCTTTCATGCCATGTTCTTAGTGCTTGCTTCAATTCATAAAGGGCTTTGTTCAATTTACCTGCCATATTCCTCTTGTCTACATCTACAAATCCTTTAGGTTGTTAAATGTATACTTTTGCCTCTAGTATACCATTCAAAAATGCAAATTTGACATCCATTTGATATACCTTGAAATTCTTGTAGGCTAAGTATGCAAGCAAAGTTCTGATTCCTTCAAGTCTGGCCATGAAAGAAAATGTTTCTCCATAGTCAACTCCTTTTGCATAAACCTTGCATACTAGTTTTTATTTGTTTCTTGTTACTTCACTATTTGCATTGAGCTTATTTCTGAAAACCCAGTTTGTCCCAAAGATATTCTTATCTTTAGATCTTGGCACCAATGTCCAAGTATTGTTCTTCTTAATCTGGTCAATTACTTCATTCATAGCTTGTATCCAATCTTCATTATCTAAAGAATTTTTTGTTGTCTTGGGCTCAAACTCACATAATAAGCATGTTTCTCCTTTGAGTTTTCTCCTTAACGTAACACTTGATTTAGCATCTCTAATGATTTGATCAAGTTTATGATGTCTTCTCACATATTTCGCTAATACAAATAGGTTTCTTCTTAGCTCTTCTTCTTCATATGAATAAACAATCTCAGGCTCATTTCCTCTATCTTGTTTGGGTTCTAGTTTTGAATGCTTGACATTCACCATCTAATGATTAGCATTTCCTATCTATGACTTGACATCTTCAGTCTATTGCTCAGTACCCACTTTCTATTGCTCAAAAATTTGTATTTGTGCTCCATTATTTCCTATCTGATGGGAACTTGCAACTTTATTTGTCTATCCAAATTGAATGTTGGGAGCATCATCATCCACATAGATGAATGTACTATAATCTTCAAGATCTTCATTAGTTGAAGCATCATCTTTTTTTGCAAACTCATCAACTCTAACAATTTCACTTTCCACAAATTTGTTAGTGTTAGAATTTAAACATTTATATTCTTTTCTTTTTGTGGAATAACCTAGGAATATGCCTTCATCACTCTTTGCATAAAGTTTTCCATTCCTATTACCTATTAGTATATAGCTTCTACTTCTAAATATTTTGAAATATTTAACATTAGCAGCATAGCCATACCATAGCTCAAAAGGTGTAGCATTTGTGCCTTTCTTGACTTTAACTATATTTAGGGTATAGACAATAGTACTAACCACTTCTCTCAAATATTTTTGTGATACACCTTTCTCCATCATTAGTGTTCTTGCATAGTCTATTATTGATCTATTTCTTCTTTCAACTATCCCATTCTGAGGAAGGGTCTTTGATGTTGATATCGTCCTTTTGATTTCTCTCTCATTATAGAATGTATTGAACTCATGTCAAATGAATTCACCACCTCTGTTAGATCTCAGACACTTTAGACTCTTCCTAGATTCGTTTTCAACTCTAGCTAACTACCACTTGAAAATTTGAAAAGCATCAAATTTAAATTTAAGAAACATCACAACCATCATTCTAGAGTAGTCATCCACAAATAGAATGAAATATTGATCTCTATAGTAAATTTTAAAACTAGTGGGTCCACATATGTCAGTATAAAGCAATTCCAAAATGTCATTAGCAGTATATGTCTTACTCTTAAGGCTAGACTTGGTCATCTTTCCTAATTGACATTGTTTTCACATAGCATTGGGGCTTTTTAAGTTTAGGTAATCCTCTCACTTTCTTCATGTTACTAATATTCACCAAATTATCAAAATTTTCATTACATAATATTTTTTGTCATAACCATACATCTTCTTTTCGTGCAAACATTCATGTCTCTCCTAGTAGGTCTAAATAGTCAAATAAGTGACTTCTTGTCTTCTCACCAATTCCAATTAACTTACCATCACCATCATGTATCTTGGCCTTTCTGTTGTGAAATTCAACTTTGTGACCTGATTTGTTTAGTTGTGAAATAGTCAACAAATTATAGTTAAGTCCTTCAACCCAGTAAACATTTTCACATATTATCTTCTCAATTAGTTGAATAGTGCCTTTACCTTTATAACACATGGGATATTATTACCAAATTTAACACATCCACCATTGTATGGACCAATGTCTTCAAATTTTTCTTTATCACCAGTCATATGATTGGAACATCCACTATTAATTATTCATCTATCACTAGTGTTCACATAAGAAATTAATGTAGTTTTCTCATCTTCATCAGACTCTTCATTCATAGAAACATAGAAAACTTCATCATCATTGCACTCAAATTCATTGTCAAACTTTTCTTCAAAAATATAACAAGATTTCTTACCTTTTTCATCATTTCCCCTTCTGTAGTCTTTTTCATCTCTTCTTCCTGTGTACTTGCTTTCCTTTTTTTCATCCTTATCTTCTCTATCAGGGCATCTAGCAGCAATTTGACCAATTTTGTTGCATGAAAAACAAATGATAGGTAATTTACCTTTGTATTTAGCTCTTCCTCTATCAAACTTTTTTGCAATGAGGGCTTCAAGTTCATCAATCTCATCATCAGAACTATCACTTTCACTCTTCACATGTTTTCCTTTCTTCTTATTAAGAATTTGTTGTGATTTGAAAGAAGATTTAATGGTAGTACGTGTATAGTTATCAAAATTAGACATCTCAAAAGTAGTAAATCTACCAACTACACCTTTTGAGGTCAAATTATTACCTAGTGTGCATCTCAGTTCTTCAATTACAAAGACTCTAATGGCATAGATAGGGAGTAGAGTCCTCAATAACTTTCTTATCATTGTTTCATCTTTAATTACTCCATTTTATCTTTGAATAACATTAACAACCTCTTTAACTCTTGTGCAGTATTATACTATGTTCTCACCTTCCATCATTCTCATATCATAAAATTTACCTCTCAAGCTTTCTACTTTGGCTCTTAGTACATTTTCATCACCTCCATATATGCTCTTTAATCTATCCCACATCTTCTTTGCAGTGTTACAATCTTTTAGGTCATCAAACTTGGCATAACTTAGGGCTGAGGCAATATCCAACATTTCTTGGTTATGATCTAGCTTCTATCTTATTTCTTCAATAGTCAAAGGAGAAGATGTTACCTCTACATATTCATTGCTCGGGAAATTGATAGTAGCATCTTTGATACTAGATATGTGTAGCTTCATCAAGGTCTATCATGTAGGAAAGTTTTCCTTATATAGCTTAGGTACATCTCTCTTTTTTCATGATCATTAGGTTTAAGTACCTTCAAACTTTTCTCTATAAGAACTTATTATGATACCAATTGTTTGAAATGTTTAGAATAACTAAGAAGGGGGGTGAATTAGTTACTCAAGGTCTATATATACCATTTTTAACAATAAAATATTAAACACATAATTGTTCTACTTTTTGTATTATTGCTCGGTCGCTATTGTAAAACTATCATAAAGTTAAATTATATTGCATAATGAAAATATTATCACATGTAAAACATTCGTAATACATTCATCACATTTTAACACTAGGATTTTACATGGAAATCTAATTTGAGAAAAATCACCAACAACATGTTAGTTTTTTTCACTCTTTCAAAGTGAGCTCTATTAGGAGCCAACCTTGTTGAAGGTTACAATGCACACTGTTAAATATGACTTGGTTAGAGGATTTAATCACCCTATTAGGAGTGGCCTTGTAAGAGGACTTTGATCATTCCATTTAGAATTTCACCTAGTTAAAGGATTTACACACATTGTTAAGTCTTCAAATAACTATTAGGTCAACCTCTGTTAAAAGGATTTCAGTACAAACTATTTACAATGATAAGAAAGAAAATTGTAGGTTTTGATCTATGTGATTACAACTCACTTTTGTTGGTTCAGATCTCTATTCAATCTTTATGATGGTTCACTGATAAGCCTTCCATTGTCATCTTTGATATTGATCTATTTGGATAGCCTTCAAGCAATTAGTTTACTCTTCTCATCAATATTTAAGCCTTCTACTCAAATTCATTTATCAACAACAACATCACATCTACAATCTTTCTCTTCTAGCTTTGCATCCACTCACTTTTATGACCTCTAATCAACCTTGCTCTATATGACTTCCTTCACATACACATTTTGCACACACATTGGTTGGGAAGGGCTTCACTAGAGTATAGGCATCATATGTTCAACTCTATATCACCTTAAATAGGCAATCTATTCTTTACCATTTTCTACGTCCACCATAGATCTCAGGGTTTACAATCAGGTTCAATTTGATTCAATGTATCTCTACATCTTCTTGATCATCCTCTAGAAACTTCTCTAGAATTCTTATGTTAGGTCTTTACCTAATCATCACCTTGAATTTAATAATCCAAATCATTAACCTTATCTTCAAAACATTTTTTATCTCCCAAGAGATCAACTAAGTTATCTTGATCTTATGAATCCTTTGAATTTGATGTTTTACTGTCACTAAAAAATCATTGTATTCTAACACTTGATCAATACTAAAATACCCGATCACTATATAAGCTTTCTAACTTGGCATTAACTAACTTTCTTAGTTGATACTAATGCTCAGTCAACATTAGATTTCCTCAACACTAACTGTGGCTCAGTTGACACTAGCATTACTCGACACTCCTTAGTATTTACCTTTTTTCTCAACCTAGCTTAGCTTTCTTAACGTAAACAATTACTTTTCTTTATCAAAGTCAATTTAATAAAATTTCCATTTTAACTTCTTTTTCATAATGTCAACCTTTCCTTTAGGTGCTATAGTTATGAGTAACTCTCAAATCCTCTTCATCAATCAATAGATATGACATTTAGACTAGCTAACAATATATCTCATCATTATATTTGACATCAATTACAAAACAATAACTGTTCCAATTGTAAGTTTCCAAAAGGTTGATACTAAATTTTCTTAGCTTATACTAGAACTTGGTTGACACTAGCATCACTTGACATAAACTTCAAGTTTCATAATCTTCTACTCTTCTACTTAGTCAAGCCTATGTATTTGGTCAATCTTTGATCACTTATTCAAGGCTTTAGTACAACTATCTTCTTGCCTTGTATCATGTTTAAACAATCACTTTATCTTTTCAAAGTTTAACTAATCAAGTGCCCATTGTAATTCCTCTCATAATTCAATCTTTCCTCCAAGTTCTTTTGTTATGTCCATATTCTCAAATCCTCTTCATCAATTATCTTGATCTAGCACTCTAATTAGATATAAAATTATCTTATAAATTAAGTTTGACATTAATGACAACATAACACTTGTCTCAATTGTAGTTTCTGGAAATCTCTCTCTTTAGCATTGATGGCAACACCTCTAGTTACCATACAATCCAAGACATGTACTTCTTTGATCAATCTACCTCTAATTTTAGTATCAGATCTTCATTAATATCCTTAGTTTCATTCTGATTCTCATCATTGTGTCCAACAAACTCTTTCTTTTAATTTCATTTTGATTCTCATCCATACAACTCACATGAAATCAATCAAATTATTTTGTATTGTTGGCAATACCTTACATATGTTCTCCCTCTTTGCAACATCTCCTTACTGAATAATATTAGTCCATGGTAACTGTCATATTCTCCCTCTTTGAAAACAATGCCAAAGAAACTACATTTGTCTCATACATATCATGTAGATATCTTCATGTTAGTATAGAATTCACCTCTTTCATCTAGCCTATGACTTATAAAACATTTTGTTCTTCTTCCTTCACTACTTTAGGCAACTCCTAAAGTGTAACTTTCTGCATCAACTTGTAAGATAGTCTTATTAACACATTTGATGTGAAGTTCCATCTTAGCTCAAGTAGTCTTATCTAGGGTAATCACCCCTAATTTACATATTGGATATTCGTGAGCATCCTTAGGTAAAGTCTTAGTGAAAATAGGTTATTTTCTCCTTAGTGTTTACATACTCCAATCTCACTTCTTTGTCTTGAACTAGCTCTCTCAAATAATGATACTTGATAGAAGTTTTCTTAGAATTTTTCTTGGTCTTTGTGTGCATCACAAGGTTCTTTGATATGTTTATAGCACTTATTTTGTCACAACATAAAACAGTTGAATCAGTGATCTCTTCATACATCCCTTTCAACAATTTCTTGATCCATATAATATTTGAATAGTTTACTATTGCTATCACATTTTTATCTTAGTTTTTTTATTGTGAATACAATTTTGTTTCTTGCTTGTCCATGATAGTTGTCTCTTTCCTAGAAAGAAAGCTCCACCACTTGTACTTTTTATGTCATCAACATTGCCTACCCAATTAGAATCAGTAAACACTTTTAGTTTAAACTTCCCATTCTTCTGTTAATATATTTCATAGTATTCTATTTCTTTCAAATATCTTAGTATCCTTTTCACTACCATCATGTGTTTTACATTTTGTAGAAAATCTTGAAATGATCCCAACTACTAATGCAATATTTGGTCTTCGATGAAAAACACATTGTAGTTTTCCAATCATTGATCTGTAAATGTTTGGTTTACATCAGTACAATCATCATTCTTAAATGGCTTATGTCTTGTAGCTATAGGTGTGTTTATAGGTCTTGAATCTTCCAATCCAGAAGTTTTAAGTATCTTCTTAATGTATTTTGATTGAGTAATGAAGATATCTTGCTTCATTTGATATACTTGTAAATCAATAAAGAATTTGATCTCACCAAACATAGAAAATTCAAATTCTTTCTTCATATCATCTACAAATAATTTTCTTAATGTATCCTTTCCTCCAAATGTGATATCATCAACAAAAATTTGAGATGACAATATCTTATTGTTACCTCCAATCTTTGAGTACATATTGTTGTTATAATTAGTTCATATGAATCTAATCTTCACTAAATAATTATTCAGTCTTTCATACCACACTCTAGGGGCTTGTTTCAAACCATATAGAGCCTTGTACAGTTTACATACCATGTTATTTTTGCTAGGATCTACAAATCCTTTAGGTTATTCTATGTAAACCTCTTCTTCAAGTATTCTATTCAAAAATGCAAATTTGACATCCATTTGTTACACTTTAAATCCTTTATAAGTAGAATATGCAAGTAGTATTCTAACTCCTTCCAATCTTGCAACTGGGGAAAATGTTTCCCCATAGTCAATTCCTTCTTCTTGTACATATCCTTTGCATACAAGTCTACTTGTGTTCCTTGTGACTTCAACTTTTTCATTCAGCTTGTTTCTAAATACCCACTTTATTTCAATAAAATTCTTGTGGTTAGATCTAGGTACTAGTTTCTAGGTTTGATTATTTTCTATTTGTTTAATTTCTTTATTCGTTGCATGAATCCAATCCTCATTCTCCAAAGCATATTTTATTGATTTAGGTTCAAACTTGCAAAGTAAACATGTGTCACTTCTAAGTCTTTTCCTTTTCATAACTCTAGATTCTTCATCTCCAATAATTTTATCAGGTGCATGGTGTCTTCTCACATAATTTTCTAATGTAGTTTATTTCCTTCTTTCCTCTTACATAGGTTCATCTTGAAAAATGATTTCATGGTCATTTTTTCTCTTTATTTTAGGTTCTAGTTTAGGTTCTGCTTTCTTACCATTATCTTCCTAATATTTAGCATCTACTACATGTCTCTCAGCGTCACTCTGCTAATGCTCAACACCTACATTTTATTTCTTGGCAACCTGTTGCAACAACTCAACATTCACTAATTGTTCTTATTCAGTAGCTTTATTTTCTTGCTTAGGTAAGGTGTAGGGAACACCCTCATCCATATAAATAAATTTGTTGTAATATTAAGGATCTATCTTGTATTCAACTTCATTCTTTTCTACATATTCATCAACTTTTACATTTTCCCTTTCCACAACTTTATTATTGTTAAAGCTAAAACACTTACAAGCTTTCTCTTAGTGGAATATCCTAGGAAAATTTCGTCATCACTTTTATCATCAAGTTTTCCATTTCTATTATCTTTTATTATATAGAATTTTCTTCCAAAAACTTTAAAATACTTCACATTAGGTAGAAGCCTATACCCTAATTTGAAGGGTGTAACATTTGTACCTTTCTTGACTTGTACTTTGTTCAAAATATAAACTAATGTACTTACAAATACTCTCTAGTATTTTTGAGATATGTTCTTCTTGTTAACGTGAATGTTGATGTTACAACTTTGAGGGAGTATCTTAAGCATTGGAGAATATTGACATGTTGCATTCATAACTTTATTTTTCATTGATGTTAACATAGTAGTAAGTCTATGAAGACTGACAAAGTAATAGACAAAGATCATAGTTGTACAGACAAGGTCTTAATTTTTTGGTGATGCGTTGTCAAGGATATATTTTATACTATGTCTTGATGATGCAGTTAAGTGTGTGTGATGTAAGTCAAAGATGTATGAGAGATACACTTGAATTAAAGAGAGTAGTACAGAGATAGAGTAACTGATAAGTAGTTTATGATGCTTACATTATATCTTTTAGAAGAGATTTAATCTGTAGATGCACGGCTATCCAGTGACAAATGATAATTAGATGATGATGTTAGCGAGTGCACAAACCTTTGTTGGATAAAATTGATTAATTGTGTGTTGTCTTTGATGTTATACAAATTTCATATCAGTTGATAGTCAGTGCATGCCGAGCTCACTTGGTCAGTGAAGATAGTTTTCCTTGTCTGCCAAGTATTCCTGAGTCTTCTCTATATAGAAGGCAGTATTTATAGAGCTCACTCGGAGGTCGAAGGAATTTATGCAAAAAAGAGTGTTAACTGAGCCCACTCAATTAACAAAGGGAAATTTGAACAGAGTTAGTATTAACCGAGTACACTCAGTTACCAAAGGAATTTTGTAAGTTCGTAGTGTTAACTGAGCTCCTATTGGTTAACATAGGAAATTGCTTCAGAATTAGTTTCTACTAAGCTGGGTCAGCTACCAAAGGATTTTCTTATTTTGGAATATAAAGCTTAATTATTTTACCTATTGATTCTAGCCAACTATTGTAATGATATTGGTTATTCTAATTTGTATTTGAGCTGACTTGATAGTCTAGAAGGTATAAGTAAAATTTTAATTGGTGATTTCAAAGTATGCAAGTTGAATGAGTTGAAAGAGATAAGAAGAGAGGAAGTGAACTTGAAGGATAAGTAGGTATCCTTGTAGAGCATAAAAGTGTTATTCAATTAGGAAGGATCAAGTATAAGCCAAAATAGAGATCTGTAATCTACAATTTAGTTGCATCACAATTAGGTCATTTCATTGTTACTCTCTAACCATTATAGCAGTGATCTAAAATCTCTTAACAGAGTTAGTTTAATAGCCATTTGTAAATCCTCTAACAAGGTGGAAATTCCATTGAATTTTTTCAAGACCTCTTACAAGTACACTCCTAACAAGGTGATTAAATCCTTTAATAGGTCACACCTAACAATGTGTTTTGTAACCTTTAACAAGGTTGGCTCCTAACAGGGCTCACTTCAGAAGAGTGAAAAACAATAACTAGTTACAATTGGTGGTTTTTCCCAAATTGAGTTTTCACATTAAATCCTAGTGTCATATGTGTTCATTTTATTTCTTTCATGATTGCAAGAAAATTACTGACAATATCTTAAGATCTACTAAGCTAAACACACTTTGCATTTACCAAGTTACAACAATTTTTGTATGCTTACCGAGTATCAACAGTAATTAGTTTTATCAATCTAAATTTAATTTGAAATCTAAGGGATATAGAGTAGTAACTCCCCTCTCGATTACTCCTCTTATATTTCCAACAGCCCTGGTGTCACATGTGTAAGAAGTTGTATAGACTATTAGCTAACAGTACTATTGTAATTATAAATTTATTTATTTATTTTATTAGAATTAATTGGGAAAGCCTCAAGGATGACTCAAGGATTTTTTTTTTAAGATACAGTGTAAAGGAAAGATGTTTTCCTTATTTGTAGTGTGTGCATCATGTATTGAACAAGTATGAAGTGCGAGAAGGAGCATAGTATTTGGTGAATGTGAGTAAGTGATACAAGGGATTATTGGATGCAATATTTGTGATCTAGTTACGAGATCATAAGGATCAGAGATCTGGTTGACTGGACAGAGATAGAGGAAGAAAGTACAACTCCTAACATGGTTGGAATCCCTAACAGGGATTCAAAGTCTCCTAATAGGGACTAATATGTATTGAATGTATTTATAGAATCTTAACAAGGTCCATCCTCTAACAAAGAATGTTTATATTAGTACATCATCTTATGGGTACCATCCCCACTGGGGTTTTCCCTCTGAGTAAGGGTTTCCCTAGTTAACATATCTAGTGTTATTGTGCATGAGTATCTTGTTATGGTTTTTTTATTATATTGCTCATATGGTTAAGATTTATTAAGGATTATAATTGTGACATTAGTTAGATAATTGATTCACCCCTCCCCCCCTAGTTATATTGATGGACTATATATTCTAACAATTGGTATCGAAGCATCAGGTCCCTGGAAAGCCTAATAGCTTTGGGAGATTGATTGTGAATCTTTTTAGAAAGGATAGTCCTAGATTTGATGGGGCCAACTATGATAGTTGGAAGGAAAAGATGAACACTCAATTGCTATGTATGGGTTCAGGTTATTGGCTTTTAACAAAAGCTAGCAAGATGATTTTGAATGAAGAAAAGCTTGAAGAATGTAGTGAAGCATAGAGAGATCTATTCATGTGTAAGATAAGAGTCAAAGAAGCTTTACTATCAGCTCTTCCAAAGAATGAGTACAATCAAGTTAAATCACTTCAAACATCTCATAAAATTTGGAAAGCATTAGAATCTATTTTTGAAGGTAATATAGATACAAAAAGAGTAAGATTGCAAAATTGGATATGTACATTTCAAGATGCTAAAATGATGGAAGTTAAATCTGTAAGAAACTATATTGGTAGGATATCAAAGATTTTTGTAGGAATCAAGTCACATGGGGGAACCAAGGAAGAAGATGAGCTTGTATGGAAGATGTTGAAGAATTTAACACTACCATTCAAGAAAGTAGCTCAGATGAGTTTGCTACTAATAATTTGCACTAAGGAATTTACTAGAGAAACATTGCCCAGAGGATTGGAAGTAGTAGAAGTAGATCTAAAACAATTTGGAGAACTGAAAAGAGTGGAGATAGCCTTGAGTGCCCTCAATATTTGGCCAAGTCTATCTAGAAGTGCGAGTACACATGGAGATTTTTCTAGTGGTAGCAGATCTGATGAAGATAAGAAAATCGAAGAAGGTATAGCCCTTCTTATAACAAGAGAAAAAGATGGTAATAATATCTTTAAATGTTGGACTTGTAATGAATTTGGTCATTATGCATCTAAATGTCCTAAAAGAGAGAAAAAGTATAAAGGAAAGTTTAAACCTAGAAGACCTAGAAACTATTTGTATGCTAATGAAGATGAGAAATCTAATGGAAATGGTCAAAGTGGAAGTGATGATGAGTTAGGATTTGTAGCTATCAAAGAAGATGATCCTGATAAAGAAATTAGAGAAGAAAGAGCTCTAGTTTCCCAAGTTGAAAAGAAATTCAATTGGATAATTGATAGTGGATATTCACATCACATGACTAGTGACATGAATAAATTTTTTAAGTTCAAGAATTATGATGGAACTATTGTTAGAGTCGGTAATAATGCACCCTATCATGTAATAGGGATTGGATCCATTACTCTTGATGGTAAAACTAATACTAATGATGTTTACTCTATTGATGGATTAAAGCATAACATTTTTAGTGTTAGACAGTTGGTAGACAAGGGATATTAGTTGTAATTAATAGAGAAGACTTGCATTATCAAAGATAGTGATGGTAAGTTGATTGGAACTAGAATAAGATCCAGAGGTAATGTATTTCAAGTGAATCCTACTAAAATGACATGTTTAGTAGCTAAAGTTGTAACAGTTGGCTATGGCATAGGAGATTCTATCATATCAATTTTGATAATATTGTGAAATTTAGCTACACATTTGCAGTTAGAGACTTGCCTAAGATAACAAATCATGCTAATATTGTTTGCAAAGAATGTGTTCTAGACAAATAGAAGAAATTAGCATTCCCTAGCAATAAGTTCACAACCACAGAGAAGATGGAAATTGTTCACATAGATCTAAGTAGTCCCTCAAGAATAAGAGGATTCTATGGAGAAAGGTATTTCATGATTTTTGCTGATGATTTCACTAGAATGATGTGGGTAGCATTTCTTAAAGAGAAGTCTGAAGTGTTTGAGAAGTTTAAGATATTTAAGAATAGAGTTGAGAATGAATGTGGTGTTAAGATAAAATGTTTGAGATTAGGTAGAAGAGGAGAATTCACCTCTAGAGAATTTAACATCTTTTTTGAAGAGAATGGAATCAAAATATAGTTATCCTCACCTAGAACACCTGAGCAGAATGGGATTGTATAAAGAAGAAATAGATTAGTAGTAGAAGTAGCAAGAGAAATTTTGTCTGAGAATGATGTCTCAAAGACATTTTCGAGAGAAGCAGTCAATACAATAGTATACACTATGAATAGAATACAGATCATAAAAGGTATGAATAAGACACCTTATGAATTATGGATTGGTCATTCACCATCAATTAAGTATTTTAGAATATTTGGAAGCAAGTGTTACATTAAGAGAGATGATGATATTGGTAAGTTAGGTCCTAGAAGTGATGAAGGCATGTTTCTTGGCTATTCATTGAAAAGCAAGGCATACAGATGTTTTAATCATAGAATCAAGACAATATTTGAATGCACAAATGTAAGGATTGATGAAAAGTTTTAAACTAAAGAAAATATGATGGATTATAATTCTAATGAAGAAGAAGATAATACTAAAATTGTTAGAAGGAATGTTGAAAATTTCATTGAGACTAATAATGATCTACAGAATAATGTTGAGAAAAGAGGAGAACAGAGTTTGGAATCAAGAAATAAGATAAGAGTTGAGATAGAAACTCTTACCTCTAATAGGAACATCACAAAGAATTACCCACTCAAGCAAATAATTGGAAGTAAAGATAGAGGTGTGATGACAAGAAATAGAGTTAATGAGGAATTATGTTTGATTTCTCAATTAGAACCAAAGAGTGTTAATGAAACATGTAAAGATGATCATTGGATTCAAGAAATGAAGGAAGAATTAGATCAGATCAGATCATGAAGAATGATACTTGGGAGATCATTCCAATACCTAAAGACAATAATGTTATTGGAACCAAATGGGTATTCAAAAAAAATATGAATGAACAAGGAGAAGTTGTAAGAAACAAGGCTAGACTTATGTGCAAAGGATATTCACAACAAGAAGGAATAAACTATGAGGAAACATATACCCTTGTAGCAAGAATGGAAGTAGTAAGAATTCTTTTGGCTTATGTAGCAAATAAGAAATTCAATTTATATTAGATGGATGTTAAATCAGCCTTTTTGAATGGAGAACTTGAAGAAATTTATATTGAGCAGGCTGAAGGATTTCCTCTAATAGAAGAAAAGGATGTGGTATGCAGACTAAAGAAATACATATATGGTCTAAATCAAGCACCTAGAACTTGGTATGCAAGGTTGGATAAGCATTTGGAAAAACTTAGATTTTCCAAAGGTGTGATAGATAGTAACTTATATTTGAAAGCTATTGAGAATGGATTGTTGATAATAGTAATATTTATTGATGATATCATATTTGGAGGTACTGATGAAGCAAGTGATAAGTTTGTTGAAGAAATGAAAAATGAGTTTGAAATGAGTATGATAGGAGAAATGAAGTCCTTATTAAGTTTTCAAATTGTACAAAACAATGATAGTATTTTTATCTCACAAGCTAAGTATTTGAAAGATTTAGACTAGAAAGTTGTAATCTTGTCGGTACACCAATGATAACTAGTCACAAGTTATCTAGCAAAGATGAGACACCTACAATTGAGAAGAAAAAGTACAGATCCACGATTGGAGATTCATAATATATAACTCATACTAGACTAGATATAAAAAATGTAGTTGGGATTATGGAAAGATTTCAAGTTGATTCTAAGAAGTATCACTATGTAGCAATAAAGAGAATATTTAGATATTTAAAGGGAACATCTAATTATGGGATATGGTATGATAGATCAAGTGATTTCACTTTATGTGCCTATACTAATGCAGAATGGGCAGGTAATATGGATGATAAAAAGAGAACCAGCAATGGAGCATTCTTTCTTGGAGGAAGATTGGTTTCTTGGCTGAGCAAGAAACAAGATTGTATTTCTCATAGTACAACTGAGGTAGAGTATGCAGTGGCAACAAATAATTGTAATCAAGTTATGTGGATGAAGAAAATGTTGAAATATATTGGGATTGAGTTTATAGAACCTATTATAATATATTTTGATAACACAAGTACAGTGAGTATGTCTAAAAATCCTATATTGCATTCTGAGACTAAGCATATATCTATTAAGTATAATGTTGTGAGAGAAAAGGTAGAAAAAAAGGAGATCAAATTAGAGTATGTTAGTACTAAAGATCAGATTGTAGATATCTCTACAAATTCTTTTCCTAAAGATACATTTGAGTATTTGATAGGTATGCTTGGGGTTATGCCCCTACCTACTTCAAAATAGATGATGCAAAGATTGCATCAATCTAGTTGTATAGAGCACTATTGATAGAAATGGACTAAATGTTGATGCTTCTTTTATGGGGGAGTATCTATGATGGACAAAGCATCTAGGGCTCTTGGTATTTGGTCTTGAATAGTGTCTTTGGACACTTGAGCTAGTTGAAGACTTGGAGCATTAAATTGACATAATGAAGTATTTGTCATTGATGTCAATGGGGGAGAAGTATGCATGAAAAACATCTCCTAAATTTGTATAGGGGAGAAGTGTGCATAGAAATCTCTACTTTAGTAGGAAGATTTAGAAAGATTGATGTAAGTTAGAAGAAGGAATATCTCTATGGGGGAGATATGTAGCATGAAGAGATCTAAGTGAATAGCTTTTGTAGATCCTAAAGAAGAACATGTAGAATAGAGAAATGTTCTAGAGGATTTTAAATTTGATTGATGAAGAGGATTTGAGAAGATGATAGTAGCAATAGCAGCAGAGTATTGTTTTGTATTCTTAGAACTTAGATGTATTGAAAACAATTATTCAAATTGTATGTTGTCTTTGATGTTACACAAAATTTCAAGCCTTTCCTGATCAATCAGTGTTTATTAAGCTCACTCAAGCATCGAAGGCAGTTTCCTATATATGCCAAGCATTCCAATTATAACCAAGTTTAGAGTTAGTATTTACCAAGCTTGCTCGAGTATCAAAGGAAGATTTTGTATTAACTAATTTCACTATGTTACCAAAGGAAAGTTAGCATGAATCTTGTGTTGATCGAGTTCACTCACTTACCAAAGGAAAGTTAGCATGAACCCTATGTTGACCGAGTTCACTCAATTACCAAAGGAAAGTTAGCATGAAATTGTGTTGACCAAGTTCACTTGGTTACTAAAGGAAAGTTAGCACAAAGTTAGTATTGATCAAATTGGGTCAATTGATGAAGGGTTTCTCTGAGTTGACTAAGTACTCAATTCGATATTAGCCAACTATCAACATATTGAGTTTGATAATCTTATTGGTTAATACTAGTTGACTTAAGGAATGAAAATTGTTTGACTAAAAGTGTATTCCAGACAACTTGACAAGGTAAATCATATAAATGAAAGGTCAAGTTGAGGATTGAATAAGGAATATGTAGAATTGAAGAAGATGAATAGAGGAAGCAAATTTGAAGGATATATGTAAGAAGGTAGAGTATCCAAGTTGACTGAGCTACAAAGAACAATCTAATCAAGGAGGATCAACTAAGAAATCTAGAACTAAGATCTAAATAAGTTACATAAGCAATCAGGTCAAGTCATTGTTACTCTCTAATAATTGCAGTAGTGAAACAAATCTCCTAACAGAGTAAGCCCAATAGCTATTTTGCAAATCCTCTAACAAGGTGGAATTTCTAGATTGAAGTGTCTAAAGACCTCTAACAAGGCCACTCATAACAAGTTGAATTAAATTCCCTAATAGGATGACACCTAGCAATGTACTTTGTAACCTTTAACTAGATTGGCTCCTAACAGGGCTCACTTCAGAAGAGTGAAAAATAGTAACTAGTTACAATTGATAGTTTTTCCAAATTGGGTTTCTACATTAAATCTTGGTGTCTCGTGTGTTCATGTTATTTCCTTTATGTTTCTACAACTAATTTATTAAAGTCTAATCACATTAAATATCCTAAGATCATTTATTTCTATGTTAACGAAGTGACGGTAATATTTAGTGTTAACCGTCTGACAATAAGATTCAGTGTTAACTAACTTTCAACAAAGTTTTGGTTTTATGTTATGTTGACATCTTAAAGGGATCTTGCATTTTTTTTAGTCCAGTGACCGATTCACCCCTCCCCTCTCAATTACTCCTTTTCATTTCCAAAAAGATGTTTTTCATCTATGTTGTCATCAATACCAACGGGGAAGATTGTTAACATGAATGTTGATGATACTACTTTGAGGGAACATCCTAAGTATTGGAGAATATTGACATGTTGCATTCATGATTGTTTTTTTCATTAATTTTAACATAGTAGTAAGTTTTTGAAGACTAATAGAGTAATAGACAGAAATCTTAGTTGTACTTGTTGGCTCCTAATTTGATAGAATTTCAACTAGCTTTTATGGTGTTAGAAAACCTAGGAATTAGCTAAAAACCATTTTGGGCATTCTGAAAATCAAAATAAAAGGACCAACTAGCAAGACCTTTAAGTATTCTCCACTTTGAATTCTACAAGATTCAAGCGGATTTACCTTAGGAATTCAGTCTTCTTTACTTTAAAAGAAAAATTCTCAACATGAATTTTAGAAATGACATATTACTTGACCTTCTTTCTATTAGAGTAAATAATTATTTATTAATTATTTATTCTTTTACTTAAGCTTACTTAGGTTAATGCATTTATTTAATAGTTATAGTTGATGATTTTTTTACAACACGAGAGTTTGTTCCTATCTAGTCATACTTATCCTCTCACCTTGATCGAGGATATTCCACCTTTTGTGGATGTATGCTTAGTTGTCAACCTTATCTTCTAGCACTTTCCAGCTTGTTCTACAAGCTTCCTTGAGTCCTTTATATTTGATCTCTCTCATTGTAAATTCACATCATTCACATAGAAATTTCATTTTCCTATTGTGAAATATCTTTTTCTTGCTTTGTTGAATGGCTTCAAGGTCTTACTCCTTTCTCCTTCGATTTCTCTTCAGCAAGCTATTCGCATGCAGGTGATCTTGGCACACTGTAAAGTTGGCTTTCATCAACTTCTACATGGTATTAGAGCCTCCCTGGTACTTCTTGGTTGAAGAATTTTTGAAACTGGGATTCAGAGACACAAACCCTAATTTGTTTATGCACTTTGCTTCAATCGAGGGGAAGAGTAATTTTTCAGAGCACTTTGGGCATAAATGGATGCTTCCATTGAGTTCAAAATTTTGGTTATAGTCAAAATTCATATAAAACTTTTCAATTTTGGCTTCTGTGGCATCTAGAGGATTTTTTTAAGCCCCCTACAAGCAATCGTATGAACTATATGAAATTTTAGACCAAAAAAATAAAAGAAGATGTGTCGCTGCAGCATCGCAGGGGTGCCCCCATGCCACCTACACTCAGTCTCAACACTATTGTAGCCAACCATACCACCATAGTGACGCATGGGCCTAGCTGTCACCAGTGGACCACCAAACCACCACCGCTACTAGTGGCGATGCAGCAGCTCCGCTAGGTTCTCCTCTCGGGTACCACTACTGCTAGTGGCACCACTCCAATGATGACATTAGTTTTTTGTAGTGTTATGTCAGCTTTCTATGGTGATTACATCAACAAGTCAGTGCTTACGTAAGCTTTTCTTGGTGCCACATCATCATTTTTGGCATGACATCACATTGATGTTATCAGCCCTATCCAACCTACTAACGTCACTTTTTGGTGTCCTGATGTCACTTTCTAGCATGTCAGCAACCATTTTTTTTGGAAAGGTCCTCCTAATGGTCATACGGCTGTCAATTTTTTTTGTGACTATATTTTTCTAGTGAGCTAGTCTTTTTGATTTGTAGTTGGTGTTTTGGCCATAACTTGAGCATATGGAAGTCTTTTTAGATCCAAAAGAAGCATCAAAAAGCTGACTCAAAGACAAAGACAATGGTGCTAGTTTTTTCATATTACAATTTCATTTGAGCTCCCATTTTTGGTGTCAAAGTAGAGGCTTCTATTTCCTCCTCCTTTGCATTCGAAATCCAAGTTCTTTTTTAGTTTTTGTGCTTTATATAGTTGCTTGTGGTGGTAGTTGAGGGATATCTTTATATGTTGTGGGGGTGCATTTTCTTTTCTATAATTTACTTCACAATAAGACCCTTTTGCTTCCATATTCTTCTCTCAATATTAGATCCATCTATGACCTGGCTCACACCACACAACTATCACAACTGGAAGGCACAAATGACAAGGCTTCTCATGTCAAGAGGCTTATGGTCATGTCTGGATGAGAACCAACCTACTCTAATGCACCCTTTTGATTTTATTCAACACAGGAATAAAATGGATGAATCCATGGGATTGATTGCATTGAACATCTCAAATAGTCTTCTATTTCACTTGGATGGTTTGACCACCTTGTGGGCTATTTGGATGAAATTCCAATCTTTGTTTGGCACAATGAATGAGTTCCAGGCACTTTAGCTTGATGCAAAGTTGACATCTTTGACACCTATTGACTTCCTCACCATTGAGGACTTCTTGATGAAATTCAAATCTCTGCATACACTTTTGCAAGGATGTGGGAAAACCAAGATACATGATGAGTGTATCTTTTTTATACTCCCAAGGTTAAGGGGACAGTATCAAATCTTCTCTTCCACTTTCTTCTCCACTATGGATGCCTTGGGTGATAGACACAGGATGCCTTCATTTGAGATATTTTGTGATTGGTTAACTCATGAACAATCTAAGATCACTCAGATGGATTTACTTTTAGGTTCATAGTTGCAGGCATTGCTTTCCAAGGATACACATGAGTAGAAGCTAAAGAAAATATCAAATTCCCCTTCTACTAGTTCATCATCTTCTTCTAAGAAGAAGGAGAAAAAGAAGACTCAAACTCCTACCTATTCCTATTGTCAAAAAGGATATCATGATGACGCACATTTTTTTAGAAGATATTTGATAGCTATGAGAAATAAGTTGAAAATTTACAAGCTTTCTTCAAAAGAGCACTATTTCCTCTCCATCATCTTCTACCTCACAGGGGTCTTCCTTTTAGTCTTCTTTCACATCTTTGACATCTATGCGAGATCTTAGAAAGGTTCATGCATTATGGGCATCCATTTCATCCTCTTCATAGGTCCCTTAGATACTGGATTCAGATGCTTCTCACCATATGACATCTTCTCAAGGTGTCTTATCTACTATTGAGGCTTCTCCCATTCCTCATATTCTCATGGGGAATAATGCTACCCTGCTAGTCTACAGAAAAGGTTTTGTTCACATCAAGGATGGTATATTCAATGATTTATTGTATGTTACATCTTTGTCTGCCAACCTTCTCTCAATTTCTCAGATTACACATAGTGGATCAAGGAAGATACTTGAGTTCACTGTAGATTTAGTCTTCATTCAAGATCATGCTATAAGAGGCCTTATTGCCACAGGGACAGTTGATTCTTCCACCTATCTCTACACCTTCTCGCACTTTTTCCCATCATCTCCATTTTTGAAGCATGACTCTTCTCTTTCACAAGAGCATCATGTGGTGCAGTCAAGATACTTGAACCTTTGTATTATTCCTAAGATTCTTATTTTGACTTCCACACCACATCTAGTTGAGGGATTTTCTCTTTCACAAGATTCTTCTTCCACTTTGTTTGATCTTCTAGCTCCATTCATAAAGCCTCTAGGTGCACTTGTTGCAGATACCACAATGGACATTCATGATAGTATCATCACACCTACCTTGGAGATTCCTTTTTAGGATCCTCATATTTTCTCCTTTCAGCATTAGCTAGGCCTTCTAGTTTTCCCTCTCATTCAAGGGTTCCCTTGTTTTGTTCCCTTGTTTACTCTACATTAGAGTTTCATTGGTTTGATTCTTTCTCTAGGGGCTCCATTATTTTGGGGGGGCTTTGGCATCTTTTCTATCTCTCATGGGGGGGCTAGTTGTACTTATGGTTTTGAGAGAGTCTCTTGAAATAATTTTAGTGGTAGTTGTCCTTGGGTGATCTTGTTGAGGCCTTCCTTCCTTGTTTTTTATGTTTTTTCTTAGCTCTTTTTGGGAGAGGGTTTTTCCCATGAGGTTTTCCCTCTTTCCCCATTTTTAGAGGTCACATTTCTTTGCATTGTACATGGGTACCTAACATGGACTTGTTGTCAGGAACCATTATGCATTTCATCTTAGATTTTGTGATTTTAAGGCATTCCCCTAAGTTGTACTTAAGGGAGGGGGGGGTCGTTAGAGTAAATAATTATTTATTCTTTTACTTAAGTTTACTTAGGTTAATGCATTTATTTAATAGTTTTAGTTGATGAGTTGTTAACAACATGGGAGTTTGTTCCTATCTAGTCATACTCATCCTCTCACCTTAAACAATAATATTCCACCTTTTGTGGATGTATGCTAAGTTGTCAACCTTATCTTCTAGCTCTTTCTAGCTTATTCTACAAGCTTCCTTAAGGCCTTTATATTTAGTCTCTATCATTTTAAATTCACATCATTCACACAGCAATTTTATTTTCCTATTGTGAAATATGTTTTTCTTGCTTTCTTGCATAGCTTCAAGCTCTTGCTCCTTTCTTCTTTGGTTTCTCTTCAACAAGCTATTTGCATGTAGGTGATCTTGGTGCACTGTGAAGTTGGATTTCATCAACTTCTACACTTTCTTCAAATCCAATAGCAATGAAGAGATAACTAGCTATTTTACCAAACCCTAAATACCATGAATCAAGTGTAGGTTGGCATTCTTACCTAGCTAATAGAACATTAAAATATTGATTAATATAAGTTTTCTGCATTATGCAAAGCATTCCAATCAAATCAACTTATAAGGATGGTTAGTGCCTTATCCATTGGTCTATAACTCACAGAGATCACACACTTACTCCTAGATCTTATCTTAACACTTTGTGTAAAGATTTATCTATATTCATTTCTAGATCTCATACTTATCATATATTTACTTAAAACCATAGTTTTCTATCAACTTATATTAAGAATTTACATAATCCATTAGATTATCAACAAAAGTGAATTGAAATATAATTCAAAATGAATTACAACTTAAACTTAATAAACTTTTCTATTAAATCTTAGAGAACAAGACAAAGACAAGAAGAGAAACAAGGTCGGGGATGAAAACCATCTTTCTATATTTGTATTAATTTCTTTGAAACTATATACAATACAGTGATTATCCCTATCAGAAAATAACACACATAGACCAGCAACTATTAACTTTCATATTCAATTTTGGAATAGATTTATAGTATGCATGGACCGACTCAAAATTTACAAAGACTCATGTAGCCAAAGAATTTCAGCCTCTCACTCCACATCTTGGAAATCCTTTTAGAGATAAGGATTGCAAAAAGCTTTAGATGGGAGGAAACTTGTCAAAAATTTTGAACAAAAGCATATACAAAGATATTTTTTAAAACATTTTTTCTGTACAAAACATTCTTTGCACTTGGACAAAAGTGGGTAAATAGTTGCAAAATTGGTAGGTGGCATCTTTTTTCAGATGTCTCAAGGGTGAGAATGTGTACACTTTAACAATCTATCACTATTATTATCTTTTCTTCATTTTTTCTTTTCTACCTTTTAGTTGTGACATCAACTATTTAATCACTATTCCTAGATGGCAAGGCCTTAGTGCTAGCTATGACCTCCCAGATGGCTATGTCAGTTTCAATATTTGGGCAGGTGGCATCTCTAGCCATGTTTAACTCCTCAAGGCTCTTATTCCATTTGGCATATGTGATGGCTCTAACTTCTACAATTACCTTTCCCAATTTTTATTCTAGTTTATACAAAACATTAATCATATCATATACCATAATAACATCTTCCTCACCATTACAATATCCCATAAACTTGACATATTTTAGAATGTTATCGAAAGAAGATGACCATTCCTTCCAGTCCCTTACGTGTCCATTTTCATCAACTATGATAGGCACAAAATTAAGAGTTCCTAATATTATTGTTTTCAACTTATTCTAAATTAGTTGCAATTTTCCAACAAAGAATCCATTAAATTCTTTTAGCCCATGAATCAATTTTCTCACAAAGATAATTACCCCCTCTAGTAGATCTTTCTTTTGTCTCAGCATGGGTACAAGGCTTTCCAAAAATTGGGTGTATATGCCCCATATTGTGAATAAAGGATATAATAGGGAAATTTCCTTAGAACATTGGTGCTTTGGCCCCTGCAGAACAATGTAGTTATTATGTACATTGTGTGAGGAAAATTTCAAAGTTTTGATCTTGTGAATCAAAAAATTCTCCATGGCTCTAATCTTCATATATTTTTCTAATTCCAATTATTCATCATCAGTAGCTATGGACTGGCCCATCACATCCCCTATTTCAAGTATATAACTCTCTATTTACACACCCCTATCTTCAACTTCAATAGTAAGCCTAGTAGTATTTTCAATGTTACTACTTCATTTTCTAATTGGAGATTCCTCTATTCTAGGACATATGTCTTTTTCATCTCCTCTTAATAATGCCTCCTTATATTAACATACCTCTCATAGGCTCCATCTAACTATTGTTCTAGCACATCAATTCTATTCTTTCCTAATAGTGATGTTGAAGTCATCAACCAGTTTATTTGGCTACTTAAAGTGGAAAGAACATTCCAAAAGATCGCATTCTCACTAGGGGACTCCTTGATTTCCATAAGGGTTGGTTTTTAATTCTCTAGAGACAAACTCCATATTGCCATGGTTTGAGCATCAATGCTATAACAAGACCCTCTCAACTTCCCTTTTTGATTCACATCTTTAAATGAGACAAACTTCTCTTTTCTCCTCACCTAATCCAAAGGAAAGAAGAACTAATTTCCCATCCTAGGAAGACAATCATGCCACTTCTATGTATCAATTCTCTTGCTTCATCAACAGTCAATTTTTCACTCTTAATATCATACTCTTGTAGCCTCTTTACCATCTTTACGTCTTTCTCATTGGAGTCACCTAGTTTTAGTTGCAAGGACATTTTATTTCATTTCAATTTGAATAGGAAGCTTTTGAACTCTTTTTCTTACAAAGTTATCATCATTCATGAATTCTCAAGCTTCAATAATTCTAGCATCCACCATTTTGGCTTGAAGTTCCAACTTCTTCTCCCTTTTCTCATCTTCACTAGCTTGGGCCATTAGGAAACTTCACCTTGCATTATCAAAATACTAGTTATTCCTTGGCATGATTTACAAGGCTTTCTCCCTTTCCCTTTGAGGAATCTCTACCAATTTTTTTTATTTCATCTATGTTTAGCCCATGCTGAGCTTTCTAGTTGCTCTTCATCATCACTTACTTCCACAATAATATCTTGCTCAGGAGATTCATGATTGATTCTATTCTTGATCTCTTTTGGAACCTAACCCATAATCTCATCAAATTTCTTAATGCATTTGTTAAACCTTGGTCAATAGCCTTCTTCATGATAAAAATCCTTGAAGGATGGATCAATCTTTTTCATTTCTTCTTCAAAACTCATCACATCTCTCCACTTTATCATTTTTTCTCTACATACATTTTCATCTAGGTAATATACAATTACATCCTACTCCCATAAAATTTTGTTTGGAGGGAAGTTCTATCCCCTCATTTGTTTTAGAGCATTTATGTCTACATTAAAATGGTCATACATTCTTGTAGGGATAGATGGCAATTTATAATTTCCGATTAATGCATCTATTTCTTCAATTGCATTTTTTCCCATTTCAAAGTCTCCAATTTTGGAGCATTTGCATAGGAATGTACCCTTTCTAACATTGAGACCTAAGTATTCCCTATTTTTTGAAATTAGTTTCCAAAAGAACTCCATAATTCCTAATCTCTCTGGAACAAACTTAGGGAGAAGATGTGGTGGTTGGGGGCACCCAAAAACTCTAATGATTGTGTAATATTCAAATAGAAAAACACTTCCCTAATAATTTCCTATTTTTTTCATTAATCATAGCATCTAGAGGGCTTAATTAATTTTCTAATATTCCTAGGGACCCTATCCACTATAGCCCCTAACATATTTAGAATAGGATAGACAAAATCATTATAAAATGAAATAGTATTGGAATAAGGGTAGAATCTTTTTCATACCCTTATCCACCTTTGAATAGGTAGTTTCTCCCATTTCTTATGCATCCTTGATAAAACTTGGATCAATGTACTCCATATTCTTGTATAGAATCAAATGCATGCGCAAAGAGTAGTGATGAAATCAAAAATTCTCCAATCTCCCTTCCTGGGTTGCAACAATCTCATCATGAATTCAATTTTCTATATAGGTGACATAATCATACCCAACGGTTGTGTGTGGGTCCTAAATATTCAATGCCATGATATAGTGTCCACCAATAGCATCTATAGCTCCATCTAAACTTAGGACTTTGTTCAAACCAAACACTGTGTTCTAAAGATACCTCTGGAAATACCCTAGAGACACAAAATCTCCCAGCTTCTTTGGTATTTCTTCCTTTTCCTTTTTACACATTAGGATATGTCTTGTCATGGTTCTACCTATGTAAAAATTCTTATGGTTTTTGAAATTCTCATTGAATTGCTCCAGGTTAATCGGCAATGACATTGGTCCCCCTAAGTCAAAAGCTTCAATAAAGGTTTCCTTATCTAGTGCACAAAGTTACTTCTATATTTTTTTATGGAATGCTTTACTTACTAGATTGTATGCTTTAATTAACATCTTCATTAGATCAACATTCACAAAAACCTTAGGCATGATCAATTTACCTAGATTTCTGTTCTAGGGGTTGGATATAAGAACCTTTTCTAACTTATTGTTATAGAAATACTAGAATAATTCATTCCTGCTTCTATTTGGCACCTTTGTGTCTCTACAAAAATTGTATGGGTCTCTGAGGGCATGATTGTTTTCACACTAGAGGTTTGATAAACCTAGTAAGAAATGTAACCATTCATCAATAAAAGGGCTAGGTATTTTTCCTTTCGAAGAACTTGTTGGAGATTCTTTAATTTGAGCTTGTGCAATTAGTTCCCCCTCTTTATGTGTGATTGTTTTAAATTATCACAACAATACTAAACTCTGTATGCTAGAATTCACTTTGCAACTTCAACTCTACTCTGAAACTTTAAACACTCTGCAACTAGCAATAGAACTCTTGTTGTTTCTACCTTTTATCCCTTTTCTACAATTCAGAGCATGGCATTAGTGGCATTAAAATGGCATGCTTGAAATCTCCTTGGTACTTCAAAAGCTGCCCATATTCAAATTCAACATTGTTTTTACTTCTTGCTCACCATCTAATTCCAACCTGGACATGCACTTTTAGCTTTGTTTTCTGGCTTTTAAAACTAAGAGTGGCGAAGTGGCAATCAACTTCTTTCTCCACTTCTCAACTGCTTCATGTTTCTCTTTACTTCTGGCTATGACCATGCAAAAATGGTTAGTGTGACCATTTTGCATCTTTTCCACTTGATCTTTTAACTACCAACTTAACCTTGTGATGTCGTGTCATGCACTAATCTCTACTTTGCATCCTTATTTTCTTGTTCACCATATGGGCTTGTGAAGTAACGCAATCTTTATTTAACCCTTTATCACAACATCACAATAGTAAAGGGATTTTTAAAAGAAGATAGAGGTTGTGAATGACAAAGAAATTAATGAGTCGAGGGCCTCTACTATGAACATGCATATCCTTACAGATCAATTTGTTGATGTATTGAAGACATTATTACTATCTTGATGTTGTTTTTTTTTGTCCTTGTGTTGTCTTTTTTCCTGTTTGATGTATTAAGGGTACTTGTCTTAGTTTTTTGTTTATTTTGTGTTGATGCACAGTTCCTCAAGGGCCTTCTTAGTTTTTATTTTTGGTACTTAGTAAAAGGTTTTGAGTCCTTTCAAAATCTATTTTTACTGAATTAAAATAGTTAAGGGCTCACCATTCAACACCAAGGAGATGTAGTCATAACTATCAAACTAACATTATCATTGCATTGCAACATGAAATCAAACTCTTGTAAACACCCTGCAAAGTAGTGAGCTATATTACTTGACCATCTCATAGCTTCACAACTATTCAACTTTCCATTTCACTAACCATAGTGACCTAGCAAAATGGCTACTTATCCCTTCATCACAACATCACTACCTATTAAGATATAATTGTGGCCTAACACCTACGAAGGTGTGAAAATTCTTATCTCTTCATCGCAAGTTACCTTCTTAACTCATCTTTTAACCTTGCAAAGTAGAAAAACTTTTATTTTGACCATTTTATCACTTCTTTGTGGTTTATGACTTAACACCCATGCTACCTATGATGCCATGAAAACTTCTATTTTAGTCCTTTTTCCACTTCACAACTATTAGTTGCATAACATATTTAAACCTTGCGATGTAGTGAACACTTATTTAGATCCAATAGTCACTCTTTTTATGGCTTCATGTCCATAAACCTTAACCCATCATTTAACCCTATGTGTTACAATGACCAGCTATCTCCACTTCTCTACTTTAACCTCAGGTTATATTTAATCATATGAGATGTAGCAATGACTTAAAACTTGACTACCAAGGTGATCATTCGCATCTTCACAACATAAAGCAACTATGTAAATCACAAGCTGCAACCTTGTGATCTCTAGCTTATCTCTACCTCACAGCCCTAACTTCAAAGTTAGCCATGTTACCTATAATGTCATGATAACCTTGTAACTGACTACTTTGCAACTTCATGGTCCTCAAAATAGTTAAACAACATCATAACTTGAAAAATTTAAGGTCACAACTTATAAAATATGAAATAAAGAAAATAACTTAAAGATATGTAAAATTAAATATATAACCAAAATTTTTAATGTATCCCTTCTATTAAGTACATACCAACTAATGAATAATATTAAAAATTATAAGGTATGATTAATGTTCTATGTTTTTGTCTTTGAGGAATGACAACATTTCAAGAAACCCTAACCAATGGAAACACAATTTATTCCTAATTTTCACAAGATATCAAGATTTCAAACTTATTGAAAACTTAGACTATTAGTATAGACAAGGTTTTGGTTATCTAGTGATTTGTGTTCAAGGATATGTTCTACACTATGTCCTGATGACATGGTTATATACGCATGATGTAAGTTGAAGATGTATGGAAGATACACCTAAATTACAAAGAGTAGTACATAGATAAAATAACTACTGTGTAGTTTCTGATGTTTACATTATATCTTTTAGCAGAGATATAATCTAGAGATGCATGGTCAGCTAGTGACAGATGATAATCTGACGATAAAGTCAGAGAATGTACACGCCCTAGTGCCACATGTGTGAGAAGTTGTATAGACTGTGAGCTGAAAATACTATTGTAATTATAAATTAATTAATTATCTTATTATAATTAATTGGGAAAGCCTCAGGGTTGACTCAAGGAATTATTTTGAAGATACGATATAAAGGAAAGATGTTTTCCTTATTTGTAGTGTGTGCATCATGTATTGAGCAAGTACCAAGTGTGAAAAAGAGCAGAGTTTTTGATGAATGTGAGTAAGAAATCCAAGGGATTATTAGATGCAAGATTTGTGATTTGGTTACAAGATCAAAAGGAGCAAGGTTTCATTAATAGGGCAAAGATAGAGGAAGGAAGTACAATTAATTTATATTATTCTATACAAAATAATAAAGAGATCATTTGGATAGTGGATTCATTGGTCTTGCCCTAAAGCTATTTTGACAATGGGTTTGTCTATTTTCCACAACTCCTAATAGGATTGGCACAACTCCTAACAGGGTTAGAATCTCCTAACAGGGATTCAAAGTCTCCTAACAAGGAATGATATTTATTGAATGTATTTATACTCATAATAGGGTCCATCCTCTAACAAGAAAATTTTATATTAGTACATCATCTTGTGGGTACCATCCCCACTAGGGTTTTCCCTTTGATCAAGGGTTTCTCTAGTTAACATATGTTGTGCTATTGTGCATGAGTATCTTGTCATGGTTTCTAATTATATTGCTCATATGGTTAAGATTTATTAAGGATTATAATTGTGATATTAGTTGGATAATTGATTCACCCCCCGTCCTCTTAGTTATATTGATGGACTATATATTCTAACACTTCTCCATCATCAGTGTTCTAGTACAGTCCATGATTGATCCTTTTCTCCTTATAGCTATTCCATTTTAGAGAGGGATCCTAAGTGTTGACATCTTCCTTTTAATTCCTCCATGATTGCATAATATATTGAATTCATTATAGATAAATTCCCATCCTCTATCAAATCTTAATTACTTTAGACTCTTTCTTGTTTCCTTTTCAACTCTAGCTAAATACCACTTAAACAACTTAAAGGCATTAAATTTTTCTTTAAGAAATATCATATTCGTCATTCTAGAATAGTCATCACAAATAGAACAAAATATTTCTCTCCACAATAGCTTTGTACTCCAATAGGTCCACAAAGGTCAGTATGAACCAATTCAAAAATATCATTAGATGTGTATGTCTTGTTTTTGATACTAGATTTTGTCATTTTTCCCAATTGACATTGTTTAGACATAGCATTGCTAGGTTTCTACAATCTTAGTAACCCTCTTACTCTTTTCATCTTACTAATGCTTAGCAAATTATTAAATTTGACATGAAATCACCTCGTATTCCATAACCATGTAGCTTCATTTTGAGGAAACAAGCATGTCTCATTAGATAAATCTAGATAGAACAAGTTACCTCTCATTAGATCACCACTTCCAATCAGTTCACTAGTAGCATCAAATATATTGGCCTTCTTGTGATGGAATTCAACTTTGTATCCTAGTTTTTTCAACTATAAAACACTCAACAAGTTATAGTTAATTCCTTCAACCCAATAAACATTGTCACACTTAATCTTATCAATCAATTGTATTGATACTTTAACTTTCACAAGACATGGTGCATCTTTACCAAACTTAAGAAAAATACCTTTTTATGGTTCCATGGTTTCAAATTCACTTTTATCACTAGTCATGTGATGTGAACAACCACTATCAATTATCCACCTATCACCTTCACTCATGTATGAAATTAATGTAGTTTTCTCATCTTCATTAGAATCTTCTTTCATAGCAACATAGACAACTTCTACATCTTTTCTTTCAAACTCATTATCAGTTTCTTCTTCAATAATGTAGCAAGATATCTTACCTTTGTCTTTGTAGTCCTTTTTTCTCCTATTGTCTCAATAATCTCTTCTTTCTTTGCACTTTCTTTCCCATTTTTCATCCTTTTCTTCTCTATCAGGGCATCTTGCAGAAATATGACCAACTTTGTTACATGAAAAATATGTTATTGGAAGTTTACCTTTGTATTTTCTCTTGCCTCTTGAAAGTCTCCTTGCCATTATGGCTTCAAGCTTATCAAGTTCATCATCAAAAGCATCACTATCACTAGTTACACATTTTCCTTTTCCTTTATTACTAATAAACAATTGTGATTTGAGAGAAGATTCAACATAAGAGAAAAATTATCAAAGTTTGACATCTCAAAAGCAGTAAGCCTACCAATTACACCTTCCAAGGTTAGGTTGTCACTAGGGGTACATCTCAATTTGTGTATTACATAAACTCTAATAGCATAAATAGGAAGTAGAGTTATCAATACCTGGTTGATCACAGTCTCATCATCAATCTTTCTATTTTCCCCTTATATAGCATTTAAAACATCTTTGATTCTTCCACAATACTAAACAATATTCTCATCGTCCATCAATCTCATTTCATCAATCTTACCTCTCAAGCTTCCTAATTTTTCTCTCAAAATTTGTGTCACATCCATAGATGGTCTGCAATGTATCCCACATTTTATTGTAGCAACACAATCATTTATGTCATCAAACTCAATGTGGATAAAGGCTAATGCAATCTCCAACATAGCCTGATTGTGTTCTTGCTTCTCTTTTATTTGTTCAACTATAAAAGGAACTATTTTTATTACCACATATATATTTTTGTATCGTATATTACACCATATTTAATTCTATCTAGATGCAACTTCATCAAACTCTACCATGCAGGAAAGTTCTCTTTGTTCAACTTTGGCACCTCCTTTTTGTACATCTTGATATTTAGCTTCAAGTACCTTCAAACCTTTCTCTATAAGCATTGTATATGGGAAAAACTAACCTCTCAGGAGCACACGTAAACAAGAAAACATTAGTAGCATATGTGTTCAAGATTCAAATAAGATTGATAAAACCACTAAGTCTACTTGAGTTTTAAAATAGCTATACAACCAACAAATAAAGTCCTCCCATAAACTCAAAGTAGCTCAAAAAGCACACCCATAAGAGACCTTGTTGGTGTGCTCAACTGTGAGGGATGTAGATGTGCTCTCCCAAAATACAACTGTTGAATCCCTTGAATGATAAAATGATATGCAAAATGATATGATCCTAGAACTAAATGAGTGGAGAAAAGCTTGAGAAAATGGCTATGAGTGAGCCAATCTCCAAAGGATTCTAAGATCTGAGATGGAAGTGCAATGCAAGAAAGAAATGAATAACATCATACTACCATGAAAACTAAATGCAAGCTAGAAATATAAGTAATGTAAACAACTAGAAAGGGTTAGTTCTAAGCGTACAAATCTCTAAAAAGCTCTAGAATCACACTAGCATGATAACAATGCAAATGGGGGAGACAAAAAATACTTGAGACAAGAGCTTTACTTATAGACTTGAGAGAGGCCTTGGGGAGGTGGCATCTATGTGGCATCCATATAGGTGCCACAAGGGAGACATGAAGACAAGTCATGCAAAGGTCAACATTCAAAGTTCACTCACACATGTGTGAGCAAACTTGAAGGAAGGAGTTGGGGACAAAGGTCTAAGAAGTGTGGAAGGTGTGAGAGGTATGAGAGGTGTGAAGGGTTCCTCACATATGTGTGAGCACACACTTAGGAACTAAAAAGGGTTTAGCAAGGTGTTTAGGATAAATAAGTGGGATTAAGTAGTGGGTAGGCTTAGAAGGATGAATGTGATGGGTGTAGACTAGGTTTTAGGATAGGTTTAAGATTAAATTAAATAAGATTTAATTTAATCATAGGTTTAGAGAATTTAATGGAATAGATGGAATTAAATAAATAAGATTTATTTAAAAGGGGATTTATGGAGCACTATGTATTAAATAAATTTAATACATTGGGGGGAAGTATTTAAATTAAATTTAAATACATTAGGAAAGTGAACCTATTTAATTAAATAAATTCAATTAAATAAGTAGAAGAATATGAAAAATATAATTAATTATTAAATAATTAACTATAATTTCAAAAGAAATATTAAATGAATTAATATAGTGTTAGGACAATTTTAAGTGTCTACATTTTGCCCCTCTTGATGTGATGTCAGAACAACATTATATCAAAGAAAAGAAAATATAGGTTGCCCCAAAAAGGATAGGAATCCTAGGAGTGGTGTCGAAGTGAAGATAGAAGAGGAGGGTGCCCCCTCGCAAAAATAGCACAAAAAAAAAAAAAAAAAATTGGGCAATTTACCCGAAAAGGTCATTAGAAGAAAGGAAATGGGAAGAAAAGTGGATAAATGAAGACTTTGCATGACTTGGGAGTAAACAGGGGATTGACAGGGATTGGAAAGGACACGGGCTCAAAAAAGGGGCTTTGGAGAGCCTATATAAGCCTCTAAGGGGCTCAAGGAGGACTCATTTGCACACCTAGAGAGCAAAGAACCAAAGCAAAGGATGGACCCTATTGATAGATTGTAGCTTGGAGAGCCTATCTGGGAGCACCAGAGACCAGTGAAGATGGGCCCACCAGTGAGTCGACTAACTTTCCTTGTCAAGTTTTTTATTTTGTAGGTTAGAGTGCATTTATGGTGCATTAATGGGCCTCAAAACTCAATCAAGGCAAAGATGATAGTCTCTACCCTATCATTTGCACAGATGACTAAGTAGGGACCGGGAGGTCTACAAAGATGACACAATACATCCTGTCGTCTACACAAATGATAAAGAAGGGAAAGAGGGGGTCAGAGTTGGGGTGGAGACAATGATCTCTACATAATCATCTCTGTAGATGATAATCTAGTAGTCGCCAGTGGGAAACTAGCATCTGGCAGCTGCCAAAGATGCCAAAATGACGTCTCAAAAAATTGTCATCTATGTTGGCACGCATCTATGCTGATTAGCATCTATGTTAGTCAGTGGCTACATGAATTGGCATCTATGTTTATTTGTGTCTTTATCAATTAGGACAAATTTTTAGAGAATAAGGGAGGATGCCCCATACTGGGGGCGGCATAAGAGAAAGGAAACTAACCATGTGCATATCTATGTTGTAGATGGAGACAGTGGTATTCTAGTTGCAAGAGCACTATCCACTAACCATGGTGCTAGAGGAGAGACTAATAGAGGCAGAGTGAGGATATGTGAGATTGTGCAAGTTGGAGCACATGCATGAGTGGCTGGATTTGAGAGCACATTCAGCATAGCTGTCAGCATTGATTGAACAGTGGCACACACCTACATCAAGTTTCCATTTACCTACTGGAGAGGTGATCATCACCTTGCTCAATGTGTGGAAGATGCTATGGTAGCCTATCCACAAGATGTATCTTGAGTATGTGTTAGAGGGTGTGGATCCTTATCTACAAGAGTACTTCGAGTAGCAATGGTAGAGGCTACCAATATAGAGATCATGGCTCACATGGAGAGAGGCACTAGAGCAAAGACTTTCATGACTAGTCATGTACCTTACTTCTCTCATCTAGATGATGATACTAGGCCATGCTAGGCATGGATTTTCCATTGGGTGGACATGAGTACTTAGCATATTGTTATAGGATGATGGTGTGGTCTTCTACTGGGGTTAAACCATCCTAGCAGAGCTATATCATGACATATATATGTGTGCCTACAAGGCACAATAGACCATGGGGCCAGGGTTGACACTGCTCATGGTGTGGTCATCGGAGCACATAGGTGTCACATGGTTGATTACCAAATAGGAGATCAAACAACTAGGTGAGTCATTTGCATACTAGTACAGGCAACCTATCTAGTATACCTCCACAGAGTCTATTGGTTTCTGGAGGAGATACCTTGAAAAGATTATCATGGGTGACTAGACACCATATGATGGCATGGAGTGATGGGGTAGTGTCTTAGCATCTAGGGGAGAGGATGATACTAAGGATCAGAGATACCTCTCATACACACAAACAGACTGATAGTTGATCGAGCATATTGTGCATGTCATCATGAGGTACAGGCCCTCTATAGTGTAGAAGCAGTTTGGTAGGATACAAGATGCAGTCCTGAATAGGTTTGCATACCTTGGGGTATCCTAGGAGTATGATAAGTTATGGGGTCATGAGACCAACTAGAGGTTAGTGAGGATATCTTGGCAATCAATGCATCTAGTGCCTTGGGTACATGGCCAAGACTAAGGAGATGTTAGGATGACACCGACCTATACACAGTGGTGGGCAGTGCATCAACTAGTGTGACTGACAGTGCTTGGAGCACCACCTCTAGCAAAGCAAGCACGAGGGGAGGGGGGTGGAGAAGGGGATGGAGGATAGGTAGTAGTGGTGCCACCACCAGGATAGGGGGCATAGTAGGGTCTGCAAGGGTGTAGAGCCTGCCCAAGGAGAGCATCACTACCAGTAGGGCCACCATAGGGGCCACAGATACAAGGGCCACTAGGGCCATAGGGACAAGGGCCACCAGAGGATGCAAATATGGTCAGAGTGGAGCAAGATAGTCTCTATAGAGAGGTTTCCTGACTCTAGGGTAAGGTATAGGTGGAGAAGGCATGGGTAGATAGTACTCAATAGGCCTTGGTGTTACTACAGGTAGAGGTTCAAGCACAGCAAGCTAGGGTGGACAGTGCCCAGGAGGCCTTGACAGCCCTGCAAGTGAGGATAAATGTTGGTGAGTTCAATGATTTTGGGATTTAGGAGGAGGTTGATGAGCTGGTAGAGATAAATACCCTATGATGAGAGGTGGCCATGTTATGATCAAAGCGAGAGACACACTAGGCTCAGATTGATGAGTATCACTAATAGCGAGATGTGGCTAGATAGGTAGTACAGCATAGGGTAGCCATGGATGTGATGTAGGAGGCTATGGAAGCTTGCTAAGAAGAAACATAGGCAATATGAGAGGCAACCCATTATAGGTCTTTATATCATGATGTCGTGCTTGTCGATCAGTGGTAGCTAGATTTTTGGGAGGCCTCTAGCTCATGGACCACAGGGGGTCGAGACAGATCAGAGCAATCAGTTGGGTAGCATAGGCATCCACAAGGTAGGAATATAAGAGGGGCAGGGCCCTCATAGCTAGCTACCTGATTCTGTATAGTGAGTAGTTTTGACAGAGAGGTGTAGATGCAGCGAGTTTTTTGATGATGCATTTGTACATGATGGTACTATATGATTCTTTTGTATATAGACTATACATAGATATTTATTCTTTTGATATATATATGACATGATTTGATGGGCCTATGTGTATATGGATGGTTTTTTTATTCATGTGATATCTATGATGTGGATATTGACATTGTGATGCAAGATTTGTGTGATGCTATGTTTCTTATGATTGATATATGTTGCCTAATGTGTGAATGTTGCAGGGTCGATGGAAAATATGAGATGTATGCATTGTGTTGTTTTACATTTACAAATGTATTATATGCTTTGTGAGATGTTTTATGATGTATATGCCACTAGATATGATTATTATAATTTATGCACCTAATGAATGAACTAATGATGAAATCTAATAATGAATAAAATGCCTAATGAATATGACAATGAATGTATCCTAAAAATGTAAGTAACAAAAAAAGACACTAATGAATGCAAAGTGAAATGATTTAACCTAAAATGTAAATATGAAAAAGTAATATGAATGAACCCAATGAATGGACATGTGTCAAAACTCCTCACTCATAGGAACCAAGTAGCGTAGCATAGGATGTGGGCCATAAACAAGACCCTTGTCTCAAGTAGGGTGCAATGAAACCCTATACTACATGAATCCTAACTACATGATACTAAGGGATTCAATTTTTTTTATGTGGGAGAGCACACCTTAGTTTGATTTTGCAAAAGAGTTTATGCATTATATGCTAGAGAAGCATAAATGACAAGGCCCCTTTGCATGGACTGGATGCACAATACCATAGAAACTTTAGGATAATAGGTGTAGTTTGTATAGTCATGATGAAACAAATGTTGTACATGCCCTAGAGAGGTCTAGGTACACCCAAAGTCTTTTTAGGGATCTTTGGTGGAAAGTATACTAACCTGTTGCCCCCATTGTGCAACGCATAAACATAACCTAAAACTGACACATATGTACTAAAGTATCCAAAAATAGATCATACCATAAACAACATGTGTAGTCAATGAGAGTGATTCAAGTGCCACCAAAATATGGAAGATCAAGGCACACCATAAAAGGCTTCCACTAACACACAAAATGAAATCAACCAAAAAGAGACCACATGACCAAGTAGTCATTCAGTCCACAATTCCTACCAACAATGTTAAGGCCTAAAGGTGAATGTCATACTACCACATATAGGGAGGATTCATCCTATGAAAGTTGGTTTTTTTTTATTTCATTTATCCAAAAAAAAATTTGGCAAGAGTTGTGAAGAGAACAAGTTTCTTGAATAAAGTCTCAAAAGTGATTTTGTTGAAGTTCTATTGTAGTCACTATTGTGGGAAAAAGCTCAATGTAATGGGATTGGGACAAGCACTTGATGGAAAAATGCCTCACAGACTAGAGGTCTTTCAAAAGAAAAATGGGATTGAAGTGAAGCCTTGTGGACAAGAGGTCTTTTTATTAGATGCATGAAAAGCGTAAGTTAGATTGAACTTTTGCACAAAAATGGGATGAAATGGTGGAATGTGGTAAAGTGAGATGAGCCTTATAAATAATGAACCAAAATACTTTTTTCAGGAACTTTTTCTTCTTTTTAGTCTTTTCTTCAGCAACATTTTATGAATGTTTTTGGAGTTTTCTAATTTTTTTGATTTTTTTGGATTTTTGTGGGACTATAACAACACTATACAGGAACAGCAAGACTCGAGCATAGAACCACTTGAGATGTTGGATATTTATAGGCTCAATGAGTGGATCTCCCTCTGAAGTGGCAATTTGATACACCTCAAAATCATATTTGGTTGTAATGATAAATAGACCAAGCCAATTAGCTTCAAATTTTCTTTTCTTTTCATGGTTCTGGAGATTCCTCATTTTATGCTACAAAACTAAGTCACCCACCTCAAATTTTTGTGGCTTGACTTTTTCATAAAACTGAAGTTGAAGGAAATTTTGATACACGCAAAGGCATTTTAGGGCATTGAGGCATCTCTCATCAAGGATTTGTAGCTCTTGCAAGTGAGCAACTCAATATTCTTCATTAAACATCAAATTCTTGAGAGAGATTCTAAGGGAAGGGAGCTCAATTTTGATGGTTAAGATAGCTTCAAAACCATAAATAAGGGAAAATGGAGTGGCTACTATGAGGGTACAGATGGAGGTGCGATAGGTCCAAAGGGTGGGAGAAATTTGGAGGTGTCAATCATGGCCAGTTGTGACAATGATTTTCTTTAGGATTTTCAAAATGGTTTTATTGGTAGCTTTAGCTTGGCCATTGCCTTGGGGGTAGTATTTGGTGGAAAAATGTTGGGTGATTCCAAATTTCCTACATAATGTGGAAACTTCCTAATTTTTGGAAGGCATTCCATTATCAGTCATGATGTCTTGAGGTATACCAAAATGATAGATAATGTAGTTCAAGATGAATTTCAAAACTTGTTCTCTGATGGTGTAGGTTAATAGGATAGGCTCGACCCACTTTGTGAAGTACTCAGTGATAGTAGTAATATACTTATGGCCATTTGCAAAATTTGGGTATACTTGACCAACAAGATCAAATCCCCAGTGAGAAAAGGGCCATGGGGTGATGGTGGACTGGAGGTCTTGGGCAAGGGCGTGGATTAAATCACTATGTTGTTGACAAGGAACACATCTCTTCACAAAATGATAGGCATCTGCTTCCATAGTAGGCCAATAGTAACCTATTTTGAGGAGTTTTTTTTGCTAACGTAAGGCTACTAGAATGGGCACCACAAATTTTTTGGTGGATCTCTTCTAATGCCATTTTGGCTTCATCTGAACTAAGATATCAGAGGAGGGTTCCATCGAAGTGTATTCAGAAAAGTGTATCACCTAGGAGAGTATATCGAGCTAAGCGATAGATAAAGGTTTTTCTTTGATTTAGGAAGAGGGCTACAGGAATGGTTTTGTGACATAGATAGGAAAAAAATTTAGCGTACCATGGAGACTCAAGACTGACAATATCACACACCAACTCTGAATCAGTTTGCTCATAAGTAGGAATAAAAATATTCTCAATAAGAAACTCACATTTAGGACTATATTCAGGCATGGTAATCATGGAGGCAATGGTAGCGATAACATCTACTAATTTGTTATTAGCCCTTGGTATCTACTGAAATACTATCTCTATGAAGTGTTACTTAAGATCTTCAACTATCTGATGATATGGCAACAACTTTTCATCCTTTGTGTGGTATTCATCTGTAACTTGTTTAATGACCAATTGTGAGTCTCCAAAGACAAGAAGGCTTTTGATATTCCATCTGATAGCATAATGCAACCCTGTGATTAATCCTTCATACTTAGCTATATTGTTTGTGCAAGGGAATTAAATTTTATAAGACTTTGGAATGAGGTCTCCTTGCAGTGTAATAAACAAAATTCCTACCCTCGATCCCTTTTGTGTGAATGAACCATCAAAAAATAGCTTCCATTGTGTACTAGGGGTAGTAGTCATAATTGTGTCATCTAGAAAGTCTACTGTAATGAGATGGTCTCCTTGAAGAGGAGCATTAGCAAGCTGGTCCACAATTACCTGTCCCTTAATGGTCTTGCGATCCTTATAGACAATATCAAATTCACTTAAAATCAAGAACCATTTTGTAGCTCGACCAATGAGGGAGGCTTTTGATAGAAAATATTTGAGTGGATCTATCTTGGAAATGAGATTTGTAATGTGATTAAGCATATAATGTTGTAGTTACTATGTGCAAAAGACTACCACCAAACAAGCTTGCTCAATAGCAGTTTAATTCAGCTCATAGCCAACTAATGTTTGACTGAGATAGTATATAGCTTGCTCATTACCATTATCATCTAGTTGTGTCAAAAGGGCACCTAAGGCAACTAAAGTGGCTGAAATGTATAGAACCAATGGTCTTCCTACAATTAGAGGGACTAGAACTAGAGGATTAGCCAAGTATACCTTAATTTGTTCAAATGCTTTCTGACATAGGCAATCCCATTGAAACTTAGTGTCTTTGTGAAGCAAATGGTGAAGTGGAAGGACCTTATCTGCCAATTGTGATGCAAATCATTTGATGGATTGTAAATTTCCCTAAAAACTATAGATTTGTTTCAATGTGGTAAGTGGAGGCATTTCCATGATGACTTTTACTTTGGCAGGATTTACTTCAATACCTCTTCTTGACACAATGTAGCCTAACAAATTGCATGATTTGACCCCATAAACAGATTTCTTTGGATTTATGCACACTTTATATTTCTCCAACATTTCAAAAATGGTGGTGAGCACATCAATATGGGAATCACGTGTCTTTGATTTTCCTAGGATGTCATCAACATAGTCCTCCATTATGACAAGTAGAAGATCATGGAATATTGTAGTCATTGGCATTGATAAGTAGCACCAACATTCTTCATGCCAAAAGGCATGACTTGGTAACAAAAGGTCCCCCATGGGGTGGTAAATGCCATTTTATGTTGATCTTATTCTACAATTTTGATTTGGTTATAACCAGAGAAACCATCCATTAAAGACAACATCTCATGTCTAGTAGTCAAATCCACTATGTTGTCTATGTTAGGAAGTGGAAAATCATCCTTAGGACATGAAAGATTTAAATCTCAAAAATCTGAATAGATGCAAATGCCCCCAGATGATTTTCCTTTAGGAACAATCTTGGAAACCCACTTAGGATAATTAATAGGGGTGGATAAACTTTGCCTCCAACATTTTCTACAATTCTGCTTTGACTAAAAGTGCTACCTTAGGTTGCATTTTGTGCAACTTTTGCTTCACAAGTTTAACCTTGGGATCTACTATTAAGTGATGCATAAACAAATCTATGTCTAAACTAGGCATGTCTCTGTATGTCCATGCAAAATTGACTTTACCCTTTTTAAATAACTCAGTCATTGCCTTTTTTTCTTCAGGACAAAAGGTAGTTGCAATGTATGTGATTTGTGGATTATCCTTTATACCCAAATTGACTAGAATTATGTCCTCATTCAAGATAGATGATTTTTTTGGTGGTAAAGATCTAAATGGAAAGTCAAAATCTCCCTCTTCTAGTGCCTCTAGGAGGTTTTCTCCAAAATATGCATCCTTTATTTTATCTTTTTCTTCATCCAAAAGAGTTCTAAAAGAGTTTTCACTAAAGGATGTCACTTCTATTTTTCTATTTTTCTATTTTTCTTTTCTTTTTCACTTTTGTGACTAAGAGAGTTGACTTTGCTACCAAAGTAGGCTTCTTCATTGTATTGGATCTCATGTTCATAATCTTGGAGATTCTTAAGGCCAAAGAGTGCTAGCACTGCTTTGTTAGAGTTATAGATATCAAGAGCTAGTGGTGTGTCCTGAAGGTCCCAATCTATCATGTCAAGGTTGGTGAGAGGAGGTCAATGGATGAAAGGCCAGCTATGGTAATGGCATGGACATGGTTATCTAGGTCATCCTCAATGTATTGGAAGTGTACTTTGAAGAATTCCTCCTCTTCAGTCTTAGAATCAAGGTCACCCATACAATAGTTGTCAACAAAGGACACCTTGGGTTTAATGGAGCCCAAACCATGTCCTTTAGGATAGCTATTAGCCTCAAGAAATTGTTTGATTCCATCTTCTTTAGGGCCAAGGTTGGCACCATGATATCCCATGTTTTTTATGATGGAAGGGGCATTAACATATTTATCCTTGGGGAATTCCATAGGTTCATCTTTTAAATCAAAATATAGCTAATCTAGGATGTTAGATTCCATGTGTTCATCACTAAGTGAGCCCCAATGTTCAAACATTATTTTTTTAACATGCGTAATATCCTTATTGGTAGGAGGTGGTAGTTGTGAAGGTTTTCCAAAGGAATGGGGGGAGAGTGGTAGTTGTCCAACACACAAGGCATTTTGGAACTTATACTCTCCCATTCCTAGGTTAGCAAAAGTAACCTTCTTCCCTATAGTATTGACCTTAGCATCTTTGACCTTCTCTTTTCCTTTGCATAAATTAGAATCATTATTGGATAACTCTGGTACTATTGTGGAAGTTGATTCCATTATGGTAAGAGGTTTAGGTATAACCTTAGCAAACTCACTGATTGGACAAAAGTTTGTTGGTGTACCTTCCAATATTTTACAAGAGGCGAAAGGCATAAGATCACCTAGAATTGTGACCTCTCTTCCTTGGTGAGGAAATTTCAAGCATTGATGATATGTAGATGGTACCGCTTTGAGTGTGTGTATCCATGGTCAGCCAAGCAAAATGTTATATGGAAAGTCCAAGTCTAGGACATGGCATTCAATATTTATGATGGCTATTCCAACCTTTAGTGGTAACATGATAACTCCTTTTGATTCTCTTTCTCTTTCATCATATGCTTTGATTGTTATCCTTTTATTGATATCTAGGAGGTCCTCTAGAAGCCCCAAGAAATGAATCATCTTCAATGTACAAAGGTTCAAATTGGATCCATTATCTATAAGGACTATTTTTATCTTATGTCACTATATAAGGACTTCAATGTGGAGTGACAAATTGTGGTGTGGAATAGGACCTTGGAAATCTTTTTCTGTGAAGACAAGGTGTTGTTGTGTGGCAAGGTTTCTAATCATGGTAGTGAATTGGGAGGCATTAATGTTTTCAAGAACATGAGACTCTAAAAGAGCAATCTCCAAAATCTCTTTGTGGATGGGTGAGGTGGTGAGGAGTTCAAGAATGGATATTTTTGTAGGATTCTTACCTAAATAGGACAATACATCATACCAAGAAGTGGGTTTTTGTGAGTGGATGGTGCAGCAGGCACATGTGGAACTGATGGATTAGTGGGGTTGGGAGTGGTGTCTTGCAAAGTAATTCTTCCCCATTGAGTGGTTGCACCACAATCAGCTACTTGTAAGAAAAGAGTATTAACATGAGTGTCTACCTCTTCAATGCAACCACGCGTGGAGTCAAAACCACATATATCATTGGTTTCTATTTTACCACACAAGGAGTCAAACCCTAATATGTGGTTAGTAGAATAATCATAGTGTAAGGAATTTGATGTAGTAGCTCAATTTATATTGTTCATATTGTTGTTTCCATTGTTGTTATTGTCATTATTGTGGTTAGGAAATGGCTTTTGAAATATCTTTAGTTTAGCATTTTTAGAGGGTGATCCTCCTTCTACCTCAATTTCTCCATCATCGACAAGATTTTGAATGAAGACTTTGAGCTTTATATACTTGTTTGTGTCATGTCCCTTGATGGAGTGGTATTTGCAATATTCATTTTCCCTATACCATTTTGATTTGGGCTGATTTTCATCAAAGGGTCACATGTTGGGAAACACCATCAACTTGTGATCCACTAGTTTTTGGAATATGGCATCCAAGGGTTCACAAAAGTTAGTGAACTTCCTATTTCGATCATAGTCATGATTGTAATCACTATTGGAATTATTATTGTTGCAAGGAAAAATTTGTGTTTGACTGCAAGATTGTTGATTGTTTTGATTATGGTTGTCATGGTTTGAGTTGTTATTGTTTCAGTTACGATAGTTATTGTTATTGTTCCCTCCTTGATGATTTTGTACACTTTTAATATCAGTGACACCATCATGTGTGATACCTTTATTTTTGGACCATAATTTGGGTTTGCTATTGTTATTTTTGTCATTGTTTGAGTATGATGAGCTATAATGTTTAATGGCACCTTTGTCTAAAAGTCCATTTTCAGTGTTCTTGCCTCTCTTGACTAATGTAGCAAAATCTTCAGGACTAGCCATCTTCATGTGGAAAGACATTTCTGGTATCAAATTTTTGATAAATATATCCACAAGGTGGAAATCCTCAATTTTATATGGCATGCAATTAGCAAAATGCCTCCACCATTGTAGAAATTTGGCAAATGTTTCACCATTTCATTGTTTTGTGTTGCACAAATCACTTAAGGAGGCATGATGTTCAATGTATTAAGAGTATTGTACTACAAACTTCCCTATTAAATCATTGAAGGAAGTAATGGAACCCTTGGGTAAGTTCATTATTTGCTTTAGTGTGGGGCCTCCAAGACTCTGTGTGAAAAGTCTCTTAAGATAATCCTCACTATAGGCTACTTCTTGACACAAAATAGAGAATTCCTTTAGATGTGTCATAGGACATGTTTCTCCCATGTATTTGTCAAATTTAGGAATCTCAAAGTTTTGTGGAAATAGGATCATGTTAATAGATGTGTCAAATGGAAAGGGGAAAATTTCCTCAAAAGAGAAATCCTTCACCCCTTTGTTGCTCATGGTATGGACCAAGTTTCGAAGTTCATGCAACTGTTGGGCTAGATCTTGGTTTGGTTGCATTTGTGACTATTGGGAATTTATAAACCCACCTCCCAAGTTATAAGGAGTCCCAAACTTGTGAGGTGGTGGAAGTACTCCATTTTGGCCAATGTATTGATATGTAGTCATTGGAATTGGCACAGATGTTTTCACCATACTTGTTGGCATTTGCAAATAAGAATATATTGGTTGTGTTGGGATTTCCATCTGTTGAGTAGGCACTTGCCTAAATTTTAAGCATCCTATGATTGGACCTATCATGTTTGACTATGGAAGACTACCATTAGTAGTGTTGGGCATAGCACTAATGATTTGTTATATGTTTCGCACTCAATTGGCATGCTAGTTGTGTGGAGACACTTGATGTAGGTTTGGCACTAGTTGTCACCATGGGTTCTTTTCCTTTGCTAGATGTTTGGGTTGTATTTGAAGTTGGCAATACGGGAGCACCACCCCTCATAATATGTCTAAACAAGGTACTCTCATCAAAACTCATAGGGACATTAACACCATCTTTAACCAAGTTTAGGAAGATCTCATTCTTGTTTTCCCTAATAGATTTTTCCATCATTTCCAAATTGTAGGAATCTGCTACAAATGTTTGAACATCACTAGGGATGTTCTTGTTGTTAATAGGGTCTTACTCTTGGTATACTTCTTCATCATTATGTGAATTATTTCCCAAAGTTTTGTTGTGAAAAGGGTCTTCTAGTTCTTGTGTGGATGTTAAGTTAGGCATGCCAAAGTTTGAACTAGAGAGAAATGTACCCCCCAATGAGGTTGTTCATGGAGGAAAAGGATTCTCCATCTCTTGTTACCTTCATGATTCTGACAAATGAGACATGGGATTAAATGTGAATTAGTCAAATCATGTGTGTACCATACAATAGTGACCAAACCAATGGGTGGAAGAATATGGAAGAAAGAGAAGGATGTGTGGGAGAGCCACTCAACCTTATGTGATAAAAGGGGCCAACAACCTAAATTTAAACAAAAGACCTTGATTTAGAAAATGAAATGTGATTATAGGATAAAAGTATCTTTCTCCTACCAAAGATGGTCAAGTGATCTTTAGGCAAGATAGGACACCAAATTGATTACCCACTATTTGGAGATGGACTTGTGATCCCAAATGAGTGAGCATAACTTCACTAGATGTTTGCTTAGGGATAAAGGTCTAGTGTTGTGATCTCGGAAGGTGTTCTTATGCTAAAGTTTTCAGGCTCAAATGATCAAGCTCTCTAGAGGAAATTTTTCAAATGGAAGACTAGAAATTTGGGAAATGAGGTTGATGTGGAAAATCAAGGTGTTGTGGTCATTTATGCAGTTAACTCAATCCTCTCTCACTGGGAACAAAAATCTTGGGTTCACTTTAGGGAAGACAAACTGATTTTGAAGTTTAGCATTGTACTCAATTCTATCATAATGGTCTTGTTTAGCTTCTTCTTTCTGGATGTCTTTGATAGCATATTGGAATTGTTTATCACCATGTGCTAGGATTTTTCTTTCCTTGTAGGTGAATGGTTTGGATAATTTCACCTTCTTAGGTTTGACTTTGTTAGTCGTGATAGGAACAAAAAAAAACCCAATTTTGAGCACAAAAAATTTGCAACAAATTGTAACTAGACTTAACCAATTTCAAATGCTAGACCATATATTGTCACTCCTAAAAATAACTATGAGTCAAGAGGACCCACTTACCATGATTTCACTCACTGAAAGTTTAGTTCACCATTTCACTCTTTTTTGGAACTTGTTTGATGTTTGGTGTTGGTTCTGGATGTTTAAACAATCAAGCACATTGAATACATCAACAATCCTAATAAGGATGCAACTAAGATGTACAAGGATTATCTAAAGGGAGTCCTTAATATACACAAGGTATGTGAGGCCCAAATCTATAGATGAAATAAAATAATCGCACACTGCTAGGGGGAGATGGTAACCCAAATCTCTGCCTTCACTTCCCAAAAGTATAAAGTTCTTTGGGGTTTAGCCAAGAGTGACAAGATTTTACTTCCAAGAGAGGTGTCTTTTGATTCACCTCCTAATTCTTATACTCCGCCAGAACTATGGAGTTGAGGTCATCCCAAGGGGTGATGAAATCCCCAAGCAGGCCTCCTAAAAAAAATAAACAAGACCACTTATTTCTTGTGCACTCAAGATCACCAGAAGGCACAAGAGGAGAGAATACGTAAGTGGCCTTGGGGTTAAAAGACACTTGTTCTTTCCCAATGAAGCTTTAAGTTTTGTAATCTACTCTTGAAGACACTTGTTTTCAAGCATGCATTGTTCTTTCCAACTTGACAATGTCATCAATATAATAAAAAGTGAGGATTCATCAACAAAAGTAAATCGATCGTGAACATAAGAAAATTTCTGAAAATAAAACCAATTCATTTAAGTCATTCAAGATTGAGTGAGTTTATTTTAAGCACCAAATCCAAATATTTCATAGCAAGCTTCATTGACCTTAGGCATTCAAGAGTGTATTTTCTATCTAAATATTCATTCTAATGAAAGAATGTCAATTTCTTTAAGGAATTCAAGATTGTGTTTGACTATCCTAAATATGCATTCCAATGAAAAACTTGTTTCTTTCCTTAATGGCATTCAAGAGTGTGTTTTGAGCATCATTCATTCCAATGAAATGTGTTTAAATTCCCTTAAGGCACTCAAGATTGGATGTGATGTTTGCACCTTAAAGCATTCAAGAGTGTATTTGGCCTTTAATTATTAGATTGCAACATACATTCCAAATACAAATATTTATTTCATACAAGTTCATTGAACATCTAATCCTATAAGTGATCAAAATTACTATAAATTTCCCAAGTGATTAAAATTACTATAAATTTTTGAATCCTCCAAAGTTTTTTTCCTACAATACCCACTTGTTAGAAATCCTTGTCAAGTAATTAGTTAGTGAATTAAATGTTTAAAATTTAATTTAATCTGACACAAATCGTAGATGATAGACACCAGGCACGAATAATAAAATAGCACAGCGCTAAAACTCATAGATGACAACAAACAAGGGTGTACAGTTAGTAGTTTAATGGTAACTTTTCAGGAATAGATGATAGATAAACTTTGCAAACACTAAAACACATAGATGAAAAGGTACTTGAGATGAAAAAGTACTTGGGATGCAACACAAATGACAAACTATGGATCGCATATGACAATTCTATAAAAATCAAACATGACAATATGGGTTTCACGGCAGGTTTTAATATCCGCCCACCATGCAGATGCAAAGAAAATGGTGTAAATGCTAAAACTCAAGTTTAATGCCAGGATAAGTGGATTTAAAATAGCAAGGTTGGAGATGCCAATCTGCACAAACATTGGTCTACATAGATGTTAATTTGCAGAGGTGATGGTCTCACAGACGACACTGTGTCTAGCACAGATGATAATGCGCAAATTTTGATAGCAGGTTATGATTTTTTGACAATTTTTTGAAGGGAAAATAGAGACATGAGGCCCACTAGGCATGCCAAAATGTACATGGAAAAACCTAACATGTCGAGAGCACACGTAAACAAGCAAACATTAGTAGCATATGCATTCAAGATTCAAACAAGATTGATAAAACCACTAAGTCTATTTGAGTTTTAAAACAACTATAAACCAAAAAATAAAGTCCTCATATAACCTCAAAGTAGCTTAACAAGGGCACCCATAAGAGGCCTTGTTGGTGTGCTCAAGTGTGAGGGATGTAGATGTGCTCTCCCAAAACACAACTGTTGAATCACTTGAATGATAAAATGATATGCAAAATGATATGATCCTAGAACTAAATTAGTGGAGAAAACCTTGAGAAAATGGTTATGAGTGAGCCAATCCCCAAAGGATTCTAAGATCTAAGATGGAAGTGTAATGTAAGAAAGAAACCTATAACATCATACTACCATGAAATCTAAATACAAGCTAGAAATCTAAGTAATGCAAAGAACTAACAAGGGTTAGTTCTAAGCATACAAATCTCTAAAAAGCTCTAGAATCACACTAGCATGATAACAATGCAAATGGGAGAGATGGAAAATGTTTGAGACAAGGGCTCTATTTATAAGCTTAAGAGAGGCCTTGGGGAGGTGATATCTATGTGGCATCCACATAGGTGCCACAAGGGAGACAAGGAGATAGGTCATGCAAAGGTCAACATTCAAAGTTTTCTCACACATGTGTGAGAAAACTTGAAGGAACAAGTGGGGCACAAAGGTCTAAGAAGTATGGAAAGTGTGAGAGGTGTGAGAAATGTGAAGGGTTCCTCACACATGTGTGAGAACACACTTAGTAACTAAAAGGGGTTTAGTAAGGTGTTTAGGATAAATAAGTGAGATTAAGCAATGGGTAGGCTTAGAAGGATGAAAGTGATGAGTGTAGACTAGGCTTTAGGATAGGTTTAAGATTAAATTAAATAAGATTTAATTTAATCATAGGTTTAGAGAATTTAATGGAATAGAGAGAATTAAATAAATAAGATTTATTTAAAAGGGGATTTATGGAGCACTATGTATTAAATAAATTTAATATATTAGCGGGGGAAGTATTTAAATTAAATTTAAATACATTGGGAAAGTGAGCCTATTTAATTAAATAAATTTAATTATATAAGTAGAAGAATATGAAAAATATAATTAATTAGTAAATAATTAAATATAATGTCAAAGGAAATATCAAATGAATTAATCTAGTGTTTAGGAAAATTTTAAGTATCTACAAGCACCAATGCTCTGATAACAATTTTTAAAATATTTAGAATAACTAAGAGGGGGTGAATCAATCATCCAAGATCTAGATATACCAATTGAACATTTAAACAATTCAAGTAATTTAGATCTAAGCATCCAATAACTCAGCCTTTATAGCAAACAATCAGTAACATAAACTTGCAATCCACTATCATAATACTTATCAAACTTGCAAAATGTAAAACATTAATAGTTAAATCTCTCAAATGACATTGGTTGGGTGGATATTTTGCAGCCAGCAATTTTGGGTAAAATCTAGTCACAAAATGGGATGACCAGCCATAGCATGTGAGATAGAATCTCTCATACCTTAAAGGGAAGGATCCCCCTTCTCACTATTTCTTGGATCAACTCAAGGTAAGCAAGAAGTTGAGAGATTTTGTAATTGGGAATTACCAAATTATTTCCTCTTAACCTTTAGGAAGAATCCACTTACCCATGGAGTGAGTAATAGGCAAGATGTAACCTCAAACTACACTTCTATCTAAAGTTGTAAACAGTGATACAGATAAACCAACACTAACTCAAACGCTAGTTGAAAGTGTACCAGTTTGGCTCTAAGTCCTATTTTAACCTATTCTACAAGAAAAAAAAATGAAGGAATTCACTTTTTCTAGATGAATCATGTGTATTGTTGCTCCAAGAAAGGTTCATGAATTGAAACTCCTCCTCTAGAACTAAACATTCTTCTTTGATGTCTTCTTTTATAGTATTTTCATGTTTAGGTACATGTGAAATCTCTAACTTTTCATTAGCCTCTGACCAAGAAAAAAGATAGATTGGACATTCTCTTGATCAAAAAAATTTGAGCTCTTGCTAACTGTAACTTGCTTGACAGGTTTGTCAATTACCATCACCTCAAAATGATCAAGAAAACCTTGCTCATGTAATTTTTGTAATGATGTGACAAAATTTCCTACCTCAACATACTGCTCACAAAATTTTTGTTGGAATTTACAAGTGGGAAGAATACTTTTGAGGGGTGGGGGGGTGGGGGGCTGGGGGGGGTGAATCAAAAGTACCAAACTTTTAAGCTATAAGACCTTTAACTGAAATTAATACATGCATCTAACATCTCTAACTAACATGAAAGTAAATGAATGCATGAAAATAAACAACACAATATTTGATCACACAAAAACCATCCAAAATGAGAAGGTAAAACTAGGGTGGGGATAACACCCACAACTTATCACTGCAGCAATATGTAACTTGTCAAGGTTACAAAGTTTAACCATCAACAATGGTCTACCCTGTGAAAGGTTTTCCCTTTTAAAGGCTCTAACACCCTATTAAAAGTGACCTATCTAAAGGATTTACAAACATTCACTTGGAATGTCACCCTATTAAAGGATTTAGCACCCTGTTAAAGGTTTTACAATATAGCTATTAAACCAACCTATCTTCATAGGATTTTCATTATCCTAATACAATGGCTAGAAAGTATAGTAGAATGTTGACCTGATAACTTACAATCTTCAATTGCTGATTTTAGATCATTGTTCTATCCAATCTAATCTAATCCTTCTTGATCTAATATGACTCTGTTCAAAGTGTTGATACTTTGTTATTGGTAACTAATGTTGCAATGTTGTCCTTCCTCTAAGTTTTTTCACCCCTTTCACTTCCCTTCAAACTTCACTAGCATTCTCTCATGCATTCCATACATTACTAAATTATGGGATTTTGACCTCCTTAAAAATATTTCAAGACTTAGGATTAGGTATGAATCTATGATTGAGAGTCATCCATCTTTCCCACTCAATTCTTTCCATTTTTCTAATTGGTTGCATGTTGATTTCATAGGAAATCAAAAAGATTCAATTTTATCTTTTAGATCCTTCAAGATTCATCTTATGTTGGCTCAAAAATAGTTTACATCTGAGTTTGTGAGGGCACAAACTCTTATGTTGATTCTATGTTACTTGGCACTTACTGATTATTGATGCTCAACACATATAGGAATTTTGTCTTGCTCGGCACCTATAGTTATTATGTCTTGATTGGCACCTATAGTTTACTTGGCATCTATATTGGCTTAGCATCTATTGTCACTCAACAATTGAAACTTGCTCGGCATCTAAATGACTCGGCACCTGTTGGATTTCTAGCTTGGTACATACTATAACTCAACATCTATACTATACTTGGCATCAACTAAGAAAATTTCTTAAGTGTGTTGACACTCAATTGTCAAAACCAATCTAAGACCAACAATCTCCCCCTTTGACATGAGTGTCAAAAATAATTAACTATACATGATGAATCTAATATTTTTGAGTATAGTATACATTTGTTTGGAATATATACAAAACTTCAAAAAAAATCAAAATTTTGTGAAGATACCTGAAAATTTGTAACTCCCCCTAAGTTGATGTGCCATTGTTGTATTCATAACTACTCATGTTGGATTTGTCTCATGTTGAATGTTGATTCTAGTCTATCTACTCTATTGTATCTATCCTACTCTAGTTTTACTCTCCCTTTTACACATCTTCCCTTGTATTTTCAATTTCCTTTTGACTCAAAATTTATCTTCTTATCTCCCCCTTTGTTTTGTTATCTACCCCTTTTTATTATAATTTTATTATCTCCTCAAAATTTTATCTCTACCTTTTTTGATACTTATCTCAAAGGGTTCTATACATTAATTGAATACTTAGCCAAAAATGATTTATTTACCTCCATAACTATCCTCAGAGCAACATCCCAATTGTCTAGAGCAATTTCTAGTGATTTAAGTTGGATGGTTGTCTCTACTACAAGGTGCACTAGGCCTTCCAATGTAGAAAGATTGGGGTCTTTCTTAATCACATTTTCAGCATAGGCTAGTTATTTCTACAAAATTTTCATATGTTGGGTGATGGCAGATTGAATCTATATTAGCTTGGCCTTTGTATTTTCCTCATCTGTTGTTAGCACAGCTAGTTCCTTTTGAGTGAAAAACGTAGTTTGAAAATGCTTCTCACTTTGAGTTGGATCCTTAGGTAGTTGCATGCTTGATATTTTAAGGTTCCTCTCCAAGCTCATTATCCGTAGGCTAGTCTCTTGTGTGAAAATTGATGGGTCACACAATTTTGAGTACAATGAGAATATATTCTCAAGTACTACTTTTACTTTTTCAATATTCTTGGCTAGCTCAACTTTAGATAGTGCTATTTCACGTTATATTCTTTCATTCACCTTCATTTGAAACTTATTTTCAAACCATTCTAGCAATTTTTCATTAGTATCAAGGTTCCATTCTGTGCCTGGTCCACTATACTGAATAGTTGTTCCATAATAGGCTTTGTTTCATCAAGTATCTGCAAGCTAAAAGTATCTAGAAAGATGTCTTTTATTTCAATCAAAGCTTTCTTCTATTTATACTCATTTTTTAGTATGTCTTGCTTCTTCTTCCTCTCAAGTGCCTCTTCCACTTCATTGATCTTATCAATATGCATATTTTCATAGTCATATTTGGGAATGACTATGTCCTCATCTAGTGTAGAGTCTCCATTGTGAAGTACCCTTACAACTCTTGTAGAGGTTGAGCCTAGTGCTAAAATTTGTAGTGGCATTGCCTTAGTGCTTAGCTTCTAAGGAATTATAGGAGTCCCTGTTATAGGAAAATTTATCAATGTTTGTATTTCCTCTTGCTCCTTCTCCATAGGGATCTCATCTTATGTTCTTTCTTTGTCAATTACAGTGATCTTTGAAACTACACCTTGTGCTTGTGCTATAGAGATAGATGTATCTATCTATCTTGTTGGCTCCCTCGTAGGCTTTGTCTCCTCTGCCTCTTGTGTCTTTTGTTCAATTATCAAGACTTAAACTCTGGAGTTAACCTTTGCAGATGTGTCTTGTACAACTTGCTCTTTGGGTTGTCCACTTGTAGTTGTTGGGATATGAGAAGGCAGTTCTTATGGATTCACCTTATCCCTTGTGATATCAGCTATAGGCTTTTGAAATTCTTCCACACTCACCAAGACTGGATTAGTACATACTTGTGCTTGCAGGATAGTCTGGTGAATAATCTTTTTGAGATCCTCTGCAGTTAATGGATTTATGTTCTAACCATAGTTGTCAGGAACATCTTAAATAGTTACTATATTTGAAGGTGTTGGAGTTACATGTGGAGGACTTGGTGGTGGAAATTGTGTGTCTTGCACACTTTGTTCTTGTTGCTACTCCTCAACAGTTGCCATATCAACCATTTGTCTTTCCTTCTCCACTATAAAATTTTTCTTTTCTTTTTCTCATTCTTCTTCCTTATCATTTTCCTCTTCTTCTTCATCATTATTTCTTCCCTCAAAGGGGTCTGTTTCTCCTTCTTTCATAGTTGTCAGCCCATAAATCATTTTCCACATTTGTGTGGACTTTTTGACAACATCCTCAATTTTATTTTATAGAATACTAAATGCTCTATACTTGGGTGCAAATTTTCTCCCATGCTTCTTATTTTCCCTTTAGTAAGTTCAAGCATTACTCGAGCCAATGTTGACTCTCTTATTTCTTTCTCCATATTGAGGCAATAATGCCATTTATTTTCTACAATTAAATATAGCTCCTTAAGCATTGAATTGTCAAGTTCAAGTGGAGTTTTCTTGAACATTACCATCATGGTGTAGACTAACTCTTAAACCATGTTCTACTCCTCTCTATTTAACTTATTAAAATCAATACCTTTTAAGCCTGAAAATTTTGCATTATTCGTAATGTTATCACATATATTTTCCAAATTAGATTTAGTGGTGTGACTTACCACTTTGAATTGGCTAGTGTCCTCTGACTCTATTCTATCTTCATCTAATTCAAGAGGTGCAACATATTTTCTTCTTTACTTCTTCTGGGCTGGTCCTTCCTGTTCAGTGGCGTTCCTCTTTTTCTGCTCCTTTTCCTTCTTTAATGTGGATCTTGTGTTGGCCCTTGTGGTAGGCTTTGCTAGGCTAGGCTTTGCAACTTTCTTGGCCTTGGAAGCTAGTTTGGAATGGCTTTTCTTTTCTTTGCCTCTGGTTGTGCTTCCTTGGTTTCCTCTTCCTCCTTGGATCCTTCCACTTCTTTTTCATCTTCTCACATGCCTTGAGTTAATGCAAGTGGCCCCTAATCCTACTCCTCTTCATCTTTACCTTCCTCGTCATCATCTTCCTCACCTTCTGTAGTGCCTTCACCAAATCTTGTCTTAAGCTTATTCACCAATTTTTCCTTTTTATTTAGTGTTGAAGTAGTTTTCAATTCGATTTCTACCTTGGATCTGACAACATCATAAGTGCCAAAGGGTTGAGCACTTTTGTCAATGTCCTCTACTAGTAAAGTTGTTATTGTTGCAGATGCATCATCAATATTGATCTCATAACCAGGTGGCTTTAGTCATCTGACCCTCGGTACTACTACTTGGATGTATGTGAAACCAACACCAACCAAGAAACAAATGTTATTGATGTGTTGTTCAATAAGAGAGACAGGCATCCTTAGTCTCTATTTCATTGACTTCTTGAAGTCTTCAAAATAGTTGATCATAATAGTTTCAAAATTTTCCCCCATCTATTCTATGTATTCATTCACCTATACTACTATTGACCTATTTGTCTTCTAGCTTACCTTTCCAAAAGAAGGGAATTCATTCTATACATAAAAGAATAAACATAACAAATTTGCTCCAAATTTGCATTGAGCACCTTTAGACCTTCTTATAGATCCCAAATTTTCCATGATCTATTGTAGTTACAGTTCAGCTAGATCATAAGTATGATCCTTCTTAACAATTTTGTATCCCACGTCTACTATAGTACAAGGTATACTATTGAGTCAACTTGATTGTTAGAATTTATGAGATATGACTCTAATAGAAAATTCTACATGGGGATCCTTGACGGTATCAATTGTTATCCCTCTCTTGTTCCACTTTGCACCAGTGTTCTTCTCTATGGCCTCTTTGGAATCACTCCTTAGGGTTTTTGGCCATTCTAGTGTTGGATACCTGATTGCTCTATGTATAATTAATGCTCCATTTTCACACAATTTGTTGTATGCTTCCCTAATCTCCATATCATCAATAACACCTATCTTGTAGTTATAACATATCCTAACATCTTGTACCATTACAAATTTAGGTGGAATTATGGATAAAGCTCTGGTAGGGTCATTCTTATAAGCTACCTTAGGAATTGGTCTAAAATATGGCTACTTAACTACATTACTAACTAATTAAACCTCAAACGACTCCTTTTCCTAGGGTTTTCTAGAGCTAGATGCCATTTCTTCAAACTAGGGTTTCAAAACATTAAAATGGCTTAACTATGCAGCTCAGCACTAGTGTAAATACCTTGAATCGATGAAATGATGTTGAATCTTGGCTTCAAATCTTCACAAAAGCTTCAATCTCTACTTGGAAACCATTTTTGCACTCTTCTTGCTCTTGCTCTATGTTTGCGATGACGAAAAATGATTGAAAACTTGACCTTATACCCTTCATTTCATAACATTTAATGCTTAGTGCATATACAGCTATCCACTTAGCTCCTTAAACAATTCTATTTCACTTAGCTTCCATTGATTTTTCAAGTCACTCGGCATACACTAGAGTTTCCCTTACTTGGCTTCAACTGAAATTTCCCTTCACTCAGCATCCACTACTAACTCAACTTCTACTAACTTTGGCAGACAACTTCACATATACTAGGATTTTACTCGGCATCTAAAGGAAACTTTCCTTACTTGGAAACAATGTGAAAATTTTGAAGTTTTAACTTTGCATATTTATTCATGTTGATCTATCCTTTTTAATACTAATTTAGTCTTGGAATTGATGTATAATAAATCATTCAAATATCAGTCCCACATACCTTCTTTTGCTTAGTTGGATGTAGTGTGATCACTTGAGCCCTTTAGGTGAAGTGATCCCTATATTTGATGTTATGCACCCATCTTTTCTTTTCCATGTTCTATTTATTTCTCTTCTGGCATGCTCAACATCTACTTTCCCTTTTCCTTTGTTGAACTCAAGGTTGGGTGCCTTTGACCTTGTTGGGCAATTTTTGTTGATGTGTCCAATCTTCAAACTACTAAAGCATGTATTTTGGCTCAACCATCTATTGTAGCTCCCACTAAAATGTGTTCTTATGCAATTTTTAGGGATGTGTCAATACTCTTGATAGTAGTGACAGTTCTGCCTAGTGTTATAGTCCCAATTGTAATGATGTTCATGACTTTTTGACTTTGCTAGTTAGTTTGGTGTCCACATAGGCTTTGATCTTCATTCAAAGGCTCTATGTCCATACTTCTTGTAATTATAGCAGTGACCTTCAAACCTTAGTGTCTTGGTGGTTCTAGTCCTATAGTCATGTGCCTGATGTCCTTGCTTGTGACACTTGTGATAGTGACCCATGTTTCTAGGTTTATCATGTTGGTTGGCATTCTTGCTCCTACACACATTAGAGGTATGTCCTTTTTTACCATAAAAATGGAAAGTAGGTTTTGTGTTCTTACCTTTGTCACTTATTTCTACAGTCTTTGATGACTCTCCTTTTTTAATGCTGGTATATCCTAGTCTTGTAGTGTCATTGCTGGATCTTGGTGATTTTAGTAGCTATTCAAAGTACTTGATAGCTTCATTAGGCTTGTTGAAGTTCTCTGCAATTTCCTTCTCTCTTCTCAAGTCATTTTGTATTTTTTCATTTTGCATCTTTAGTGTGGATATCTCAATGTCTTTGACATTTAGTTCATGATGGGTATTCATCATCTAGCTTAGGGTGTCTAGCTGCATGTTAGAAATTCTTGCAAGCTCAATTGACTTTTCCTCCAATCTATTGGCAAGATTTCTCTTGTCATCTTCTATCATAGCTTTTTCTTGAATAGCTCTTCACAAAGCACCATGGCTTGTGATTCTTGCTCAGTCTTGAGAGTTTTGATCTATTTTGCTTGAGCTCTATTCTTCTCCATTAGGTCTACAATTGCTGCATTAAACTCTTTAGAATCTCCATTGGTAAACATTTTTGGGTGTCAATCTCCTTGTACTATGTATCATTTTTGGCTATGCCAATTTCTTTTCTTCTCTTTTGGGATTTCCTCAATTCTTCCCTAGCTTCTTCTAGAGAGTGTAAAATGAGATGTATCTCGATCTCCTAATTCTCTATAATCTTTCCAAGCTTGTAGACCTCCATTTCCAAATCTTTTCTTCAAGCTGTAAGGCTTCTCCTTGTAAGAACTTGGCTCGAATACCAATTTTTTGAATTTACAAGTGGGAAGAATACTTCTAAGAGGGGGATGAATCAGAAGTACCAAAATTTTAAGCTATAAAACCTTTAACTAAAATTAATACATGCATCTAACATCTCTAATTAACATGAAAGTAAAGGCATGCATGAAAATAGGCAACACAATATTTGATCACCCAAAAACCCTCCAAAATGAGAAGGTAAAACTGGGGTGGGGATGACACCCACAACTTATCACTATAGAAATATGTAACTTGTCAAGATTACAAAGTTTGACCATCAGCAATGGTCTACCCTATGAAAGGCCTACCCTGTTAAATGCTCTACCACCCTATTAAAAGTGACCTGTCTAAAGGATTTACAAACATTCACCTGGAATGTCATCCTGTTAAAGGATTTAGCACCCTATTAAAGGTTTTACAATATGGCTATTAAACCAACCTATTTTCATAGGATTTTCATTCTCTTAATACAATGGCTAGAAATTATATTAGAATGTGTTCACCTGATAACTTACAATCTTCAATTTTTTATTTTAGATCCTTGTTCTATCCAATATGATATGATCGTTCTTGATTTGATATGACTCTGTTTGAAGGGTTGATACTATGTTCTTTTTTATTGATGATGCAATGTTGTCCTTCCTCTAAGTCTTTTCACCCCTTTCAATTCCCTTCAAACTTCACTAGCATTCTCTCATGCATTCCATACATTACTAAATTATGGGGTTTCGACCTTCTTAAAAAGGTTTTGAGACTTAGGGTTGGGTATGAATCTACAATTGAGATTCATCCATCTTTCTTGCTTAGTTCTTTCCATTTTGCTAATTGGTTTCATGTTGATTTCATAGGGAATCAAAAAGATTCGATCTCATCTTTTAGATCCTTCAAGATTCATCTTATGTTAGCTCAAAAATGGTTTACATCTGAGTTTGTGAGGGCACAAACTCTTATGTTGATTCTGTATTATTCGACACTTACTGATTATTGATGCTTGGAACATATAAGAATTTTTTCTTGCTTGACACCTATAGTTATTTTGTCTTGCTCCGCACCTATAGTTTACTCGACATCTATACTAGCTCAACATCTATTATCACTTAGTAGTTGAAACTTACTTAGCATCTAAATGACTCAGCACCTGTTGGATTTTTAGCTCGGCACATACTATAACTTGGCATCTATACTACACTCAGCATCAACTAAGAAAATTTCTTAAGTGTGTTGACACTCACTTGTCAAAACCAATCTGAGACCAACACTTTTGACTTGGAAAATTCTCTATTGTTTATGAGAGGTTATTTGTCAAGCTTCGGGGTAAAATATTTCTGTAAAGTATACTCAAGTTCATCACCTTGAGACACAAATACATCATTTTTAGCTTGATTAGAAATTGCTTGCATGTCCACTTTTATGACATCATTATTTTGAAACTTGGAAGAAATTTTTTCCTTCCTCATCTTTTCATCATGAGGATTTTGAGACTACAAGCACTAGATATGAGAGTCACCAGCTATGTCTTCTTCCTTTTCCTAGAAGAGTATAACAAGTTCACTAGTTTTAGATACAGGATACTTTACTGCTATCTTCACTAATGGTGCTTCAATTGCAAGCTTATTGGATGGTGAAGCTAACTTTTGTTGATTCCCAACAATAGAACCATGAAGAATAGTTGGAAGAGGCCTCCTTAGTACATCTTCATGAGGAAAAAAGAGCCTGCCTTAAGTTATTTACTTTTTAAGGGCAAGTATCTCATTTTCTAATCGCTGCACTACAGGATATCCTTGTGCTGGAGGAAAATGAGTTAGAAGAATAATAACTTTCTTCAAATCCACTTGCTCTAATTCTTATCTTCCTAGATAGAATAAGATCATCTTCAATTTCAATCACCAATGTCTATACAATTGTAAGAGTAGTTGAGGCTTCTCTCCTGAATAAAAATTTGACTTTAGAAATTTAAGAATAGACAAAAAAAATACTTCAGATTGGCAGTTGTGGGTTGAGAAGCAACTGGAATTCTTCATGTCAATTTGTTAAAATGAGCATAGGAACATGAGATGACTTCTTTAGCTAAGCAAGTTGGACCAACAATGCATGAGCATCTTCTAGAGGCTTGAACCTTTACTCAAACTTGCTATGAGGGTAGCCCACCTTGTGATAGTATGTGGTGGTAAATGGTAAAACCAATCAGCAGCCACACCTTGTAGAATTTCCATGAACAACCTTACAGACACATCCTTGTATTCAATAGCATCAACACCACATGCAATGTAGAAAGAAACAATATGCTCAACAAGATGTTGTTCATCACCAAAAAGCTTGGGAAAGTTCTTTCATGAGCCATTAGGAAGATCATGTAGATGTGGAGCTAGATTCAACGGTCCAAAGACATTTCCCCAAGGACCTTGGGCCATTTTCATGTCCTTATTAAATGCATGAAATAATTAAAATTAATAATATAACAATGAAAAAGGACATGAATCTGCTTCAAATAAAAGCATGAGGCTTTCAAATGTGTATCGTGTCCCCAGCGAAGTTCCCAAAAAAACACACATTTTTGCCAAAGGAGGGGTCATTTTGGAGTTTTGTTCATTATAGATGACATTGGAGGGCATATTTTTGCATTCAAAGGTCAAAAATGACTCATGTAATGACCTTTTGGATCATATTTTTATCAAAAATTGGTTTTTCTTTCATCTTTTGCTAAAAACTTTCTAAGTTTGAGAGAGTTTAGGGCACATTTTTGGAATTGTGCATCAAAAATGCCTCATTTTCTGCCCCTTCCATATTTCTCTTGAAAAGTTTGAAAATATCTAAGTTTATTAGAGAATTTTTCAATATTATAGTTTTTTCATCCTTCATTTTTGGCACATAATCATCATGTAAGTGGACATTTTCCTTCTTGCTAATTAATTCTCTCTTATCTTGTTGATTTTATGCATGTTTTAGCTTGATGATTTACACTTGTTGATTTTGTTGCTATGGAAAGTGTATTTTTCCTTTTAAAATGATGAAATGGTTCATTTTCATGGTTTTGGTTTTTTCCCAAACTCCAAATTTGAAATTTCATGTTGAAGTACTTTGCTTGTTGACATGTTTCAGTCATTTTCCAAAAGCATGTTCTTCTTTTAAAGTTTTTTTTTGTGTTTTGTGTGCTTGCTTTTGGTTTTTCTTCATTTTTGGAAAATTTTCAAGTTCTTTCCCAAGAACTTTTTCATGTTACACTTCACTCCATTTCTATTTCATGCAAGAGCACCATCACATTCCATTTCCATCTTTCCATGCCACAACAACTCACATCTCATTCAACAAATGTGATTACATATATTTCATCTCATTCATCATCTACAAGTACATGTAATCTCATTTTCCATTTCCATTTTCACTCATCTCATTTTTTGCATCCACTCGCAGGACATGATTACATGAAAAGTCTTACATGTAATTGCATCTCTAAAACTCATTTTTGACTTAAAGAGATTTTTTAAATGTCAAAAATGTCATGTGCATGTTTTCCCATGTACTTTGACTTCACCTTTCCACAAATATGAATATAAAGTTAACTTCACCTCAAGTTACATTGCATTTCCATCTTTCCATATGCACTTACACCTCCATGAGTAAATACATGTTATTCCACTTCCTATGTCATTATGCATTTCATCTCATTTGTCATTAGTACTTACATGTAAGCTCACTCTTCATCCACATTTGCATCTCATCTCATTTTCCATTCCTCATTACATGTTTCATATACATGTAATCCATTCTCTATGCAATGTCATATTGAAAGCCCAAGTCACTTTTAAAAGTCAAGAATTTTTATTTACGCGCATTCCCATCATTCCACTTTCATGTCCCAAAGCATATTTGTCACCCACTACATGTTTTCTCTCTCTCTCTCCACCTACTATTTTCCATCCTCTATGTATGTTTTCTAGTTCATTTATAGCCATTACATGTGTTTCATAAGTATCTAATCAATACTTTGAATATACACCCCTCATGGATTTAATCCCATTGAAACTTTCATGTTGCAGCAAGTCAAGATATGCCAGAATTTCTATAAAGAATAAAGACATCCTGTAAAGAAGGCATGCTTTAAATCAAAGAAGTGAGAATTCTTTTGGTATCCATTTTTCCAATGGTTTTATGAAAACCTGAGTCCATGATGGAATGCACCAAGCACTTTGCTTCAAGAAATAAAAGTTACAAGTGCTGATAGAAAGTTTTTTTGAGTTCACATCCAAACATTGTAAAGAAGGTTTCCAAAGTGTCATAGACTCCATAATGTGTCAATCTACAAAGGAGAATTCATGACAACTTGAACAAAAAAAAAATCTTGATCACATCAATATTTCAAATGACAACAAATAATTCATCAAAGAGAGTCATAGGCTATCAAAAGATGTAACACCATTGTTATCAAGGTGAATGTAGTGGCACAAAATATAGGAACTCCTAATCCTGTTATCATCCAAAATCACATCATCAAGTACAATACCTTTACCAACAATCCATAGGATTGATTCATTCAAAATAAATAACCTCAACACTTTCTTCTTCTTCATTCATGTTTATATTTGGAGAGGATGCATTGCATAAAAGGATGTAATTACATGTAATGCAAGTTGCATATGCAGTTACATGTAACCCAATAATTTCTCTTTTAGTTAGACTAGGTCAAAGTTGGTTGGGTTGCTCCCACTTTTTCCTCCATCTTTTTCTCAACTCATGTGCCTATATAGATGTGTGCCCCCTCATTTTAAAAATCAAATTTTTTTGTATGCAAGAAAGATCTTCCACATTTGTGTAAGCATAACTTTTATTGTGTAATACAAATTTGGGAGAAAAGTGAATAAAAGAAGCAATTGGATCCAAAGCTTTGATTGAAAACAATTTTTATAGAGAAAATTAGAATCTTTGACTTTAATTTGAGCCTACTATCTTTGATTCATGTTATTTTTATATTTTCAATAATAAAGCATAGTGATTTAAGAAGCAATTAGAGCTTAAGCTTTGACTAGGAGCGGTTGTGGCAACACATAGACTAGGAGCTTTGACTGTAGCTTATATTATCATCTCAAATTCACAAAAAATTGTTAGAGTTCCCTACTTTTGGAAGTCTTTGTACCCCAATGGTAGAGATAAGGCCCAAATCTAGGTGTTTCTGTCCAAAACATAGTTCCAAATGAGGCTGAAACAAAACATTTGTAGCATGAATAAGATTTCTAAATGCATGGAAATGCATGAGGATGCATGAGGATGAAAAAATTACTCTTGAGGGAAAGATTTCAAGTCATTCCATAGAGAAATCTAGGAGAAATCACCAAAAAATGGGTTCTTGGAGGCCAAAGTCATGAAATTCTTCAAAAAAGGGTTTTGGAAGGGCAAATACATGAAGTTGAATGCAAAATAGACCTTTTCGTGTGATTACATATGTTAAATACGTCATATGAAGCAAAGTGCACCTTTTGGAGGCCATTACATATTTTAAAAACATGTAATGGGCTCTTCCAAGGCAAAAATGCACATTTTTGGTGCATATACATATTTTAAAAACATGTTTTTTGCCCAAAAATGGGTTTTGGAAGTGCAATTACATGTTTGTGGTGCAAAACACACATTTTTGGTGTAAAGAAATGTTTAAGTTGCATATGCAACTCAAGGAAAAAGCTCACCTTTTTGGTACATATGCATGTTTTAAAAATACATGTAGCTCAACTTTTTGATGTCATTGCACATTTTAAGTGAGTTTATATGCAATAGCATCAAAAAGGTCCACTTTTGATGATTTTACCTGTAATAACATGAAAAAGGTCCACTTTAAGTGATTTTTACATGTAATGACATGAAAAAGGTCCAGTTCAAGTGATTTTTACACATTTAAGTGATTTTTATAAGCACGTGTCAATTTAATTTTAATAAAATGTTACTTAAGTGGGATATAAATTGTATTTACATTGTCATATTAACAATATAATATGTAAATATTATTTAATAAGTAATATTTACTAGAGCATTTGATTTAAATATCAAAAATTAAATTGAACTATATAACTAATATAGTCACTTAAGTGAAAAATCAAAAAGTAAACTCAACTTTAAAATATAACATAAAGTGCACTATAGTTACTTTAAGTGAAAATTTAAATGATAAAAGTAAATTAAAAACATAACATAAAGTGAATTTAAGTTATATTTTTTCAAAAAGTGAATGTCGAATTAAAAATATAACATGATATTTTTAATTCAAGTAGTTGCATCAAAAAGGTCCACTTTTTGGGCACTAAATTGGTCATATGTTTTGACTAGCAACTCCAATTAACCCTCAAGTTAGATCAAATTAAATGGGAAAACCAAAAGCAATGACTTGAATAAAACTAAAGGACTAAAAACCAACAACCACTCACTCAAAAATGAGAAAAGGACTTTGAAGGCCTCAAAAATCAAACATAGGCTTGACAAGAAAAAAATTGAAAAAGACTTGATGAAATCCTTCATTAAAATAATTCATTATATCAATTGGGGTCAATTTATTGAGCAATGTTATGCAATCAAATTATGAACTAAACTCAGAGAAATGTGAAACTAAGTTAAAAAGTTTTGTATTGTTACCTACATTTTATGGTGACAAAATGCAAGACAACAACATCCACACAAGTTGACACTAGGATTTAATGTGGAAACCCAATTTGGAAAAAACCACCAGTAATATGTCATCGATCTTTCACTCTTTTGATGTGAGCTCTATTAGGATCCAACCCTATTAAAGGCTACAAAATACATTATTAAACGTGACCTTATTAAAGGATTTAATCACCTCATTAGGAGTGGCCTTATTAGAGGACTTCAAGGATTTATATATGACTATTAGGTCAATATTGATTAAAGGATTTCAATACTGATACAATGGTAAGAAAGTAACAGCTAGTTTGATCTAACAAATACAACTCACTTTGCAAATATAGATCACAATTAGGTTCACATATTGATCCACTAACTTGTCTCTATTATCATCCAAATCTCTTATTTGCTTAGCACTCCTTCAAGCAATAACACTTTGACTCTTCACAACTCTTCTTAGCCTCCAACTTGAGTTTTCCAATCAATAGCATCAATGACTGAATGAACCTTGATTAGGTCTTCATCAGTTTTGCTAACCTCAACAACTTCTCAAGATAGCCCTTACACCTCCTTAAATAGATAAATCTGATCATTTGTTGCTTAAACACCACCATAGATCTTAGGGTTTATTAGACTCATCAAATCCCTCCAAAATTTTATCTCCTCTTTTCTCTTCTAGTTCCAAACTTCACTTTGAACTCTTGCATATGAATGCTCAAACATGGTTTCCCTTGAATAAAATTATCCATGTCATCCATCCTTATCTTCCATGCATTTTACATATTCCAATAAATCAACTGTGTTGGCTAGAAATCATGATTTCCTCATAATTTATCAAATGATGTCCCTCTTCCAAAACTGTATTATGATGCTCGGTCCCTACAGGGTTACTCAATTGCTACTAGCTTTTCTATTCAACACATATACTAATGCTCAATTGACACTAAATTTGCTCAACTTATACTAGAGCTCAGTCGACGCTAGCATCACTCAGCATAAACTTCAAGTTTCATAATCTTCTACTCTTTTTCTTGGTCAAACCTATGTATTTGGTCAATATTTGATCACTTCTTCAAGGCTTCAGTACAATTGTCTTCTTCACTCATAGCATGTTTAAACAATTACTTTATCTTGTCAAAGTTTAAATAATCACGTGCCCATTGTAAATAACTCAACCTTTCCTCAATAAGGTTCTTTTGTTATGTCCATCTTCTCAAATCCTCTTCATCAAGCATCTTGATATGTCACTCTAATTAGATAGAAAATTGTCTTGCCAATTAGGTTTGACATCAATGACAACATAACAATTGTCTCAATTGTAGTTTCCAACAAAAGCATTGTTCTCAACTGTAGGAGCTTCCATTCTCTTGTTGTTTATTTCATGATTCTTTCTAAAATCCATTTAAGTCAATGTGTCCTCCCCTTTCTATTTGTAGAGATTAAAGGATGAGCCCTACTTGACTTATGGGTTTCTAGTTTATGTGATTAGCTATTGCACATCTATGTTGTTGTATAAGTGTAGAAGATTAGAGGGTTTTTATCTACTTTTTTTGGATTCAAGATTTTCTTTAGAATTGGTCATATTGTATGAATCCAATGCCTATTCGTCTAGGTTTTACAAAGCCTAAAGTGTAGAAGGATAGCCTTATAGTTGGCTTGGGTTCTATACAAATACATCCATCATAAGAATTAGCTACCCTTAGATGTATTTTGTCTCAACTTTCCTAATTATTTAAACATTATTAAATTAGGAGCCAATAATTGATGATACGAAGAGCACAAGTGGTGGCACATTATTTATAGGAGGAAGATTGGTCTCTTGGCTAAGAAAGAAACAAGATTGTATTTCACAATTTGCACTAGAAGTAGATTATGTAATGGAAAAAAACAATAGTAATCATATCATATCAATGAAGCAAATGTTGAAGGATATAGGTATTAAGTTTTCAAAATCTATTATTATACATTGTGATAACACAAGTACAATTAGCATGTCAAATAATCTAGATCTACACTCAAAAACAAAATGCATTGCTCTAAAGTATCATTTCTATGAGAAAAGGTTGTGGAGAAGGAAATCATATTGGAATATTATTGGAATTACAAGTGGGAAAGATAAACTTCTAGGGGGGTGAATCAGTAGTTTAAAACTTGGACCCATATAACTTTCACCATTTATACATCATATGCATTAACATATTGAAATAACATGTAAAGTAAATGCATCTGAAACATATAAGTAATCAAACACACACTCTTGACACCAGATATGATTACTCAAAAACCCTCCAATGAGAAGGTCAAATTGGGGTGGGGATGACACCCATAAATCTTCACTACTATAGCAATAAAGTGTAGCCAATTAAGGTTACAATAATTTGACCATGAATAATGATCTACCCTATTAAAGGCTTACAAAGACTCTTAAGTCCCACCTTGTTAGAGGATTTCAACACCCTGTTAGAAGTGTGCCTGGTTAAAGGACTTTAGATCATTCACTTGGAATACCACCCTGTTAAAGGATTTGGTAAACCTTGTTAGGACTACTTCACCTAGGAGATTTAACTGAAATCACCTATCAAAATTTCTTAGCATAGATCTTTTAGTTGGCACTAGCTTGCTTGATAATAGATTACCTCTATCCAATATCTGACTAATCCTTTATGATTTGATGTAACAATGTTGTATCCTCTATCCTCTGTTCTTTACTTAACTAATTCTACAGTTCATCTTTTTTGCTAAGTTGCCTTAAATGTTCTACAAACTATCTTGTTCACTCCTTCAATTCGATCATTCACCCTTCACAATGCTCTCAACTCTCTTGAAAATTTAGGGCTTCATCCTCTTTAAGAAGTTAGAGGTGGCTTTGGGTTAGGTATGAATCTACAGCTAAGATTCATCCATTTTTCCACTTAAACCTTCCCATTTTCTAATTGGCTGCATGTAATTGCATAGGAAATCTACATGTAGATTTGTCCTTATCTCTAAAGAATCAAAATCAATCCTTATGTCAGCTGAAAAATGGTTTACATAGTTTTTTGTGCCATAAAAAACAAATATGTCCAATCTGTATTACTTGACATATGTAGTTATTGATGCTCAACATATATTGTAATTTTGCTTCTAACTCAACACCTGAACTGCTCGGCATCAACTATTCACTCAACACTTGAATTAGTTGGCATGATCTATCTACTTGGCACTTGAGTGACTTAGCACTCATTACAACTTGGCATGTTCTTGTATTTACATGTTATACTTGACATGTATTACTAGTTCAACATGAACTAAGTAAATGTCTTAAGTGTGTTGATACCCAATTGTCAAAACCAAATCTGAGATCAAAAAATGTGTCAGTACAAAAGAGAAAATATAATATATATTTACTAAACCAATGCCTAAGGATACATTTATGTACCTTAGAGGTATGGTTGAGGTAATGTCCCCACTTAGTTCAAAGTAATTGATGCAGAATTACATTAGTCTAGTACAATCTAAGCATTATTCTTACATCTTGACTTGATGCTTGATGCTACTCTTATAAGGGAGTGGTTGCTTTGGGTAGAGTTAACTCAAGAACTCTTGTAAATGTTTTGGTATAATAATGTGTGTAGGCACTTGGTATTTATTTTTCAAACTAGATCCAATACAAGTACAATAATGAGAGCACTTTAGATTCTATAATTGGCATATCAACACTTTTGTCCTAGATGTTAATAAGGGAGAATAATACATGAAAAACCTAGAGGGGGAGTACACAAAAGAGAGAGTATAACATAATAGAGAAATTATAGGTTTTTTATGTCAAGGATATTTAAAAAATTGTGCTGAGATGAGAAATTGTTCAAAAATTTATATAAGTTCATAAAATACTTCTGGGTTGATGCATTTTCATGATATATTTTTATCAATGCCAAAATGGAAGATTGTTAGGATAATATGTTTTTTATGTGTTGTATTGATGATATTTTTTTCATTGGGGTGTGTGTGTGTGTGTGTGTGTGTGTGTGTGTGTGTGTGTGTGTGTGTGTGTGTTCATGATAGACATAGATTTCATATATTGCAAAGGTTGGATTGATTAGCAAAGATGGGATATAACAATTTAAGCTATAGTAGCTTAAAATAATGTTTAATAATTTATCCAGATAGTGCATCTATGTTTTAATTTAGTATTTTATAAGTTATAGTTCATTTGGTGAAGATTGGTAGTAGGTCAGTGTGTAGTAAATGGTTCACATATATTTGGCTATATATTATGAGCAAGATGGAATTTAAGGTGATAAATCTTGGATCATGGTTGAAGAAATGTTCATGATGCTATCTTTGTGTTAGCATATCTCCATGATTATTCTATGAAATTTGTTAAAGTGTAAGGTGTGATATGTCTAGTAGTAGCAGACTTCATATTAGGAATTATTTTAGAAGTTGTAATTGTAATATAACTTAGGGGAACCTAAATATAATATCTTAAAAAGGTCCTATGTAACTAGTTGAACATAAGGGAAGCTCAAAAGGCCAACCTAATTATCATTTTAGTAAGTTATTTATGAATATATTTTGGTTGGATAAAAAAATCAGTATATGTTATGTATCCAATCAGTTGATATGAACTTAAAGGTAGAACCATCAAAGAAAAGTAGTGTTAGAAGATTGGTTGCAAGGATGAACGTTGATGATATTCCTATGGGGAGTATTGTAGATATGTTTTATATTAAGGTAAAAGCACATTTTGAAGGGACTCGAAACGCTTAACAACAGAAAAAAGATAATCAACTAAATCCACCAGGAGAACACACTCCTGAAAATTGGAAAAAAAAAAACACAAAATTAGGTTTTATAGGGACCTGAAACACCAGAATGTAGCCAAAAAATATGACCAAGCTTTACAAGGACCTAGAACCTACAAGTTACATAGTTCAAAATGAAACCAAAAAACAAGGAGACAAAGAAACTACTGCAATTCCTTAATAATCTTTGCAACCTCCTTACCTACATCAGCTGTACTAAGAATAGTATCAACAAGGGTAAGACCAATTCCAACAACATCCCTTGAAAATTTTTCCTCTGTAGCCTTCTTCCATGAGCTTAATCTAGTCCTTTTGCTAGGTCCTCCCAAAGACACAACCTCATTTTTCTTCTTCCCCAAACTTGTTGCAGTCGCACACAGACTTGAAGTCACTTGCTCCATTTTGTTTCCACTTTCCTTTATCAGGTGTCAGAGGTCTTGTTTGTATGCCTTCAATTTTCTAGGTATATTTCCCACCTGGGCTTCTAGTAGCACAAGTTTTTCCTAGTCATTCTCATGGTCCTTCTGCACTTTACCCAGAATTTTCTTTATTTTCATAATCTCATTGTAAATCCAGGAATCACCACAAAGAGAGGAATAAACTTTCATTTTAGCTGTATCAAGGAAAGTGAACATAGCCCCCATAAGTATCATAGATATGTTACTATGATGATATGTTACATTCATGATTGAGTTTTTCATTGGTGTCAACATAGCAGTTTTCTATGGTATCTAAGAAAAGAACAATGGAAAGATCAAGTTGGTACGGATGGCTAGTTGAGTATTCTAACTATCTGAGGTTATGGGAGATGCTTTTGAGTATTTGGTATATGTAATTAACATCAAAATATGAAATGATAAGTCTAGAATAAGTTATGTAAGTTTTGGTGATGTATGTTCTGAGATAGAGTTTACAAAGGCATGTTCTGGTAAACTTGTTATATCTCTTAACAGAGTTGTTATTCTGAGAATCAAGGTTGATTACATGAAGAAGACATGTTGTTAATGATGTGGCTAAGTTCTCTCATAATAATATTGCGTGTACAAAAAGACATTCAAGTTGCAAGGCGCAAGATTTATGTTATCGCTAAGTGTAACATGTTCTCAATGTGGTCCCATAATAATTAATTGAGAAGGTATAACAATTGACTTAGGGAATTTTTTTGAGGATGTGGTATAAAGGAAGGACATTTTCTTTTATTTTGGTATGGGTCATGAATTGATGATAAGCAACAATAAGAGTGGAATGCAAAGTTGAGCAGAGTAGTGTGGAAGTGAAGGAAACTTCATTGCTAAGATTTTGCTAAGTGATCTAAGGTTTTGTATTTGGATCTGAGGTTCATGACCTAGTCTATTATGCATGAATATGCAGCCTATGCTAACACACACACTTCAACATGGTCCTTATTTGCGGATTCATCCTAGGATGAACATTGGATTGTTCATCCGAAAATCAGTCGGCAAGGCGACCTGTTGCCTTCTATCTAAAGGGAATTGCTTGTTAGATATCCTTAGATTTGAGGTGTTTAAGCAACCAGACCCTCTAAGAATGAAGGATTTAAGAAATGAAATTAATCTATATCATTGTGCAGATTAATCTAGAATGAGAAATGCATTCTAATCTAGGAACAATTGAAACAAAACTAGATTAACCTATGCATATTAAGCTAAATGAAATTAAGCTAAGGATGCAAAATGTATGCAAAAATGTGAGCAAATGTGAGTATGAATTTCAATAGCAATTAAATGCAAATTCTAATTCATCCTCCCCCAAAATGAAGAGATGAGTGACTCTTAAATAGACTTTCCTGGAATCCATCAATGGTTGACATCGATTTCGATCAATGGTCAGGATTAAAGGTGAAGTTCAGTCATAAAGGAAGATTCCCAAATTAAAGGGAGTTAACTGATTTAATTTGAGTAGAATAAGGAGTTAACTGATTTAATTCCTTTTTGATCAACAATGAACTGGGAATTTCCCTTTTTGAACTAAAGAAGGATTTTGGAGAGATATTTAATTTAATAAAATGAGATATGCTCTCATAAATATATTTCCTATTTAATTAAATAATTTCATTTAATTAATTAGAGACACTTTCTTATTTAATTAAATAACTATATTTAATTAATTAGGAATTACTCCTATTTAATTAAATAACTTTGTTTAATTAATTAAAGAATAGCCTTCCATTTAATTAAATAATTTTCTTTAATTAATTAGAAATACCTTTCCCATTTAATTAATCAAGATAGGCGTATTTATTAAATTAAATAAATTTAATCCCATAGTACATTAGTCTTAGGAGATAATTTAATTTAATAAAGTATAAATACTTTTAAATTAAATTACAATTAAATCAAGTAGGTTTAATGCGACTAATATGAGTACGTACTATAGGAATTAAATAGGAAATGTGATGAATGCAGATTAGGGTCTTCTGCATCTGACAATTAAGTCAAGTAGCGAGTTAGATCAAGAATGTGTCTAATGAAATAGGACTTTAGAAATGATCAAAATAGACTAGAATTGGTATCATGGCAATAAGCCAATTTTGAGGTATTACAGTCTACAAGGTCTGACAGTGATTGATTTGGTTGACAAAACAAAGGAAAGAAGGACATAATAGAAAATTACATGTTTGAGTAGTGAGCTCTTCTTGTAGTTGAAATTGCATGTTTTTTCAATGAGCTCTTCTTACGTTCATTGTACTACAACTCCTAATAGGGTTGGCACAACTCCTAATAGGGTTGGAATCTCCTAACAGGTATTCAAAGTCTCCTAACAGGGACTCTACATACTAAATATTGTAATAGACTCCTAACAAGATCCATCCTCTAACAAGTAATATTTATATTAGTACATCATCTTGTGGGCATCATTCCCACCATGATTTTCCCTCTAATCAAGGGTTTCCCTAGTCAACATATCTAGTGTAATTTTCTATGTGCATTTTATTATGGTTATTTTCTACTCTGGTTGAATGGTTAAGTTTTCTTAAAGAAGATAAATGTTTTAATTATCAGATAACTGATTCACCCCTCTCTTAGTTATCTTGGTGGACTATTGTTTCTAATAAGTAGAACTAAGATATAGCTTTTTGATGGCACTAAACTTCAAAGGAAATGAATTGTCAATTGAGTTACATTTTTAATAAGTTCACTCTTTAGATTTGTTATCTTGAAGATTTGTTGCAGATAATTGCTAAAGTAATTTGGAAGATGGGTTCAGTTATCTTCCTTCATTCTCCTAATAGGACTAGAACTTTTTGACAAGGGCTCAAAGTCTCCTAATAGAGACTAATGTAGTAATTGTATTGCAATTTAGTCCTAACAAGGTCACATACTTCCACAAGGAATTTTTATAATAGTACATTGTCTAGTGTGTCCCATCCCCATAGGGGTTTTCCCTCTAATCAAGTGTTTCCCTAGTTAACAAATCATTGTGTCATTGTGCATATTTTATCTCTTAGAATTATTCATTATTTTGATTATTGAAGTTGGATTAAGTTTTATTTGATCACAACTGATTCACCACCCCCTCCCACTCTTAGTTTTTTAGGTGGACTTTACTTTCTAGCATCACCATCCAAAAAAAGAAATTAATTTTGGGAAGAAGCTCAAGTTTATAGACTTCTACTGGAAGATTTACTTTGTAAGTGAATATAATTAAGAATTCCTATTTGGGGTTTTATTATTGATGAACTTTTCATCTCTTGGGAATAAAGGAATTCTAGTTTGTTGGAAAAGTTCTTGTAACTCCTAAACCTTCTATAATAAGCTTGGTTTACTCTAAAAACATTGTGCAATACCTCTACATGAGCTATGGGGATGGTGGAGAAGGTTTCTCTATGAAAGATAAAACTTCTTATAATTTTCTCATAACCATCCTTTGCATTAATTATTTATCTTTCCAACCTCTTACTTTTCCTCTAGAGACACTAACATGTCATCTTTCCCTTGGACCAATCCTTGTGTTGACAAGTTACATTACAAAATCATATTTCCTTTGTGAGATATAACTTATCCCATTAAACTCCTTCATTTAAGGTAGATTCCTTAGACCAATCCCTTGCATTTTTTAATCTTGACACCACACATTGAAGATGATGGACTAGACTTGATATATCACCATATCTTCATCCTTTAGATCAAACCCAACACCAACTAACCATTCCCTTTCCCACACCAAAGTTTTGGAGGATAGTTGCCTAATAGAGGCCAAGTTTGTAACTAGTCCTAACTTACAGGATTATGCCTTTCAATTTTTATCCTTCCAAAAAAGTAACCAAACTAATTATACTTTTGGATGCCCTTTTCACCCTTATATAATATATCCCAACTTAGGTTTGTATCTTCACCATTAAGGATCCAAATGCTAGATGAATTAGGTAGACCTAATTAATGAATTATGTCACTTTTATAAAGAAAACCCATTTCAATTAGATTGACCTAAATAATCCAATTTTGGAATAGTATTGCAGATCCTCAAATACATCAAATCTACCCTTGGATTACGCTTATTCCATCCATTAATGAAGGAGAATCTTGCTTCATAAAATAAAATGGAGCATGATATAAAAAAATTATAAGAAAATATTTAAAATATTTAAAAATAAATTTTTTAAAAAATAAAAAACTTGAAGCAGAGAGAAAGTGATGAAAATTGGAAAAGAAAAATTAGAGGATAGAGAAAGTGATGAAAATTGGAAATAATAATAATAAATGTAACTTATGGCTTGAGGATTTATTTAATGTAACTTGCTAGGCTAACTTGTGGCTTGGTTTGGTATAAGTAGAGGGTCATGTCTTCTCATTATTCATTATTTAGTATGAAGGAAGCTAGCTAAAGAGAGGAGTAGCTGAGCATAGTGAAGTCTGTGAGTAAAGCTAGTAGTTGAGGCTTGGGAAACAAGAAGTTCACTTGGTGGCTTGTGAGCACAATTTTAGATTCTTCTTGGGGTTTTGTATCAAATTGTGGATCTGGACTAGCTAGGATTTGGATCTTGTGAGATCTTGTAGAATTACTATTTTATTTTCTTATGTAGTTGGTTGTAACCAAGAATTCCTTATAGCCAAGCATATGGATGTAAATTTTATGATTCTATTATGAGAGTTGGCATTATTTTGGGTCTAAATCTCTATGTTATTATTATTCCATTGTGTGGTTATTTTTTGGGGGCTAGGACATCTCCTTTGGGGATTCTCCTACCTTGCATTTCATCAAGTGGTATCACCATAGAGTTTGATCTTATCATGGATTATTCCTCCTAGAATCTTAGATATCTTCTTTGTGAGGTAGTAGATTGTGGTTTTGACTTAAAATTTTAGAGGATTTGCAAATAGATCTTGATATGGAAAGGTGGTTGTGAAGATGGCACATTGATCATGTTGAGTGAAGGATGGATTTGGTTTGAGATTCATCAGAAGGGGTTTGCAAAGATCTTGGAAGATGTCTCCAATAAGATTGTACCTTGGGATGATTAAAAATCTTTGTGATGTAGTGGAGAAGAATATTTCATATACATATGCTTGGTTGGAAGCTAGTTTGATTGAACAAGTTAAGGAAGAGATAATTGAGTTTTGTAGAGATTTTTGGAGTCAGAGTCTACCAATCCAGAAGAGAGTGGTTTGGTTGGTTAAGAAGATTGTTTAGAGGAGAAAATAATTTGTTTTGAGGAAGAGGTAAAGGATGACTTCGTCGAAGCTGAAGAGATATGTGTGGTTAGTTTTTTTGATCAATTTGTAGAGACTAATATGAAACCTACAAAGAAACTTGTGGTCATTGTTAAGATACCTAAGCTTACCGAAGAGGTTCCTACCCTTGCTGAGACTAGAAAGGATATTTATTTTCATGATCAGTTAGATGGGTCTAACATGAAAATTACAAAGCATCTCATTATGGATGATGATATTGTTGATTGTGAGAATTTACAAATGAAAGTTTCTACTAATGTAGAGTTGGATGTTGCTATTGTGGAATCACTAGTTGCTGATGTAGTTGAGGATCTACATGATACTCTAGATTTGTGTGTTCTTGATTTTTCTATGGTTTACATGGTTGAGGATTTACATGTTGCTCTTATTGTGGATTTGATGTTACATGTTGTTGATTTGATTCAAAAGTTACCTTATGTTGCTGACATCGATTTCATGTCTGAGGATATTGTAGTTGGTGGTTATGATTAGTTGTAGAGATTGTTGGTGAACCATTATGTTCGGTTTGATCCTAGGAGTTGTTGATTAGGTTGTTGAGATTCATTCAATTTTGATGTTTGAGTGGATGAACCTAAGACAGTTGATGTGTAGATTTTTTCTACTATCTGGGATAGATTGGAAACCTTTGGTGAAGATGAAGTTGGTTGGAGAAATTTCTTTTGGCATCAAAGTATGGGACATACTTTTCTATCTACTTAGGGAGTCTGATGCAGGAGCATCTTGCATCATAAAAAGGGGCATGATTAAAAAAAAATTAAAAATTAAAAAATAGAGGAGAGAGAAAGTGATGAAAATTGGGGGAAAATAATAATAATAACTGCAACTTGTGGATTGAGGATTTATTTGAGGTAACTTGTTAGGCTGACTTGTGGTTTGGTTTGGTATAAGTAGAGTGTCTTTTCTTCTCATTATTCATTACTCAACATGAAAGAAGTTAGCTAAAGAGAGGAGTAGTTAAGTAGAGCAAAGTTTATGAGCAGAGCTAGTAGTTGTGGCTTGGGAAACAAGAAGGTTGCTCAGTGGCTTGCGAGATAAAGTTTAGATTCTTCTCAGGATCTTCTACAAGATTATAGATTTGGGCTAGCTAGGATTTGGATCTCGTGAGATCTTGCAAAATTATTATTGTATTTTCTTATGTGTTTGGCCATAACCTAGAAGGCCTTATAGTGGGGCATATTGGATGTAAATTTTATGATTCTATTTTGAGAGTTGGCATTATTTTGGATCTAAATATTTGTGTTATTTTTATTCTTCCATTATGTAGTTATTTTTGGGGGCTAGGAAATCTCCTTTGGGGATTCTCCTGCCTTGCACTGTATCATCCATTCACTCTTATGTAACCCAATCTTTGTATAAACAATGACCAATCACATAAAAATGCATATTTATTCAATGGTCATATTTATCAATTTCCCTCACTTCCCAATCTAAAAATATATTGTATAAGGTACATTAGTGGACCTAATTTTACACTAAAGTTTGGCATTTCCCTATGGTAGAAAGTTAAGTTATTAAATTTTTAAATTGAAACCATAGGTAGATGAGGGTCTTGAAATTGACCACACAAAATTACAAATAACTACTAAAAACTTGATGACCTAACTCCAAACTAATTGATATAGTAAGTCAAACCATTATCCTACACAACCATGTCCATTTATCATTAGATGAGTCCATATAGGGTCATACATAATAAAATAATAACATGATTCACAAGAAAATAAAGTGTTTTTATTACTTCTCGACACCAAAATCTTCAACAAGGTGTGTTTTAACCATAAGAGACTCAAATCAACTTCCTTAACCATTCACAGCCAAATTTTTAAAAAACAAAAGTGGTTATTGGGAGGAAGTTGGTTGTTATGTGCAAAATTTGGACAAATGTTATCAATGTTGTCATGCAATATTTGACAATATTTTTTATTATTTGAGCACTTTTTGTCCATTACTCTTATCAACCTAATTACACTCTAGATTGGTCATTTGTGACCTAAAAAGCTTTAGGACCAATCCAACCTTTTTCTACACTCTTGTTGAATCTTTGACTAGATTTGATCAAGATGCCCTATACATTCCTAATAGTATTAATAACCTTACAAATGGGTCCAAAACTATATAAAATGGTGTGAAATGTTCCAAAGGACCTGAACACATCATAAACAAACTAAAGTACAACTTGAATCCTCCTAGGTGCTCAATAGGTTCTCCTAAACTATGGGTGGTAAGTAAAATTATAGTAAGGGTACAAATAAAGCTTGACCCATTTCATTAATGTCCTTGAAAATGGGGTATAAAGAAAGGGATTATATGCTAACCATTTATTTTCCCAAAAGAAACCCATTCCCTATTTTATATTTGGGACTAATAGAGTTCAAACCCCTACATAGAGGGAATTTTTTTCTAGATTTTAGAGCCACTTAAGTAGCCATAAGTGGAGACCAATAAAAAAAAAAAGTAGCCATTAGTGGAGAGAACTCAATATAAATGTATGGCTCATTTGATTGTTGGAATTTAACTACAATAGGAATAAAAATTAGAATTTGTTTTTATTTATTCATTTGGTGTGACAAATAGGAATTGGGAATAGGAATGCATATTACCATGTTAGCCCCAAAACGAGGATTTTTCCATTCTAAAAAATATTTGTTATTGGAATTATTATTCCTATTTCTTCTTTTGACTTTCACATATTTCATAATTATTTGAAGTCTATTGTAGTTTCTCTCACATATTTCATAATTATTTGAAGTCTATTATAGTTTCCCTCACTTCTAAATGATCCCCTTTGTGTTTTTTATTACTTCATATAATTTGGGCTATTAAGATACTTGGAACTCCTCTTGCATCCTTGTAGAAGATAGGTACCCACAAGCTACAATCTTATTAGAAAGTATAAAGTCCATCAAGTTAACTAAGAGGGGGGTGAATAAATTATCTAATTAAAACATTTTTTATCAACCTTATTAATTCTAAAACATGTAATCAACAAGTGAAAAAACCATAGCAAGATTATCATACACAATAACAGCATATTTTTTAACTAGGGAAACCCTAGATCAGAAGGAAAACCCTGGTGGGGATGGTACCCACAAAATTATGTATTAATATATAAGTTCCTTGTAAGAGGATGGACCCTGTTAGGAGTCAATAATACCTTTAGTACATATTAGTCCCTATTAGAGACTTTTGAATCCCTATGAGGAGATTCCAACCATGTCAGGAGTTGTGGAAGACAGAAGGACCCACTATCCAAAGAGATTTAGGAGAAAGATCATTGAACTCACTGTCCAATTGGCTTTTGTAATGTCCTTTGTAGAATAATACCAATAAATAACTATCCACAAGAACCTTTTTTCCAAATACAGTCCTTCTGTCAACTCATTGTGCCTTAACCACACCAAAACACTTCTTTGATCTCAAGATATTCAATATCAAGATTACTTGATCTTAGATCCAAGTTTGCATACTCTTATTACACATAAAACCATAATGTCACACTCTACCATGAGAAAAACATGTTTCCTTTATACCAAGTTCTCAAACTAATTAGTGAGTCAGCCTTGAGGCTTTCTCAATTTACAATTATAATAGGACCACATTAAGATATTACATTACACATTACATTATATCTTTTCACAATTACATAATATTGTCAGCTCATAGTCTTCATAACTCTTTACATGTGCAACATTGGACTTAGCATGATCAACCATGTCATCTTCATAATTTCTTCTACCTCTATATAGTTGTGCTTAACCAGATTCTATCTTTGTTAAGAGATATAATCAAAACAACAATAACCACTTCTCAAGAACTCTGCTAGAATGTTGTCTTCAATAAATCTTGAATAATTATCAATTGTCTTCATCTTTCCTCATGCACACTTAACCACATTATTAGGACACCTTATTGAACACATCCTCAACTACACATAGCCACATATTCAATTCTCCAACCTCATGATCTCAATCTTTATTTGTTGTTATGTCACTATTCGTAGAATAATTAATATGTTGACATCAATGACAAATACAATATTGAATGCAACATATAATCATGCTAAATATTTCCCCAATTGTTCAGTAATTTTGGGATACTCCCCCATAGGAATACCATAAGAATTCATGCTAATAATCTCCCCCTTTGGCATTAATGGCCCAACATAGATGAAAACATCTAAGTCCCATGAATACCAAATATATGTCTCTCTTGTAATTGCTCAATTGTATTGTAACCATGTTCTTTCTTTTCTAATCCTCTTCTTCAATCAAATTTGAATCTCACAAGACTTCTCCTCATCACTGTGTTGCTCCCCATTGACAATCTTCCCTATTTCATTTATATAAAATAAACTCTTGCCCATATCCAAAAGATTGTTTTCATGTACTTCTCTCCCAAATTGACATCAATGATAAGGGGATCATTATGTCAATATGTTTCATAAGATCTTCAACAAGTTCAAGTGTCCAGACACACTATTAAATACTAGCTACCAAGAGTCCTTAATGACCTAGCACAAACACAAATACTCCCCCATAGAGGAAGCATCAAGCTTCCAATCTAGATAAAGAATAGTATTATGTACTATTGGACTTGTGCAATCCTACATCAACTACTCAGAAGTAGGCATGGGCATGACCCTAGGCATACTTCTCAAGTACTCAAATGCATCCTTCATTAAAGGTCTTGTAAATATATCTTCTATCTACTTGTCTGTACTATAATATTCCAATATGATCTCTTTCTCTACAAAATTCTCTCTCAAAAAATTATACTCAATAGATATGTGCTTTTTCATAGAATGTAACACAAGATTCTTAGACGTATTTACTATACTTGTGTTATCGCAATGTATGATAACAAGACCTATAAATTTAACTCCAATATCTTTCAATATTTTTTTCATCCACATGATATGATTACAATTATTTTCCACTACTACATACTCTGCTTTTTTTGTGCTCTATGAAATATAGTCTTGTTTCATGCTTAGCCAAGAAACCAATCTTCATCCTAAGAAAAATGCTCCAGCACTTGTACTATTTCTATCATCCATACTGCATACCCAGTTTGCATTAGTATATGCACATAGGGTAAAGTTATTTTGATTTTCATACAATAACCCTAAATTAAGTGTACCCTTTAGATATCTAAAAATTATTTTCACTATTGTATAATGTGATTCTTTAGGATCATCTTGAAATCTTGCAATAATACCAACTACATTATCTATATCAACTCTTGTGTGAGTCAAATATTGTAAACCTCCAATCATTGATCTACATTTCTTTTTCTCAATAGTAGGTGCCTCATCTTTGTTAGATAACTTGTGACTAGTTACCATATGTGTACCAATAGGTTTACAACTTTCCAAACTATATCTTTTCAACAAATATTTCAAATACTTAGTCTGTGATAAGAAAATACCGTCACTATTCTACACAATCTCTAATCCCAAGAAACACTTCATCTTATCAATCATGCTTATCACAAATTTCTTCTTTATTTTAGCCATGAAATCCTCACTTGCATCATCTTCACCTTCAAATATAATATCATCCACAAACACTTCAACAATTAATAAACCATTCTCAATTTCCTTTAAATATAGATTACTATCTGCAGTACCTTTAGCAAATCCCAATTTTTTCATTTGTATATCATTCTATAAATCAATTCTAGTCTCATAAAAAAACTCAATATTATCTCAATTAGCCTTTTGATTAGTCTCTTTGTTAAAATTGTAATCAAGCATTCTTTCTTGAATTCCAAACTTCTCATCAACTCTAACATTTGTGCCCTCAACAATAGTCATAGTTCATTGATTAAAACATTTGTATGCTTTACTTTGTAATGAATAATCAAGAAACATGCCTTCATCACTTCTTGCATCAAACTTACCAACATCATATTCTCTCTTAATGTAACACTTACTTCCAAATATTTTGAAATACTTAACTAAGGGTGCATGTCCAAACCAAAGCTCATAAGGGGTCTTACTAGTACCTTGTTTGATATGTACTTTTTTCACGATGTATGCTATTGTATTAACTACTTCTCTCCATAATATCTTTGAAACATTTTTCTCAAACATCATAGTTCGTTATACCTTAGTTACTGATTTGTTTCTCTTTTCTATTATACCATTATTCTCAAGTGTCTTAGGGTCTAAAATTTGTCCTTTAATGTCATTCATTTCACCAAAATATTAAACTCATTTGAAGTAAATTCTCCATCTCTATCAAATCACAAACACTTAATCCTCAATCTAAATTTATTTTTCAACTCTATTCTTAAATACCTTAAATATTTCAAATGTTTCATATTTCTCTTGAACAAAATTTGCCCACATCATCCTAGTAAAATAATCAATAAGAATCATAAAATACCTTTCACCGTAGAATTCTCTTGTTTTTGTAGGACCACTCAAGTTTGTGTCTACTATATCCAACTTCATTGATGCAATAAACTTCTTACTCAGAAAATAAATCATATTCTACTTTTCCATAATACATTCCTTTCATATCATGTTAGTAGGCTTCACAATTTTATGCAAATCTCTAGCAGTAAGTGTATTTCTCACTTTCACAATGTTATCAAAGTTTATGTGACAAAACCTCTTGTGCCATAACCAACTATTATCAACTTTAGAAATTAAGCATGTCATCTCTGTAGGATTTAATTAAAAAACATTACCTCTTGATCTTGTACCTATACCAAACATCTTACCATCTTTATCCTCGATAATGCATGTATTTTCTATGAATCCCAATAGATAAACCTTTTCAACTAATTCTCTAACACTCAAAAGGTTATGTTTCAATCCATCAACAAAATAATCATCAATAGTGTTATTATTTCCATCAAGAGCAATAGATCCTACACTTGTTATTTGACAAGCTACATTGTTTCCAACTCTAACAATTCCTCCATCACAAGTGTTGGACTCAACAAATTTATTCATATCTATAGTCATATAATGTGAATGACCATTGTTTATGATCCAATCAAATTTCTTCCTTTCAACTTGTGATATAGATGCTTTTGCTTCTCTAACCATTTTTTTTTTGAGTCTTTCCTCTTTAATTGTAACAAATCCTATTTCATCACTTTCATTATCAATTTCACTCAAAAATATTTCCATACTATCTTCCAAATATTCATCATTTACATAAAGACATTTTCTGACAATTTTAGGCTTGAATTTCCTCTTATACTTCTTTACTCTTTAACAAAACTTAGATGCATAATCACCATATTCATTACAAGTCAAACATTTAAATTTTTTCTTATCTTCAAGTTCTCTTCTCACAAGTAGGGCAATTCCTTCTCCAATTTTCTTGTCTTCTTCTAATTTTCATCTATTACTACTAGCATAATATCCACTAGTACTCACACTTCTTGTTAATGTAGGTCAAACACTTAATGTACTAAAAGAAGTCTCAACTCTATGCAAATTTACAATTTGTCTCAAACTTATCTCAACTGATTCCAATCTTTCAAGAAGTGTTTCTCTTGTAAAATTATCTATGCAAGGTATAAATTGTTCAATCGTCTGTGCTATCTTATTATATGCAAATGTCAAAGATTTCAAGATCTTCCATACAATTTCATCTTCATCTTCTTTGCATTACAAGCCTTAATTCCTACAATAATTTTTTATACTCTACCATCTTACGAATTCATCTTCTGTCATCTTGGCTTCTTGAAATAAATAAATCTAATTCTACAATCTAACCTTTCTAGCATGTTTATCACCTGCAAAATTTGATACCAAAACTTTCCAAATTTCATGTGCCAAATTTAAACATTTTTCTTGACTATACTCACTTTCAAGAAGGGCTGCCAAAAGTTCTTCTCTAGCAAGCATAACATAAAGAACTCTCTATGTGATTCAGTACACTCTTCAAGTTTTTCCTATTTAACCATTGCTTTGAGTTCTTAGTAATCAACCAATATCTTGGACCCATTCATAGAAAATTTGTCTTCATATTCTCTTTCCAAATTCCATATTTGACTCCTTTAAACTTTAGAATTTCTTTTCTGAAATGACTCGATGTGAATCTCCTTAAGTTGACAAGCTTTTTGCTTTAATGACATAATGATCTGATACCAATCATTAGAAAGTAAAGTCCACCAAGATAACTAAGAAGGCGGTAGTGAATCAATTATCAAATTAAACATATTTTATAAACCTTATTAATTCTAAAACATGTAATCAACAAGTGAAAAAACCATAGCAAGATTACCATACACAATAACACCATATTTGTTAACAAGGGAAACCCTTCATCATAGGGAAAACCCTAGTGAGGATAGTACCCATAAAATGATGTACTGATATATAAGTTCCTTGTAAGAGGATGGACCTTGTTAGGATTCAATAAAATATATTTAGTACATATCAATCCTTGTTAGGAGACTTTTGAATCCCTCCAAGGACATTCCAACCCTATTACAAGTTGTGGAAGGCAAAAGGACCCACTGTCAAAACAACTTTAGGGGAAAGACCAACAAACACAATGTCCAACTAGCCTTTGTGATATCCTTTACAAAATAATATGAATAAACAACTATTCACAACAACCTCTTTTCCAAATATAGTCTTTATTTAAACTTTTCATACCTTAACCACACCAAAACACTTCTCTGATCTCAAGATATTCAATATCAGGTTTATTGGATCTTAAATCCAATTTTGCATACTCGCATTACACTTAAAACCACAATTCCACACTCTACCACAAGAAAAGAATCTTTCCTTTATACCAAGTCCTCAAACTAATTATTGAGTCAGCCTTAAGGCTTTCTCAATTATACATTACAATAGGGCCACATTAAGATAATACATTACACATTACATTTTATCTTTTCATAATTACATAACATTGTCATCTCACGGTCTTCATAACTCTTTACACATGCAACATTGGACTTAGTGTGATCAATCATACCATCTTTAACATGTCTTTTACCTCTATATAAATATGCTTAACTAAATTCTATCTCTATTAGGAGATATAACAAAACAATAATAACTACTTGCTATGAACTCTGTCAGAACATTATCTTGAATAAATCTTGAATAACTATTAACTATCTTCATATTTCCTCATGCACACTTAACCACATCATCAAGACACTCTATTGAACATGTCCTTAAATATGCATATCCACATATTCAATCTTAGAACTTCATGAGATCAATCTATGTCTACTACTTTATCAGTCTTTACAAAATCATTAATATGTTGACATCAATGACAAACACAGTTAGGAATGTAACATATAATCATGCTAACAATCTCCCCATTTCAACAATATTGGGATACTCCCCAATAGGAATACCATCGGCATTCATGCTATAAAATATCTAGAGTAAATCATCAAAGATGAGTGAGCCAGGTCCCATTGTTGATAGACAAATATATGATAGAGGACTCAGTGCATTGTAGAAAAGATCAATCCCATATTAATTTATAAACATTAACTTCTAAATCAATTTTCAATCATCATATTTCCCTTACTAAGTAGCAATCATGGGAGGTTTTGTGGAATATTATTTTCTAGGGTTATTAATATTTGAGAGATTATATGTCCCCTTTCTATTGCACATAGGATTTCATCTCTCTTGTTTACAGAGAGACAAACATCGAACATGCTCATCATTATGAGAAGAACACAAAATTTCCCATGACCACTTGTAGGTGTATTTTGAAGATAGGTCTGAGTTAGTTTCACCTATAACCCACTATAGGAGGCATTGATTCCAATACAAAAGTCATGCATCAATCTCTCTACTTAAGATATTATTGTAGGTTATCCTTGAATATCTAGTTCTGAGTGACATATCCAAGTTAGTAACTATACCCTAAATACTAATGATATGTACATTGAATGTACCTTCAAAAAATAATACTCACAATAGATAGGTTCTCCAAGATGAGTTTTTAAGGCCCATCAAGGTGTTCTCTCTGCAAATTAAACTCTAAAATAACATAACATTTTCAATTCCAATCCGACTACACCAAGGAATGTTCACAATGGCTATGCCAAAAACTAAACTGGTCAACAACTCTCCCAAATAGCTTGTGGGGTCTCTTTAAAAGTTGACTAAAAAATGAGCAATCAAAGATATACAATAAAATCTAGAAAGTATTTCCCCCTATCCATTTATGGGAACTTTGGAAAGAAATAAATAGAAGAATTTTTAACAATTAAGAAATGATAATTAAATCTCTCTTGAACAAAGTGGAAACAAGTATAATCGAAGTCCTCAATAATAACCTTAGAAAATATATAAAGGAAGATGGACCCTTTTCAGATTGGGATGAAAATTTCATGAATAATCAGAGTAATTGAATCAACCCCCCCCCCCCCTTCTATTATTCTTCAAAGAAAATAAATAGCCCAAAGTAAATTGTAAATGGGTTCCCCCACCACTAGGTTGGTAAAAATGAACTTCGATAGAGCCTCTCAGGGAGTCTTGCTTCCATAGGACTAGGATACATCATCTCCTTAGCTTAATGATCCTAAATATCCAAAAGGGATAAATTTTTAGAAATAGGAAATACTAAGAGTGGGTGAGTAAATATTTCATAAACTTTTGCCCAAAACTAGATATCTTTAACCAACTTATAACTTGCATATGAAAGTAAACTAATCAAGTTGAACAATAAACATAACCATAAAATAATTCAACTCATAACACCATATTTTGTTAACTAGGGAAACCCTAGCCAAGGGAAAACCTCGGTGGGGATGGTACCCACAAAATGATCCATTAATCAAAAGTATCTTGTGAAAGCTATCAAACCTATTAGGAGTTTGTTACATCCATATAGTGTATCGATCATTATAAGAGGACTAGGCCTTGTTAAAAGCCCCAAACCTATTAGGATTTGTTTCAACCCTATTAGGAGTTGATATATACAATTTAGAAATGTATGCAAGATCTGCCCACTACCCAAACATGCAATACACAATGAAGTTCTTCAATACAAAAGATAGTTACAAAAACCTTTACACTGCTGCTAATATCTTCAAGTCTGATATTTGTCTTTGTTTCTCTTTACAAATATTTATCACAACTTTGTACTTCTTTGATCTTACATAATAATTCACATTCCAACATTTTGCATACTTATCGCACAAAACCACACTTAACTTTGTATTTCAAAATTGTCCTTTATACCTTATTTCTTTAGTTGTCGGCCTTCATCTCTTTGCACACTTTCTAAAACATAAAATTAAATTTTTCTCACTTAGTGTTAACATCTAGGATTTCATCCCTAATTAGTTAAGTATTTATTTTGGTAAAACAAAATTCCTTAACCCAAAAATACTTAACTCTTTATCTTTAACTCTGTTATGTCAACTTAACATTGTCACTGTAAAATTGAAATATCTATGTTCGTACTATTCATATTCTCCTACACTCTTGCACATGTTATCCTAACATATGGTCCTTCTTCCAAATAAGTGTGCACATGGTGATATTGTCTCTATGAACTATGTTGATCAAAAAGGTTTCTATGCTGACAAATGTACTCTATGACACTTAGACAACTTTCTAAGTTTACATCCCAAAACTTTATCTCCAGGATCTGTTGACTTGATCTAAGCTATATGTTACCATAAATGATAAAATCACATCCTATTTACCAAGCCAAATTACCAAAAATCTCCCTCTTTGACATTAATGGCAAATATGGTAAAATTGGCTTAGTCCCAAATAAAATCTTTAAAACGTGTAATATTAGTTACATGGCCATTCAAATATTTCAAAATCTATGGATCATAATTATTTATACCATCTTTTCCTTATATCTCTTTATTACAATATAACTCCCCCTTTCATATACATATAAAATTTTCCTTATACACTCCCCCTTTAACATCAATGACAAATGTGTCAAAACTTATATACATGTCAAAATTGTGTTACCTTTTTTTTCATATTGATATCCTAGAACAATCAACAAAGATCACTTTTAGATTTTAAAATTACTTCTTACATGTTTCCTTGACTACCTTAGATACACTAATCAGGTCACATAATCCATAGGATTCTAATTCTACCACATTTAAATCCAAATAGACAAACTTCTCATATGATGTCTTAGCTTTAAGACATTCATCAAGCTGCTTGTGCACATAAATAATTTTAAAATTCAAATGCTCCCTTAATAATGAAAATTTGTTGATGTTTTTCTCTCTTCTCAACTCAATCAAACTTATATCATCATGGATCTTTGCAACTTTTTATTCCAAGTCTTCAATATTTGTGGTTGGTTGTTGAAGCTCGTTTACAAAATTTTGTAGTTCATTTTGCTTCCTATTATTCTCTTCATTCATATCTTTAACAAAATTATATGACATTATACACTATTCATACAATTTTATACCTTCAATCAAGCATCTTCTTAAATCTTTGATACAAGTGTCAAGTGTTATTAGATCATTTCTGATATTTGTGCACATTATACGGAATAGTTGTACATCATGCTTAGTCTATGCTTGGGTGATGGCCACTTCTGATAATTGGATGAATTCATTAGCAAAAATTTCAACCAATTTTCTTTCTCTCAACTAAGGGTCTTCTTCCATCACCTTGGTTGTTATAGCACTCTGTAACTTTTCTAAAACTTCCTCTAATGTTTTCTCAAGGCTCTTCACTCTCTTGTTCCTTTCAAATAAATTTCTCAAAGATTATATCAATCCTATCTTATCATTATCATCACCAAATAAGTTCTCCAATGTTGATTCCAATGGGAACTTGGATCTCATAGGGGTCTGTAATAGGACATCTGCCTCAGTTGAAATATGACTCTATCAATTGTAGTCTTTGTGTGTTTCAACTAAGGCAAGAATGTTAATTCCTAAATCTCCAATTTTCTCTTCATACTTATGATCCTTTTTTTTCTACTCTTCTTCTTCAGCCTTGTTTTCTTCCTCTTGTGTATCATCTTTCTTTTATCTTTCTTCTTTCTCCTTCTCCTCTTCTTCTTCAATCTTCTTTTCTTCTTGATTCTTCCTCTTTTCCTCTTTCTCATCCTCATAACTAGTATTGCTTACCAAATTGTCAACAATGGAGGGTCCATAATCCTTAAATGGATCATCTACTATGTCCAAAGTAATTATTGTACTATCTATTTACATAGTATCAAGACTAATTGTTACCTATGGAGTAGTTTTTTCCTCTGACATCATTTTATCTCTTTTGACTTATGTTGTTGTTGCTGGTGTCTCTTATTTCTTTGCTATAGGGATTTCGCCCCCTGTCTCCTTGCTTTCCTTCTCTTTTTTGGATTCCAATGAGGTCATAACATTCACAAAGCTTCCTTAGTCTCCTCATTGAATTTTTCATAATTTTCTCCTATTATGAGTATTGCTCTTTTCTTAGTTCTCAACAAAGGCTCAATGATTTTTATTATACTTCCTAAATGCTCATCATTTTCTATTTTGCATAACTTCCTTATCATATTTTCCCTTATTTTCATATCTTCTTCAACTACTCTCTTCTTTCTATTTATCAATCTCTCTTAGAGATCTTTTGGAATTGTTTATGTACATCTTCAAATCTCTTATTAGACAAAATTGTATGCCTAATTACTACATTTTTGTAGTTGAATTCTATCAATACCTATATACAAGTAATAATATTTTTTCAATTAAACAAAACTTCCATCATTGATGATTGCATAATTTACTATTTATATATTAGGATTCCAAGGCCTCCTTCCTGTAGATTCTTTTGGCTTAGCTTTCTCTATTGTCTCTTTTACTGATACCTCTACTTCTTTTTCTTCTAATTCTTTTGATTTGGATTCAAAATCTATGTCTTTCTTCTATGAGTGTCTTTGTAGGTAAGAAGTGTTTTCCCCTTCTTTTCTAGACTAGTAGCCATCTATTTTACTCTTTTGTGTTTAGGAGGTTCAACTTGCTCCTATTTAACTTTTGTTCACCTCACGAACAAGCTTGTGCTAGGAGGAGCAACCAACTAAACTTTTACAATCTTAACTTCCTCCTCATATTTCCTCTGAACAGGTAGAGTGAACGATGGTTGTACCTATGTTGCTAGTGCATAAGGTGCACTAGGTATTTGTGCTGATGGACCAACTATTGTTACACCTTCTACAATTCCTCTTTTTATTAAAGGCTTAGAAATTATTATTTCAAACTATGCACTATCCTTCATTTCTGCTATTATACCCATGGACTCCTTGAATTCTTCTCTACTCATACATGATTCCATGATAATAGTGTCCATCTTTTTATCCACTATTTTCTTGATTTCCTTGTTGTAGAGTTGGGCATCTACCTCTCTAAAATTTTCTTCATATGTGTCACATCTAGGACACTCCTTGTCTTTCTCTGATTTAAGAGTTATCTTCACATATCCTTTTATTAATTCTTCAAACATTTCATATCCCATGGGATCAATGAATTTAACCCTTGGTTCAACTACTTCCATATAGGTTACATCAATTTTAACCATGAAATATATGTCATATTCATACTTTTCTACTAAGGATGGAGGGATTTTGTATCTTTGTTTCATCTCTACTTTAAAATATTTGAACCATATAATTCTAGTGATGTCCAATGTTATTATGTCTTTTAGATGCTTTTTGTAGTGGATTAATCAGGTTCATAGGGCATATGTTAGTATTCCACTCATAATATGGCATTCAATCAGAGTGGGTTTAACCATGAAGGGAACTTCATAGTCAACTGCACTCAAGCTAGAGTAGTACAAAGATGGGTGATCTTCTAAGAAGTCTCGATGCTTCACCTTTGTGAGCATCACTTAAATCTAATGAGTGCAAAGTATTCCATATATTCTCATGAGAGATAGATTCGTGTGAATCACTACTCATGAAACATGGGTTAATGAGTTTGAATATAAAAACTACACAATTAAATCCTGATAGCAATATCATAATTGTAGGTAATTTCCTTATAAATTGGAAGAATAGGTGAGTGATCAATGACTTTAATCTAAACACTACATTCTTAGTCTTCTTGATTATATCTATATTATCTAGTATTTGTTTCTTAAGTATTTCACACATGTTGATCTTTTCCCTCTTGACTATCATAAGGTATGCTATATGGATGAATCCAGTAGGTACTAAGTTTAACCTTGAGCTATAGTTCATTTTGTATCCAATTATTTTTCTTATCAATCTAACATCAATTTCATTTATCATATCCAACTTCATATTTCTTCCATTAGACTTAGTTTTAATATTAATCTCTACTAACTTCTTTACATTCTTCTCATTCACAAGGTTGCTACCTTCATTACTTAGTCTAGTAAGTCTATGAATCATGTCATTTTCTATCATGACTGATATATCACCAACCTAGAACATGTTCTTGTGAATTTGGCTCGAGATAATTCTTGTCCACTCTTGGTTGTCAAACTCAGTGTAAAACATGTACCTAGTGATGTTTAGGTATTTTAAATTCTCAAATCCTTGCTTGAAAGATAGGTCATTGTGAATGTCATTAACACTTATGCTGTCAAATTTATAGTGTATGTACACACACATCCTTTATACATAATACATTGTGGGGTACTTGAGCAAAAGCTCCTAATGGGTCATCTTCTAGCTAAATATAGGAATTCTTCTTAAATTTAAACCTAGGTCTTTCACTGACATCACATACTATAGGGATTTATATTTCAATCCAAATTAAAACTCCAAATTATAACTGTGTAATTGATAAATACTTCAAATTCATGAAACTAGAGCTTGCTAAATTTTCTATTTAAAATACTTGAATTTTGCCTTTAAATTTTCTCTAAAGACTCCTTTAACTCTTGTATGATCCAAATGTGTTGACCATATGGAAAGACATATTGTCAATTAGTGACAAAACACTCAAGTTATCTAGCAAGGTCAATTAATATTGTAAACTGATCTTCCCATTAGACAACATGTTCTAATGTAGCTCAAGCAATTCAAGGATATATTGTGTTAAGCAAGCTCATAGTATAAAAAAAGTTATCAGTGTTATCAATGAAAACCAAGTTCTCAGTATGAACCAAGCTACTATTTCTAGTATGCTCTAGTGTCACCTGAGTTCTAAAGTATTACCCAAGCATCCAGTGTTACCTGAGTGTCTGAGTATCACCCGAGCTCACTATGTTTCTCAAGCATCAGCATAACACCAAACTATGTAGTATTGCTCGAGCATCAGCATTTGGATGACTTAAAGGTTTTGGTTATTGTAAAGTTATTTCTTGTGTGAGTCAACTAGGCAAGAAGATATAGTTTAAAGGATAGATAAGGAAGGCAATTTATTTTGTCTAGTGATGTAAGAAGTGAACATGGAATACAAAAGGGAGATAAATTAGATTAAGTAAGCAGGCTACAAAGTAGTATAAAGGGTAGAGAAGAGACGTATCTATCATAGTTCAATCCTTTAACATATTACATACTTCATTATATTGTAAAATCCTTTCACAAGGTAGACCTAATAGTCCTTAATATTCCTAATAGAGTAGATCACCAGAAGTGATCAATTATAAGCCCTAATAGGGAAACTTTATTACTACAATAGTGAAGCATTTTGTTTGCCATCCCTACCCTAGTTTTACCTTCTCCTTGGAGGATTATCGAGTTACCAAATATTATGTCAAAGTGTTACTGGTGTTGATTTATTCATTGCTTTATGTTCATATGTGAAAGTAGATTAGATAATCTAAAGAAGTTAATTAAAAATATTCTAAGTATGGAAAGTTTAAGTGGTTCCTAATTCACACACCCCCCCTCCCCACCACCACCCCCCCCCCCCCCTCTCCCCCCTCTTAGTCATTTGTTTGTCATTACTTTTCAATAATTGGTATCACAAAAATGTTCTCCTATTATAGGCTTAATAGCTTGAGAGTAAAGATCTAAGGAAATCGAAGTGTACAAGTTAGAGAAAGATATTGAGAATGACAAACTTGATCTACACATGGTTATAAAGAAATTCAAGAAACTCAAGGAGAAAGTCACTCGCTCTTTGAAGAGAAGCAAAGAATTGGCTATACATATGAATGATAATATATACATAGAGGAAAGAATAGAAGACCTCTACAAAGAAAGAAGTTTAGAAGAATCAGATGCATCCATAGAAGATCTACTAGTAAGAAATGCTACCTTATACGAAGAAGTAAGAAAATTGAGAAGAGAATAGGAAAGTCACTCTATCAAGCTATGTGAAGGCATGGAATGAAAGAACAAAGTAGTAAATGACATAGAAATGGTAGATGAAGAAAAAAGATTACTTGCAACAAAATTAGAAGAAAAGACCAATGAAGCCCAACAGTTATCACAACATCGAGAAGGCATGGAAAATCAGCTATATGATGCAAATCAAGGAACCACCAATCTAAGAGTAGAAAATGATAGACTCTAGAATATAATAAGAGCTTAAAAGGAGAATCAAGGAGAATATACTAGCTTAGGATATACTAATCAAGGAGAATCATCACAACAAGGAGCGTAGAAGAACAAAAGGCCTACATGTAACAATTGTGAAAAGGTGAGTCATGCATCAAATGTTTTTTGGAGTAACACTATGCAACCCAAGTTCAAAGGTCAATGCAATAATTGCAGTAAGTATGGTCATAAGGATAATGAATGCAGAACCAGATCAAAGTTTGAAGGGAATTGTTTCACATGTCACAAGCATGGTCACAAATCTTTAGAATGCAGATCAAATCAATGGAATCCAAATAATCACCATAATGGAACCATACAAAGAGCATTTATTGGTTGGGATTACAACACATGGGGAAGATGTCATCATTTTGGAGAATATGGGCACATTGGAGTAAATTGTGTAAGAACCCACATCAGAAAAAGAAATACTGATATGAGATGTTATGTATGCAAAAAGATAGGTAATTTGGCAAGAAATTGTATGAATATAGCCACAACAAATTCTGGTGGGGAAAACAAAGGGAAATCCAAGATTGAAGAGATCATAACTCAAATGACTCAAAGATGGGTAAGGAAATTAGAGGAAAACACATGGCAAGACAATGAAGCTATTATCATCAAAACCAATGAGTTGGGTGAAGCATCAATATCCTACTAAGAAGTCGAGGAAATGGTTGAAACTAAGAATTCAAGAAAGATTCCACATAAGTTCCAAATATGCAAGAAATAATAGTTCAACCAGCATATTCAGATGCACAAGGTTAAGAAAAGGAGTTATGTTCTAATCGTGTTACAACCCAATTGTAACCAAGCTAACAATCGTTTCTGAGGAAGGTTAGTTAGAATTTAGTTCTAACTGAGTTTTCTAATAATCAGTTCATGCCAAGCTAACGATTTGAAGACCTTACCCAACTATCTTACCTACCACTATACGATGCATTTATGAGGCCCTAAAATTTTTGAAATTTCTCATAAAAGGAAAATTTGAGGATCTATTATGCTTGCATATAGAATTCAAATTGTGCAAAGTGATTTCAAGCCCCCAAGCGATCAAGAGTGAAGTTTTGTCAAAAGAAAAGTTGCAGAAAAGGTTATCTACTATTGTGGATTCTTCATTCACCAAGCATTATGGCATCTAGCTCCAGTGTAAAAGAGAAGAAGGGTTTTGAGATGTTGTTAAAGAATACAGTTTGCAAGGCACCAACATTCAAGCTCTACCCTACAATTATTGGGCCAAAATATTTTTCGGGAGCCCACTCAACTATTCCACTTAAGGTACTATTGATAAATGATATAAGATTATTCTATCATTGTATGATTCAAGAATTAGGTTCATTTGATTTGAATGATGCATATCATGCATGATGCAAGAATGGAGTGTTAAAGCCTGAGCACAAACATTTGGAAGTCAAGGGTTTGACACATGCCCTATACATGCCACAAAATTTTCAAGTAAAATGGATTAGATAGGTTCTTAGTTGGGTTCATGACATGTCCTTCTAGCTAGAGCAACTCATGAATATTACTAAGAAGATGATTCACCAAGTTATAGGCTACCCAATGTTAGACAGACCCAAGACAACCAAAACCCTAGCTTGTCGTGAGCTTGCTAAGAAAACCCTAGCAGAATGGGGTGGTAGAGGCATAAAATTGAATAACATCACTAATATGGAAATGAAATTTGGTATTCATGTCATATCTCAAAAAATCAATAGTTCAAGAAGGCGAACAGTGTTCCCTATTAGGTAGTTGACTTGGCATATATAGTGGTGAAGAACAACTTATCCTTTGACCTTGCTTAGTTACAATTGAGCCAACTAGGAAAGAATATATAAATCATTCAAGAATAAAAGAAGAATGTATGTAAATTTATCTCTCTTCTTGTATGTTTATTTTTCTATGTGCAAAAGTTCTTTCCATCTAAGGGAAATGTGGTATGGAGTAAGGATAGACCAATAATATATCAAATGAATGATTTCATAAATGAATTGGAAGAAATTTTGATGGTATAGTGGATGCATACTTTGAGAATTTCAAGGAAAATATATAGAATTGGTATAAAACTCCTCGAAAACTAATAAAGCAATATGAAAAAGACATATATTTCCTAGTTGATTGTGACAATACTCACATTCAAGTAGTCATACCTAGGACAACATGGGTAAAACCCTTGGGGTATGAGGTGAATATTGATGACACGAAGGATATCATTGAGGCTCTTTTGAATGAGCCAGCTGGCCCTAGAGAAACTTATTTTGGTACATATTAAAAGGAAAAAACTAAGATATCTCTAGAAATAGAGATTCCCTAAGTTTTGAAGAGAGGAAAGAAGAGAGTGGAAACCATCAAGAAGAAATTGGAAAATAAGGATGACCCTCTTATGCTCATAGAGGGAAAAGGAGAAGATGAGGAAGAAGAAGAAGAAGAAGAGGAAGAACAGGGAAAAGATGAAGAGGAAGAAGAACCTCCAAAGAAAAAGGGGAAAGAAATCAAGACATAACCTAAGAAAGCTACACCTAAGAAGGTAGCTACCCCTATGATCACTACAAGGAAGTCAAAAAGGAAATTGAAGCTTTAGATAGATGATGATGAAGAGGAAGAAAGAACTCCTATCATTTAACTAATGAATCCCCCACTATCCTTTGAGCAGCAATTGAAAATATTGAAGGAAGGAAGTGGCATGACAGGATTCAAGTATATCAAATATGAATCCATAGGAAAGGAGTAGAAACAATTAGAGGTTGATTTGGTAGAAAATATGGCTAAATGAAAGTATGATCCAAATGAGCTAAAGATACAAGTTGTTGATGTCTTACTTAAAAGGCATTAATACAAAGATGGACCAATGCTATGAAAATAGAGAAGGACATCAGAGAAAAAACTCTAAAGAGTATTATGCCAAACTTTACAAAGAAGAAATCAAAGAGGCCATGACAAAACATGAAAATAGGAAGACTCCTAGATTCAAAGCATTTCAAATTTTGTCCAATAAAATTTAAGAGGTTGTTCATTCCATAGCAAAGTTGTAGAAAACTATTTTTGAGGAAGATAATAAGATAGAAAAAGATGAAGAGACAAATGTATAGACTACAGAAGAGTCAGATACAAAAATGATGGCAACTACTATGATTGCTTCTCTATCCTCCACTCTAAGCCAAGAAATTTCTTCATCAAGTGTAGAGAAGATAGAGAAGGAGAAACAAAGTCATGCATCCATCCAAGTAGAAACCAAGAAGAAGTCCCTGACTACCTATGGGATTGGCTTAATTGAGTAGAAATCAGCAAAGGATGAGCACAAGGTGGACAAAGAAAGTAAAGAAGAATCTAAGATTCAATCAAGTGGAGAAGAGGATAAAGGAAAAGAAATCATAGTTTCTCTGAGTGCCAAGGGAAAGGAAAGGGAAAATATTTTTGATGAGATAGATCTTGACACCAAGATTGTGATTCCAAATTTGGATCAATCCAATCTCACTGTTGAATAGATGGAGATTCTAAGTGAACTATGGAGGAAAAGAGCACAATAGAGAAAATTGAAAGCAGAAAGGGATAGATGAAAGGTTCTTGAAGATATCAATGACATATTTTTGGACATAATGCAAGTTGAGGTAAATAATATAGCCCCTATTATTGAACAATTAATTGATATTGTACACAAATTCAATAAGGATATAGATGGCCTGGGGCAGAAAGAAAATTTGAAAATAAAGTTTTGGAGAATGTAGCAAAGAAGATTTCCATTGATCAAGTCAAATTGTCCACTCTCATTCGTACTCTAGAGGGAGTTGTAAATAATGTTGTTTCCTTATCTAAAAAATTATGTGATACTTCAATTTTCACCAAGGAAATAAAGCATAAACTGGAAAAGATTAATGAAGACTTGAAGAACGGTGCTAGTCAGTTAGCACTTGACCCAAGTTCCAGCTCCAATCATTTTGTAAAAGTTAGATTTTTGATGGATTTATAGGTAGAAATATTAAGGGAGGAAGCTAGAATCAGGGCATCAGTATCAAAAATTCAAATTATGATACTTGCTCACATGGATGTGATGCAGAATCATCTTGCATAGGCAAAGACATTAGTTCATGACACAAACTTCTTAGTTGCATTTCTCATGATGGAGTTATCAGCTAAACTTAAGATTGAACTACACATTTTGAAGGTATTGAAGGAAAATTGGGATAAAAAAATGTCTTTAATTTTGAAAGTGCATCATGATTTCCTCACTCGTTTTGTTGTAACCTTGTAAAGATATGTTTATGGCATTTATAACAAAAAAAAAGGGGAAAATATAGTAGATGATATACAAAAGGGAAAATATAGAGGAAAATGTATATGTATATATAAAACAGATGATCAAGTGTATAGATAAACAAAATAATTTTGAAAAATCAAAATCTATTTAGTTGTCACCGAGCCATAGTGTTTTTTATTCAAACCAAACACATGGAAATGAGGAGTTTGGCAGAAACGTTTTTGATTGAGAGATTTTTTTTATTTCTAATAGAACTACACAAGATAAGTGTTTTTTGTCACTAATGCCAAAGGGGGAGATTGCTGACCCTATGGCAATACATGTTTCCAATCAGTGACAAAACACTTAAGTTATCCAAAAAGATCAGTGAGTATTGCAACTAAGTTTTCCATCATACATCATGTTTCAATGTAGCCCAAGTAGTTCAAGGATATAATATGTTAAATGAGCTCATAGCATAAACCAATTAAATACTCTTATCAATAGAAACCAAGTTCTCTATATGAACTGAGCTACCAATTCAAGTCAGTATGCTTCAGCGTCACCCGAGTGCTAAAGTATTACCCAAGCGTCCAATATTACCTGAGTGCCAGAGTATCGCTCAAGCTCACTATGTTGCCTGAGCATCAGCATAACACAAAATGCACATTGTTGCCCAAGCATTAGCATTTGGTCAACTTGAAGGTATAATTTGGTTATTGTAAAGTTATCTCTTGTGTGAACTAACTTGGCATGAAGATATACTTTGAAGGATATATAAGGGATGAAAATTAGCTTTTCTATTGATGTAAGAAGTGAACATGGAATATAAAAGGGAGATAAAGAAGATTAAGCAGGCTAAAAAGTAGTATAAAGGGTAGAGAAGAGACTTATCTATCATAGTTAGGTGATTACAATCCTCAAATGATCTATATTAGCAAACAGAGTTGCAAAGCAAAGATCAACCTATTGATTCATCCTAATAGGTGCATCAGTCAAATCCTCTAACCAGGTGGACCTAGTAGTCTTTTTTAGAACTCTTAATAGAGTACACACTTCATTGTATTATAAGCTCCTTCCACAAGGTGGACCTAAAAGTCATTGATACTCTTAACAAATTAGATCATCATAAGTGATCAATTCTAAGCCCTAACAGGCCAAATTTATTGTTGTAGTAGTGAAGCATTGTGGGTGTTAATGGTGTTGATTTATTTTATATTCATGTGTGAAAGTAGACTAGATAATCTAAAGTATTTAAGAAGAAGTATTCTAAGTGTGGAAAGTTTAAGTGGTTCCTGATCCCCCCCACCCCTTTCTCAGTCACTTGTTTGTCATTACATTTCTAACAGAAATGGTACTCAATAAATCAATTTCAACCTTTAAATGATATCCAATTCACTTTTGCATTAATTGTGCAAGTACACAATAAACAAATAGTTGTTTCTAATTACCAGTGAACTTCATTTTCTTCATGCACTCACATGTGAACTCTACATATTATGTTCACTTAACCATAGCTTCTTCACATAATTCTCTATCTCATACTAATTGTGCAAGTCTTTAAACTTCTCCTAATGCTTTAACTAGGTTTGTGATCCTAAGTTCCTAATATTTTGTTTATATAATAGGTTTCTCAAATAGATAATGATTGGTTACCAATTATCACTGACTTCAATCTATTGTCTAGTGTCTAATTCTCCACTACAACTTGTGAACTTGATGGGTATTTAGCTTTAACAAATGATTCATCAAGGCTTACTACAAGATCTTTCATGTTTAATCTTTGATTGTTACTATTATCCTCATTTCTTCTATTGTTTTTCATATTCCTTCTAGGACTAGGGTTTCTCATGTTGTTCCCCATGTTCATCCTACAAAATCTAGTTATGTGTCCCATGTTATTACAAATACAATAGACTATAACATTGTTTCAATAGATAGGTCCTAGCTTACCAATATGTACTTTGAAATCTCTAGCAATATGTCCAAAGTTGTTACACTTATAACACAAGATTCTATTCTTAATAATATTGGTTCCTCCAATAGGTCTATTTGATGTAGGATTAGTACCTCTAAACATTCTACCATTATTATTACTATTATCAAATTTAGGCTTTCTATAATTAACTTCTCTATAACCAAAACTATGATAATTATAAAAATAACTAGAAATAGGTTTAAATGAATTACCTGTATAAACACTCTTCATATGAAAAAATTCATTGCATGCATATCTACCTTTGAATCCATTCCTCACTTCTTTCGGTGATTCAACTTTCTTAGGCTACTTAGGTAGTAGATTAATTTGCTTGGGAACTTCTTTAGATTGACTTGACTCAATCTTGTTTTGATTATCTTTCTTATGTTCAGGCCGATGAATTATAGGATCTGGTTCCTTTCTAGCTTCAAACTTCTTAGTTTTCTCCAAGATATCCAAGACTAGTCTTATCATAAGAAGGTCTCTATATAAATTATTTTTCATCATTATTTTCAATGCTAGAGTACAAATTCTCAAGCTATTGCTTAGACTAAGTTAGCTCTCCTTTCAAAATATTATTGTACTTATCAAGTTCTACATACTGTATGTTTGTTGACTCAATACTAGATGTCGCTTTGGCAAGATTGAATCCCAAATCTACATTTTTAGATTTCAAATCTAATTCAATCTTACTATCATCATCCTTTAAGCTCAAATTTAGATTTGTCATCTTCATTTCATGTTCTAGATCTCATTTTCTTTTTTTAGTGTTGAAAATTCATCAATGTCTTTGATATGATCTTTAGGCTTTTTTTTGGACTTAAGATAATCTATCTTATCTTTCAGCTTCCTAATGTACTCTTTCACATCTTCATACTTGTCTTTCAAAGTATGTCTTTCTTCAGTAAGAATATCAATTTACTCAAGAGCTTCATCTAGGTTCTTCTGTAATTGTTCCATATCCATAGGGATCTTAGTCAAGTTGTTAGGCCTTCTCTGAGTAATTGTGCTCTGCTACCAATTGTTAAAAATAGGAAATAATGATGGGGGGGGGGGGGGGGGGGGGGGGGGGGGCGTGAATCAGTATTTCACAAACTTCTACCCAAAATTGGATATACTTAACCAACTTATGACTTACATATGAAAGTAAACTAATTAAGTTGAATAGTAAACATAACCATGAAATAAAGCAACTCATAACACCATATTTTGTTATCTAGGGAAACCCTAGCCAAGGGAAAACCTCAGTGGGGATGGTACCCACAAAATGACCCACTAATCAAAAGTATCTTGTTACAAGTTGTCAGAACCCGAGTTGATATATACAATTTAAGAATGTATGCAAGATGAGCCCAGTGCCCAAACATGCAATATACAATGAAGTTCTTCAATTTAAAATATAGTTACAAAAACCATTACATGTTTTTGATATCTTCAATATCTAATACAAGTTTGCACTACTTTTAGCTTATATTAGAATTTTTATTCTGACATGTCTTATACTTATCACACAAAACCATACTTTGCATTTCAAAATTGTCCTTTATACCTTATTTCTTTAGTTGTCAGCCTTCATCTCTTTACACACTTTCCAAAAAAACAAAATTTAATCTTGCTCACTTAGAGTTAACATCTAGGATGTCATCCCTAATTTGTTAAGTAATTATTTTGGTAAACAAAATTATTCCTTAACCCAAAAATACTTAACTCTTTATCTTTACTTTGTTCTGTTGGCGCAAAACTATTGATGTAAAACTAAAATATATGTGTGTAGTGTTTGTACTATTTTGCACTCTTGCACATATCATCTCGACATATTTTCCTTCATCCTAGTTAGTGCACACATGGTGATATTTCCTCTGTGAAATACACTGATCAAAAAGGTTCATGTGCTAACATATGTACTCTATGACACTTAGACAATTTTCTAAGTTTACATCCCAAAACCTTATCTCTAAGATCTATTGAATGTTGGATACAATTTTTCAATTGTGTATTGTCTTTGATGTCACACAAATGTCATATTAGTCATCAATTAGTGTCTACTGAGCTCAAAAGGTCAGCAAGGCAATAGACAGTGTTTATCGAGCTTAGAAGGTCAGCAAGGCAATAGATAGTTTCTATCGAGCTCAGAAGGTCAGCAAGGCAATAGACAGTGTCCACCGAGCTCAGAAGGTCAGCAAGGCAATAGACAATGTCTACCAAGCCCAAAAGGTTAGTAAAGATAGCCTGCAGTGTCTACCAAGTAGACAGTTGATTACCGAGCTTTCAAGGTAATCAAAGAATTTTAGTTCTTACCGAGTTAACTCGGTAATCGAAGAAAATATGATAGAAACAGTTCTTACCAAGCTCACTCGATCATCAAAGGAAATTTGGAAGATTCAATTCTTACCGAGTGAACTCGACAGCCAAAGGATTTCAAGAATATTGTAATGTTAACCGAGTCAAGAAGATTAACTCTGGAAATTCCTAGAAGCAGTATTTACCGAGCAGGGTCGGCCAATCAAGGATGTTTATTTGTTTAAGAATATTATCTGTAGCTGACTGATGAATGGTTTATTGGTAAATGTAACATGTAAATGAGTTGACTTGACAATCTGAATGGTATAAGTAAGAAGTCAAGTTGCAAATTCAAAGAGGTATGCATGGAGGTATGAGAAGTTAATATGATATGAAGACTAATTGTTGTGGAAGCGAATTTGAAAGATGATCAGAGATCACTAAGGAGCAGCAAAGCCATATTCAATCAAGGAGGATCTAATGATGCTTAATAGAGACCTGTATCCAGCAAGTTCAGTTGCATCTTGTTCAGGTCAATTCATTGTTGCTTTCTAACCATTGTAGCAGTGATTCAAATCTCTTAATAGAGTTGGTTTAACAGCCATTTTTTAAATCCTCTAACAAGGTGACAATTCAGTTGAATTGTTCTAAAGACCTCTAGCAAGGCCACTCCTAACATGGTGATTAAATCCTCTAACAAGGTCACACCTAATAGTGTGTATTGTAACCTTTAACAGGGTTGGCTCCTAACAGGGCTCACTTCAGAAGAGTGAAAAATTGGTGACTAGTTACTTGGTGGTTTTTCCCATATTGGGTTTCCATGTTAAATCTGGTGTCTCTTGTGTTCATTTATTTAACCTGTGCATGCATATTAATAACTATGAATGCTAGATGATTAGTAACTAGTTAATCTACCGAGTTACAATATTCCTGCACTGTTTACTAAGTATTAGTAGTAAGTAAGCATTATAGACATCTAAGGGATTTTTGGAATTGTTTTTGAATAACTAATTCACCCCCCCTCTTAGTTACTCCATCTATAATTCCAACATTGAATTGATTTGAGCTATATGTTTCCATAAATGACAACATTACACCCTTTTAACCTAGCTAAATTATCAACATAAATTGTGTGGTTCAATTTCAAATAACCTTGCAGAAATAGGCAATCTAATAGAAAGTATGAAGCTTAGCCTAGAATTGGGTATTAAGAAATTGATCATAGAAGGAGACTCCCAAATTGTATTGAAGTCCTTAAGGAAAAGAAAAACTCCTAAGTAGAAACTCAACTAAAAGTTAGAAAATACTTTAATATTAGTTGACAAGTTTGAAGAAACCAAAATACAACATATATACCACGAAGGAAACACAGAAGTAGAAAACTACTAAACCAAGGAGTTTATGGAGAGGATCTATCCTTAAAAAAGAATTAAATTCTCCAATCTACAAATTATCCTCTCTTATTTTAGTAATCCCAATTGGTTGTCCATCCAAAATTTATAAGATTTTAAATAATGGTTATCTTCCATCTTTTGCTTGTAACTCTTTCTTTGAATCCCTTTAAATTATACCTAAATTATCTTAAACTTCCTAAAATGGCTTTTTTTAAATCCTCATAAATCTCTTCACATATGTATTAAAATCAACCTTGTACAACAAGAGGATTCATATTAATGAGTTTAGATTTTCACTGTCAAATCTAGATAATAATTTTTTTTTTGTCATCCCTAAATTAAGAATTATCAAAGAATCCATTTTTTAACCACCCTATCAGTAATAATGCCCCCTTCAACATCATAATTATGTTAACCCTTTAAATGATGTCCTCAAAATTTGCTAAAACCATCTATTGGTAGCTTAAATCTTCATAAATCTCTTCACATATGTATTAAAATCAACCTTGTACAACAAGAGGATTCATATTAATGAGAATTGCTTGATTTATGATAGCTCATCCTCCTTGCACAAGGTTAAGGTATGTTTATTAGTCAATCACAAATCAATCATCTTTAATATTGTAAAGAAAATCATTACAAGCTTTGTTAAGAACACTTAATAATTCATAACTCCTTTAGGCTTTTGGCTATGATGAAGTTTTATCCTATTTAAAGAGACTTTACCAATTGATTCTAAGCATAGTTTCTTTTTTTGTTTTTACCATTACGCTTTGAAGGTTGTAAACTTTAGGTCTTCTTCAATTTTTAGATACATTTAGTTTTGAGTGTGCTTGCAATCCTAGGCATCGAAACCTTGTTGAAAATAGATTGATAGTAGTATGAGAATGTGTTTCAATCTTTATTTTTTCACTGATGTCAAATCTGCTACTTGTTGGTAAGACAACTGCTTAAATGATTTGAGTACTATCATTTGTATGATTGATGAGAGGAATTTTTGATCAAATGAGATAACAATAGCACCTAGAAGAAAGGTTGAGTTATGGTATGAAAAAGGATTACAAAGATTAATTAAGATAGTGATGTTATAGTGCATTGATTATCTACTTAAGGTTACAAAGTTTGGATACACTAATCAAGTCTAGAAGAACAAGTAAGAAGAATTCAATCTACCAAGCTTGTCTGAGTGGATAGTAGGTTTCAAGAAAAGTAAGTTCAAGTCAAGCAAAAAATTAGTTGGAGCTGAGAAAAGTCAAATTTCAATGTATGTCGAGTGATATAGTGTAAGCCAAGTAAATTTTACTTGATATCGAGCATCAATAAACTTTAGTATTTGCCAAGTGATCTAGTTGATGTGGAAGAATAGTATGGAAGTCGAGTGACAACATATTGATGTTGAATGCCAATATTCATGTTAAATCACGGATTTAACAAATTTGAGCCAACTATTTTGTTTTCCTAAATTTTGTGAAGCGTGTGGAAGACAACTATGATGAATTGGTGACATAGAATTCATGGTAAACTATTTTTAGGTGAATTCAAAGAGGATTGAAGAAGAAGTTTCTAAAAGAGACTAAAATGAAAAGGATGGGTAGATTCATTTAATCTTACCTAATCCTACCTAGCAATAAAATGGATGATAGAGAATGAATGCCAATTGATCTTAATTTTCTATTTATAGAGATGGCTAGTCAAAAGAAATGGTTCTCATCTGCAAGAACCTAAGGAAGACAAGGAATCTAGGGTATTTCTTCATTCAAAGACCAAATAGAAGAGACTGCTATTGGCAAGAAAAGAAAGAAGGCTTAAGGGTATGGATGCTTGAAGGGTGATCAAGCCATTAGAGCTTAAGTGTGTGAAATCCAAGAAGAATGGAGGATTGAAACAAAGATCTATAATATGCAAGGGTGTTGTAAGTTGTTATCAAATTAAGCCTTACTATTACTTTCTGATCATTCTATCAGTCTAGGGTAAATCCTTTGGATTAAGGTTGACCTAATAGTCATTTGTAAATCCTTTAACTAGGTGACATTCCAAGTGACTGATCAAAAGTCCTCTAACAAGGCTCACTCCTCATAGGTTGTTTGAAATCCTCTAACTACATTACATTTAACAATGTGCATTGTAACCTTTAATAGGGTTGACCTTTCATAGGGCATCACTTTAGAAGAGTGAGAATGAGTAGCATATTACTGGTGGTTTTTCCCAAATTGGGTTTCCACATAAAATCATTATGTCAGATGTGTTATTGAATATGTTATGTTTCATGCTTACATTTCTGCAAAGTTGATTTGATAGTAGCCTACAAGTTTAGGTGATTGTATGACCTAATGGATGCATGCATCATGAATATGTTTTATGGATATGGGTTCACCAAGCTATGAAAAGTTTTACTTGTACATTTGGACCTTAGATAACTAATTCACCAACCCCCCTCTCTCAATTATTCTAAAGAATTCCAACAAATGGTATCAGAGTCATCTACTTAAAAGAACTAGAAGCAAAAGATCAAGATGTCAAAAAGAGAAGTACCCAAGCTTAATAGAGATAAATTTCCTACATGGAAAAGTCTGATGAAGCTACATCTAGGAGGTCTTGGAGATCATGCATAATCTACCATCATCATTGAGCATGTCAATCCTATTGGAGCCCTAACTGTTGAAGATCTATAAAAAAAAGAACACAACCACACAATATTGGAGATTGCCTCTTCTCTAAGCTATGTCGAGTTTGATGATATCAAGGGTTGTGACAATGTAAAGAAAATGTGTGATGCTATTCATACCATCTATGGAGGTGACACAAATGTTTTAAGAGTTGAATCTAAAAGGTAAGTTTGATGATATGAGAATGCAAGAAGGTGAGAATGTTGCTCAATATTGCTCTAGGATAAAAGATGTTGTTAATGCAATAAGAGGATCTACTGGTAAGATAGATGATGAGACTATAATAAGCAAAGCTTTGAGAACATTGTTGCGCATCTATGCTATTAGAGTTTTTGCAATACAAGAACTAAGATGTATACCAGGTTCTAATATGATTCTTGAAGGTCTGGTGGGTAGGCTAACTACTTTTGAGCTATCCAATTTTGATAACTTCAAATTTGACAATGTTGAATATGCTTTCAAAAATAAGTTGTCATTGGAGGAACCTAATGAAAAGAAGAAGAAAAAGGTAAAAAATGTTTCTAGTGATAGTGATACAAATGAAGAGGATGTAGAACAACTTGAAGCACTACTAGCAAGGAGATTTCATAGAGGTAAAGGAAAATTAAAAGGTAAGTTACCTATCATGTGTTTTAATTGATATGAGGTTGGTCATATTGCTACTACATGTCCAAAGAAGGAGAACTATAGAGGTGGAGAAAAGTATAAAAGTAGAAGAGATGAAGATAACAAAGATTACAAAGATAAAGGCAAGAAGTCTTGCTACATTGCAGAAGAGGAAACCAAAGATGGATCTGATGATCATGATGATGAAGTGGTGTATGTTACAATGAAGGATGATTTGGATGAGGATGAGGCAACTACACTAGAGTCTTGTGTAAACAAAAATGAGTAATGGATCATTGACAATGGGTGCTCACATCACATGACTGGAGATAAAAGTAAGTTCATTACCTTGAATTATTATGATGGAAATGGTATAAGGTTTGGTAATGATGTACCTTGTCTAATAAAAGGAAATGGTTCTATCAAACTCACAAAAAAGATTTTATGTGACAATGCTTATTCTGTTGAAGGACTTAAGTATAATTTGTAAAGTGTGTCATAATTGAATAGTTCAGGTTGCAAGGTTGAGATTCAGAACAAGATTTCTAAAATATATTAGACCAATGGAAAACTAATGGGAAAAGGTGATCAAAATAGAGGTAATCTATTCTACCTTGATATCGATGATGCTACTTGTCTAGTTGTAGAATTTGATAATGTGTGGTTATGGCACAAGAGGTTATGTCATGTTAATTTTGATAACTTGGTTAGCATCAACAACATGAGAAGAGTCAAAGGCTTATCTAAGTTGAAGAAACCTAACAATATAATTTGCAAACAATGTCAGTTAGGCAAAAAGTCTAGTTTTAAGAGTAAGACTCATACCTCTAAAGGAATTTTGGAGATTGTTCATACTAACTTGTGTGGACCAATTAAAGTGCAAAGCTACAAAGGTGCTAAGTACATTATGCTATTTGTTGATGATTATTCTAGGATGATAACAGTTATATTTTTGAAATAGAAATCTGATGCTTTCCAAATGTTTAAGTGCTACTTAGCAAGAGTTGAGAAGAAAACAGGTAAAATTTTGAAATGTTTGAGATCTTACAAAGGAGGAAAATTTACATAAAATAAGTTTAATATGTTTTCTAATGACAAAGGAATCAAGAGACAGACATCTACCCCTAGGACCCCTTCACAAAATTAAATTGCTGAAAAGAGGAACAAAACTATAATGGACTATGCTAGGACACTCATGATGGAGAAGAATGTTTCTTTGAAATACTAAAGAGAGGCTGTAAGTATAGTTATCTATACCTTGAACCATGTGAAAGTCAAGAAAGGTACCCATTCAACACCTTTTGAACTATGGTATGGATACTCCCCCAATCTAAAATATTTTAAGGTATTTGGAAGCAAGTGTTATATTCTCAATGATTTTAGGAATGGTAAATTAGATGCAAAAAGTGAAGAAGATATATTCCTTGGCTATTCCACAAGAAGTAAAGCTTATAAGAATTTAAATAATAACACTAACAAAGTTGTGGAAAGTGCAAATGTAAAATTTGATGAAGATACAGAAGTACATGAGACTAAACCTATGAAGGAACTAGAGTAATACAAATCATTTGTATTTTTTTATGAAGGTATGCATGTTGATGAACAAGCTATAAATCAAGTTGCAAATCAACAAGAAGTTTTAGTGACTATCGAGTCACATACTATGAATGTCGAGTTGCATTCAAGAACCGAGCTACAATTAGGTGCCAAGTTATAGAATGAAGTTAAGGAACATTCTAATTCTGATATTAGTGTACATGAAAGAGATGTTGAATTACCTGATAGAGAAGTATATAGTGATTTAGAAGTTGATGGACCAAATGAGGAAAATAGAGCAGGACCAAGATTGTCAAATTATGTCAAAAGACATCACCTTGCTACACAAATTATTAGAGATAAAGACGCAAGACCAATGACAAGGAACAAGTTGAGAAATGATACATGTTTCCTTAGCATGCATGAACCTAAAACAGTGAAATATGCCTTAGAAGATGTGGACTGAAGTAAATCCATGAAAGAAGAAATTGAAAAGAATGAGAAATGGACTCTAGTTCCTAGACCAGAAGATAAAAATGTGATTGGCACCAAGTGGGTATATAGAAAAAAGCTAGATGAAAATGGTGAAATCACAAGGAATAAGGCAAGATTAGTTTGCAAGGGGTATGCACAAGAAGAAGGGGTAGACTATGGAGAAACATTCACTCCTATTGCAAGATTGGAAGGAGTAAGAACTTTGCTTACTTACTCTGCATACAAAGGTTTCGAAGTTTATCAAATGGATATTAAGTTAGCATTTATGAATGGCATATTGGAAGAAGAGTATATAGAATAGTCAAAATTATTTGTTAATCCTAACAACAAAAACATGGTATGTAGACTATATAAAGCTTTATATGGTTTGAAGCAAGCACCAAGAGCATGGTATGAAAAGCTTCACAATTATCTTGTGAAGATTGGATTTGAGAGGGTTGATGATAACAACAATTTGTACTTGAAGACAAAGAAAAGCAAAGGTATTTTACTATCTAAAATTTTTATTGATGATATCATATTTGGAGGTCAAAATACTTTATGTAAAGCTTTTGCAAATGAAATGAAGAAATAATTTGAGATGTCTATGTTTGGAGAAATCAAGTTCTTTATGGGTTTGCAAGTACGAAATATGGTACATACATCACTTAGTCAAAATATGTAAAGGAGATACTGAAAGCTTTTGGATTGAAAGATTCTAAGCCAATAAGCACACCTATAGTAATAGGACACAAATTGTCAAAGAATGATGATTTAGCCAAGGTGAATCAAACATTGTAGAGGTCTATGGTTGGAAAATTGCAATATGTAGTACATAGCAGACATGATATTGCATTATTTGTTGGGATAGTTGCAAAATTCTCTACTAATCCTAGGAAGAATCATTTGATGGTTGTTAAGAGAATAATGAGATATGTGAAAGGAACAAAAGACTATGGTCTATACTACAAGAAAAATGAAAAATTTGGGTTGAGAGCCTATACTGATGCTAATTTGGCCAAAAATATTGATGATAGAAAGAGCACTAGTGGAGGAGAATTTTTCTTAGGAAAAAGGTTGGTTACATGGACTAGAAAGAAACAAAACTACATATCTCAATCTACTATTGAAGCTGAATAGGTTGTTGTTGTAGTAAATTGTACAAACATTGTATGGATCAAGTAGCTACTCAAAGGTATGAAGGAGGAAATCACTGAACCTGTGATACTTTATTATGATAATAAAAGTGGTATAAATATATCAAATAATCTTGTGATGCACATAAAGACTAAGCACATTGCAATAAAGTATCATTACTTGAGAGAGTTAGTTTAAGATAAAGAGGTGAAGATGGAATATGTGAATACAAAAGAGCAAATAGCTGATATCTTCACAAAAACATTACCTAAGGATGCTCATGAGTATCTAAGAGGTAAACTAGGGGTGATGCCCCTATCCAAGGCTATCTAAGAAGCATAAGAAGTGCCTTGCATCAACTAAAATGATTGTAATACGTTACACATTGATGCAATGGATCTTACTTTAGGAGTTTCCTAAAGTAATCAAAAAGCTAGAGCTACAAATCAGTCACAAGCTAGGTGATAGATGGAGAAACAAAAAATGTTCATATCTCAATATTAAGATGACAAGTCTTTGGCATGGTTTCCAAAGAGGGAGATTATAGAAGATACAGGGAGAAAGAAAGCTAAGAGAGATAGAAGAAACATAGAATATCTACTCATAGGGAAATAGTGTACCTGCTGATTACTATAGAGTAAGAAATGATTACATCTACCTAGTAAGAAGGAGACAGTGTTGAGGAAGATATCAAAAGTGATCAAGAGAGAGTCATAAGGATGAGTTGATTGTTTATTGATCAAAATAGAATTTTGTAACCTATATAGAAGATGAAAGATGCTACTGATAGAGGGAGAGATTTCATTACAAGGAATTATTTCCTTTTTGGTATTATTGTTGGTTGTACTGGTTTGCCATCAATGCCAAAGAGGTATATTGTTGAAAGCAAATTGATACTAATATAAGAATGTGTTTCAATCATTGTTTTGTCACTAATGTCAAACTTGCTACTTGATGGTAAGACTATTAGATGATTTGAGTATTATCATTTGTTTGATTGATGAGAGGAGGTTTTGATCAAATAAGATAACAATAGCACCTAGAAGAAAGATTTAGTTATAGTATGAAAAAGGAGTACAAAGATTAATTAAGACAGTGATGTTATAGTGCATTGATTATCTACTTAAGGTTGCAAAGGTTAGATACATTGATTAAGTCTAGAAGAACAAGTAAGACGAATTGAGTCTTCCAAGCTTGATTGATTGGATAGTAGGTGTCGAGCAAAGTAAGTACAAGCCGAGCAAAAAATCAATTGGAGTCAAGGAAAGTCAAATTTCAATGTATGCCGAGTGATACAGTGTAAGCGAAGTAAAGTTTAGTTGATGTCAAGCATTAGTAAACTTTAGTGTTCACCGAGTGATCTAGTTGATGCCGAGTGGAAGAACAGTATGGAAGCCAAGTGATAACATATTTATGTTGAGTATCAGTATTCATGTTAAATCATGGATTTGACGAGTCTGAGCTAACTATTTTTTTTCTTGAATTTTGTCAAGTATGTGGAAGATAACTATGATGATCTAGTGACACAAAATTCATGGTAAACCATTTTGAGGCAAATTCAATAAGGATTGAAGGAGAAGTTTCTAGAAGGGAGTAAAATGAAAAAGATGGGTAGATTAATTGAATCCAACCTAATCCTACCTAACCCTAAAATGTATGATAGAGAATGAACAACAAAAGATTTAATTTTCTATTTACAGAGATGGCTAGTCAAAAGTAATGGTTGTCATGTGTGAGAACCTAAGGAAGACAAGGAGTCCAAGGTATTTCTTCATTTAGAGACCAAACAGAAGAGACTTCTATTGACCAGCAAAGCAAGAAGGCTTAAGGGTACGGATTCTTGAAGATCAAGCTATTAGAGCTGAAGTGTGTGAAAGCCAAGAAAAATGGAGGACTAAAATAGAGATCTATAATCTGCAGGTATGTTGTAAGTTGTTATCAGATCAAGTTTTACTATTACTTTCTAATCATTATACCAGTCTAGGATAAATCCTTTGGATTAAGGTTGACCTAATAGTCATTTGTAAATCATTTAACGGGGTGACATTCCAAGTGAATGATCTAAAGTCCTCTAACAAGGCTTACTACTAATAGGATGATTGAAATCCTCTAACCAGGCCACATTTAACAGTGTGCATTGTAACTTTTAACAGGGTTGGCCTTTCACAGGGCATCACTTCAGAAGAGTGAGAATGAGTAGCATGTTACTTGTGGTTTTTCACAAATTGGGTTTCCATGTAAAATCATTATGTCAAATGTGTTATTCAATCTATTATGTTTCATGCTTACATTTTTACAAAGTTGATTTGACAATGAATATGTTTTATGGATATGGGTTCACTAAGCTGTGAAAAGTTTTATTTGTACATCTGGACCTTGGACAACTAATTCATCCCCCCCTCCCAATTATTCCAAAGAATTCCAACACACCTCTATTTGAATGAGGTTTGGGTTTAGGAAAACATCATTTTGAGGGGAAATTCATGATTTGAGAATTAGGAAGATGGTCAAGACTAAGAATGGGTTGGTTCATGGGGATATTAGAGTCATTGTGGGAGTTGATTTTTCAAAACTAATGGACAACCTAAATACAATTCTTACATTTTTGCCATGTTCATAGCCACTATTCTACACATTGATAGGGATAAACTTACTTTAAGAGAATTTTGTAGAGTTGTCTTCAAAAGTCCAATTGTAAAGGAGATGGATTTGGTTTTAGAAAATAGAAATGGCAACCTCTGTATCCGCAAATAGAGCAACTATGGTGTGTCTAATAGGGTTGTATATGTTCACCCTATTTTAAAGATCATGAATCATTGAAAGTTTGCCAAAATGAAGGAGGAAATCATAAGAAATTGGATGTTTCTATTGGCAGTTACAAACACTTAGGTTTGTGTCAATTGGTGAAGAATGGGTTGGTCTTTGGAGGAGGAAGGCCTCCATTAGTCTGATAATCAAGGATAAAAAATTTGGTGGGTAAAAGTGTAGACATGAATGATGTTTTAAGTTCCTCTATGTATAAATATAGTCTCACCATTTCTTCCTCCATCTTTTCTTAGACCTTGTATTAGGAGTAGGCTTAAATTCCCTCTAAAGATCGATTATACTATTTGTTAAAATTTTGGGTTTCAGTCTATTGTCCTACATTTTGTCACCACAAAATGTAGGTAATAGTATGAAATTTTTTTTAATTAGTTTCACATTTCTATAAGTCTAGTCTATTATTGAATTGCTTAGTATTGATCAACTAATCAGTACCAATTGATATAATGGACTCTTTTACTGAAGGCTTTCATCAAGTCTTTTTCATTTTTCTATTTGTCGAGCATATGATTGATTATTTAGGCCTTCAAAGTCCATTTTCTCATTTTTGAGTGTGTTTTTGTTGGTTTTTAGTCATTTGGTTTTGTTTAAGTCATTGCTTTCAGTTTTCCCTTCGATTTGATCTATTTTAGAACTTAATCGAAGTTGGCAATCAAAAGATATGATCAATTTAGTGCCCAAAAAGTGGACCTTTTAGGTGAAACTGCACAAATTTAAAATATCATGTTATATTTTTAAGTTGACATTCACTTTTTGAAAAATATAACATGAATTTATTTTATGTTATATTTTTAATTTACTTTATCATTTTGATTTTCCACTTAAAGTAACTATAGTGCACTTTATGTTATATTTTTAAGTTGAGTTGCTTTTTGATTTTTTACTTAAGTGACTATGTTAACTATATAGTTTGATTTAATTTTTGTTTTTTAAATCAAATGTTCTAGTAAATGTTACTTTTTAAATGGCATTTTCACATTATATTTTAAATATGATAGTGTAAATGTTATTTATAACCCATTAAAGTAATATTTCATCAAAAATTAAATTGACATATGCTTAATTCATCACTTAAGTTGTGCAAAACATGTCTACAAGCACATTTCATCAATAATATGCAATTGCATCCAAAAGGTGCAATTTTGAATGGAAATTCTTGTAAGATTCATAAAAAACTTGCAAATACATATTGCAAAAACATGCAATCACACCAAAAAGGTCAGATACGCATATTGCAAAAATATGCAAAGACACCAAAAAGGTACCTTTTTTCATTGCATGTATATTTTAAATCATGTCAATGACTCTAAAAGGTGTGTTTTTCCAGCTTGGAGGTTATTTTAAAAAGTTTTAAGATGTGTAATGCCACCAAAAAGGTGCATTTTTCTTAGAACACGTGCATATGCATCTTGGAAACTCATTTTTGACCAAAATGCATATTTTTAAAATATGTCAATGCACCCAAAAGGAATGTTTCATAAAAATAAGCTCAAGACATATTTTTTAATTATGTATATGCATCTCTAAGTTGTGTTTTTCTCATAACACATACATTTGTATCCCAAAAACCCATTTTTGCATTCCAAGGGCAAAATATCCATGTATATTCTTCCCAAGAACATATTTTTGCAAAGAAATCTTAGATTTCTCCATGAAATGTCTTCAAATCTTCTCCTATAGGGATTTTTTTACAAATCCAAGCTTTCCCATGCCAAAAACATTGAATCTCCTTGCAAAAAATGTTATTTTTCATGCCCTTTTGGACCCACATTTTGAGAAAACATCCATTTTGGAGGGTTTTTTTAAAATCACATTTTGGGGCAAAGAAGAGGTGTTTTTGAGTTCTATTGCATATCCTTGCTATTGGAAAGCACATTCTTACATTCCATTTGCAAAAGTGACTCATGTAATAGTAGATTTGAATCACATTTTTCTCCAAAAATGTCCCATTACCTTGCATTCATTAAAATCGTTGGAGTTGGGAGAGATTCTAGGGCTCATTTTGGGCATTCTCATTCAAAAATTCCTTATTGTATGCTCATTATGAATTCATCATTGCAAGGTTGAAGAAGTCCAAGTTTGTTTGAAGATTTTCAAAGTTGTAGTTTCTTTCTCCTTCATTTTTTGCATGTAATATTCAAGTAAGTGGACATTTCTTTTTGGTTAATTAATTCATGCTTATATTGCTGATTTGATGCATGTTTTAGCTTGATGTTTCACATTTGTTGATATAGATGCCATGAAAAGTGCATTTTCCCCTTTAAAATGATGAAAAGTCTCATTTCCATACTTCTATTTTTTTTCAAAATTCCAATTTTGAGTTTGCATGTTGAGGTATCTTGCTTGTTGACATGTTTGAAGGTATGTGTTTCTTTTGTGTTTCTTTTCTTGTTTGTTTGTTTATTTTCTTGTTTTTCTTCATTTGGAAGAAGCTGCAAGTTCTTTCCCAAGAGCTTGATCATGTTTCATGTGTTAGTGTAGTTTTTTATTTTTCTTATTTTGCTAGATTTTTCCTTCACTTTTAATAATCTCGCTTAGGTTAATAAAGCATGTTGTATTAGGTGAATGGTTGTGAGGTGTCACCTTCCTACATGTGAGCATCTATTAGCTATCTTGGGAAGATACTTTGCTATCTTTAATCTGATAAATTGTTGCTCCTCATTAGTTTGTGTTGCCACCTCCTCCCTCTTCCTAGCCTATATAAGCATGCTATCTGGCTTGTATTTGCATCTCTTGTTTTTTCATCCTCTTAGTGCTATTTTGCTTCTAGCATTTGCATTACTCTTTTGGAGACTAACTCTATGATGATACTTTGATTTTGTATCATTTGCATTCATAGTTTAGATATTTATTCTTTGCACTAGTTTTCTAGGTTATTAATCTTATAAGATTCTAACATGGTATCAGAGCTTTTCTATGTGCAAGAGTAGATTTTAGTTTCCTTATTTGAGAGATTCGGGGGGGGAGCTAATAAAATTTATTGTAGTTTTTTGAAAAACAAAGTATGCTCTTTTCTTGCATCTTTGGATGATCTTGAGAATCAGAAAAGTTTTGACAAAAACAGTTTTTCTTTGGGGTTTCAATCTCAAATCTGATAACCATCTTGCATATTTGGAGTTTTCAATCAATTTTGCAGGTTCCAGCATGTCATTGATGGACTTAGGAAGCTAATCCAGCATTTGCATGTCATATTCTGGTTGCTGGGGTCATTTTTTGATTTTTAGAGTTGTTTTTCACTGTTAAAGGCATCTAATTTACACTACAGTAACATCTTTTGTACATCAAAAAGAAAAATGCTTTTTGGGTTTTGTTTGCAGCCCTAAAAAACCATCTGGTATCTTTTAGATTTTGCATGCAAGTTGTATATTTTGTAGAATCAAGCATGCAAAGCTACAGCCATACCCCTCTCCATTGGCAGTCGCAGATTTGAACGCAGTTTTCAAATGTCTCGTTCTTGCTCATACGGACTCTGATTTTGATGATTCTTGTTATGAACTTGGCTTTTTTTTTGTGCTCTATCCACTAGTGGAGTTGTTTTTTGATTTTCATGCATGAATTCTTCAGAAATTGCAGATTCTCAGCCGTGACTATGCACAGTTTTCATTTTGGAAATTTCAGAGGATCATAACTTTCTCATACGACCTCGTATCAAGGCGATATTTTTTTGAAAGTGCATGATTTTTTGAGTAGATCGTAGTGGTGTTATTTTTTCCTTTGATTATTGTGCCCAAGTTTCACTTTTAGCATATGCTCTTCATGAGGGTTTGTGATGCATTGAAATCAAGACCACTAAGTATTTCTTTCTAGTGGTATTTGTAAATGCACTAAAATAAAGTGCCAAATCATATTTCTTTGGGGGCAGGTTCTTTGATTGAGTAAAAAGGGGGGGGCATTATCGTGGTTGGGTTCTCTTCTTTTTAGCATTTCTTCATCATGGATCAGACAAATATACCCATCCTAACTCCATACAATTACTTTGAGTGGAAATCACGCATGACAATTCACTTAAAGAAAGTTGGATTAAATAGGATAACTATGAAACTTGAAATTGAACGTGCTAAAGATGAAGATAAGCCTAAGTGGTTTAACAAATGTGATGAGGCATATGGAACATTGTGTTTGTCTATTTCTCCTAACTTGCTATTTCACATTGAGTCTTTAGATACACCAAATGAAGTATGGACAAAGCTAAAAACACTATTTGGCACACAGGATTCAATGAGGGGTCATATGTTGGAAAATGAACTAATTAGTTGAAGTCCAGGAAATTTCAACACAATCTAGGATTTCTTCACTAAATTGAAGTCACTAAGGTTGCAGTTAAAACAATGTGGAATTGAAAAGAAAGATGAACAACTGATTCTTAGTATTCTCTCTAAGCTAAGTTCAGAATATTTTGTGTTTGTCTCTACCTTCTATGCTACTAAGGGTGCACTTGGTACTCAATTCACCATGCCATCTTTAGATGATTTTGCTATCAATCTCACTTGAGAACAGGACAAGCTAATCCAGATGGGCACTCTTACATCCTCTAAGTCACATGCCTTGGCTGCCAACCAAGGCACAAAAGAACAACAAGGAAAAAGTAGTAACAACAATAGTAAGGACAAGAAACAAAAAAATAGCGAGGAGAAGAAGGATCAGATATCAATTTCTTCAAAAGAAACTATTGATACACCATCTTCCAAAGGCAATAAGCCTAAGAAAGAAAAGGTCAAATGTGCCTATTGTGAAAGACCTGGTCATGATGAACATAAATGTTTGCAGAAGCAACTTGATCACTTGACATACATTCTTGAGAAGAATAATATCAATGTTCCTGAGTCTATCAAACAAAGTTCTAATGAAGGGTCTAACAAAGAAAAAGAAAATAGCAAGGGGAAAGGAAAGGTCAAGGCCCTTTTTGCAGTTGCTTCCTCACCATCCACTTGGGTTCTTGATTTGGGTACTTCACACCACATGGCTTCATCTAAGGAAGAAATTGCATCCTTGGAGCCATGTACTATGCCTTCTATGTTGATGAGTGATAACACTCCTATTGAGGTGTGTGGGAGAGGTTCTGTTGATGTGGGGGATGGAATATTCCATGATGTTCTTTGTGTACCCTCATTATCAACTAATCTCCTATTAGTAGACCAGATCACTCACACAAGTTTAGATAAGCGGGTTGAGTTCACTCTTGATTCAATGGAGATATGTGAGTTGCACAATGATTCTACAATTGCAGTTGGGAGAGCAGATCATCAGTCACAACTCTATATGTTTTCTCACCTTGTTCTTGATCCTCCTTTGACTATTTTGTTCACTCACTCTAATGATGTGAGCAGATTATGGCATGAGCAGTTTGGCCATCTTAACTTCCACTACTTGCATCAGCTTAACCAGCAGAGCATGGTCATAGGGTTGCCTTCTACTTTGACATTGTAGTCACTTGGAATACATGATAGATCTTCTAATGGGTCAGATTCACTTGAGCAGTCTTCTACCTCCACTTTTGATGCAGAGAGTGATTTAGAGGACTCACCTCCTTCCTCTCCTAGTCATCATTCACAAGTTGATGATTCTCCTCTAGATTCTCCATCTTTTGGTCCACGTTGGGCTAGACAGACCTTGCAGTTTGCAGGTGATTGGGTTAAGGAACCATCAGACACCAAGCAGACTCATTCACAATTCTAGGATGCTCTACATATCTTCATTGCTACTGCCTCAAATCCACAGTCCTTTCATGAGGCTTCTGGTATTTCTGAGTGGGATACAGCTATGCAGGAAGAGTATAGTTCCCTGATGAGGAAACACACTTGGGATCTTGTCCCTTTTTCTAAAGGAAGAAAAATTGTTCGATGTAAGTGGATCTACCAGACAAAATTTGCAAGCTTTGCCGAAGGTATGGGATGCTTCATCTTTTGGGGGGGGTGGGGGGGGGGGGGCGCTTCCTCTCACTTGGAGTCCTAATTTTCTTTGGGGAGTCTCTTTTCTCTCTCTTTTGGGGGAATTTTATGTACATGGGTACCTCATCAAGCTTGACTTGCCGGGACCCATTTCTACATCCACCTAAGCTTCGCTTATGGGGGGGTGTTAGTGTAGTTTTTTTTTTTTTTTTTTCCTATTTTGCTAGGTTTTTCCTACACTTTTAATAATCTCGCTTAGGTTAATAAAGCATGTCCCATTTAATGTGAATGGTTGTGAGGTGTTACCTTCCTACATGTGAGCATCTATTAGCTATCTTGGGAAGATACTTTGATATCTTTAGTCCGATAGATGGTTGCTCCTCATTGGTTGGTGTTGCCACCTCCTCCCTCTTCCTAGCCTATATAAGCATGCTACCTGGCTTGTATTTGCATCTCTTGTTTTTGCATCCTCTTAATGCTATTTTGCTTCCAGCATTTGCATTACTCTCTTGGAGACTAACTCTATGATGCTATTTTGATTTTGTATCATTTGCATTCATAGTTTAGATATTTATTCTTTGCACTAGTTTTCTGGGTTATTAATCTTATCATATTCTAACATCATGCACTCCATCTTCCATTAATGAATGCAAGTGCATATTTTCATTCCACCTCCATCATTACATGCCAAGGTACATTGCATCATTCCATTCCATATCCACCATTATACTTCATGAGCAATTACATCTAATTTCCCATTTCATGTCACAATACATTGCATCTCATCTTTTTCATGAAATTACATGTAAACTCATTTTTCATCTACATTTACATGCAATCTCACTTTTCATTCCTAATTGCATGTCACATAGACATGCAATTCACTTTTTGTGAAATGACATCTTGAAAACCTATTTTTGACTTAATGTCACTTTTTAAAAGTCAAAAGTTTTCATTTGCACACATTCCTGTGCATCTCATTTCCATGTCTTAAAACATATTCATAAAAGTTTACATCCACCTCATATTTTCATCCTCTCAATTTGTATTCGAGCCTTCACCCATGCATGTTGTCTCTTTCCATGAAAGTATCTAATCCATTCTCCAAAGCTTTGTTGTTGATTAAGAATCAATGCTTTTATGGAAGCCATATCCTTTGATGATTCTTTTATATTTTGGAACTTTCATGTTGCAGCACAAGCATAAGGGATGCCCCCATTTGCGAGATCAAAAGACAAAATGAAATATCAATATGATAAGGAGTTGGCTTAAGGTTAGATATGGAGATCGAGCATGTAGATATTACCAATTTATGGTGGTGGATAGAAGCTCCTACAAGTCATGAAATGAAACACATTAAAATAAGTAAATATTCATTTGGTATCTTCTTTTCCTATGGCTGTCTCGAAACTAGAATTTGTTCTTGAATGTGCAAAGAATTTTAGTCCAAAGTCAAAAACCATCAAGGATATTGATGTTAATGTTATTATAAGCCTTGATCTTGAGGTTATTGAGTAGATTTTCAAAGTGTCACAAAGTGCAAAGTGTGTGGATTTGACCTAGGAGACATCTTTGGAGAAATAGAATCTGAATAAGGAAAATTATCAAGAGTGTGTTAATCTATATTGGTTGGATTTCAAGAGAAATAACTTCTCAAGATGACCAAAAACCATTCATAGATCTAGTTCCAAGCTAGAATACAAAGACTTAATTATCCTTCTCAGTAGGATATGTGGTCTTAAGGATTCTAATGATTTTGAACCATGGATGTATAAGTTCATTCTCCAAACCATTGATAATAAGAAACATATCTTTTGGGGGAACTTATTAGCACTATGCTTTGTGAACAATTTCTCAATGTAGGAACATTGGCACCATTCTACATAAATTCCTATTTTGTCTATATTACTACTACTATGGGATCTTTTTCCAGTCTTTCAACCAAAGGAGATAGTCTTCAAATTCCAATTTGGTAATACTATGATTAGATTACTCTAACTAATAGTAAATAACATTATAAAAGAGTTCAAGATGCATTCTTTGGATATTTTCAGTGCTTGTTTGATAACCAATTGTCTATCAAAAGGGTGTCTAATGAAGCTTGGGTCAAGGTTAATCAGTATGGTTGTATCTTTATCTAGTTTCCAACCTTTACCTATTTAAGTGTTGGGTATTTCAAAGGAGAGCCATATCCCTTACCTAGGTATGCTACTGATAGGATTATTTTAATGAAATTGGCCAGACAACTCACAGAAGTTCAATCTGACCAACATGCTCTACATAGACCAATTTTTGGAATTTCTTCTACTAAGCCCTTGGTAATTGGTCATTACATGATAGATTATCTACACAAAGAAAAGGCCATGGAGGTAGAACTTTAGTTGGTTAAATAGAAGAAGTTCAAAGTCATATTTGATTTTGATTATAAAGAGATGAATTTAAAAATCAAGAGAGCATTTACTCATATCCATCATATAGAAGATATTTGGATTGACATGCAAAAAAAGTTGGATATCATGAAAATGAACTACTGCAAGTTGACTTTGTAATATGCTCGAAATCCCATTTGATTTCCAAGTTGAAGATGATGGCAATATTCTTGATCCAGAATATCATCAAGCTAGTTTTGATAAACGATGCCCTTTCTCTATTCAATGGTAGAAAAAGGAAGGTACATCTATCCTTGAGAGGTTTTATTCCATTTGTAATACCCTGGTTGTGCATCATTTTCAAACTCTTAAGTGAAATCTTAGAAAATATTGAACAACAAATGCATGTAACTAATTTTATCAAACATTCAACAAATAACCAATAATTCATCCAATATTATAACAAATTTCAATAATCTCAAGTTTATTATTGCATTATACATCAGCAATACAATAACTATTATTATCACCACAATCCAATCTTTAAAATAGTATTACAACCAAATTGGAAATACTAGACTAGAAATACAATGTAAGCACAAATGAGACACTTGAAATGATGCCTCCACCATGATGGGTTTTCGTCCACCGTCTTTTGTCTTGTGGGTTTTCATCCTCCAAGTGGGTTGAAGCTAGAGCTTCCAACTAACTCTCCAAGAGAGATCAATAACCAAATCAAAAACCAAGCAAATATCCAAGCATGTCCAAAAATGAATGAGGCCCTTGCTTTTAATACTAAAAGTTGTGACTCTTCAACTCCCTTCCTATATTTTCATCTTATCTCTCCTTGTCACTTTTAGTGCACTTTATAATATTAAATTAACCTTTAGTAAACTCAAATTATGCTCCCCTATAGTCAAGTTTAATATTATATGAATGTCTTTAAATTTATTAATGTCCCAAAAAAAGGTGAGATTACAAGTCCTCTCTCCTCAAGATTGCTTGTCCTCAAGCAATTGGTACTAGGTGTATATGAGCAATGTTAGTATGTTAACAGAAACCAAATTTAAATAAAGCCTCTACAAACTAAACAAAATTCATAAACTTCAAGATAGACTAAGATGATCTCTTAATTGATAATATGAGCCATTAATGGGCTCTCTCAATAAGAAGCTCTCTTGTTGAGTAGCTTTGTCTAAATAGATAGGATGAATGCTCAAGCTTTATGCTTCAAAAAGGGCTTCAATGGATGATTGTGGATTTTTGGTGTGGATAGATGGCTTTAGTATGGATTTGGCTCTCAAAATAGCATTATAACTTTACTTTATGGATTGTGTTAAAATGGCTTGGGAGAGGATTCCTTAAATAGGCAAAGGGCTTGAGGGATCAAGGGCTAGGATGCAAGGATGGGAAAAAGCTCATGGAGGGCTTAGATTGCATGAGAGGAGAGCACATGGATTGTGCTTCCTTATAGCCAATCAAGGAGTGACACATGTCACATGGTGAGAGGATGGAGGAAAGGGGAAGGATGAGTCAACAAAGGAGGCTCAAGGGATAAAATCTTCATAAAGACCCTCATAATGACTTGTAAGAGCAATAAAAGGGCTTGTAAGAGTCATTTATGACCTAGTGGACTTCATAAAGTTTTATGGTTGAGATATTTTGAGGGTGATGAGAGCAATTTTGACTTGGACTTGATTAGGAAGGTTTTAAGCTTGTTTAGGCTTGTGCAAATGATTAGAGGATGGATTAGGATGGTTTAGGATTAGCTTAAGGATAGGCAAGTGGATGGCATTTAATGAGGGTGGGTGAAGGAAGAGATATTTGTTAACTTTGGCTTGGGTTAGTAAGTTTTAACCCATGTTTAGGGAATGTGACAAGGTTAGGAGGGGATTAGGATTAGGTTTAAAGACATCTTCTAGAAGAGTCTAGATTTTTGGATGAGGATAAAGACTTTCTAGAATAGTCTAGAATTTCCTAGGATGAGGATGAAGACTTTCTAGAAGAGTCTAGAACTTCTTAGGATGAGGATAAATTAGATTTTTAAGAAATAAATAAAGTTTTATTTATTTCAAGGGTTTGGGTTGAGGAGATATTTATTAAAACTTTTTTAATAAACATGAGGATTAATATTTAATTTTAATTAAATATTTTGAGTTGGGATTAGGGGTAGCAAATGATGGGATTAGCCTTTAATCAAAATTAAAGAAGGATTAGAAGATTTTGGAAGAGGTTAGTGGTCTTAAGGAAATTGGCCAAGTTTTGGGCAAAAAATAAATTTTTTATTTATTTTAGAATTTTTGGTCAATTTATTAATTAAATAATTAATAAATAAGGAAATAATGTTTAAATAAGATTTAAACATTTTTGGGAGGGATTCCTTAATTAAATATTTTTAATTAAGATAAAGGGATTTAATGGCATAAAAATTAATTAATTAATTAATTAATGATGATGTCATCAGGACTTTTTCAGAAAATAAAAATACTTTATTTTCTAAAGATTTTTAGGTGTCTACATTTTGCCCCTCTTTGATGTGATGCCGCAAGTGGCATGGCATCAAAGATAAGAAAATAAGATGCCCAAGGCTAGAGCAGAAGAGGAGAGAATGGACTGTGAGATGCCCCCTCAAGAAGGTAGCGAGGAGAGAAAGCGAGGCTCGATGGCTTCTTGAAAAGTAAAAGAATCCGAGATGAGCAAGGAGACTCAGATTGGCAAAGAGAAGGGGTTGAATTAGCTCATACTCTCACTATGGGAGAATGATAAAGGAGAATCAGATGCACAAGAGGAAGCAAGCTTAAGACCTCAGGGATTGCAGAGGATGAAGGAGCAGAGCGCTATAAAAAGGAATCTAGGATAGGGAGATGGATGAGGGGGTTATAAAGTTGATGCAATAGGATTTCAAAGAGTTAGATTGGCAGAAGATGGGTTTCGGAGATCCCTAGGACTAGGATTGTGGATCTCGAAAGATGAGGCTTGGTGGGTTGATTTGGATTGGTGGATCCCTAAGACTAGGATTGTGGATCCCTAAATCTAAGAGTGATGAGTGATTCAAAGAGATACTGATGCATCAACTGGGGTAGGAGAGACGAATGCTGGATATGGATGGGGGATAATGGAGATGAAGGAAAACCATTGAAGCTTTGTGAGCGGGGGGATACTTCAAAGAGAAGTACCACCATGTAGTTGAGCACTAGATTTGCTATAGGACTATTGGTTAATTTCCAAGGTTACCAAGAACATCAAGGCCTTTTCACCAACCGTCCAGAGGATTGACAAACTAACTCAAAAAAAACACGCAAGGATTGCCCCAACATCACACATGAATCCTAGAGGAAGCAGCGTGGAAACGACATTGGCGAACCCACAAGCAGAAAAGAAAAACAAATGAAAGACCTAATCAAGACCTTATGCTCTAATTGCCCCATTCGTAGCATACCATGATATGGAAGATCATGGAAACCTTGAGGAGGGAACAAGGAGATTGCTTGGAAAAGATACTTCAAGACCCAAAAGGGAAGATCCCAAATCAAAAGAAAGTGAAAATCCAAAAGAGAACCGTTTGCCAATGAGATGGGTAGGACGAGGTACTAACAGACCAAGATCAGACATGAGGAAAGCTATATCCTGCAAGGACCTATCGGAGAGCACCTAAGCTGGTGGATTTGGATGAGTGATGCATCTGGCAAGCTGAACTAAGAAAGATAACACTTTGGTGATAGGAAATCCAGCTAAAGGATGCATTGGAATATCTAACCAAAGTGTGCGATGTGTGCAAGATGTTGACCAAGGATGAACTGACACGAACGCTGGATAGATACAATGGTACTAAGCTAAAGAGAATGTACAAGTTGATGGACCAAGATATGTACAAGTAGGCTAATCAAGATATGGTACAAGCTAACAGACCAATGATAGGTATGATACAGATGGATAAAAAGCTCAGGATGAGAGGATAGTGGGATGGTTCGATGTTGTGCAAGATGCAAAAGCTAAGGGTGGGGTGATAGCAAAAGATATGGATTTGGCAGGATGCATCCAATGATGATGAGAGATTTTGTGACCAAGGATAGCTAGAGGAGCAGGATGAGATGGATGGATAGGATGGTAGATAGCTAGGATTATGATGGATATAAAGAGATGACATTGGGTTTGCATGAGGATAGCCTAGAGCTAGATACCAATGACAAGGGAGGATGGACAAGACAAAATCTCCAAGGAATATAGTGCCCACAATCAGAAGATAACATGCGGAAGGAGGTCTTATGATGGATGTGATAGGATTGAAGCTAGGATGGAAAAAGCTGAAGGGGCTAGGGAGATGGATGATAGCTGAGATGATTGGCTAAATCTGCATAAGATTAGTGGATGGTGTGAGATGGAAGCTGGAGGATGGAGGATAGGTGGATAGATTGGAAGATGGAGTGGGATGTCAAGAGATGACCAAAAGCATGAGGGTGATAGGCTAAGCTAGGGATGGCAGGATTACGCATGACGCTTGTTTGCCAAGTTTTCATCATGGTACTTTTCCAAGGTGCTTGAATTGCCAAGTTTTCACCAGTGGACGCTTTATTTTTCTTTTCTTTTTTTAACTTTTTGACTTTGGACTTAGCTGGAATGATTTTGGCTTTCTTCAGCTATTTTGGCTTTTTTGGGATTTTTCACTGGCTGTTGGAATGTTCAATTTTGTTGCTAGCTGTTGGTACACCGGATGTGTGATTTATGCAATAGATCGGATTATATGGGATTGATGGTAGGAGGGAGGGATGAAAATGTTGGAAAGGAGCATGAGATGGGGATGCTTGCAAGAGCAACATTGGCACATGTTGGGACGGGTGTGAAAAGAGCATATGGGGGATAGATGGTAGATGCAGGTGTGATGGAGGATTTGTGGAAGCGTTCTTGGGGATATAGGCACCCAAGATGGAGTTAGGAGATGGGGGAACATGAGTCACTAGATGGGGGATTAGCAATGGTGGATGCCATTATGCATTGGGTTTCAACTTTTTTCTTGGGGATCCACATGGTTTTGGATTTTCTTTTCATATGCTTTTGCATTGTTTTGCATTGTTTGATTGGATTTTGCCTTTTTGGAGTATGTCTTTTAGAATAGACATATGATTGCCTAGGATGTAGATTTTTAGCTTTATGCATTTTGAAGTTGGCATTTACATTGTTGTGGTAAGCTTTGGGAAGATGGTTAGGAGAAGCTTTGTGAGATGGAGAGGATATGAAAGAGCATGTAGGGGGATGATGATGGATGATGTGCCCTGATATGTGCCTTTGTTGATCTTGCATAGGAATGGATGGAATAGGATTTTTATGATGGCTAATAGGAGGATGGAGGATGGTAGATTTTGGGACATAGGGACCCAAAATGGATTTAGCGGATGAAGGGGGGATATGGTAGGTTGTTTTGGGTTGCAAAGATGGTGGAGGGGGGATGACATAATATTTCTTGAAGGAGTGATGGGAGGCTAGCATGGTGGGCTTGGAGATAGGCTTGGTTTGGGGGTGTGGTGTACCAACACCTTTAGATGGTGAGCCTTTGGATACATATCCAAGACCATGAAATCCTAGATTTTTGTGTGCAATAATAGGCTCTCTGATTCCTTGCTCTTGTGGTCCTAAACCTTGACCTTGATAATGCCATCGATTGAGCATTTGAACAAGCTGAGGAAACTTTTTGCTTGCAAAAAATGGTAGAAGTGATTTATTAGGTGTATTGCAATGGGGAGATATTGTTCTTAATTCTTCTGCTGAGAGAGGGCCACCATGGATGAATGTAAGTGAACCAAGAGGGTAGATTATAGATGGTGGAATAGCTTGGATAGGTGGTAAGATGGAAGCATGGAGCGGGGGAGATGGAAGGATAGGATCTTGATGTAGCTGGTGGGATGACAAGATATCTTGTAATGGAGGAGATATGGCTTGAGGTTTTGGAGATGGAGGAGATGGTGACTGCACTATGGATGGAAGACATGGTACGATGATATCTTCATTTATGCTTTGGGGGATGTCAACATGCTTTTGGGCAGGATCTTGATAGGATTGGTTTAGAGTGGATGGTGCGATAGGAGGTGAAGGGATGGATTCTTCAAAGGCAGCGGATGGATAGATGGGAGATTCAGTAGTGGAGATGGGTGAGTAGAAGATGGATGCATAAGGGTCATTACGAGAGATTTGGGAAATGCTTGGAGGTGATGTGGATAGGATTTGGAGGGATTTGATAGGTGGTGGGATTTTGATGCTTGCGGGAAGTGGAAGGATTTTAAGCAATTTGATGGATAGTATGGGGATGATAGCTATGGGAGTTGGAGGTGATATTATAGATGGGGAAGCTTCATCACTGACTACTTCACATGGTTGGATTAGATGACATGGCTTATCGACTGTTGGAAGCAACTTTTCTTGTATTTCCTCTAGGAGATTCCTTGGAGACTCGTGTGTCGAAGGTGGAGGTGGATTGATATGAATAGCTAGTGTGATGGGGGTGGAAGATTGGAAGCTTGGTTGATGGGGTGATGGAGGGGAAGTTGGAATATCAGATGGCATGACTAGATAGTTTGGAATAACTCTTGGATTTTGGGGGATGCTTGGGGGAATGTTTCTAAGGCTTTCAATATACCCGTCATAGTCAACAAGATTTTCATCATCATTGGAATAGGAGGTGGTGGGAGCAAGGACAATGCGACCAAACACATCATGATAGGATTGGTACTTCATGCTTTGATGATGAGTTTGATGGGGATGGGGTCTTGCATATGGATGAACACGGAAGCTCATGGTTGGATTTGGATTAAGCACATATTTTGGATTGGCTGATGAAAGATTTCCTAGGGAGAGTCAAAGCTGCATGACAGACCTAAGGAGGATTGGCTGGAGATTTTTGGCTTTCCTGTGGATGGAAGACTTCAAGGGCATGCTGTCAAAAAGTGAGAGTTTTACTTTCCTATGCGCTGGATTGGTGGAGATTGTGTGAACCTAAGAATAGACTAATGATCCTATGGGCATGACACGAGATTGACCACTTGTGGATCCCAACCTTTAGCTCAAGGTGATAAGGGATACAAGTGACAAAGCTGGATTACCCTAGACAATGCTCTGTCAAAGGGATAACCTTGGTGAGATTGGTTGATTGGTAGGATTGATTGGATAGCAAAATCTAGCAAAGTGACAACAACTCTTTAAAGGCTTGGGTGATCTTGGATTGGGTTGCTAGCTGGCTGGGGGGATGATTTGGATGGACTTTGGATTTGGGATTGTTCTAAGGCAAAGAACTAGATAGATTCGGTTGCATCAGGGGAGCTTGGATGATTTTCTGATAAGGCAGTGACTACGCTAAGTATGCCTTGAGCTGGGAGATTTTTGCTTTTTTGGGATTTTGACCAAAGTTGGCAAACATTCATTCAAAAGCTATGAACAAATAAGCAGACAAAAGTTTTGAGCAAGCACGTCAAACACACCAACATCCTAGGAAGCTTTCTACAAGGATGAAATTTGTTATAGCTAGGGAGTCCTCGATATACGCAAGGTACGTGAGGCCCAAATCCGTAGATGAAACCAAAAAGATGTCACACAGCCGAGAGGAGCGGTAACCCACTTCTCCTCTTTCACTTCTCAAGGGTATAAAGTTCCTTGAGGCTTAGCCCGAGTGACAAAATTTTGATCCCAAGAGAGGTGTCTTTGGATTCACCTCCCGATCTTTATACTCCGCCGAAACGCTGGAGTTGAGGTCGTCCCAAGGGGTGATGAAATCCCCAAGCAGGCCTCCTAAAAAGTTAAGACAAGATTTTGGATCCTAATCTTATGCACCCAAGATGGCCTCAAAAGACAACAAGGGGTGAGAAGACTTGGATGATCTTGGGCTAAAAAACACGCTTGTTCTTTTACCAACTGACGCTTAATTTTTTTGATCTAGACTTTGCAAGCACTCATGTTTAAGATACAATGTTTATTCCAACTTTGAAGCGTCGACAAAAATAAAACTGATCGAAGAATGCGAACAAGAAGAAGAGTTAGGGTCAACAAGAAGGTAAACCCGTGCGCCCGGAGGCCCTCCACATCAAGTATCGATTGATTTTTCTTTAAGGCATTCAAGATTGAGTGTGAGTTTATTTTAAGCCCAAAACAAAGGTGTGTGAGATTCGATTTCAAGGGCGCGCCCGGAGGCCCTCCACGTCAAGATTTGTCCAATTTTTATGCCCAAATGAAGTGTGAGCGAGATTAATGCGCATTCAAGGAATTTTCTAAATTAGAAAAACCACTAAAAATCCAAGTGAGTGGAGTTTGATTTGTGTGGAGCACTTAACACCCTCTTAGGTGGACCCATCCCCATAGATGGCACTGAGATTGCAACCAATGGTTAAATTGATGGGTGATTAAAGAGGGTGAGTCCAACGACAAACTCACTCAAAGCATTTTTATTTGTTTTTATAACTTAAAAGATTACAAAAATGTATATTCTTTTTATGCTCCAAAAGATGATTATTTTATCTATGGCATTCAAGATTGGATTTTTTGTTTTAATCATGCATTCATAAAAATTAAAAATAAAAACTTGATTTTAATCCATGGCACTCAAGAGTGATTTTAGCAACATGCATTCAAAGACAAGTGATTAAACATTCAAGTTTTTTCTTTTGAGAATTCAAGATTGAGATTTTGTGTGTTGTTTTAAGAACTTTGAAGTGCTTTGTTTTAACCTTAGATCATTCAAGATTGTTTTTGGACTCAAAAGTGAAAATGACTCTTTGGACTTTGTTTTTCATTCAAGATTTTGTGTTCTAGTTTGCATATTTTAAGCCCAAAAATGATATTTCTAGATTGTTTTGATGCATGAAAAACCTAAGAAACATTCAATATTTTGCAACAAGACATTTGTTTGGAATAAATAACAAAGATTTTAGGACAATTTTTGGCAACCATTTAGGACTCTTAGTTTTCATGAGATTTTTTAAAAGAACTTTAGTGTGCACTTAGTGTTGATTTTGAACCTTTTGAAATGGAAACTTGAAGTTCTTTTTAAATTCCCAAAAATGAAGTGTTCCTAATTTTGCATGAATGCATCTAAAACATTGATGTTGCAAGGATGCAAATGATTAGATTGGTTTAGTTTCACTTGTTAAAAGATTTTTTCTTTTTTGCAAATTTTTAATTTTTTAATGGATTTAAGTATGATTTGGGGGTTCATTTTAAGCACTAAAAAGAAGTGTGTATGATTTTGCTTCCTAAAAAAAAAAAAATGGCCAAGATCTCCCACAAGAAGAAGAAGAAGAAGTAGATGGAATAAGAAGAATATAGACAAGAAGAGGAAGAAGAATTCCAAGTGCTTTGTCCACCTATAAGCTTGAAAAATCTGCAAATACTATGAGATAGACTATAAGTTCCTTTGTCTTCTTCATGCTCATGTGGACCTACAAAACCAATTTATACAATCCTACCAATCACAAAAACAAGCAAAATTAGCCAAAATCAGCAAATGACATACAAAACTTGACTAAAAAAGCTAATGAAGATGACCCATGCGGGGTCCCACCGGGCGTGCCAAAATGTATATGAGCAATGTTAGTATGCTAATAGAAACCAAATTTAAATAAAGCTTCTACAAACTAAACAAAATTCATAAACTTCAAGATAGACTAAGATGAGCTCTTAATTGAGAATATGAGCCATTAATGGGCTCTCTCAATAAGAAGCTCTCTTGTTGAGTAGCTTTGTCTAAATAGATAGGATGTATGCTCAAGCTTTATGCTTCAAAAAGGGCTTCAATGGATGATTGTGGATTTTTGGTGTGGATAGATGGCTTTAGTATGGATTTGGCTCTCAAAATAGCATTATAACTTTACTTTATGGATTGTGTTAAAATGGCTTGGGAGAGGATTCCTTAAATAGGCAAAGGGCTTGAGGGATCAAGGGCTAGGATGCAAGGATGGGAAAAAGCTCATGGAGGGCTTAGATTGCATGAGAGGAGAGCACATGGATTGTGCTTCCTTATAGCCAATCAAGGAGTGACACATGTCACATGGTGAGAGGATGGAGGAAAGGGGAAGGATGAGTCAACAAAAGAGGCTCAAGGGATAAAATCTTCATAAAGACCCTCATAATGACTTGTAAGAGCAATAAAAGGGCTTGTAAGAGTCATTTATGACCTAGTGGACTTCATAAAGTTTTATGGTTGAGATATTTTGAGGGTGATGAGAGCAATTTTGACTTGGACTTGATTAGGAAGGTTTTAAGCTTGTTTAGGCTTGTGCAAATGATTAGAGGATGGATTAGGATGGTTTAGGATTAGCTTAAGGATAGGCAAGTGGATGGCATTTAATGAGGGTGGGTGAAGGAAGAGATATTTGTTAACTTTGGCTTGGGTTAGTAAGTTTTAACCCATGTTTAGGGAATGTGACAAGGTTAGGAGGGGATTAGGATTAGGTTTAAAGACATCTTCTAGAAGAGTTTAGATTTTTGGATGAGGATAAAGACTTTCTAGAATAGTCTAGAATTTCCTAGGATGAGGATGAAGACTTTCTAGAAGAGTCTAGAACTTCTTAGGATGAGGATAAATTAGATTTTTAAGAAATAAATAAAGTTTTATTTATTTCAAGGGTTTGGGTTGAGGAGATATTTATTAAAACTTTTTTAATAAACATGAGGATTAATATTTAATTTTAATTAAATATTTTGAGTTGGGATTAGGGGTAGCAAATGATGGGATTAGCCTTTAATCAAAATTAAAGAAGGATTAGAAGATTTTGGAAGAGGTTAGTGGTCTTAAGGAAATTGGCCAAGTTTTGGGCAAAAAATAAATTTTTTATTTATTTTAGGATTTTTGGTCAATTTATTAATTAAATAATTAATAAATAAGGAAATAATGTTTAAATAAGATTTAAACATTTTTGGGAGGGATTCCTTAATTAAATATTTTTAATTAAGATAAAGGGATTTAATGGCATAAAAATTAATTAATTAATTAATAAATGATGATGTCATCAGGACTTTTTCAGAAAATAAAAATACTTTATTTTCTAAAGGTTTTTAGGTGTCTACACTAGGATCCCATATAAATCTACAAGTAGATGTATACCCTAATATGAAAATAATTCCTACCACACTATGAAGCAAGGTGTCAAAATGCATCCCATTCATCAACCAGATCCCTAGATCCCATGTCAATCTATGAAGAACTACTACGTTTGTAAGTTGTGCAACTCTGTTCATAACATCTAATCTCGAATTATGTAGTACTATAACATAATCCTCAAAATACCATTCAAACATTTAGTCAACACCTGGGTCCTAAACCTTCATATTAATACCATGGAAGGAGTAATGGGTGTTAAACAACCTATCATCCTAGATCAACCAATTAAATGAACAAATCACCCAACCAAAATTGCGAATGCACATGAAGTTCAACATAAAAGTCCACCACATATCCCTATCATAAACTAGACTAGAAACACAAAAGATGAAGATGTTGTCACTATGCCCATGTTCTAGAAGGGTAGCCATCTCATAAGGTGTATGTATCAAGGAGTGGTATCTCCATGAATCAACTTGTAGCTTGTTAACCTCTAGAGATTGTACCAAATCTAGAAAAATAGCAGACCAAATGTAGAACCTACTGATAGTCAAAGTGTGCATGAATATAAGATCACTAACTAGAAAACATATAGTTGGCATCTCATGAAGACTAGGTGATATGTCTCTACATAATTGGTAGAAACTATTAGCATATAGAATTGATAATCTAGGATTATCAGCATCACCACAAATACCCACACTCAAATCAACATCTTTGTCAATGAAATGATCACCATCAATTGAAATCTTTGAGTCATTTTCACTTGTTTCATCTTATCCACATGCCATGGTATAGATATACAACTATTGTCATAAAAATTAAAATTCTCATGGTTTTTTTCATGTTGGTCAACCCACTCACTGTCATCATGTTAGTCAATCCTCTCACTATCATCATTGTCAATCTCCTCAACTCCTACATATGAATGTTGAGCCGAGGTAGAGAGTATCAAATTCAATTCTTGTTTAAGCTCAACAATTTGATTTTTTGGCTCATGAAATGTTGCCAAGGAAGCCTCTAGGATGTCCTTACTATTTGTGAGCTCACAAGAAATGGTGTCCACTTCTTCTTTCTTCCTTAATTCCTCATAATAGATCTCCATGAAATTGAGAAGATGATCATGATCTGACAAAAGATGTAGATAGTTTAATTTCATTGTTTTCATACCCTCCTTAATCGCATGCAAATTTAAGAACTCCTCTTTTAGTCCTTTTTGTCTTCTCACTAGTTGTTCCTTCCAAAAATGTTTTTCAACCATCTTAAACTCTTATCAAACTATGTCAAGGCATATGTAGTGACCCAAAAGTCTGAATCAAAATCAACATCAACACTCTCAAAAGATGTTGATCTGTCATCATGGGCTACTTGGTTAGTCTCCTCCAATTTTATATCAATATGCCCATCAAGAACTTTAGGGTCAGCAAACCCGCACCAAATCTCTATCTCCATACTACCTATTACTAGACCCATACCATGTCCTACGTGATCATGGGAAGGCTATGAATTAGTGGTAGTTGGTTGCTCTTCTTTTTTAAGACTACCAGTATGATTATTATTGTTCTCCTCATACAAATTTTTGCAATTATCTTTCGCAAGGAGATCCCTAGCCAAGTCATAATATTTATTTTTTGCCATATCAGTCTTGTTTTGAAGCTTTGGATGCAAATCCATGTAATCCATGGAGGGTAATTCTTTTTAAATATTTGAAGGGAATTTTTTGTCCTCATCATAAATATCAAGTACCTCTATTTTCATATCAAATTGTGAGTCGTGGGATAATTGTTGTAGCTTCATAGTATCTTTCATGATTTTATCTAAGCCATGTATTCCTCCCATTACTAAAGGAAAATATCCTATTACTATATGTATGACAAACAACTATAGTCTTTCCATAGATGATTCAACACCCAAACACCCTAGAATACACAACCAAGAGGGAATATGTTATATACATATTTTTTCTGCCCACAATATCACCTTCTTCAAATATTCAAATTATATTATTTTCCTTATCAATCAAAAATACCAATAGGACTCAATATTCTTCAAGATGACTTCACTCAAGGAGCACATACACAATAATCTAAAAATTGAAAACATCAATAGATATATTCCAATCAAGCAAATTGTTGTCATTACCAATGCTCTTCTAAAGCACAAACTAACAGTTCAAGATTTCCACTCTGAAAATTGAAACGACATAGCAATTCAAAATTATTCCTTTCTAGCTATAAGATCCTTTCATTAATTGGTTGAGATGAACAACTACAATAAGTAGGTAGTAAGCCTAAAGGCATGGACACATACATCTCAATTCAAACTACACAAATATTCACCTAGAACTTTTCTTCAAACATCAATGTCAAACAACATAACAAAAATATATTGATTTTTCTGATAGCACCAAACACTACATAATTGACTGACCACCTGGGGACTTAAAAAACCATAGCTCCTTTGATACTCATTCAGATGATTACCATAATCTTTATTTAATATTTTTTTTGTGTTCCTTCTCTGACATGTAATGCCCAGAAAGGTCAACTATGCATGTAGCATGCTAAAAGTTTCTCTCCTATTATCTGTAGAGTTGATCTCACATTTAACATTAACAACGGACTCTAGAATATAGAGGTTTCCTTATACTTTCTAAAAACCAATTACCTCTCCTCTATTCTATCTACTTCATTCAGTGATTCCTTTGTACAACAAGGGATACAATCTTAAAGAATAACAAGAATTGTTGACAACAACTAAATCACCTGCCTTAACCTTTACGGCCCATAAATTTAGTTGAAGTAAATTCAAAAATGACTATCAATCCTTTAACATAAAATCTTTCTCCATAGGTTAAACACTAAAAATGCATCATGCAAGTTGTTCTTAGCTAGTATTAGTAAATACAATTTAATGCACCACTATTATTACAGGTTGCTTAAGAAATATTTCCAACAAAGGAAATCCAAGTGGAGCTAACCAATACATTCAACTTCAACCATAACTAGTCTCACTATAGTCACCAAATTGAAAAACCTTACCCAGTTTGCATCGCCTCTGAATAGAGCTTGGTTAGTTTATTTGCTTGCTTCTTTTCAAAGAAACTAGAAAATTGCTCTATTCCCTCAGAACTCATGGCAATGGCTAACTATGATTTTTCAACTACTTGGAAAAGATTTTTCCATGAAACAATAAGGCACTCTAAAATACTATGCCAATAAATCAATCGGACCTGCTATTATTATTCATCGCCAGTAGTCCTATCAATTCTTTACTACCAAACTCTTATCAATTCAACAATCATGCACCTCTTATGCTTTTCTTTTAGAAGAATAGAAACTGGTTGGTAAAGATGTATGTGATGCTTTCAAGGAATTCTATGGGAATAAAAGAAAGCTAAATGAAGTTAAATCTATCTTCCTTTTTCTAATTCCAAAGAAGATTGGAGTTGATTCTTTGGATCAATTTAGACCTATTGGTCTTTGTAATTTGATTTATAAAATCATTTCTAGAGTCCTTGCTTTGAGATTGTTGAACATTCTTCCTAATTTGATATTTGACCAATATAATGGTTTTATTCCTGGTAGATAACTCCTTAATTCTATAATTTCAATGCATGAAAATATCCATTCTTCATCTCTTTCTAACAATCAGGGTTTTATTATGAAAGTTGATATAGCTAAAGCCTACGATAGAGTTGAATGGTCTTTCCTCCATAAGATCTTACTTTCTTTTGGTTTTAGTGTCAATGTTAATAAGCTTATTATGCATATGGTTTCTACCACTTCTGTTGTTGTGCTTGTCAATGAGAGATCTATAGATTTTTTAAACCCTCTAAGGGGTTGATGCAGGACAATCCTTTATCTTAGATTCTCTTTACTATTATGGCTAATTGTTTGGGTAGGAATATATATATATATATATATATATATATATATATATATATATATATATATATACATACATACATACATATGTACATACATACATACATATGTACATACATACATACATATGTACATACATACATATATATGTATGTATATACATATGTACATACATATGTACATATGTATGTATGTACATATATATGTATGTATGTATATGTATGTATGTACATACATACATATACATACATACATATATATGTACATACATACATATGTACATATGTATGTACATATGTATATACATACATATATATGTATGTATGTACATATGTATGTATGTATGTACATATGTATGTATGTATGTACATATGTATATATATATACATACATATGTATGTATGTATGTATATATGTATATATATATGTATATATGTATATATGTATATATGTATAGATATATACATATGTATGTATATATGTATGTATATATGTATATATGTATAGATATATGTATATATGTATATATGTATAGATATATGTATATATGTATATATGTATAGATATATACATATATATATATATATATATATATATATATATGTCTGTATATATATATGTATATGTATATATATAGATATATATATATATATATATTGGGAAGTTTTTTTCAGAAGGGGAAATTCAAGGTTTGAGACCTTCGTCTCATCCTTTTGTTTGTTTCTCACAAAAATTTTGTGGATGATACTATTTTCCTTGGTAAAGTTGATGTTAGGGAGGTGAGAAATCTTAAAAGGGCCCTTAATCTTTATTCCTCTACCTCTGGACAACTGATTAATTAGAATATAGAGCTCTTTATTTTTCATTAATACTCTTGCTTTTAGACAGGGAAAGATTGCTAACATTCTTAGTTGCTCTATAGGATCTCTTCCATGTACTTATCTTGGTCTCCCCTTGGGGCTTGCTCCTTTGGATATTTTTAGGAAGGATCTTGTTAATAAATTCAATAAGAAACTTACAGGGTGGAAAGGTAATATGTTGAGTTAAGCTGGTAAAGTTACTATTCTCAAAGCTTGTCTTCAAAGTATTCCTACTTATGCTTTGAGCCTCTATAGGATTCTAGCTAAATTTGCAGATACTATTGATAAAATTCAAAGGAATTTTCTTTGGTCTAGAATAGAGGAAAATAAGAGAATGTTGGGAAAAGATCTGTAAACCCAAACTGGAAGGTGGATTGGGTATCAGATCTATAAGAAGTATGAATAAAGCCTTATTAGCTAAACAAGGATGGAGAGTCTATCATGATAATAAGGAATGGAGTTCCATTTGGAAATAAAAGTACCTTTATGAGGTTCCTTCTTTTTCTAATTTTCTATCCTACCCTAATATTCCTTCATCTTCTACTATTTGGAATGCAGTCCAGGGAGCTAAACATATTTTAAATAAAGGATGTAAATGGAAAGTGAGTAATGGAAGTAAAGTCAAATTTTGGGATAATGAGTGGCTCTTAGATCATTCCTTGATTGAGGATTTTGAGGATTGAACTTTTGTTGATATATGTAAATAGACTTATGGTGATTTTGTGGAGAATTATTGGATTAACAATGAATGGGTTAATATTGCTGAGATTAATCATGATTTTCCTAGTATCCAGTTGGCTTTGAATGCTTATAGCCTTTGTCCACAAAAAGAGGATATTATGGTTTGGTGGATTGAACCTAGAGGATGCTTCAAAGTTTCCTCTATTTTTAGATCTGAGGAGAAAGGAAATCCTCCACTGTAGGCTAAAGCATGGATTAAAGGACTTATTACTAAAATCAATATCTTTTTTTGGAATATGCTTCAAAAAAAAATTCTAACTCTGGATAACTTGCAAAAAAGAGAGGTTTATTTGGTCAATAGATGTTGTCTTTGCAAGAAGGATTCTAAAGATAGGAATCACCTCTTTTTAAACTATAGGTTCAGCCAGAATTTCTGGAGTCATCTCCTTCACTACTAGAATATTGATTGGGTTTAGCATAATAACATTGGTCAATGTTTTCAAAGCTAGACATGTCCCACAAAGGATGTAGATATTGGTTTTCTTTAGAAGATTTCTCTTCCTCATCTCTGGTGGGTATCTAGAAAGAGAGAAATAATAGAATTTTTAGGAACAAGGAAAATTTTGATTGGGTTTTGGGTCAAAACAAGATCAGATCCATCAAAGAGAACCTCAAATATTAGAGGAAAATGTTTGATACAACCCAAATAAGTATACCTATGAATGGAAAAGCTACTAAGATAAAATAGGATGACTAGAGGCAACATATAAAGTGAAAATATCCACCTTTGGGGTGGATTAAAAGTAATTTTGATGGTTCAGCTAAAGGGAATCTTGGAAAAGCAGGATGTGGGGGTATTTTAAGAGACCACTACAATAGGGTAGTGGATGCTATTGCAATATCTATAGGCAAGTCCACTAGTCATAAAGTTGAGGTGACGACTACTTTGTTCACTACGAGCATGGTTGTGGAATCTAGATTTTGGAATTTTTGGTTGGAAGGAGATTCTCTTAATATTATTAAAATGTTGAATAATAAGAGTTTGTTAACTAGGAGTATTGAGGAAAGTTTATTAGAAATAAAAGACCTTATGACAAAATTTTATAATTTTTTTATTTCTCATATTTTTCATGAGGGCAACAAAGCTTCTCACTGGATTGTGAATCAAGTAGTCTATAGGTAAACAAAGCTAAGATGGCAAGCTAACCTAAGAAAGGAATTTGAGCTAATGACAATTGTTAATTATGAAAAGACACATGCTATCGAAGGAAAGATCACTCAAGATTGAGGAATTTATGAGGGGAAGTGATGGGTTTATGGTGGATTATCCATGTATCCCAAGGAGGTACCTTTGTGTAATTATGGATTGTACTTGGCACGTATGCAGGGTTAAAAGTTTCTTGGAAATCAAATACTCTTTACTTTTCTTGTTGATTTTCGCTTCTTAGAGTAGTTGTAGGTGCAGAGCCAAATACGAGATGGAAGGGGAACCAAGAAAGAAAGAGCCTAATAATTTAAAGGAATGGAAAGTGAATCTAGTTGTGTGGGATATACTATAGAAAGGAAAAGTTATGACATATATTAAGAAACTTCATGTGTATAAGCCCCACGTTATAGAGTATTTTTCCAAAAATTGGATGAAAGATAGGTGTACACTACATGGGGCTACTGTGAAACTTTCTAAGGAATTTACCACAAAGATAATGGGTCTTCTAATGGAGGGACTTAAATTCAGCAAAGAGACCATCATTTCAAATGTTGCCTTCAAGAAATTCCCAGAAAGTGATGAAGAGGAGAAAAAGCTGGAGAAGAGTGACAACTTCTACTACTTGAGCTAGATTAAGGTTATTTGGAGGGATGTTTTATCATGCATTCATGAGTATTTCATCCTTGATGATGGATCTAAGAGAGTCCACAAGTTTTATTTTGTGTTCTTAAATCATTTTAGGTACAAAGATAGAGTCTCTTTCCCAATTTATTTGAAATGCTCTTTGATTCAAAGTCTCCAAGCCTATAGGAAGAAGGCATCACAACCTGTGCTCCATGACGGTTTAATTTTACTCATTAAAAATTACTGCAAAAGCAAGGTTGTTAAATCCTCTCTGATTTTGGAAAAAAATTAGAAAGTGACTGGTAATGAACCTAACTCAAAGAAATTTAAGAGTGAGGAAGGTACTAGTGACAACAAGAGTGCCAAAAAGGGCAATAAAAGGGAGATTAAAAACAAAAATATGGAGGAAGTTATGAATTCTAAAAATTATGTGGAAGATGATGCTAAAACCAAAATGGAGGACCTCAGTTTGAACTTGGATGGTTATTCTGAGAGCAAAGGCATGTCTACTGGTAAGGATAATGCAGAGGATAGTAAAGATAGGAAAATTGAGTCTAATGCAAGTTTGGAAGCTTTAAGGGATCAAGAGGGGAAACATAGCAATCACCCTTCTCCTCCTAAAAGGAATTCTAGTGAGGAGAAAATGGACATGGATACCAAAAAGAATAATGAGGGTAAAGTCCTTGTCATGAAAGAGCATAGCCTGAGCAAGGATAATAAAGATGAGCCAAATACAAAGCAGGAGGAAAATATCGAGCTCCATGTCAATATAAAGGAGAATAAGGATATGACTATTGACTCTACGAATAGGGTAGATGATGAATGCAAAGATGAGTCTCCTCAAGTGAAGTTATATTTCCTTCATAGTGCCAAGCTCAAAGCGAAGGCATCCCTTCAAGGTGATTCTTGGCTATACAACGAGATAATGGTGCTTAAGAAAAATAAAGTCAGGGATATTCAGAAAGAGTTGGATCACAAACAGACTATGAGAGCCCATCTGGAAAACCAAGTTGGTAACATTTCTGACAAACTTAAGGACTATGAGCTAGAACTTCATCAATTAATCAAGGATAGTGGGCAGAGGATGGAGTTGGTCACTTCCAATTTATGTGTTGCGATGGCCAGTTTGGGAAAGAAAAGTGATGAGGAGATTATGTCTCTAGATACTATTGGGGTGAAGAGTCCAAGAGGACCAAGTAAGAGAACTAGGTAGAGTATGAGGAAAAAGATTGTTGAGGTGCCTGAGGTTCCCGACTCTACCATGGTTGATATTATCCAGAGTACTACAGAGGTAGGTAAGGAGGTCAAGAAGATCATAAAAGAGTTGTTGTAGGTCTTGGTCATGGTCACTAGTGTTCTAGTTGCTGGTCTATGTTGTTTTATGGGTTCTATTTTTATTTCCAAATTTTTGTTTAAAATTTAGGTTCTAAGTCCTTGTAAAACCTATGTGTGTTTTCTGCTTGGATTACTCTTGCGGTTTTAGGTCCCTATAAAACCTGGTTTTTTGTGTTTTTTTGGTCAACTTTAGGTTTCAGATCCTTGTAAAACCTGGTGGTGCTTATATTTGATCTTTAGCTCTTGTTAAATGGTTTCAAGTCCTTTCAAAACCTATTTTTTCCTTAATCTAAAACAATCTTGCACCTCTATGTAATAGAAAGGCTCAATAGCTATGCATAATGAATATATTTCTTGAGACAAGTTACAACAATATATGATAAAATATTCACATTCCATTCAACAAACAATCATCTAGAATCTCAAACAATGGTACTTGTCCACAATCCAACTAGCTACTAATGGCACAAACTTGCAAGCTCCCTATTCACAATCTTTGGTTCACACTAAGCCTTTTCCTTGTATCAAAGGCCTTGTATCCATATGTCATCATAGCGAAACAACCCACTGGTTCACCTTCTTGGCTTAAATAGGTAGTTTGATAGGTCACAACAAATGTTACTAATACCAAACTTTGAAACTCCAACCAATGCAGCGTCAAAATTTTCCAACTTCTAGGTGGGATTTGTAGTGATAGTCACAAAAGAACCATCTTATAACAATAATTTTTTTGGCTCCACTTGCACTTAGCATTACCATTTCAAACTCTTCTTGCATAAAATTCTTCACATTCAACTTCTAATCGCTAGTCAAATATTACTTCCACACATACACTTCTCTTAAGCCAAATGTGACATGTAGCATTCCATAAATAAATATCTTGGCACCTTCAAATAACATCTATACCCAGAATGTTTATTCTTATTCACGATAGAAACGTTGGTCCTAATTTCAACAACTCCTCAACTCTATATGTAATGGCATGTGGTTCTTCATTTAAGAACTTCATGTAGTGCTTGCCCCTAGTTCACATTTTTGTTATCATGCCAAACTCTTTTAGGCAAGTTTATGCTTGGTGTTTAGTAACATTACTTTCAAATTATCAAATATTGTTTCACATTTAGTTGATTATATGATGAGATTACTTGATACTCTATATTTCATGTATGCATGATGATCATCACAGTGCTTTCAATTATTAATTATGATTAGTTAGATGGATTATCATATGTATTTTCTTATGGATACTTACCCCATACTTGCATGTGTATGGTGTGTGTGTTTATTTTCTTTACGTATGGCATTTCTAATGTGGTTAAGGAAGGGAGTCATAGTCACCTACTAGTTGGGATCTACATGATGCACCACTTCCTACCATTGCCTGTTTAGCTTAGAATATTGTGTTTGTACATGCATGGATTTTATGTAGGTTGCAGGTACTAGGTATCAACTTCCCTTAATTGCCAGGATGAGCGTACCCTATCGCATTATCTCATTGGTAAGAGAGGGGAGATAAATTCTTAAGTCCAAATCATAAACTTTTAAGCCATTCGTTCTAATTGAAAATTAGGACAAGTATCTGAGTCAAGTACCCTCTAAATGTCGAATGATGTTAATTCGTGATTATAACCTTTTAGTTTGACTTTGTATGTGTTTTTCTTTGATGGGTTTTCATATGTTGTTTTATGAGTCTTTGGTAAAATTTCTATTAATTAAGTCTAATTAAAAGATTAAATTAATAATTTAATTTAATGGAAAATTACTATGATATTTGAATATTTAATTATATTTAATTAATTAGAAAAATTAATTAAATAAAAAGAATTAAATTAGAAGATAAAAGTTTTAAGTTTAAATTTAGAACATGATAATATTTATTTAATTTAGTAATAATATATTTAGAGTTCATTTTTAAATAATTGCTAAATATTATTATTATTTAAGTTAATAAATATTTTAAATTAATTAATTGTTCAAAGATAAATTAAATAGTGAAAAGATATTAATTTAATAAAAGTTTTAAGTTCACATGATTTATGCATGAGATGAAAATATAAGAAAATTAATTTAATTAGAGTTGCATAAAGTGGGCATGGGATTAAATTTAATAAATTAATTAAAAGAGAAGTCAAGTGGAAATTAAATAAAGTAATTAATAATTCAATTTAACATGCACAAAAAAGTTTTAAAAAGATTAAGAAAAGGTTAATATTGAGTTAAGGGTTGTGAGCAAGGAGTTCTCCCAGGTGAACGCACAATTAGTGCCCTGATTTAAGGAGAGAACTCTTTATCACAATGAGAGGGTTCATTTTTAAGGGAGACAAATTTGGGATGCATATTTTGGGGAGCAAAAATTGGAAGCAAATTTTGGAAGGGAATTTCTAGGAAAGTTTCAAAGAGAGAGATTTCTGGATAGAAGCGAATTCTCTCACAATTTTTGGGTGGTTGCCCATTAGCATCAGACTCGGGTAGGGTCTTGTGTTTTGACCACTAAACGATTTACGCAATTCAATATGTTCTATCTACTTCATGCTTGTAGAAAATTGCAAATTTTGTTGCATGAATCTTGCCACCCTTTGTTCTAAATCTTTTGCTATTCGATTTCCTCTATAACTTCAGATTGAAAAACCATTTAGAAAACCTCGTTCAACAATTGAAAAAATCATAATTAAATTGGGATTTGGGTTTGAATTAAAATGGAATTGAGAAATTTAGATTTGAAAAGGGGTTTGATTTTGGAAATGAAAATCCTAGATTGAAAATTTGAAAGGTTCAGCTTAATTTTCCTATCAGATTAAAATTGCAATCATTTAATATATATATATATATATATATATATATATATATATATATATAATTAAATTTTTTAATGTGTTCATGGAGGGGGGAATTGTATTAAAACGTATTTAATAAATTTTAAATAAATAAAAATTTAATATTAAAAATTTAATTAAAAGTATATATACATATGTTGAAAAGGTATTGGTTGGGCAAGTTTTGTTTAAATTTAAAATTAAAATTTTTAAAAATATATGTTTTGGGAGGGGGGGGTTTACCCCACCCCAACCCCCTTACCTCATAACTGGTAGCTTAATTATCACTACTGTAGCAGGTACTACTCCAGCACCTGCAGTACATTGTACTACTGCTACGACAGTGGCCTGCTATGGCAAGACAGTAGTCGTAGCCGCTTTAAATGTGTGGGCCAGTGAGCCATGAAATATGTTATTTTTTTTAAAGAAATTTTTATATTTAATTTAGTTTATATTAAATTTGTTTATTAATATATTTTTATTAATTAGTATTAATATCATTAATGGTTATTTAATATATTAAATGTAATTATATATATATATATATATTAATAAGTTTTAAATTATAAAATGTGAAATTATTATTATTGAATTATTCTTTTATTAATAAATTAATAATTGTTTAATGATGAGGTTAACAAATTTAAAGTAAAAAATGGCAAACTCAAATAATTCTGTGAAAGTAGTAGTGCAGTCTGAATTTGTCCGTTTCAAGAAGCATCTTGGGGTTAAACATGGCAAAAATTCCAAATCTGCGCCAAAGGGAAGGCACAAAGCATCCTTACAAAGGTATCAGAAGAATTCATATTCTAAATTTGAGATCAAACCCTCAAATAAGTTTTTAGCCTTGGAGAAATTGGAGGATCCAATAAGTATACACGCCATGGTGAAAATTAGTCCCAAAAGCTAAGATCCAGGCAAAGAAATTCCTCTCATTATTCTACAGATCCATCAAACCACCATCAATCATTGTCGTTCTTCACTATAGATAGCCTGGAAGAGAAATTTAGGGTTTTTTACCTCACAAAATATGCTCATGCTATATTTGGAAAATCAGTTAGGGCAGAATCATTTTCAACACCTCTTAGATCTGGCAACACACTTCCCATTGAATCCAAACAACCAAGGTCATATATTTTGCTACATCACCAATTAGAGAGTTATGTTCTGAGGACCTCCACAAACCCTAAAAGTACATCTCAAGCTACCCCCAAGGACGTGGTACCCTCCATTTCCCTGAGTAGGGAAGAATGCGAAGATGCTTGGAAGAATTGCAAAAGATTCAAAATTTTTGTAATTTGGTGTGGATACAAAGAAGATCTGCTATTTCTTTCCAACTAGTTAGAAGAAAATTGCAGATCCCATGTATCTCTTATTACTCAGACTATGTTGTTTATTTAGAATGTAGAGATGAAGATGTTAGAAACTAATTTGTCAATATATCTAAATACTTTTTTAATGGCTACTTTGTCAAATTTATTGGTTGGCAGCCTAATTTTAAATTAGATAGCACAGATTTTATGTGTCCGACTTGGTTTAACATTTAGTCTATGCCTCCGAAGTTAAACCACATAGAAATCCTTAAATCTATAGGGTTTAGTGTGGGAGAACTCCTAGGTATCGCCTCATCATACCAGTTTGATTATAATGTAAAATTACTCATCAGAACTAAATTTAACCAAGCTATTTAGGGCTGAAATAGTAACAAATAGGGCTTCATATGATTGTTGTTTGAATCTTTATGAAGGAGAAGTCTTAGAGATTATGAAAATTGAGAAGGGTAAGGAAACAAGTTATGATATCTTACTACACACCTCCAACCTTCAATAGTTATTTCCTAGTTTCCAAGAATAGAGGATGAAATTGAGGATTCTAGCATGTATGTTCGATCCCGCTAATATGGAGTACAAACACTGTAAGATTCAAATAAATGACCAAATTGGTAGCAAATTTTGCATTGAAGATCAGTTAAAACCAAGATAAAAACTCAAATCTGCTATTGTATCATAAAAGACTTTCAAGTCAAATGTCTCAAAAAAGAAGGATGGTGCTACTAAAAAGAAAAAGAAACCTAAACAAAAAGCTACCAAGACCACTACAGAGCAGGGTTTACGGTCAATTGAGAATAAGGAAAATTTGACAAGTAGGGAGCAACTTGTACAGGATCAGGATAAATTAGGCAAGTTAGTAAGGGATCAATGCATTTCAGAATCTAGAAGAAATGAACAATTGGTGATGAATGATCCGGATAACACAACCCTCATAAATAGGTTGTCTGAGACTACAAAATTTACAACTATAGGCAGCCCTTGGCACAACATGCAAAAAATCAAGGATTCAGAAGTCTACAATGATGTCAATATGGAGGACATTGAAAATTTGATGTTATTTGAAGTAATATTCGATTCAAATGGATTTCAAGCTACATTAAAAGAAGGATCCACAGTAAGTCATCATCAGATGAAGGAATCATTAGAAACTACTATGAGTAAAGTAGATTTCAATACTTCTTCTAAATTCTGGCAAACTCCCTCGAATATCAGAAGTTCTCCTTTTACCCCAATAGAGAATTACAATAAAAGGGAGGATTTCAAGGTTCAAAGTTTGTCGACAAAAAAGGTTCAAGAATTTTTAAACAAAGAAGACAATTTGGAGACAGAATTAAACTATTAGAACATAAGTCATGAGAATCTTGATCACGTAGGAAAAGAATTAGTACAAGTATTTAATTTCGAGGACATCCATAATAGTACAAAATCTCAAAAGGCCTAATTGATTTAGAGAATCATCAAATTAGGGGGCAATAATTAGTCCTGTGAAGATGTTAGAAGAGATTTTATATGTATAGAGGCAGAGGATAAGGCTAGAAAATAAGAGCAAAGTATTGGTCTAAGTCCTAAGGCAACAGCTAATGGGAATAGTGTGGTAAGTATGATAGGAATTGTTACTAAAGAAGATCAACAGACATGTATAATCAAAAAGATCATTAGGGAATTAGAAGCTAAAGATTCAGAAGGGAAGGTTGAATAGAAGATGACTAGTGAGCCTATTTTAAAGAAAGTTCCTAAGCACCTTGGGATTCAGCAAAATCAGGAGAGTTTAAGTTCTCCTAATTATGGCAAGTCTAAGGGCAAAAGAGGCAAAAGATCTTTGAAAGACCTCAAAGAAGTAGAAGGGCTTAGTAGAGAGCAGCAAAAAATTGATCAACTATTAAATGTTGGGAAGGGGAAGTGCCTTCCGAAAGAGGTATGAAGATTATAACGTGGAATACTAGGGGTTTAAATGCCTCTAGCAAGAAAAGGTTAGTTAAACATAATCTCAAATCTTTTGATTCAGATATTATTATAGTTCAAGAAACTAAACTAAGTAAGGATGAAGCAATTAAATTAGGAAAAATGCTAGGGGTTCTTTCTTTCAAGAATCTGCAAGAGGATTGGGTGGTTTTGGAGTCTTTTGGAATTCTAGGAAGGTTTCTCTTTGCTATCTTTATCATAGTCCTAATTGGATTATTTCTAGTGTTAAGAGTCTTAAGTTAGATTTACAATTTAAACTTATCAATTTTTATGGTCCCATTAGCTTCATGGATAAAAAAAAATGGTATGGGCTGAAATTAGTAATTTTATTCGCACTTTTAAAGATAAGTCCTTTTTGATAGGAGGTGATTTTAATACTATTTTAGATCTATCCGAGAAAATTGGTGGGATCCAACATCTCTCTCAATCTTTATTAGAATTCATAAATTGGGTTAGGCTTCATGATATGATTGGCATTCCCATTAGCAATGGGAGTTTCACTTGGAATAATAGGAGGAAATACTTTGCATATATAGCAAAGAAACTAGATAGGTTCTTCATCATAGGTGATCTAAGTGATAGTAATCTCAATTTTCACTCCTCTATTCTTTTGATCACTAGGTTGGATCATTTTCTAGTTCGTGTTGAACTATCTAAACCTCTTAAACTGGTTAGGAACCCATTCAACTGCAAAAAAAAAATGTGGTTCCTAGACCCTACCTTTATTGAAAACATCAAAGTTTGGTGGGAGCAAGACAAAGTTAAGGGCTTGAAGATGTTTGTCTATGTGTCCAAGTTAAAATTATTAAAAGAGTGTATCGTTAAATGGAACAAAGAGCACTTTAATAATATTTTCAAAGAAAAAATAGAGATAGAAGATCAATTAAGGAACCTAAACTTAGAAATCATTAAGTTTTGTATGAACAAAGAAAGCTACTTGCTGGAAAAAGAATTATTAGCCAAGCAAGAGACTATTTTATCCAAAGAAGAGATTTAGTGGCATCAAAAGTCCAGGGAAAAATGGCTGGATGATGGGGACCACAACATGAAATTTTTTCATAATTTGACTTTATATAATAGATCAAAGAATAAAATTACTAGGATCAAGAATCATTTGGGTGTTCGGGTTGAAAAGCCAAGCGATATTGCTGATACCTTTGTAAATCATTTAAAGAATATCCTCAACAATTATGAAGGGTCTAATAAAGTGCCTCAAGATAAGATGCTTAAATTTATTCCTGAATTAATTTCTACAAAGGATAACAAGCTTTTAAATTGTCCTATCACTCTGGAAGAAGTGAATTAGTTGTATTCAACATCAATCCTGATAAACCTCCTAGACCTGACGGTTTCCAAGCATTTTTTTTCCAAACATGTTGGGACATTATCAAGCTTGACCTATGGAAGGCTATCGAAGCCTCTAGGAATAGAGGAGCTCTATTATCTGAGATTAATTTCTCCTTTATCACTCTTATTCCTAAGAACAATGAGCCTGAATCAACTAGAGATTTCAGGCCTATTGCCTTATGCAATACAATTTATAAGATCTTTTCCAAGATCTTAGCAAATAGGCTTAAAGGTCTCTTACCTAAGATAATCTTTGAAGAACAAACCGGATTTCTCCCTGGGAGATCCATTCTTAATGTCATTATTACTATTCAAGAAACAATTCATTCGGCCACCAAACATAAAGACCCTTGTATGTTTATGAAACTTGACATCGAAAAAGCTTATGATATGGTTGATTGGAGATTTCTGTGCGAGGTTCTTGAAGCCTTCAGTTTCTCTCATCAATGGATTAATCTCATCTTCAAATTCATATCCCCGCCAAAAATATCAATTTTGATTAATGGTATGCCTAAAGGATTCTTTGAAATCTCTAGGGGTATTCGTCAAGGTGATCCTTTATCTCCTTCTCTCTTCATCATCATGGCTGAAGCTTTTGGGAGAGTGATATTTGATTCTTATCAAAAACAAAGGATTTCAAGCATTAGGGTCACCAGTAATATCCCTAATATCACTCATCAACAATATGCTAATGATACGATTCTCCCTAGTAAAAGCTCTATCTCAGAAGCTTTAGGATTTAAATCCATCATAAATTCATATATGATGGCCTTAGGTCAAAGAGTTTTTGAGGCAAAATCAGAGATTTTCTTTATAAACACAAATAAAGAATCCGAAGACAAGATTTGCAAGTTCATGGGTTTCAAAAAAGGACAATTCCCATGTAAATAATTAGGCATTGCACTTGAAAAAGGTTCCAAATCCTGTAAGGCATGGCATAAAACTATTGATAATTTGGATGCTAAGATTGGGGATTGGAAAGATAAATGGTTCTCAAAAGTAGGAAAGGTTACTAAGATTTGTTTTGTTCTGTTGGCCATCCCTATCTACCCTATGTCTTGTCTCCCTCTTTCGAAGTTTCAATGTTCCAAATTCGAAGCCAAACTTAGCAATTTCCTATGGAAGGATTGTGAAGACAAAAAACTAGCACTAGTTAAATGGGATAAATCTACAAACCTAAAGATTTGGGAGGGCTAGGCTTCAATAGCCTAGATTGGCAAAACATAGCCCTGGGGGCTAAACTAATCTGGAGGATGTACAAAGAAAGTGATAAAAAATGGGCAAAAATTTTATTCAACAAATACCTTAATTCAGATGATCTTATTTCTATTTTCCAAATAATTAATCCTCCTAGGGGTTTTGAAAGTTGGAACTTTATGTTGAAATGTCGCAATCTCATAGGTAACTTTCTCACATGGGATATCAGCATAGGTGATAAGGCCCTCTTTTGGGAAGACTCCTAGGATGACTTTCCCCCTTTAGTCTCTGAACCCTACCCTAAGCGTTTGAAGGAATTATTAATATCGTGTTGGGGGAATAGAGTTATTGATTATAAATCTAAGATATCCATCAATGGGGTAGCTAAATGGGTTTGGAAAGTGATGGATGACTTAGGTGTAGATCCAATGGAAGTAGATGCTTATATGAAGATTATTTCTAATAGGAAGGTCAAGCAATCAGTGAAGCAAGATGTTCTTACTTGGGCTATTGCCAATGATGGAAATTATAGAGTAAAGGATGGCTATAAAGCTCTCCTATATTCCCAAAGCTAGGATAAAGTTGAAATCCCACTCAAACTCTATTAGGATGGGGCCTAGCTTCCTTAGGGGAGTTTCTTTCTATTGTTAGCTTGCCAAAACAAGATTCTCACTTTTGAAAAACTCTGTAAATTTGGGATTCATGGTCCTTCTAGATGCATGCTCTGAAAATGCAATTTGGAGGACGTGAACCACTTGCTTTACATGTGCCCATTTTCACGAAAATGTTGGGAATGGCTCAAAATTCAAGTTAGGTTGGTCCACGCCACTCCCTAAGTCTTTATGGGATCTTCTAAGGAGCTAGCCTGCCAACTTGGCTAAGGGTGTTTACAGTAAACTTTGGAGCATTTTTCCTTCCATTGTTTCTTGGGAGATCTAGAAGGAGAGGAACAGGAAAATTTTCTAGGATTTTGAACTTAAGTTTGAAGAACTCGCATTAAAGATCAAGGCCAACATTGTGGAGGTAACTAATTCCCATCTTAGGAAATGCATGCAAGAAGAGGGATCATTTTCCAGTTGGGATGGTCTCATGAAAAATAACTAGGTCAACCTAGTTAATCCAACTCTTGTATATTTCAAAAAAAAGCAAAGAGGATAGTGCTAGATGCAAATGGTCTCCCTCGCCAAAGGGTTGGCATAAAATCATTTTTGATGGGGCAGCCCATGGTAATCTTGGTTTAGTAGGAATCAGATGCATTATCAATAGTGATTTAGGTCAATGGGTAGCAAAAAAAACCATGCTCATTAGGCCTACCTCTAATAATATGGCGAAGCTAGAGGTGTTGGAATTGGGTTTGCAGTTATGATTGGAGTTCGGGGTAACCAAAGTGGTCATTGAAGGAGATTCTCAAATTATCTTGAATGCAATTAGAAAATGTTCAACCCCCAATTAGGTTATTAACTCCAAACTGGAGGGTGTCCTTAATCTTCTCAATAATTTTGAGGAATATCTTATTTGTTATATTCTTCGTGAAGGAAACTTTATAGTGGATTTCCTTGCTAATATAGGAGTGGATGGTGGTAATATATATCAAGTAAATGACTTAGATCTACCTAGGTTCATTTCATGTTTATAGGATTTAATGTTTTAGCCTTAGTATATGTATTTTGCCCTGATATCTTTTATGTAGCCTTTATGCCTATGTGTAATTACTTATAGTAGGTATTACTAATAATGAAGGGGCATGATAGTATACACTCATAATTTAATTTTGTCTTTGTGTAGTGGGATTGAGTTAGGGCATTCAGTCTCATTATTGATGCCTTTTGATTAATTCATGATGGTTGCAAGTGGGATGCCTTCTCCATACATTCCTTGTAATCTTGTGCCTCTACTGATGCGATCATCATTAATTGGAAACACGTTAGTGGTTTGGTATTCTTCCTTGCAAAGTTATTTTTAGGGTCATCATTTTCAAACATTTTGTTTTTTTCCTTGCAAATATGGACTCTAATGTAATGGTTTATCATTCCAAGGAATCTTAAACAATGGCTTTTTGTGGTGTTGTTACTCCTGAGCATTGGAATCGTATTCTAAACCCAGTGGATGACATGTCTAGGATAGTAGTGTGTAGGGTGATTAGGGAAGGTATTTTCAACAGCAAATTCCCTAGGAGAACCAACAATAGCATAATCGGATCCTTTATCAAGTGCCTAGCTAGGGCAAAGGTAGATCATGACACCATTATTCATCTATGTTGCGATATCTTTAAGTTGACATGGTGCAAGGGCATGGAGAATGCAGTGAGAAGCATTGATTCCAAGCTTCACATTCTACTCCTTGAAAAATACATGTCTCTCCTACCAGGTTCCCCGGAGCTGGAGATGGGTTGTAGACAACCTACCTTGATTATCTGAGAAAGCTTGGATTTTTACATCCAATGACCAAAAATGGAGGCTAGCATCCATTTCCTACTGCACTAGAGGGGTATCATGCTAGAGATTAATAAGGATTGGCTTATAGAATATCTCCATATCTTCCATGCATACATTCATCCCAAGGTTTCTTTCAAAAATCTAGATAATCTGATCTTTTGTACCCCTAATGTTGATAAAACTAGTAGAGTCAAAGCCAACTTTTAGCTCCCCCCTAACTTCAAGGTAGCAAACCTTAACAACATATTCGAAGTCATCATGGTTTCCCTGAAATAGGGTTTTATGGGGAATTTTTGTAATTTTGTTAGGTCCTCTGTCACTTTTGGTTTCATCACTTTGGGTCAGTCTATGTAATATCACTTTCAATTCTCAGCATAAGTACTGTAAGTAATCTATGAAGCTGGTTGTTTGTAGTATTTTGTAACTAGACATTCGCTCTCAATATTATGGTATATCTTTTACAATTTGGGTGTGGCACTTCTCATTCATGTTTGTCTTTCTGGTGGTGGTTTCAATGTTTGTTAAGATAATCATGAATTCTTCAACAGGGGTTTATGTGGCCTTGGAAATTGATTACTTTAGGTGTTAGCTTTGTTCCATGTTGATCATTGATAATTTGGGTACATGGAAATCATTTTAAATTACTTTTTGGTTTAATAATTCTCGCATTCTAAATACATTTCGGATTTCACAAAATTCGTCACTTGGGACATTCCATTCTATTTTTTAGTCTGGATACTAGATTACCCTAAGTCACTCGCCTACGGTTATAGTTAATTATCTAATGCTTGGATGTTGTAATTTGTATGTGTGGATGGTGGGATAATTATGCTTGTAATGTTTTTTTTTTTGTTGCGACTGTAGGATTTTCTAGCTCCAAGTTTTTGAATTAATATAGCAACATTATAATCTTGAATGCAATCAACATCACTAATAATGGTAGCTTAGGATTGTATAGCTATTTTGGCTTCTCCTGATTCAGATATGATTTATATGGTTTGACTTAATTTGTTCAGTAACTGTATTAATTCAATTTGCAGATCTATGTGTGGAAATAAGCTCTTAGGATTATTCAGTTTCTCTAGTGTTTTGGATCTCCCTAAAGTCAAAGGTCTACTTTGTTTCCTCTCTTGTCGCTTATAAGTGAGAATATGGTTTATGGTTTAATTTTCTCCTTTTTTTGTTTTTCCTTGGTCCCTATTTGATTTCATTTTGGCTTTTTTCTTTGGTTTTGTCTTTTGGTTTTATTTGTCATTCCTTCTTTAGATAAGTTTTGGCTATCTTTTTGTTCCTTTTTTCTATTAGAGGTGCCTCGCTACCTTCTTGTTTTTTGTGGCTTCTTGTTGGTTCCTGCTCTATTCTTTTCTTGGCTTTTTTTTTCTTCCTGTTTTGTGTTTTGTTTTCCTTCTGGTCTCTCTGTCTTGTTTGGTTGCCTTTTGTTTATGTTTCCTCCTTTGTTGCGGGTTTGTGTTTTTCTATTTTCGTGTTCTTGGTTTGTTTGTATTGGTCTGTTCTTGTTGTTTTGTTTTTACCTTCTTCTCTTTTTCGCTAGTTTTGGTTTTGGTGTGTGTTTGAATGGGTTTTCTTTGTGCCCTGTCTCTTGACCTCCTCTGTTAAGGGACTACAAGCCTTTCTAGGTCCTTTGTTTATTTTGTCTTTCTTTGTTCTATCCCCCTAGCTTTTTTCTTGGTTTTTGGTTGCGTGTTTGTTGTTCTATGGTTTTGTTGTTTCCTTTTGTGTTGTCTTGTTTTCTTCCCTTAGGTTTGTTGCTCCTTTGCTTCCCTTTCTCTTTCCTTTTTTCTTATTTTCATTTGCTACTATTTCTTCCTTTTCTTCTCCATTTTCTTTTTCTCTTAGTTCTAGGTTTTTATTTTCTTTGATTCCTTTCAATTTTTTTTGAGTTTTTTTTTTCGCTTTTTTAATTTATTGTTATCTTTTTCTTTCTTGTATTCTCAATTGATAATATTAATTTCATGGTATTCATTTTCTTGATAGATCATTAGGGTGTGCTCAGCCTAGGTTTTTCAGTCTTATTTTGAGTTGGCTTTGTCTCTTATTCTTATTTTGTTGTCTTGATTCCCCTTCTTTAGATTTATTTATTGGGTATTCGATTATATTATCATATTTATTTATCATGATTAGTAGTATTAATTCTCTGTACCCCTTGATGAGATGATATTTAATTTTTGTTTTTCATTTGTCTACTAACCTATGTGTATGATTAGCATATTGGATTGTTATCTTCAGCAGGGAAGAATCGATATCTAGTTGAGGGTGTCCTCCATCTTTGATCAAGCATCATTGGGTTGAGATTTTGAAAATCATTGTAACAATGTAACAATCAAGGGTATGCCCCTACTTTGATTGTATTAATATTCCTTTTATGAGTTCACTGGGGTATGCCCCTTTTAAATTGTAATAATATAGGACAACTGTCCCAGCCAAGACTGTTGGTTTTCTTCTCTGTTCTTTTCTACCAGTGCCCGTTTGAACAGAGCAAAGCTATTGTAACTTTTTAATTAAACTAATAAAATTAATCAAGACCTTGGGCATTTATCCATCAAAAAATAATGATTCTTTAATGATAATTTAATATAAATTATTTTAAAATAAATAATTATTATGAGATCCAATAATATTTAATTAATATTGTTAATTAAGATATTATTAAAGTATTTTAGAATCGTATATTGTGCATTGTAACAAATATTTTATAAATATTAATTAATTTAATTAAAATGTAATTTAATTAAGATTAATTAATAAGGGAAGTTGTTTAATTAAGTCTAAAATTTATTAAATTATTAGAATACTGATTTTAATGAAAATATAGATTATTATATTTAAAGATCATCAAGTATTATTAATAATTTAACTATTACCCTTGGATTGTTTTAGGACATTGGCTTGAAATCAATTAGGGTTAATTGTGTGTTTCATTTGGACATAGGAACGAGATAATTTGTAAGGGTAAACTATGGGTTCTATTTGTTTAAAACATACGTTTGACTGGAAATGGAAACCTCACATTAACTCAATAATATATTATCAATCAAATTGAACTATGAGACTATTTACTTCAACACAACACTGAAATTGAAACCTTATTGTTTAAACTCAAACTACGTGTTTTCAAATCAAACCAACTAAGGGACCTTGATGTTTTCTATGTGTTGTTTATGTTTTGGGGTGTTGGGGTTGTTTTAGCTTTGACCAATCTTAGGTTGTTACCAAAGGCTTAAGGTTGTGTGATTTTCATATTACGATGTTTTGGTCTCGATCTTTGTAAAACCCAACCATGGTAATGTGATGGCATGCTCTATGATGTGTGTGGATTATTGATTGTTATTGCTTTCCAGTCTCCTTGAGTGAAGCTAAAGTGTATGTTTATGAGATACCTGACTTAAGCATTTTTTAGTATTGATTAGTTATACTTTGGTTACTTTCCAGTCGCCTTGATGGAACTAAAGTGTTTGCTTTGATCTTGGTGATGTCATGCCGTGACATGTTTGACTTAACCATTTTGAGTCATTGATCAATGTTATTGGGATACTTTGTGGTTGCTCGTTGAGAACTGATGGATATTGTGATTTATCATTTGATGCCTTTTAGTTGCTCGTGGAGAACTGATGTGATTATTGTGGATTATCTTTTGATGCTTTGCAATCGCTTGTATAGGACTGAGATGATTTTAATATGATTCTTTGATTTGTGATTTTATTGAGCCTAGGGTAGGTAATCTACTTGTAGTGTCAGGAAGTGGCTTGCAATGGGGGCCGAGGGCCCTAAGTGGTCCTAGGGGTAACCCATTGTAAGTTGTTTTAATAAGTGAAAACATTACACTAAATGGGGATTAAAATGAACCTAATAAGATAATTGTATGTTCTTTCCCATGCCTCGAGTGCTAGTATAGACTAGGATGGGAGTAGAGAGAATGCTTGGTTGCGACCTTGCATTCCGTAGTATGCCTTGTGAGCATGAGAGGATACTAGTGGCCACATGGGGATCACTAGGGACCCTGGAGTCCTAAGCTAACTACTAGGGTAACTTCTACGTGAGTCATGTGATGACACTTGCCCACTAACATAGTAGGTTTCCTACATGTCTTGTGTGCCTCTAGGAATTAGATCGATCTATCTTAGAACTTGTGAGTTAGATTGCTTTTAGAATTTCCTAGATTTAGAGAGTACTTGTGTTGTGTGGTTTGATATCCTATTTGGGACTTGAGACTATCTCCTCAGCGTGGTGGGAGTGGGCCATTTAGGTTCCACGCGGTCGAGTGGTAGTGCTTTTCACTCTTACCATTGAGTTTCATCCGTAGTAATCATGGCTGGAGCTTCTTGGGATGCTTGTTTATCATGTTTAGGTGATGATATTTATTGATGCATTTACTTATATTGATGATTAGCATGTTAGATTTCCTTATGCTTATGTTGTATTATGTTTAGGAGTGACATCCCTAATTACTATTGTACCAACAATCTATTTGGTGGCTTGGGATGTTATGTGTGGGGGATGGCTAGGGCCCACAATGGTCTAATGATGCTATTGATGATTGGAAGGAATCACAGACTTAGTTAGTTGTGCTTTATGATGGATGATTGTATTTCATGTTGGATGTTTATATCTTTTATGATGGATGGATGGATCATGTATGATAGATGGTTTCATTACTTTATTGTACTTTGTATCATGGATCTGAAGAGAATGATGTATTTCTATTTCTACATATGTATATTCTTTTAGCCTTTCATACCCTGTGACATGTACAGTGGATGATTGAGCATTCTAAATTAATTTTCCAAGGGGCTTTCAGAACAAATGTATATCATGGACATTGGACTTTCTCATTATTCTTTCATGTGGATGTGGTAGTTGTTAGACTTAGTATTAGATTAAATTTAAATGTAATTCAACGTCATGGGATCCTTAAGAAATGTAACTTGTTATTTATGTTTTAGTTGATTGTATGTTATTACTACTGCTACTATGTGATTGATGTGCATGTTATTCTTTCTTACTTCAAAAAAAAAATTTGTTGCTAAGCTTAGTAAAACTTTAGGTCATTTTTTTTGGGTCCCTTGGTGGGGCATTACATCTAGTATCAAAGCCTGAGTTTCTACATTGGGAGCTCTGGGTATATTGGAATGCCACTAGTGCTAACTAGTTGAACAAAACAAAAAATTTAAACTATTTGTATATCTCTTTCAAAATAAAACTTGAACTAGTTGAACTGAAACAAAACTTAAACTTTTAGTTGTATATTTTTCATACTTCAACACTTAGATTTCAAAACTGAAAACTATATGTAAACCTAAATATAGGCAAACTAAAAATTGAAACTATTCTGTTTGCAAACCATGTGTCTTTTTATCTATGCTTTATAGTAGTATGGTTTATGGTTATTATAGCATCTTGTATGTTTTCCAATGGATTAAGGATGTTGATTCTTTGTTTAGAGTAGTTAGGAGACCTATTTCAATAGTCGTTAAGAAGGATGAATGTTGGATCAATATGGTTTTCGGTTTACTATTAGACCAGAATCATATTGCTCTAAGTGATTTAAAGTAGTATGTGTATGTTTATGATAGCATCTTTTATCTAGATATTATTGTAGGATGGTATCTGGGATGAGATCTGTTGTTAGAGGTCATAGCCTACACCTTGGTAGAGGCCATGGACAAGGCAGAGCTATCAATATCCATGATCCTATCCACGAAAAACCTATCCAAGATAGGAATAGGGAAGAGCATGTCAATGAGCATCAGAAAGAGATCCATAAAGAGCAGTAGGTCATTTCTGAGGAGGTTGATTTAAGGAAAATGATGTAGACCATCATTGATCACCTAACTCCTATTCATGATCAAGATAGAGCATATCAAGCAGGACCTGAGCATAGACCTAAGTGTATGAACTATCGTAAATCTTGCAATGCACAACATAATAAGCACCACCAGTTTCACCATCCATCTTATGGTATTCCTTCTTATGTCAATGGGGGTAGCAGTTAGTAGTCTAGTGCACTTGGAGCTCATAGGAGCTTTGATGGAGAGTGCTTCTCATGTGGAGAACATGGACACAAGTTGTCTCATTTCCCTCAAGGGAAACTGTAGTTCCTAGACTAGAGACCCGTAGCTTCAGAACTTGTGGTTGGAAATATGGGTAGATCCCAGAGAGTGGTCTCAGTAGAGCCATATCCTCATACAGGGGAAAGGGTCCAATGGGGCCCACACAATGATTCATTTAGCTTTATCATTCATGTAGGCTTCCAGGAGTAAGCCTAAGTCTAGGGGAGGTGGATGTAGTGCCTAGCCCTAGTTCACATTTTTGTTATCATGCCAAACTCTTTTAGGCCAATTTATGCTTGATGTTTAGTAGCATTACTTTTAGATTATCAGATATTGTTTCACATTTAGTTGATTATATGATGAGATTACTTGATACTCTATATTTCATGTATACATGATGATCATCACAATGCTTTCATTTATTGATGATGATTAGTTAGATGGATTATCATATGTGTTTTCTTATGGATACTTACCCCATACTTGCATGTCTATGGTGTGCATGTTTGTTTTCTTTATGTATGGCATTTTTTATGTGGTTAAGGAAGGGAGTTGTAGTCACCTGCTAGTTGAGATCTACATGATGAACCACTTCCTGCCAATGCCTGTTTAGCTTAGAATATTGTGTTTGTAAATGCATAGATTTTATGCAGGTTGCAGGTATCAGGTATCGACTTCCCTAAATTACCAAGATGAGCGTACCCTATCACATTATCTCATTGGTAAGAGAGGGGAGATAAATTCTTAAGTCCAAATCCTAAACTTTTTAGCCATTTGTCCTAATTGAAAATTAGGATAAGTATCTAAGTCGAGTACCCTTCGAATGCGTCAAATGATGTTAATTCATGATTATAACCTTTTAGTTTGACTTTGTATATGTTTTTCTTTGATGGGTTTTCATATGTCGTTTTATGAGTCTTTGGTAAAATTTCTATTAATTAAATATAATTAAAAGATTAAATTAATAATTTAATTTTGATGAAAAATTACTATGATATTTAAATATTTAATTATAATTAATTAATTGGAAAAATTAATTAAATAAAAAGAATTAAATTAGAAGATAAAAATTTTAAGTTTAAATTTAGAATGTGATAATATTTATTTAATTTAGTAATAATATATTTAGAGTTCATTGTTTACCTTACAGGGTCAAAGCTTAACACGTGTAACACGATTCAACATAGAACATATACTTTATTCATATATGCACTTCTTGATTAAAATCCAAATACAATGACTACAATGATCACAATGATGATTCCAAAATCCATCTTGGACATGTACATATACCTTTTCGAAGGGGTGACTCAAGTGTCACACACCCGTTCGAATACTACTCTACTCGTCGGCTACACTATACATTTTATCGACAACATCATCCCTCCCAAAAGAAAAGTCATCTTTGGACGACAATACAAAAAAAATCAAAACAAAATACATCAATGCATAAGTACTAGACAGAGGGATGTGTCTGCGTCCTCATCTCATTTAGCTCCATTCGTAGCTTGTAGACCTGTTCTTTCCTAATCTTTAGCTCTGCTTCTGCTTCCATCTGAAGCTCTAGGGCTAACTGCATCATCTCTCAGACTTCTCCTAACTCCTTCTCCTTCTCTATTGCCATCTTTTCTTTTTCTACTACCAACTGTTCTTTTTCTACTAACAAGGTTGTCCTCTAGGATTGCTAGGCCACCCTCTCAAATTTTTGGGCTAGCCTCTCTGAAGCTAACCTGGTAGTTGACTCCTCCCGAGCTCTCTCAACTGCTACCTAATCTACTTGACTCCTTCGAAGAGTGTAGTACACCTTCCTGTATAACTTCACTATCTCATGAATCAAAGCCTCTACTCGACTCTCCATCTCAGGGTCTCTCGTCATGGACCAATCCTGCCGCATCTCCATGGTCTCCACAACTGACCATCCTCTCTCCTCAAAACAAACTTTAAACACAACTAGACATCCCAACCTCATGAAGGATATGACTCCCTCCAACTCCTTCACCACTGACTCCAATGCCTAAGTCTTTACTGAATCTAACACTTGGCGAGCCTAAGATGCTAGAGTTGTGACATCATCAAGAAAAATTGCCTCTGTCATTGCTATCTCCTGTGCTACTAGGTGTTCCTGTTGTGCACCCATAGCCCTCTCCACTACCTCTTCCATATGCTCAATAGTGTTATGTGGTACTTCCTCACTCTATGCCTGTCGAATCTCCTATAATGGGTTCTCCAGAACTGCTTCCCGTGTGGGTGTCGACAGGTAAGTTACTCAAGGTGTCAGGGTTCAGTGGAATTTTGTACTCAAGAAAGCACTCAGCTTCTGGGATCAGCTTTCTCTATCTCACTTCGATGATGCCAACAGTTCCATATCTACTATGATCACCACATGAAAACCTACTACATCCAATCTGACACCTAATGCCCCCAACTCCTTGCCTGCGCTACCTCCATCACCCATGTTTATGTATTTATCTTTGTATCAGGTACCAAAGTCTCATCTCCTATATTTGGTAGAGTCTCATGAGCTGGCTCCATCAATACCTCCAAAGTTTCTATCTCCGTCAGTGTCATATGTGACTCTGCTACAACTCGTGTCTCTACGGTGGGCTACTTCATAGCTAAGACTAGTGTCATCACCGCTAGCTACCTAAGCTATCCAAACCTAGGGATACCATGGATGCCTATAGGAACTAAGTGTGTCGTGGCTGAAAGCACGGGCTGTAGAAATCTCAAAGGTGTAGTCATGATCACTTCTACCTCTTTGTCCTCTTCTTCTTCCCCCTCAAACCCACTCTCCTCTGAAGATGTCTCCTCTCGGCCACTATCTGTGTTTCCACCATCCAACCTTGGTCACTTTTGTCCTACAGTTTTGGTGCCAAGAGTATCCAAATGCCTCCACTACATAATAGGTGGTTCATCAGGCACAAGTGGTCTTGATTTTGCCTCTAGTGCATCATTTAGGATCATCCACATCATCGCATCTAAGAATAGACCAATAGCATAATGTGGCATCTAGAACATTTTGTGCTGCAAAGTGAAAAACTCTAACATCCACTCGGCCAATAATGTTTCCCAATCATAAACCCTATCATGCAAAATTTCATTCATCATGGCTACATGGGAAAAGAGATATCCAAAGCATGGCTCAAACTTGTGAGGCGGCTTTTCACTATGTCCATCAAGTAATGCCAATGACCCTCCTAAATATTAGATTTCTTTAACCCTCTCCCCTTGGATGTGTCTAAAAGAACCTCCTGTTCTGCCTACAATAGGTCTCTAGAAACAAGTTGTATCAACTTCAACTTCACTTCAACTCATCTTTTTTGGCTTGCCATCTATTTTTCTCCCACCCTGAGCATGACCAAGTATGCCAAATACCCATGTAAAATTAGCCAGTCTGAATGATACTACTAAATTGCGATCAAGATACTCAAATGCACTAGTTCAAGAGAACCTATCATACATTTCAATCATAATGCACAAAAACCCTTCGTAGTCTTTGATGCAAAATATTGGCATTTTTACTACCCATTCTACCTGAGCTTTTCAAATACTAGCCTTCATCGGGTGGTTTTTTGGAGTCTCCTGCCACCACTTTTGGCACTCTACACCATTTAACCCTTCGAATGTGATACTTTTTATTGTAGGAATGTCTCCGGACTGCTTCGATTGCTTTGACTTTTTCTTACTTGCACCTACACTAGTCCCTACCCTAGTCCCTGCATAGGTCCCTCCTGCTACACGAATTCCAGAAGGCAATGTCTTCATGTTCTTGTTCATGGTAGTGTCTTCATCCAGTTTCCTCTTCCAAGCTCTCTTTCTAGTTGACTGCATAACTGTCACTTCTTGTCATTTTGTGAATCAATCTCAAACTGTTAAGGCAGTTACTACTTCCATACAAACTTTTCACAAGTCCCTCTCTTTTCCTAGCTTCCATACTATAAGGCTTCTTCAGAATTCTATGGTACGGCTTACTAAATTAAGCTTCCAAGGTGATGGTATGGCTTAGCTTTAGGTGATGGTACAGTAATTTTGTATGCTATTTTATGTTCTCCTATCTCCACTTCAACTTTGTCTTTCCTGGCGATTACCTTTCACCTAAGTTTTTTCCTTGTCTAAGGAAATTCAAAATATGTTGTATGGTTCTTTTTTTGAACAAGTTTTAACTACATTCTTCGTATGGTTGTATACCATATGACTATCCTCAGCCTCTCCCTTGTCATATGCCATACGACCTTCTTCTTCCAGTACAGTGTCTTCTTTTTCCAATAGAGTGTTTATTTGCTAATTTATCAATTACTTTTCATCGTACGGTGTTAAGTCCCTTTTACTCCTACTATAAAAACCAAATTCTAATTCGAACATGTGACAAATTCCTCTCTTTGCTCCCATATGGTCATACAGCTTCTCCTTCTTCTTCCTACCTTTGTACGAACACTCCTTCCCATACAATTTTGGGCTTAATATATTTTATTTGCCTTGAAACCGTACGACCATTTTCCCTTTTATACTCTTCTTTTTTGCACCGTACAGCTTACTTTACCATGCAACTTAGACCGTATGGCTATAGTTTCATTCTCTTGTGCTCTTGTCATATGGTATTGCTTCTCTAGATCCAGTCTCTTCAAACTGTATAATTCAACTCCTCCTTCCTTAAACTTGTACAGTATGCAGCTCTGATTATTACTTGCTACCACTATATGATATCAATTCCTTCCTACTTTGTACAGCTTCCAGTTGTTCTTCTGTGGGCTTCCTATTACCATACATATATAATCTATGCTAGCTTTCTGCTCCTATCACCGTACTGTGTTTTGGTGAGTTTTTACTCTCTGGGAATTGCTCTTATGTCCGTATGGAACCTTTGTCTTGGAAATTCTACTTGAGACCGTACAAAATTTATACAACCTTCTTTTATTTTCATGCCAAAGGTTGTACGGTCTTCTTCCTCTCCTTCCAATGATGAAAGTACAGGTTTTAACTTCATATTACAACCCTTAAGGCCAAACAGAAGGCTATACGGTAGACTTTTGCTCCCAAGTGTTTTTGAAATTTTGAAATTTTGCTCCCAAGTACTTTTAAAATTTTAAAATTTTGCTCAAAAGAACTTTTAATATTTTAAAATTCTCGTTATCTTAATACATTTGCCTTCTTCTTTATGTTTCATTATTTTATTACTTCATACTTCTAAAACTCTAGTTTATCACTGAACACTTTAAAACTATCCTAACTTCAATATTTTATTATACACTATCTACATATATACATTATTCTTAGTCATTTTTTCCTTCCTCAATTGTTTATCAGCGAAGGGCCATTTCTTTCATGGTATATTTTCAACTTCGATCCATTTATGACATCTAGTATTTCTTTTCTATCTAGTGTCCACAACTTAATTGCTCTATTATATCCAACTTCCCGTATCTTGTATAGTCAGACCCATTTAACTTTGAACTTTCTAGGCCTGATTTTATTTCGTCCATTATACTTCTGTACTAACTAGCTGGGTTGAAAGTTGTTTAATTTTAAGTGCTTGTCGTGCCATGCCTTCCTCCTATTTTGTGTCACTTTGATGGCCCACAGAGCATGCAATCGTCACCCATCAAGTTTTTTCAAATTGTATAGTCTCTCTTGTAAGCTCTCCATGTCACCTTGTTTATTTTCAAATGCTATCCTCAAAGTTGGTACCATGAACTCTATTGGTACCACTGCCTCCTGTTCATACATCAGCTGGAATGGAGTATGTCCTGTAGTTACTTTGTCTAAAGTACGGTATACCCATAGAGTGGATGGTAACTTTTCTTCCTAGTCATCTCCTTCAACTGCACATGATTTATAGATTACTCCAACCAAAATTTTGTTTATTGCTTCAGCCTATCCGTTAGCCTTTGGATAGTATGGGCTTGACATTGAATGGTAAATTTTGAATTCAGTAGTGAGCACTCTGATAACATGGTTAACAAAGTGTCCTCCCCGATCACTTGTCAACTGGAGTGGGATCTCGTACCTTGTTGCTCATATAAAAATCTTGTTGTGTTTATTGTCAAATTGTCTAGTAATGCACCTGCCTCCACCCATTTAGTCAAGTACTCTATTGCTACCATAATATATCGACACCTTGTTTTACTCATCTTTAGTGGTCCAATGAAATCTAATCCCCATCTCTCAAAAAGTTCCTATGTGTGTGAGGGATTCAAGGGCATAAAATCTCTCTTCAATGGTTTTCTAGCCTACTGGCATGTATCGCATGCAACGACCCACTCCCTGGCATCGTTGTATACAGTCAGCCACCATAGTCCTACCAGAAGTATCTTCCGTATAGTAGTATCCAGCCCCATGTGCCCTCCTACTGGGCCTTCATTGCTTCCTTTAGTACTTTCAAAATTTCTTCCTTGAGAACACATTGCCTCAAAATCTGATTTGGTCCCATTTTATACAATAGTCCATTGATTAACTGAATCATCTAGCTCCTTAGTACCAATTTTTGTCTTTCATTTGGTGGCATGTCACTTGGAAACTACCTCATTGATAGGTATTCTTTGATCCTTATGTACTATGATGGTAGTACTGTAACATGAAATAGTTGCACATCTAGAAAATCATCATTAACTCCCTTAGGTGGCTCCCCTAATTTTATTCTTGACAAGTGATCTGCACTCACATGACTTTTTCCTAGACGTACCACAATCTTAAATGTGAACTCTTGTAATAATAACAAGCATTGACTTATTCTTCCTTGAATAATCAGCTTATTCACTAGGTATAACAGCGCTTGATGATCTACGTAGAATAAAAATGGAGTGGCCAACAAGTAATGTCTAAACTTGTGTACTACATATACCATCCCCAACACCTCTCGCTCTGTGGTACTATAATTTTTCTTTGCCTTCGACAAAAATCTACTTGCAAAGTACACTAGATGATCCAACCCGTGGTCACCAGTCTACACCCGTGTTGCTCTGATGGCAAAATTTGATGCATCTACATGGACATGAAATTATTTATCCCAATTCGAATAGGCCAAAATCAGAGCCGTAGCCAACCTTGTCTGTAGTCCCTCAAAAGCTTCATTTTGTTTAGCCTCCCATCTGTAGGATTCACCCTTGCAGGTGAGTTTGTCCAGCGGATAAGAAATTTTTGCAAAATTTTAAATAAATCTCCAATAATACCCAATGTTCCCTAAAAATGACTTCACTTCTGACACATCCATTGGGGGTGGCATCTCTAAGATCAAATGGACCTTGTCTAGATCCATCTTCAATCCTTCTTTACAAACTATGTGTCCAAGCAGCTTTTCCTATGGCACCATAAATCTACACTTCTTTAGATTCAGCACCAATCTTGCTCATTTGCACCTCTCCATACATTCTCCTAATACCATTATGTGTTTGTCCTCTATGCTAAAAATTGACCAATCATCTAGAAATGCCTTAAAATTTCCAACTAACATTTTATCAAATATGTACAGGATAATCCTTTAGAACGTTGTCGGGCCATTGCACAATCCGAACAACATCTTGTTGTATGCATATACTCCATCCTCCACAATGAATGTCATTTTTAAGTTATCCTTCTCGGCGATGGATATCTGATTATACCCTGAGAATCCATCCATGAATGACTAAATTTCATGCCCCACTACTTCCTCCAAAATGCTATCTGTAAAGGGTATTGGAAATGGGTCTTTAATTGTTATGGCATTTAGACATTGGAAATTCACACATATTCTTATCTATGTTGTGTCCTTTTTTAGGGATATCATGATTGGTGATACCCACACACTTGTCTGTACTTTAAAAATGATTCCTGCCTCCAGCATCTTGACAATTTCCTCCATGACCCACATTGCATAGTCCTTATTCATTTAGTATGGCCACTTACGCACAAGTACTGCACCTTTGATTAATGGTATCTGATGGAAACATAGCTCTGGTGGTACTCCTTTTAAGTCCTTACACATCCAAGCAAAAACATCTTTGTACTCCATGAATATTTTGAATGCTGCCACCTTCAACACTAGGTTTCAATCATCTCCTACAAGAATGTTCTTCGAATTTTCCTCATCACCTAAGTTCATTGTTTTCATTGTTAGCTCTTCATACTTCATCGGTTTATCTTTACTGAATGTATGGGCCAGTGTTTCATCCACCTGCACTTCTCCCTCCTTCAGTTCATTGTACTCCTTCAGAAACTAATTGCCTACTTTTCTTCCTCGACACTCAAGACATTGCAGCTTGGAAAAACCTCATAATCTTCCATTTACCAGTGTCGCAATCCATTTACAAAATCTAGGTTGTCATCAGTTGACCCTCCTTCTAATCTCAACACTCCAAATTCATCTAGTTCCATCCTCTTTTCCCTTCATCATCACTCTTGCTTTCATCTTCTCCTTCAAAGTCTAACGACACTGCTTCTTTTCCTACCATTTGCGTATGCAAATCAATTATTAATCTCTCACCTCCTTTCTCCATGGATAGGGTGTTCCTTTACCTTAGCTTGCACCAACCAACCTCACCTTAGGATGGCATCGTACCCTCTTCTCTTCAGTGGGATGACCACAAAATCCAGTAAAAAGGGTTGTGTGCCAATTGTTACCACCTGTGCCATCAAAGTTCCCAATGGCTTTATCCCATGCTGATCTACTATAAATAACTGGAAAGTAGGTGGCCATAGTGTTGGTTGTCCAAGTTTTTCCCAAATATCTTTTGGCAACACTTTCACCCCCGATCCTCCATCTACTATTGTGTCCATCAGCACAGTATCCAGAATGCCCATCTCCACCACTGTCGGGTGTCTACCTATCGTAAGTGCCAACAACAATAGGTTTGTTGCTACCACCATTGTTTCCTTACTATCCTTTGCTTCCTTGTTCATCCTCAGGGATGGTGTCGTATTTATAATAGTCATACGCAACTATGGCATCATGAGAAGAAAGCTATTTAATTTAATCAGCACTTTTGTTTGCATTATCTATTTCACTATGCTTTGTTCTGCCAAGTTTCTTTTTGATGTTTTGGTAGTGTCCTTCACTTGTAACTTCTCTGCTTTCATCTGCTTTTCTATCTCCATTTGGGCTTTTTGTAACCTCTCCTTCTCTTCTTCCACATTCAGATATTTTTCTTTCCTCGACTATTCCCATGTGATTGCCAGCACCTTCTCATCACACGTTTCAATACTTAATAGATTTATGCCTTGCTTTGGACATTTTGAATCTTCATGGTCCTCTAGACCACACCATCTGCATAGTAGCTATGGCATCTCCTTCGTAGGAAAGTCCCTAGCAAAGTGACCCCAAAGATTGCATGCCCAATACTGTATCATTGGTCATCCACTCGCATCATACTATATTCTACTTTGGCTTCCGTTGTTATTATTATTGTTTCCACCCCTTCTATGCTTATTATTATTACGATATCCACCTGAAGTTGCATCATTTCTCGTGTTATCATTGTTGTTAGATGCTTCCTGCATTAGTAATACCTGTTGGTGTCCTTTTGCTTTCAAGTTAAATGGGCACTGCTTTAGTGAATGTCCCGCTACCTAGCATATGTCACAAAACTGCTTCTTGGGGCATGAACCCTTTGTATGGCCATCCTCTTTGCAACCTGTGCACCACAGTTCTCCCTTTACTATGTCTAGATTCTTTTTCAAATTCTTGAATTCTTTCATCATCGAAAGCATGTCTTTTTGTAATGCTTTCACCTTCTTGTTCGACTCCTCATCGCTACTGCTACTTTTCAAGGATGAATCATCTGACTCAGAGGATTTATGCTTTTTCTTCTTACTCATCTTTTGTTGACTTTCCAAATTCATGGCACGAGTATATGTGTTGGTGTACGATGTCAGTGGTACAATCTTCATCTTCTTTTTAAGAGCTGACCGTAGCCCTTCCACAAACCACCATTTTTTCAAACTGTCTGCTGGTTGACTCTCCATCTTTTCAATTAGTTCTTTCAATCGTCTAGCATAGGTCTGGACTATTTCATTCTTTCTTTGTTTAGTACTATGTATCGCTGCCACTATTTCATTATCATCTCGAAGCAATCTAAATTTTGCTATAAATTATTTTTTAACATTCTCCCATGTATTGAGTTTTTTAGGACTGGTGTCAAAAAACCAATCTATCACCACCCCGCAGAGTCGCTAGGAATTGTCTAACCTAGTCATCCTCATCCGTCACACCATTCGCCATCCATATGGTTTCACACATTTTACAATGTTTGATAGGGTCTATTGAACCATCACCATGAAACTTAGGTAATTTTTCTTTAGAACCTACCATTGTTACTTTCCTTTGATTTTGAGGTACTTGTGTACCTGTGTTGTTCTGAGCTCTCATGTTGTTTTGAGCTCCCGCATTGTTCTACACTTTCGCACTGTTCTAAACTCTTGCACTATTCTGGTCTCCCACGTTGTTTTGGTCTCCTGCGCTGTTCTATATAACAGTCTTATTTCCAACAACCGTGTTGTCTGGTGAAAGGTCTTCAAGTGATTTTGTTCTATTCTCCACCTGTATTCGTTCATTCAGTGTATTAGGAACAAAGAGATCACTCCACACTTGTGCTCTCTCAGCACTTCGAGCTATGCGAGTTGCTTCCCTTCCATTCGGACACTCTCCCCTCGGTGTATACAGGTTAAGGAACTCTTCCCTTGTTTCCTCCACCAAATTTAAGTGTTGTCAAGTCTCCTCCATAAATTCCTCAGCACTCCTCAACATACCAGGTGAGTGCACTCCTTCTGTCTGTGCCCCTTCACCCCTTTGGTGCCCCTCGGCAATCTGTTAAAGCCTCTGCCTGCGCTCTGCTTGTTGTGCTAGAATTAAAACTTCTTGTGATGTACATAGTTCATCCCTATCTTTCACCTTGTTCCTATCCTTATTAAGAAAATTCAACATTAATCTTCATATCATTCCTTCGTTCCAGGTCCATCTGGTAATGGCACCAAATGTTTACCATACAGGGTAAAAGCTTAACACATGTGTAACACGATTCAATGCAAAATAGATACTTTATTCATATATGCACTTGTTGATTACAATCTGAATACAATGACTACAATGATCACAATGATGATTCCAAAGTCCATCTCTGATGTGTACATATACCTTTTCAAAGGGGTGACTCAAGCGTCATGCGCCCGTTCGAATATTACTCTACCTGTCAGCTACACTATACATTTTACCAACAACATTCATTTTTAAATAATTGCTAAATATTATTATTATTTAAGTTAATAAATATTTTATCATTTAATTTTAAAAGATAAATTAAATAGTGAAAAGATCTTAATTTAATAAAAGTTTTAAGTTCGCATGATTTATGCATGAGATGAAAATATAAGAAAATTAATTTAATAAGAGTTGCATAAAGTGCGCATGGGATTAAATTTAGTAAATTAACTAACAGAGGGGTCAAGTGGAAATTAAATAAAGTAATTAATAATTCAATTTAACGTGCATGAAAAAGTTAAAGAAAGATTAAGAAAAGATTAATATTGAGTTAAGGGTTATAACAAGGAGTTCTCCCAAGTGAACGCATAATTAGTGCCCTGATTTAAGAAGAGAAATCTTTATCACAATGAGAGGGTTCATTTTTGAGAGAGACAAATTTGGGATGTGAATTTTTGGGAGCAAAAGTTGGAAGCAAATTTTAGAAGGGAATTTCTGGGAAAGTTTCAAAGAGAGAGATTTCTGGATAAAAGCGAATTCTCTCACAATTTTTGGGTGGTTGCGCATTAGCATTAGGCTCAGGTAGGGTCTTGTGCTTTGACCACTAAATGATTTATGTAATTCAATATGTTCTGTCTACTTTGTGCTTGTAGAAAATTGTTTTCTCAAATTTTGATGCATGAATCTTGCCACCCTTCGTTCTGAATCTTTTGCTATTTGATTTCCTTTGTAACTCTAGATTGAAAAGCCATTTAGAAAAACCTCATTCAACAATTGAAAGAAATTAGAATTAAATTGAGATTTGGGTTTGAATTAAAATGGAATTGAGAAATTTAGATTTGGAAAGGGGTTTGATTTTGGAAATGAAAATCCTAGATTGAAAATTTGAAAGGTTCAACTTAATTTTCCTATCAGACCAAAATTGCAATCATATATATATATATATATATATATATATATATATATTCAAATGTGTTTATGGAGGGGGGAATTGTATTAAAACATATTTAATAAATTTTAAATAAATAAAAATACAATATTTAAAATTTAATTAAATATATATATACATATATTGAAAAGATATTGGTTAGGCAAGTTTTGTTTAAATTTAAAAAATATGTTTCGGGAGGGGGGGGGTTTTCCCCCACCCCAACCCCCTTACCACATAACCGACAGCTTAATTGCTGCAACCGCAATGGCAACAGCCTGCTATGACAAGACAACGGTCGTAGCTGCTTTAAATGTGTGGGCCGGTGAGCCATAAAATACGCTATTTTTTTAAAAAAGAAATTTTTATATTTAATTTAGTTTATATTAAATTTTTTTACTAATATATTTTTATTAATTAGTATTAATTTCATTAATGGTTATTTAATATATTAAATGTAATTATATATATATATATCAATAAGTTTTTAAATTATAAAATGTGAAATTATTATTATTAAATTATTCTTTTATTAATAAATTAATAATTGTTTAATGATAATTTAATATAAATTATTTTAAAATAAATAATTATTATGAGATCCAATAATATTTAATTAATATTGTTAATTAAGATATTATTAAAGTATTTTAGAATCTTATATTGTGAATTGTAACGAATATTATATATATATAAATTGATTTAATTAAAATGTAATATAATTAAGATTAATTAATAAGGGAAGTTGTTTAATTAAGTCTAAAATTTATTAAATTGTTATAATACTGATTTTAATGAAAATGTAGATTATTATATTTAAAGATCGTCAAGTATTATTAATAATTTAACTATTACCCTTGGATTGTTTTAGGACATTGGCTTGAAATCAATTAGAGGTAATTGTGTGTTTCATTTGGACATAGGAACGAGATAATTTGTAAGGGTAAACTATGGGTTCTATTTGTTTAAAACATACGTTCAACTGGAAATGGAAAACTCACAGTAACTCAACAATATATTATCAATCAAATTGAACTATGAGACTATTTACTTGAATACAACACTAAAATTGAAACCTTATTGTTTAAATTCAAACTACGTGTTTTAAAATCAAACCAACTAAGGGACCTTGATGTTTTCTATGTATTGTTTATGTTTTGGGGTGTTGGGGTTATTTGAGCTTTGACCAGTCTTAGGTTGTTACTAGAGGCTCGGGGTTGTGTGATTGTGATATTACAATGTTTTGGTCTTGATCTTTTTAAAAGCCAACCATGGTAATGCAATGGCATGCTCTATGATGTGTGTGGATTATTGATTGTTATTGCTTTCCAGTTTCCTTGTGTGAAGCCGAGGTGTATGTTTATGAGATACTTGACTTAACCATTTTTTAGTCTTGATCAATTATACTTGGGTGACTTTCCAGTCGCCTTGATGGAACTGAAGTGTTTGTTTTGATCTTGGTGATGTCATGTTGTGACATGTTTGACTTAACCATTTTGATTCGTTGATCAGTGTTATTGGGATACTTTTCAATTTCTCGTTGAGAACTGATGGATATTGTGATTTATCATTTGATGCCTTTTAGTTGCTCGCGGAGAACTAATGTGATTATTGTGGATTTATCTTTTGATGCTTTTCAGTCGCTTGTATAGGACTGAGGTGATTTTACTATGATTCTTTGATTTGTGATTTTATTGATCCTAGGGTAGGTAATCTACTTGTAGTGTCAGGAAGTGGCTTGCAATGGGGGCCAGGGACCCTAAGTGGTCTTGGGGGTAACCCACTGTAAGTTGTTTTAATAAGTGAAAACATTACACTAAATGGGGATTAAAATGAACCTAATAAGATAATTGTATGTTCTCGTCCATGCCTCGAGTGCTAGTACAGACTAGGATGGGAGTAAAGAGAATGATTGGTTTTGACCTTGCATTCCATAGTATGCCTTGTGAGCATGAGAGGATACTAGTGGCCGCATGGGGATCACTAGGGACCCTGGAGTCCTAAGCTAACTACTAGGGTAACTTCTACGTGATTCATGCGATGACACTTGCTTGCTTACATAGTAGGTTTCCTACGTGTCTTGTGTGCCTCTAGGAATTAGATGTTGATATGTCTTAGAAACTGTGAGTTAGATTGCTTTTAGGATTTCCTGGATTTAGAGAGTACTTGTGTTGTATGGTTTGATATTTTGTTTGGGACTTTAGACTATCTCCTCATTGTGGTGGGAGTGAGCCATTTAGGTTCCACGCGGTCGGGTGGTAGTGCTTTTCACTTTTACCATTGAGATATGTTTGTAGTCATCATGGCTGGAGCTTCTTGGGATGATTTTTATTATGTTTAGGTGATGATATTTACTAATGCATTTACTTATATTGATGATTAGCATGTTAGATTTCCTTATGCTTATGTTGTAGTATGTTTAGGAGTGATATTGCTAATTACTATAGTACTGACAATCTATTCGGTGGCTTGGGATGTTACGCATGTGGGATGGCTAGGGCCTATGATAGTCTAATGATGCTATTGATGGTTGGGAGGAACCACACACTTAGTTAGTTGTGCTTTATGATGGATGATTGTATTTCATGTTGGATATTTATATATTTTATGATGGATGGATGTATCATGTATGGTAGATGGTTTCATTACTTTATTTTACTTTGTACCATGGATCTGAAGATAATGATGTATTTCTATTTCTACATATGTATATTCTTTTAGCCTTTCATACCCTGTGACATGTACATTGGATGATTGAGCATTCTAAATTAATTTGCCAAGGGGCATTCAAAACAAATGTATATCATGGATATTGGACTTTCTGATTATTCTTTCATGTGGATGTGGTAGTTGTTAGACTTAGTATTAGATTAAATTTTAATGTAATTCAACGTCATGGGATCCTTGAGAAATGTAACCTGTTATGTATGTTTTAGCTGATTGTATGTTATTGCTTTCACTACTATGTGATTGATGTGCATGTTATTCTTTCTTACTTCAAAAAAAAAATGTTAGCAAACTTAGTAAAACTTTAAGTCATTTCTTTTGGGTCCCTTGGCAGGGCGTTACACTTCACAACTCATATATTCACTTTTGTCTAACAATAATATGAATTTTTTTTCTCAACTAATAAGACCTTCTATATTTGTCATTCCCAATAGGTGAAACCAACCAATTATGTCTTACCTAAAGGCTTCAAACTTCTATTGATATTGAAGTAAAAAACAAGCAATCTTTGGTAACAACTCCAAAATATGAAACATCTCTCCAAAAATAAAGAATCACAATTTTTAGTATTGTCATCGAGTCCCTGTCAGACAAAAAGGAAAAACAATTTTCTTCTTTGTAAAATGATAATAAAAAAAATCCAAGAAAATTAAAAAGAAAATTTCCAATCATATTACTGTGAAGCTTAACTAAATCACTGCTTGGACCAAAGCTTTGCACACATGTACTCAATACATCAACTGCACTATTTGGCCTCTACGATCCAATTTTGTTACTCTTGGTCGACAAAGAAGATAGGCCTAGAAAATCCTTAATGGATCCAATTAATTCAAAGACATCTGACAATACTAATTAGGTTGTCTATATCTATGGCCATGGTAAATAATGAGTCCTCAATCACACTAGGTCCTATAATTCTTTTGTATCCTTTCTCAGACTCCCAATTGACAATGTTATCAAAAAACCTACTTCTATGACCCAAAAAAAATCTGCACAGAGGCTTAATACACAAAATTGCACACCCCTTTAAAATATTGAGGTTTCCCACATATCTTTGAAACCTCGACAATTTCCTTGATAGTGTTTCAATACATTGCCAATATTGAAGAACTTATAAAATAATGCTTTCTTTGATAAATTCAGTGTAAAAATAGACCATTGACTTCCTAAGTCATAAAATATTTCTTGAAGAACTAAATATGTAATTTTCTACAACCATAGATCACTTTGACACTTGTGTTGTTTGATCTTATAAATTTGTCTTTGAATTAAACTTCATAGACTGGCAGAAAAACCAACTCTGGTACTGTTGTAATACCCCGACTGGGCATCATCTTCAAACTCTCAAGTGAAATCTCAAAAAATATTGAACAACAAATGCATTCAACTAATTTTATCAAACATTCAACAAATAACCACCAATTCATCCAATATAAAAAAAATTCAACAATCTCAAGTTTTTTATTACATTATACATAAGCAATACAATGAGTATTATTATCACCACAATCCAATCTTAAAAATAGTATTATAGTTAGCTTGGAAATACTGTACTAGAAATGCAATGTAAGCACAAGTGAGACACCTCAAATGACATCCCCACCATGATGGGTTTTCATCCACTGTCTTCTAGCTTGTGGATTTTCATCCTCCAAGTGTGTTGAAGCTAAAGCTTCCAATTGACTCTCTAAGAGACATCAATAACTAGGTCAATAACCAAGAAAATATCCAAGTATGTCCAAAAATGAATGAGTCCTTTCATTTTAATCCTAAAAGTTGTGACTCTTCAACTCCCTTCCTATCTTTTTGTTTTATCCCTCCTTGTCACTTTTAGCGCACTTTATAATATTAAATTGACCTTTAGTAAACTCAAATTATGCTCCCTTATAGCCAATTTTAATATTATATGAATATCTTTTAAATTTTGCAATGTCCCAAAAAAGGGCATTACACCATTATGGAAAACACCAACAAGTGGTTGAAAATTAAAGGTCTTAAAAGGGTCAATCCAAAGTTGGGTTTGGATTGTGGAAGTTTTGGTCCTCTTGGAAGAAAGTCACAAGTAGAAATTGTTGGAAAAGATGGAGCATCTTCTTCTGATATAAAGAAATCTTTCAAATTCAAATAAAAAGGTGGAAAGGGATTTAAATTATCTTGACACCTAAAAAAATTCAAGAGTCAGAAGAAGAATTTGAGGAGGAATTTGATGAAGAAGATGAGGAGGAAGAAGGAGAAGTTGTGATCATATCTCCTCTAAGACCTACACAAACTCATGAACCATCCATGAAAGAAGCTCCTTTTCTGGATATGATAGATGATGATGTGGATTCATTTTCCACTTTTTTGACACCTTCCATCCTGACTTCAAAATTCAATGCATTGGCTCTTCCTATATCTTCACCAACTGCTCCCATTTTAATAGTTGGACAATGTGAACATTTAGGGAATGTGTTTAAAGATTTTCCAACTCTTATAGAAGGTCAAGTTTCTCAACTGGACACATCCCTAATTGGTTTTGAGTTGTTCATGATAGAATCATCTTATCATGCACCTATGAATTCATCTATGCAAACTGAATCTTGCTCAAACATAACGAAGATACAATCAGAATCAATGCCAATGGTCTCCACTATACCCACTTCTGCAAATGAAAATTTTAGTTTTTCTGCATGGTTAAGTAGGATCACAATGAAGAGAAGGAAGGTTATCATACCCCCATATGATCTTCCTATTAAGAAAAATAAGTCCAATTCTTTGAAAGATAAGATTATTTCAATGATCTTAGTTGATTCGAGAAAGACCAAGTTTGTTGAACTTGTTGAGGCCTTGGTGAACAATCCAATTGAAGAACTTAATTGTTTTGATTATAAATTTACCAAGATAGAAGTTGGGAAACAATCATGACTGAGTTTCTTACAAGATGCTTGAGACACACCTGCTAATGTGTCAAAGAGAAATCATGAATTATGGGAAAAGAAAAATCAACTCAAGTAGGAGGTTGCTTGCTTAAACAAGGTAAGTCAACAAAAATGCTCACAACATGCACTTGTATCTCAGTCACCTAAGGAGAAAAGGATAGTACAATGTACAAAGTCTTAGATGGGAAAAGTCATTTCTAAAGGAGTACAAGCCATTACGAATACAACTATATTTCTTGGATGTGCCAGAAATGACAAATGATTTCTATGTATGTTTGGCTTAGCAGGCTAATACTTTGAAAGAAATTCTGAATGATTGGGATGAGATTGCTAAATCTGATCTAGATACCATGGTTACATGTGATGTTCTTCCATCATGTGAAATGTTCTATAGATTTCAAGGACTCTTGGATTACAAGGAAGAGACACTAAGAAAGCTTGTAACAAAGTTGCAGGCCAATTTGGAAAATTGTTAGGCAATAGAAATTGGAATCATGTTTGACTTAGAACAAATGGGATGCCAAATTCTTGATAAACATGGTAATTTGGTTGCAATTAAAGGGATAACTTTAGAATATACAATCAAGATCAATGTTGGTTTAGATTCTGAAGATTTTGGTTCTCATACAATAAACAAGTTTTCCTTGTATAAATCTTTAGCAAAGCACTTCCAAGATTCTCTAGCAGAAAATTCCAAGATTGTAAAATCAGTGTGATATCCCTTGCCCAAATTGACTAATTTTGGCTCAAGGAATATTGTCAAACATGTATGTTGTCTTTCTCTTTTCTAATTTTTTTTGTGTTTCTGATTGTTTGATATAATTTGAATGATGCCAAGAAACTTAGAATGTTCATAAATGATATTTGCTATACGTCTTACAATGAACTCATATGCAAGTGCATTTCTTTTTGGTAATTTCAATGCATATATGTACAAAACTAGATATGGAATGCATACCTATAACCAACTAACGTTTTGACAAATGATTGGCATACAACTATTATGATGATCATATATGCTATTAGATGGACATTTCATCAAAAAAATAATATACAACATATACCTTCTTTATTGAACTCATTCCCATTTACAATGTTGCTATGAATTTTCCATGACTAATTGACTTACAATAATGACTATAGGAATGCCAAATCTGATTTTGAGTTATCACTTACAACAAAAAAATTATATGCCTAAGATTACAATGCTAACTACTAATAGTTGCAAGAGGAACCTGATAATAGTGATGCCCAATGATGGAGATGAAAGTTGTAATCGAAATCAAGCACAAATACTGTAGCACAACACTATTAACGCATACTGTAGCAACAAGAACAAAATCTTTAAAAAAATGATTACTAATAGTTGTTAATGATGAATCTTCAAGTCTACACTTGATAGTCCTTCAATATTCTTCAAACCTTTTAGTTATTCCTTTACTTTAAGCACAAATAGAACTCCAGAATGAAGCTCTCCTAAATACAAAATTTAGTGGATATTTCACCACCTCAAATGGTTGCAACACTGAAGAATTGACTCTCTCCAATGGCTAACTAAAATAAAAAACCCTTAGCTTCTTCTCCCAAATGCATATCAAATGCAATTGACAATAATATTCTTATATTTGTACTTTATAATATTAAAGTGACTTTATTATTATAAAACACTTTATAACTTTATAATAACATAAAAAATATTTAAATAAACCTCTTAAGTCACTTGAACTTTAATATCTCTTGAAATACTTGTCAAATTACCATGCCATCTAAAATAGAAATCTCTCCTCATAATTCCCCATGTAACCGAATACACTTTCTAAAAATAGAAAGGGTCCATCTCTATTACTCCTAACTTACTGTACATAGTAAGTATGGAAATGGAGTCCAAATGATATTGAATGAAGGCCAAATCCATAAATCCCTGAATGTTGGAGATGAATCAATCCTCTAAAGACCCTCTAACCATCCTCATTAGCCTACGAGGGTCTAATAATAGGATAAACAATCGCTAAACTAAAGTATCTAGCTAGAAGGGGACATTACAGTCTGCCCCTCCTGAAATTGCTTGTCCTCAAGCAATCTCAACTTTGTATGCTTTAAAATCTCCCCACTCTCCCAAGTAGCATCCTCAACTGGCATGTTTTTCCATTTGACCAAATACTCTCTGATAGTGTGCATCGTCAAATGCCTTTCCCTAAACTCAATGATAGCCTCGAGTGCTAACACCAACTTTCCCTCATCATCCAAGGGAGGGAGCACTATAAAGGGAACAATCTAATGTCCTAACACCTCCTTGAGATGTGATACATGAAATACATTATGCACTTTACTATCTGTCGACAAATCCAACTCATAAGCCACCTCTCCAACTCTATTGATCACCCTAAAAGGCCCATAATAATGTGGCTTGATTTTCTCAGCACCACTCTTTTTGAGAGTGGATTGGTGGTAAGGTTGCAACATTAGATATACCATATCACCTACCTCAAAAACCTATTTAGTCCTCTTCTGATCAACATACTGCTTCTACCAATTCTATGCCTTAGTAATATTCTCCTTAAGAGCCTTTACAATGTCTTAACTCTCCTATAATAAGTCTCCAACACTAGGCACTCTACTATCTGATAGCAACAAATCCATGAAACTAGGTTCCTCATATCCTTATAATCCCATGAATGGTGACATCTAGATAGACATGTGATAAGTGGAATTACAACAATACTCACATAGATATATCCACTTAACCCAAACCTTCTGCTTCCTTGCTATGTAATTCTTGAGGTAGCCATCCACCCATTTGTTCACTATCTTTGTCTAACCATCTATCTGGGGGTGGTAGCTAGTACTTGGAGTAAGCTTTGCCCCACATAATTTGAACAACTCTTACTAGAAGTGACTCATAAACCTATTATCCCTATCATTGACAATGCTCTAAGGTAAGCCATGCAATCTGAATATCTCTCTAAAGAATAAATCTACCACCTATGTTGCAGTGTATGTAGTAGTGATCGGGAAGAAGTGGGAAAATTTTGTAAGCTAATCAACAATAACATATATACAGTCTATACCCTAGACTCTCAGCAGTCTTCTGATGAAGTCCATGGACAAACACTCCCACTTCCTGTTAGGAATCAGAAGTGGTTGAAGTAAGCCAACTAGGTAAGAGTGCTCCTATTTATTCTGTTGGCAAGTAGGGAACTCTCTAATATACTGCAACACCTCATCTATGAGCCCTTTCTAAGAAAAGTGCTCATGAATCTACCGGTAGGTTTTGTAAAAACTTGGATGTCCTATCATAAGTGAGTCATGACAAACTCTCAACATCCTTATCCTCACCTTTGACCCTAGCACCAAAGAAATGCACCCTTTATAAATGATAAGCTCATTCACAAGGATGAAATCACTATTCTGGATTGATCCATCTATGAATCCTGATGCCCATGTATCCTTTCAATACTCTGTAAGGGTCAAATGTCTCCAATCCTCTGATATATTATTCATCAAGCTTAAGTGGGGTCTTCGTGACAAGGAATATGCTACTACATTTTATGTCCCCCTAAAATTGGTAATATTAAAGTCATATGCCTATAATTTACTTACCTATTAATGCTACCTGTCATTAAGATCTCACTACCTTTGGAAATGTTTCAGGCTATTGTGGTTGGTTTTTATGTTGAATTTGTTACCCATTAAATGTTGCCTAAATTTGGCCAATGCATGCATTATGGCCAACATTTCCTTATCATAAATGTTGAAGCTCCTCTCAGGTCCCCAAAGCTTCCTACTCTCATAAGTAATCAAGTGTTTTCCTCCATAAGCACAACTCCAACACCTTCACCAGATGCATCACAATGTGATTCAAAAGGTTTACTAAAATCTAGTAATGCTAGTACTAGACAAGAAGTCATCAAATCCTTGAATTTATCAAAACACTTCTGTGCTTCAAGAGTTCATAAGAGAGCCCCCTTTCTCATCAAGTCTGTTAAGGGTGTTGCATGCCTATAATATCCACTAACAAATCTCTTGTAGAACCCACACAACACCAAAAATCCTCTCAACTGTGTCAGGTTCATTAGAGTAAGCCACTCACTAATAGAACAAATCTTTTTTAGGATCTATGCGTAGTCCTTGAGCACTAATAATGTGACCTAGCTATAATAACTTTGATAATCCCAAATCACATTTGGACTCCTTTACATACAAGGACTCCCTGCTCAGAATGCTTAACACAGTGTCTAAGTATCACACATGCTCATCCCATGTTCTACTATACACCAGTATGTCATCAAAGAAGATTAACCCAAATTTCTTCAACTAATGTTGAAAGACCTTATTCATTGTGGACTAAAAAGTAGCCAAAGCATTAGTTAGCTCAAACGACATTACTACAAACTCAAAATGGCCACAATGATACCTAAATGTCATCTTCTCTATATCCTTCTCTTTGACTCGGATCTAATGATAGAATGATCTCAAATCAATTTTGAGAAGAAACATGCTCCATGTAGCTCATCTAATAACTCATCAATCTGTGGGATGGGATACATGTTTTTTATAGTCTTCTTGTTTAGGACCCTATAATCTATGCACATCCCAAGAGTACCATCCTTCTTCACCAAAGCCATGAAAGAAGTGAAAGGAGACTTACTTGGTCTAATGTTCCCCATATCAAGTAATTCCTTGATGTTTCTATTAATCTCATCCTTCAATCTCTTTGGATGCCTATAGGGTGTGATTATGATGGGTTTAGCAACCTCCTCTAACTTAATAATATGCTCAATACCTCTATTTAGAGGTCTACCTGGTGGTATTTCATTGAAAACCTTGTAGTGCTTGATTCTCAATTCTCGTATGTTTGGGTGATATTATGATTTTTGTTCCCTTGTGGTGGCATTAAAGTGCAACAGGCTACCCACTCAACCTAGTCATGTCTTAACAAGCTCTCCATGCATCTGCAAGAAATCATCCTAAACCCACTATCATGAATGACCTTAAGTATATAGGTCTTCCCATTTGATTGAAACTTCATCTCCATATCTCTCAAATTAAGAGTGAACTCCCCTATATCATGTAACAAGTCATACCCAAGACCGAATCTGTATCACCCATGATAACAACATAAAAATCTACTTTGAAATCTTTCTATCTCATTTGAGGATGCAACCGTCAGCTACTCTCAAACTACTCTATTTGCATCCCATGCCTTTTAATCAATCTAGAATTAATAAAATTGTGAGTAGCACCTATATCAAGCAAACTAATAATTTGATGACCAACCAATACCCCTCTCATCCTGAATGATCCCTCTTGTTGTACACTAGTGAGATGGGCCTCCTTAAGTTTACCCTCAGTCTTCTCATTACTCATGTCATTTGTGCTTTCATTTTCTTCAATTGATTCCTCATTTTTATATTGTTGGTTTGAATTTTGAGAATCACAATTCTCATAATAATCCCATATAACCTTGTTTACTTTACCCTTTGGCTTAAAGGACAGTCATGGTTCATGTCATAAGGTCCTTTTGCAATAAAAATAAAGTTTTTTCTTCCTTAAATCATTCAATGTCTCTCTATCTAAACGAGCAAATGATTTATATTTCTTTTCAGCCTTTGTTTCATTCCTCTCAGGTTTATTGAAGATGGGTTGTCTTTGCTAGATGATGCACCCTTTGACTAAAATTTATTTATTGAGGCTGCTTGTTCTATACTTCTAGCCCTTCTTAATCACTTCTTGCAAATTGAATGGATCAATGGCTTTTATCCAACCCTTCAGTGGTTCGAATAATCCCTCAGTGAACAAAAAAACCAATCTCCTATCTGATATATCTAGCACCATAATGAATAGCCTCTAAAAGTCACTAATAAAATAATCCAATCCACTTGTCTATCTCAACTATAATAACTCCCTAAAGTAGACTTCTAAATCCTTCTTAGCAAACCTCTCTACCAACCCATCCACGAAGTCCTGATATGAAGTCACCTAGTTATGATGATGGGTAACCATTTCATGGTACCACAAATCATTTGCAACTCCCTTTAAATGTAGTGTGGCATATTTTATTGCCTCCACTTCTGTCATAGGTCTCGGTGCTAAGAAGGTATCAAGTTTGTGAATCCAAGTTTGTGTTGTCATCCTTCTACTCCCATCAAATGTAGTCAAGGAAAGCTTCCCAATAGCATGCTTTAATTCATTATCCTTGCTACATGGTCTCCTATTCTATCTGACTACATAGTAGTGTTATCTTCTTTGGTTGATAGACCTCTCAAAAGTCATTCTCGCCCATACCTACAGTGCCAATAATTCCCATTCATCATTAATAGCCATAAGAATATCTGCAAAAGTCTCATCCCCAACTTCCTCTTTTGGCTCATGTATTGGTTCCTCTCTAACAAAGGTAGGACATATGAGCATGTCTATTGTTCTAGAAAGAGTTCTATGAACTCTAGGTGATCCCACTACACTCCTGTTATCTCCTTGTTCCTAATTTTGCTTGTCTTGTGGGTTTATGAGCTGAACCATGGTGGTAAGTGCTTGCAAAGCCTGAGCCATTCGCTCATGTCCTATAACCATTGCTCTAAAAAACTCCCTTGTTTCTTGATCCTCATTCCTATTATCTTTGGGGAGCTAGCCTCTTGTCTGTCACCCATGGTGTCCAACTGCCTATCAAATTCTTGTTCCCTGTTAAACAAAGCTTGCCTACGAGTGTAAAATATGTGAGAGACAACCCCAGGTGGTTGCATATGATTGCTAAACTCTCCGGATGGTAGGATTTTTCTTTGATACCAATGTGGTATCCCTTGCCCAAATTGACTGATTTTGGCTTAAGGAATATTGTCAAACACTTGTATGTCACCTTCCTCTTTTTTGATTTTTTTTTGTTTTAGATTGTTTGATATAGTTTGAATGATGCCAATAAATTTAGAATGTTCACAAATGATATTTACAATCCTCTTACAATGAACTAATATACAAGTGCAATTCTTTTTAGTATTTTCAATGCATATACATGAAAACTAGATATGGAATGCATACCTACAACCAATTGACATTTTGACAAACAATTGGCATACAACTATTACGCTGATCATATATGGTATTAGATGGACATTTCATCAAACAAATGGTATGTTATTCCCATGTACAATGTTGCTATGAATTTGCCAAGACTAATTGGCTTACAATAATGAATGCATCAATGCCAAATCCGATTCTGAGTTATCACTTACAAAAACAAAATTATATGCCTAAGATTACAATGCTAACTACTAATAGTTGCAAGAGGAACCTGATAATAGTGATGCCCAATGATGGAGATGAAAGTTGCAATCAGAATCAAGCACAAATACTGTAGCATGGTATAGTAGTGCAACACTATTCACACGTACTATAGCAAGAAGAGCAAAAGCTTTAAAAAAGTGATTACTAATGGTTACTGATGATGAATCTTCATATTTGCACTTGATATTCTTTCAATATTCTTCAAACTCTCTAGTTATTCCTTTACTTTAAGCACACATAAAACTCTAGAATGAAGCTCTCATAAATGTCAAATTTAGTGGATATTTCACCACCTCAAATGGTTGCAACATTGAAGAAATGATGCTCTCTAATGGCTAACTAAAATTAGAAACCCTTAGCTTCTTTTCCCAAATTCATATAAATTGCAATTGACAATAATTGGATAAATAGAAAAGAACCTCTCAAGTTAATTTATTCTTTTCTTGTGGTTGCTTACTTACTTTTCTCCCCAATGTGGGATAAAAGATATTCTTATATCTGCACTTTGTAATATTGAAGTAACTTTATTATTATAAGTTACTTTATAACTTTATAAACATAAAAATATTTAAATAAATCACTTAAGTCACTTGAAATTCAATATCTCTTGAAATACTTGTCTAATTGCCATGTCATCTGAAATAGGAATCTCTCCTCATAATTCCCCATGTGACCAAATACACTTTCTAAAAATAGAAAGGGTTCATCTCTATTACTCTCAACTTACTATACATAGTAAGTATGGGAAATGGAGTCCAAATGATATCAAACGAAGGCCAAATCCATAAATCCCTGAATGTTGGAGATGGATCAATCCTCAAAAGACCCTCTAACCATCCTCATTAGCCTACAAGGGTCCAATAATAGGCTGAACCACAGCTAAACTAAAGTATCTAGCTAGAAGGGGACATCACAATCAACATATGCTGATGCAGTTAAAATGGAAGCCATATCAAAGGCAATGGAAATTTATGATCTTACTACAGTGTGTGATGTTATCATCAAATTCAAGGCACTAAAGAACAATCTTTAAGATTGTTATTTTATTTTTATTTTTGTAGATCAAAGAGGACGTATTGCATGAAATTATGTAATTACATGTAATACAATTTGCATGTGTAATAACATTTAATACAATAAATTCTCTTTCAGTTAGACTAGGTCAAAGTTTGTTGAATTGCTCCTACTTTTTCCTCCATCTTTTTTCTCAACTCTTTTGCCTATATAAAGGAGTGTTCTCTTATTGTAAAATCTATCTTTTATTTTATACAAGAGAGCTTTGGAGAAATTGTGCAAGCATAACTTTGATTATGTAGCACCATTTTGAGAGAGAAAGTGAATACAAAGAATCGATTAAGATTTAACTTTGATTGAGTGAGATTGCTACTTGTGCAAGTTAGAAGCTTTGACTGTGATTTACATTTGTTGTCTTTGATTCACATGTTGTTTTGCATTCTTGATAATTGAGTTTAAAAAAGAGCTAGAAAATAGTCGGATTCGAAGCTTTGACTGGGAGTGGTTATAGAGATATATAGACTAAAAGCTTTGTCTATAACTTATATCTCTTTCTTGATTCACAAAATAATTAGGGTATCTTTACTTCTAGAAGTATTTGTGCCCCCATGGTAAAGCTTATTTATGAATTATGACTAAACTTAGAGCCAAATCGGTACACTTTTAGCTAGCTTTCGAGTTAGTGTTGGTTTATCAGTGTCACTATTTCCAACTATTAGATAAACATGTACTTAGAGATTTCACCTTGCTCATTACCCACTCCACGAGTGAGTGAAATCTTTTCTTAAAGTTAAAAGGAAAGAATATTAGTAACATCCCTTTCCAAAATCTCTCAACTTCTTGCTTACCTTGAGTTGATCCAATGAATGGTGAGAAGGGGAGCCTTCCCTTTAAGGTAGGAGAGACTCTATCTCACACGGTGTGGTTGGTCATCCTATTTTATGACTGAATTTTACCCAAAACTGTCGATTGTAAAATATTCAACCAACATAGTTATTTTTTTTGGATAATTTGTTACAATCTAGGCTTAGTAGCCTCATTTTGACTGGCTTACTATTCTATATAGTTCCGGTCATCTAAGTTCTTGTTCTGGCAACACACTCGTTCACTATGTAAATCCATAAAATTTTAATAAAAATATTATGGTATTAGTTTTGTCCAAATGTTGGAGTTATTTTGACTAAACAAGTTTTAAAATGGCTTTGCACTTCATAATGACAATTCCAGTATAACAATTCCTAAAATCAATTCATATAATGTTATATATGGGTTTATGAAATTTGCTTTGCACTCTTCTTCTCAAGATCACTTTCATTAACCCACAAGGAAGAAGGTCTAATATTTAAATTCTTTGTGTTTCACTTTCCCAAATAATGCTAAGACTCAAATGTAATCCTTGGAAGACTTAAATGTAATCATTAGAAGACCTATTAAAACAAGTTTGGTTTTGAGACAATAGTTTCGATTTTCTCCATCTTACAGAAAAAGGACATCAATGTAAATGATCTTTTATTCGATTCTTAGATTCAAATTAATGATAATAAAAATCAGCTATGCTGAAATCCTTTGAAAAAGCAAACCCTAATCTAACTAACAAATGTAAGACATAATAACAAAAATTAGATTAAACTCCTAATTGACACTATAAACAATTTTGCTATCTACTCGAAGCTTTACTAACCCTTTTGAAAGTCATAGATAAAATAAAGATGTCAATAGAAAGGCATAATGAAATATTAACATGACAATAATCAATAAAAAAGATATGCACTTTTTACAAAAAAAGGAATACACAATTGTCCATAAATCAACACTAACATAAGATCTGGAATAAGCTTGACCTCTCAAAACAAAATATTAATGTAATTCTGGAACTATATTAAGATCAATTTCAAGATAATATCTTCATAAGTTTTTTAGGAGCCTCTAGATAATATGTCTGAAATTATTCTTAACAAAAAAGATGAAAGAACTATCTACTAGAGATTATATTTTAATTATTTTTAGCTAACTTTACTTGTGAGATGGCTTTGTCTTAAAAAGTTATAGAAAAATGCAAAGGATGCAAGGCCAAATCATCATAATATTCTAGAAAAGAATTGATCAATTCCAGATAAAGGGATCATTGACTGTAAAGGGAAGAAAAGCTTCCCCAACCCCCAAACAACCCAGGGCAACTATGTACGAATCCAAAATCAATCAATTATTTGAACTCTTTTGAGAGAACATGCCTTTCAAACAAGAATTGTAAACTGGGGTATGCTCCTTTTGTTTTTTGTAATAAGAGACTTTTGTTTCGGGCAAGACTAGAGGTTTTCTTCTCCATTCTTTCCTACCAGTGCCCATTTCAATGAAGACTTTGTATTCTTTTCTCAATTTTATATAAAATACAGGGCTTGGGGCTTTTTATCGATAAAAAAAACAATAATATATTATTGAGTTTGTAAGGAAAGGATATCACAAAAGTAAATATTTTCAAATTTAATATGCACGAAATGTAAGAAAAAAAATTATAGAAGCAATTTACAAATTGGTTTGAACTAATGATATTATAAATAACATTTGTTTTATTATAAAAAATTGAATTTAATATTTATCTTCAAGAAAAAATCTAAAATATTTTTCTTAATTTTAACAAAAATTAATTAGCTTATTAACACAAATGAATACAATAATATTAGAAAGAGAAATACAAAATACAATAATGCACAAGATCCAATACCCTACACTACAAATGATGCTCTAATCATCTCTCAAACAAAAGAATTAAACGTGTCCTTTAAATCTTAATTATATTTTTTATTTGATGGAGGGTTCAACGAGGCACAAAGGAGTTACAAGCTAGTGAAGGCCACTGAATATATGATTTAGGGACCTAATATGGGCCCACTCATGCTTGAAACCTCTTCGGCTTAGAGCCAAGGGCTGAGGGGCATCCATGTTGACAAAATCACCCGGAACACAATCTCGACCTCATCCCTTATGATGTCAGAGCATCGTTCGGGACACGATCTCAACCTCATCCCTTATGATGTCAGCCTTGTTCTCAGCAATACTTGATCCTTCTTTGTGAGCCATTCAACTTCACCATTAGACCAAGGGCCCATTGAATGTAAAACATAAACTATTTCAGTTGTAAAGAAAACCTCTTGAAATTAATTTTATGTATGAAAGTTCCTCAAACCTTTAATAACGGAAATAATTTGTCATTTGAAGGCAGGATCATCTCTTGAAATTAATTTGATGTATGAAAGTTCCTCAAACCTTGAATCACAGGAATAATTTGTCATTTGAAGGCAGGAACAAACATCCCAACTAAATAGATCAAATATTTTCCCTCTTCCTTCAAACGCAGTCACTCTGCATCTTTGCATTCAACGGAATTACTCAAACATTTCCAATTTTCGTAACTTTTTTCGTTGAGTTTGTAAGATGTCTGAAAGCATGGAAACAGACGAAGAGATGATCGCTCAATGTTTTAATCTTTTTCAAGACAAGCCTGTTCCTTCTCAGGTACTGCATTTCATTTTTTGCTTGTTTTTATGCAGTTTGATCCTTTTCTCTGTCGCTACACGATATAAAAACTTGTTACAGAAATACACATTTCCTGACTAGTATGTATTTGTAGTTATTTGTTAACGTTCATGTACACAATAGTCAAGCACCGCAATTATCATTGCTGCCGGTTGACATATTAAATAAAATCTCAGTTTGGGTTTTCCTTGAGGTTTAAGGGTTTTTCTTTTGCTGCAGCAGCCGTTACAATATTATTTGACTAATGTATTTTTTGGTTCGTCTTTTATGGGTGTGCTATTCATTTCCTTTCCCGAAATTTTGATGAAGATGAAGAGTTAATTGTGTTAGTTTTCCAGTTATCCATATTTTATGCTGCTCTGTTGGCTTCACTTGCGGCGAGGAAGTTGAAACGTTAAATGTTTTTGTTTACTTACTAATTTATATAGAGCAATGAAAGGAATGAGGGAGATTTAGTGGCATTGATGCCCATTGTTGTTCTGTGTTATCTGTATCTCAATAGACTTTTACTATGGATGAAGTGTTATTTTACCCCATGGCTATGGCCTTGGGTGTTTACACTTTTAAATTTAAACAGCTTCACGATAACATTGAATTCAAGGAAAGTGACTATTTGTTTTTTCAACGTATTGTAGTGTTGGGATAAGTTGTTTTGTGTTTTTCCATCTGCGGAGCTTTTTGTTGTTTTCTGGTTTTAGTTTTATTTCAATTTTGTATTAATCTAGTGAGCTCTAGGCTCTGCCATTACTATGAACTTTCCGGAGTATGTACTTTAGTCATCTCCTTTATTGATTTTGACCGCTAGTGGTTGTTAACAATTAGTTTAAATTACATATGTATGTTTTGCAATATGAAAACGTTCTTCCTATCGCGATATTGTTGCTTGTTCAGTATTTATTTTATGTATAAATTTCAGTTATCATCTCTACTGTTATCAAGTTTTCATAACATATGTTGCAGCCCAAGCAAGCCTTCTTTTTACAATTATCGTGTTTTTCAGGTGGAGAAAGCAGAATGGCACCCAGACAAGGACTTGTTAGCGATGATTACAGAAGAGGGTAAAGTTGTTTTGCACCGTCTAAATTGGGACAAGCTATGGACTATTTCTCCAGGTTATTGCCTCCCTTAATTTTATAAGAAGCATTTTTTGTTTTGTTTGGTACTATTGGGTCAGGCTCCTCGGCATCCTTTTAAATTTGGATGCTTAAAATTTGAATGTACACCGTAGTTATTTCATTACATGCCTATGGGGGATATGCCTCCCTTATCGTAGTTTGATGATTTTGAGCCCAGGTCATACTAATGAGTGGCCTCATAATCCTTACATTACAGCCTCTTGCAAATATGAGAATGGAGTTCTATGTAACTATAAGCTGGCAAAATTTGAATGGATAGAAATTGTTTTAAAGTAGTTACATCAGTTGTAAAACAAAAAAACACTTTCTTAGTATTTGTAAGTTTAGACAGTCATGCAAGCAGCAATACTTAAAGCATTAGGTTCATAAGCAAGCTGGTTGATTTGTGAAAATATGAGATTACAGTTCTATGTAGAACTATGAACTGGGAAATGTTGAATGATGCAAATTGTTTTTATAAATTATATTAGTGAGAAAGTAACTTTCTTGAAATCTTGTACTTGTATGCAAGCAATGCATTAAACTTTCAGACTAAAACAACAAATGCTCATATACAAGACTTTCAAAATTACTACAGTATTATGATCTTCAGCAATACAATTTCATAACCAGCAAATCGATACAAATTCCTCATTATACAAGAGCAATGCAGAAACAAACATTAAGTCCAATTCTAAACACAGAAACACAGTCAGATTGGAAATAAACATTAAATGCACCGGTACTCTCAAATCTTAATTCTGATGTGAATCCACTACGAATGATGAAGTGTGGCTACGTCTAATCCACCTAGAAAATGGCCTGAAGGTTTGCTTCTCCAGGTCTGAAATGGAAGATGTAATCTCTCCTAATGTTTCTTCAAGAGAAACTAGAAATTCAATCTCAAATCCAAGCATGTCCAAATGAATGAAGCCTTCCTTCTCTTGTTGCCCAAAGCTGCGACCTTTCAATTCCTTTTTCCCGTCTTTCCGTCTTATTCTTCCTTTGTCACTTTTATTTACCCACTTTATAATATTAAATTGACCCTTTCTTATAAATTTGTATTATGCTTTCATAAGTCAATTTTAATATTAAATGGATGTGTCTTTAATTTGATAAAGTCCCCAAAAATGGACATTGCAGAATTTGAAATTTATGGTTACTCAAACATTTAGAATTATGTCATGAAAGGTGACGATCTTTCATATACACGCACAAACACACACATTTAGAGGGTTGCTATTGCAATGTGACGATCTTATTGATAGCTTGACCTGTTACCATGACAGACTACATTAAGTTGCTGTCCCGAAGTGCTGGTAGTCATGATAATGAACGTATGATGATCAAACTACATTAATTTGCTGTCTTGAAATGCTGGAGATCACGATACTTGTCATGATAGAGTTCATGACATGTTGATTACTAGTTATCTGATTGACTTCATTAAGTTGTTGTCCTGAAGTTTTGGAAATTAGATAACTCAAATCTTACTAGAATATAACATATTTTCTTGGTACGCATCAAGGATTTTTGATGCCAGTGCACATACCAAAAGAATATAAGCATGATGAATATCATGTGATTGATATTTCTTTTTGAATCATACTTCGGAATGATATTGAAAGATTACATCCAAGTTGATGGATAGATGTTGATATCATTAAATATGTCATTCTAAGAATATCTTATTGAAATGATATCTCTCTATATACTTGAGAACGTAATGTGTTCTATAACAATCCTCCCTAGCTATGAGGGAGTGTTAATGTTGTAGCTTTAGTAAGATTAAATTGATGTAGAGAAATTCTTCTATGATTATTGGTCAATCATTAATTAGACAAACCCACTAATGTGTACTTATATATTTATTTATTATATATATATAATGTCTAATATATATAATATATTTTACATATAATATTTTCTATAGATCATTGCTGACATCTAACATATTTTCTTCACATTACCTATGTATTGCAAGATAGAGGTCAACGTTTGTTTCATATAAGGTTTGTCATGAATGTCCATCTCCTAAGCATGCAGATATTGGAAGAATTGCTTTCGAGAAAGAGCATCATATAAATTTATAATGATATACCAAGCAGGCAATGCTTTTTTGAAAACCTCTAATATAATAATACTTAAGAATTTATTGTTAAAGCATTTCACTTAGCTCGCAGAAATAATTGATCTCATCCATTGTATGAAAGGTACAAGCTGTATCTCATCACTTTTAGGACATTGGGACTTCGCATGCAACAAAATTTAGTACTTGTTGGTGGGCATCTTGTGATGTCTATTTTGAAAAGATTATAATTTATATTTGTGATGTCATTAGTGATGTTCTCATATGCTGTATCATTTAAGCACATGCCTCACTATTTGGGAGGCTACTTGGGGCAGCCTAGGGGCTAAGAGAATACTGTCTCACCTTGGAAAATGATACACTACAAGAAAAGAAGTGATGCGGTGTTCACAAAACATTAACAAACAAAACAAATATGTAAGGAGGACATATTGCTCAGAAAATAGCTGCAAATGTGCTTATATTGATATAAATAATCATGGGCTGCTTTTGAAGGAGGCAAGCTCCTTGAGAGAAGAACTCTATTACAAAATATGGTCAGAAGATGATATTTGCTTTATTACAACATCAATAAATAATTCTAATATAAAGCGATTTGCAAGCTGTGGAATAAATTCACACAATGTAATATCGACTAATGATTATTACAATGTTTTCAAATAGTTAGTACGTGGGGATCCTAACATCTATCTCCATTTGGAAAACTTTGTCTACAAGACTTGAATTGAGAAAACTATTGTTGAAGCTAGTGGAGAGATCACCAAGTAGGTCTTCTTATTGCAGTTCTCATAATTGGATTAAATTTCTTTGACGATGCATTTATTGAGTGAGAGCAATCAATAGTCCAAAGTAGCCTCTTGGTTGGGTGATACATCCTTTTTATCCAATTCACCCAAGGACTTTCTTTATACAGAAGATATAGAAAAAAGGATGCAGCTTAGGAGGAGGATGATCTAACTTGTAAGCCACTTTGCCCACATCCTTTTTAGTATTCAAAAGGGTCCTTGGAATTTGGGTGCTAAATTTTGTTTGCCAATAGGCTTGAGGGACTTTTGTTTATATGATTGCAGATGTAGGAAAGTCATGTCCCCATAAGTGAATTTGCATTGAACGCTGATTCGTTTATTGTTTCATAGGTTTATGAGAAGAGACTCATCTTGCTGAGAGTGGAGTCAACAACACACTTTGGAATTGCTAAGAAAGTAGAAGGGAAGAGATGGTGAAGATTGGGCATAGACAACTTTGTGTCATTTTAGTGGTAGAATTATAGGAGGTAGTGTATTGCCAGTTTGTAAGGGGCAATCGTCTAGTCCAGTTTATTTGTCACTCTAAATTGAACGTACGCAAATTAGTCTTGAAACTTATTGACAATCTTTGTTCAACCATCGATTTGTAGGTGATATGCTTAGCTTATCTTTAATTGCTTTCTTTGTAAAGTGATTAGTGAAGGTGTAGTCATGTTTTTAAATAATGGAAATTTGTATACCATGGAGGTGGAACATGCAGTGAAGGAATACTTGGGCAATAATATATATAGGTGGGATGCAAAAGAACCAAAGAACAAAAGTGGGCATATTTGGAGACATGGGCATATTTTAGTAAAGACACAATCTTTGTTCTGGTGATATGCTTAGCTCATCTTTAATTGCATTCTTTGTAAAGTGATAGGTAAAGATGGAGTCATTGTTATAGACAATGGAAGTTTTCATGCCATAGAAGTGGAAAGTGGGCATATTTGGAAGACAGTGCCAATCACCACTAAAATGATCGATTTGTTGCTTGCAATAGGTAATCCTTTAGTAAATCCATGGACATGGTGGACCATATTGTTGGAAGAATCAATAATGGTTGTAGAGTCTTCGGAGTCCAAGCAATTACATCTTTTTGGGGCTAGCAAAATTACATATTTTAATAATTGTTTTGATGTCCTTTTATAAACCTTTCTAGAAAGCGTGTTTTATCCATTTATGTCTATGAACCTAGGATGCCAAACAAAAGAGGACACATGCAATTCTTGTGATAGTGTAATGTCCCCATTTTTAGCAAGTTCCTGCAGTTGGCCTGGTCAGTTCACCATTACGATCCTCTTGAGTTGACAATAGGATTTGAGGGTCTTAGTTGTGTGATTATAGGCTTTCCAACAACCTATGGTGTGTTTTGGCTCCGTTTGAGAGACTTACTATTTATAGTAAGTCAATCTGTTGGTCCTGATGAGCTCAGTTGAGTCAGAGGATTTGGAGGATGCTCTCAATTTTTATTTTGAGCTTCTAGTTTGGGCTCCAAGAATCTTGGAGGGAGCCTCTATTTATAGTAAGTCACCCTGTCAGGTTCATTCATCATCTTTCATCATCATGATCACTTTGGTGTTGTCAGATTTCGATTCTAGTGCTTTTTCAATTGTTTTTGCAAGACGGGTGAATTATTATTATTCATCTAAATATGCTAAGGTTGCTATTTTTGTTAGTGTTGTTGGTTGGTCACCTCAATATCATAGCTCATTGGAATCAGGACGAAAAGTTTTAAATCATGGAAACCAGAAATAGTGGCTTTACGTGTCAGAATTTGAAGTTATGGTGGGGTCATTTTTGAAGCCAGAAGCAATTAATAAATTAATTTATAATGACACTTTCTTATGTTTTAATTTTGTGTGTGGGAAGCTTTTTAAGTGAAGTTCATTTGGGAAACTTTGTACCATTTGGAGATTATAAATATGAACCCATTTGATGAGTAAAGCATTTGATTGATTATTTTCTTTTGTTGCCTATGAAGAGTTTTTGAGTTTGCTGATTTCTTTGCCCTTGCTAAAGTATAAGGGTTTGAAATTAAGAAGTGCCTAGTAATTCACAGCTGAGGTATTGTGAATAATCTTGAGAATTGTCTTAATTAAATTATAGTATTTTCCAACTGTTATGTACTGTATTTGGGAAGTTCATTGTGGTTGGAGAATTTGTGATTTGGAATGCCATTATTGTCTATTGTTTGGCGTGGTTAAAGAGGAATGTACAGTGGCTGTCATCCTTATATTTGGCAGTGATTTCAGACTTTGTGGAAGGCTGCAATCAATTATTGGAGGGCAGCAATCAGGTTTTAGAACACCTGCGATTATAAGCAAGGAACATGTATTTTTGAACCTACGAGTAAATTGGATTATTTCTTGAGAGCTGCAATCCATATTTCATCTGTTAGAAGTCAATTTCTAGGTTCATTATTGCATTCTTATAAATTTCTAGAAGTCAATTTTTAAATTGGATATTAGTAGCATTGCCGTCAATTATATAATTACTTTTGAATTGTTTAGTGGTATTTATTTGTCCAAATTGATAAGGACTTAATCTGTTAAAATTGTGAGCAGTTGGCTATGAATTTAAAGCATTATTTATTGAGTGATAATAATTTACTTGCCAAATGTTTGGCAAAATATCAAACTGTTGATTAGCAAAAGCAAATTGATGTTTGTTAAGGATATAACCTATTGAGGGTTATTACAGTGGTATCAGAGTAGTTTCCTACCATCCTGTGAGGTAGGAAAATATTAATTATTTCAGATCTTCTGTTGTGATTGGAGTGATCAACACTCTTGTTATTTCCAACTATGGATAGATACAGGAAGCCTATTAGTTTTGGGAGCTGGCAGAATAGTGAGGAAGATAGCAACAAATTAAATTCTTTGAGAGAGAGTATCGAAAAAATTAAGCTTCATCAGCAAAGGATGTCAGAGAGCTTGTCGAATCCAGAGACGGTTGACAGGATAGTGAGGTATATGGTTTCAGCCTTCAGAAGGTCGGCATCGAGGTTGCAAGGAAGGAAGCTTGAGTTTTTCTCGACAGGTGTCTATGATGCAGGTGTACCTGTATTTAGTATAGCACCTGCTAGTTCTAGTTGCAGTATTCATGATGGACTCATTTCACAGAGATCAGTAGATGTGTCAGTGCCCTTGGTGGATAGCGGCATTGAGCTTCAATAGGTTGAGGCTCCTAGAGTTGTTGTTGCAACTAGTGCAGAGATAGTTGATGCAGTTTTTACTACTGACACTTTTGGCTCCCTCAAGGAGGGGATTATTATTGGAGATTTGTATGTGAGTTATCATAGTGTTGCTCCAGTATAGGAGGCAGTTGCTTCCTCAAGCAGGACCAATGCATGTATTGAGTCCCCCAACCGTGATGTTGGTGATTTGTATGTTACAGTGGAGTCAGTAGATGTGGGTTCATGCTCTAGTGTTATTGATTCACAACTTGACGTTGAGTCATGTGTGCAGTATCAGGTGTCAACAGTTGAGGCTTTATTAGGAGATGTGGATGCAGATAGTATGGACACATTTGATGATGCTATGAGCTGCACCGGGTATGATATCCCTTGCTAGGTATTAGCTAATGACTCTGAGGAGATTTTGAATGGGTCCCAGGATCAGTGTTTATAAGATCTATTTTTTCAGGTGGAAGTTGAAACATGTGGGGATATTGATATTGTGAGGGCTTTCATTTCTTTAGATGAGGAGTTGATTGAGGTACATAGTAGTTGTATCTTGGATGCAAAGTTGTGCAAGGTCAATAACACACATGCAGTGAGTGATCTTGTGTTGGGTAGTTCTGATTCGGTTTCCTATCACAGTGCAATTAGTAAGATAGAGAGGTTACATAAGAGGCAGGGGTTACAAAGGCATCATGTGACTTGTCAGCTGAAGGTGAGTGATAGTGGCATTTCTTCAGTTCTTGAGCATCATGATGCTATTCGTCAGATGCTAGCTACATCTGGTTGGGTGCTCTTGTGTTAGATGAGCACGGTGATAGTAGTATTTCCCTAGCAGAGGTTCATACGCTTCAAGAGGTTGTTAGGATCTTGAAGCATAGTTACTCTTAGTTAGTTGCTGATAGGGATTACCTTCTGGAGTGGGGTGGCACCTGTTATGAGATGTTGTTAGGGAAAGAGGAGGAGGTAGCTGAGCTTGCCTAGGAGCTTGAGGTGACTGTGGACTCTCTTCAATATACTCAGTTGGTTCTTCAAGAGTCGTAGTCACAATTGGATGAGATTACTATGGAGTTACAACGGGTATAGTCGACATTAGCCCTAGACCCTGTTCAGTTATATATTGTGGTTGGTGGTGAGTTTGCTTTCACAGTTGGGGATGAGGGATGTGATGATGTGGCCGACACATTCGTCCAACATATGGGTGCAGTAGGTACAGAGAAGGTGAGAGCATTAGGGGAGATGAGCTCTCATGTGATTTGCTTCCTTCTGCCAGAAGCGGACCTATTTCTTCATTTCATACAATTGGTACCATTGGACAGATGGTAGTGCCACATTTTCAGAGGGATCAACTGTTGGTCGCAAGGGAGCAGGTTGATGCTTCCACATATAATTTCTACTGCACAAAGTCCTTCATGGAGTATCTATTGGGGAGTTCAGATGTGAGGGAGGATTCATACAGAGTGTCTGAGGGTACTCTCATCCGAGACTTTCGTGCTATTCAAAGGTTGGTGGGAAAGATTGTATAGACTTTCTCTACTATGCTTCCCCCCAGAGATTTTGAGGTTGGGTTTGCTGAGAAGGTTGCCCAAGATCCTGCCCGACCAATAGTTCGGAGTCAAAGATTGGAGCCATCTTTTGATTCCGAGTTTGATGACGATGAGCCCTTGATAGAGATTGGGAGTTTTTATCACCACTACGCTGTGAGGAGTGCTCATCATTTTTATTTTGACCCACAGGTAGAGGATTTGGTTTCACGTCGGTGTGGGTTGGCTCCAGTTTCATACCATCCATTATGGGATGGGTTGTTAGCACCATCTTTTATAGATGGGATTGATAGCTGCAAATTAGACCCCTTGTAGTAACTACACACCCAGGATAGTTTGGCAGAGGTTGGAGTTGGAGGTAGTGTTTCAGGTACCTATGCTTGTTACCATCTCCACAGTGCAGTTGGGTATGAGTATTAGTTTGATGGGGACTCAGGTGTGGATAGAGTTGGTATTTTAGTTGGGTTGAGTTTCGATGAGTTGTTGCTTCATCAGCGCCTCGGGTCAGTTTTAAGTGATTTTGATGTTGATGTCCGTTATTTGGGTGTTGGTGCTACAGGAGTTGTTTGTGCACAACAGGGATAGTACGCAGTTCTACCATTGGGATCTAGGTGGATTGTGATGTCCATTTTGCTCCAGGATTGCTTGGGGACAAGCAATCTTAGGGAGGGACTGTAATGTCCCTATTTTTAGCAGGTTCCTGCAGTTGGCCAGGTCAGTTCACCATTGTGACCCTCATGAGTTGACAATAGGATATGAGGGTCCTAGTTGTGTGATTATAGGCTTTCTAGCAGCCTATGGTGTGTTTTGGCTCCGTTTGAAGGACTTACTATTTATAGTAAGTCAATCTGTTGGTTCTAATGAGCTCAGTTGAGTCAGAGGAGTTGGAGGACGTTGTTAGTTTTTATTTTGAGCTTCCGGTTTGGGCTCCAAGAATCTTGGAGGGAGGGTCTATTAATACTAAGTCACGCCGTTAGGTTTATTCATCGTCTTTCATCATTAGGATCACTTTGGTGTTGTTAGATTTCGATTCTAATGCTTCTTCAATTGTTTTCGCAAGACGGGGGAATTATTATTATTATTCATCTAAATACGCTGAGGTTGCTATTTTTGTTAGTGTTGTTGGTTGGTCACCTCATTATCATAGCTCGTTGGAATCGGGACGAAAAGTTTTAAATCACGAGAACAAGAAACAATGGCCTTACATGCTAGAATTTGAAGTTATGGTGGAAAAGGTCATTTTCGAAACCAAAAGCAATCAATAAATTAGTTTATAATGACACTTTATTATGTTTTAATGTTGTGTGTGAGAAGCTTCTTAAGTGAAGTTCATCTGGGAAACTTTGTGCCATTTGGAGATTATAAATATGAGCCCATTTGATGAGTAAAGCATCCGATTGATTATTTTCTTTTGTTGCATGCGAAGATTTTCTGAATTTGCTGATTTCTTTGCCCTTGCTGAAGTATAAGGGTTTGGAATTAAGAAGTGCATGGTAATTCATAGCTAAGGTATTGTGAATTAATTATGAGAATTGTCTTAATTAAATTATAGTATTTTCTGACTGTATGTATTGTACCTGAGAATTCATTGTGGCTGGAGAATTTGTGATTTGGAATGCCATTATTGTCGACTGTTTGGCGTGGTTAATGACGAATGTACTGTGACTATCATCCCTATATTTGGCAGCGATTTCAGACTTTGTGGAAGGCTGCAACCAATTATTGGAGGGCAGCAATCAGGTTTTAGAGCATCTGCAATTATAAGCAAGGAGCATGTATTTTTGAACCTACGAGTAAATTGGATTATTTCTTGAGAGCTGCAATCCATATTTCATCTATTAGAAGTCAATTTCCAGGTTCATTATTGCATTCTTGTAAATTTTTAGAAGTCAATTTTTAAATTGGATATTAGTAGCATTGCCATCAATTATAGAATTACTTTTGAATTGTTTAGTGGTGTTCATTTGTCCAAATTGGTAACAACTTAATCTATTAAAATTGTGAGCAGCTGGCTGTGAATTTAAAGCATTATTTATTGAGTGATAATAATTTGCTTGCCAAATGTTTGACATAATATCAAACTGTTGATTACCAAAAGCAAATTGATGTTTGTTAAAGATATAGCCTATTGAGGGTTATTACAAATAGTGGGATCCAAAGAGTAGAATTTATAGAAGGAATGCAATTTTTCTAGTGCAATTAGTCTCCATCACAAGTATAATTGGTCTTAGTTAAGGGATCATATTTTTTTTTTTGGAGTTGCCGAATTTTCGTAGTGCGTTGGATTGTTTGCAATTGATTGGAAGGAGGTAAGGATAAAGCACACAATGTTCCATGTTCTTGAAATACAACAGCTATGCTCTTGAGGTTATCATGATCTGTTTTGATGTCAAAGTGACATCTGACTAGATAAAGAATTGCCAATATGTCCTTTTTATAGAATGATTTGGCAAGATTTTGTTTGGCTAGTGCCTGATTGGTAAAGTTAGTGGGTGATTCTCTTTCAATAAGGTGGCTCCAATGACACTGTCCATAGCATCATTTTCATTGGTAAAGGGTTTGGAAAAGTTGGGCAATGCATGCACAGACACAATGCACATAACAGGTTTGAGGAAATTGTGGCCTTGTCTGTTGCCTCCAACCATAAAAATGGGTTTTAGTTTCAAATGGTTGTTAATAAAGAACGAGTTTGATTGTAGTCCAGAACAAATTTATTGTAATAGACAAGGAGACTTTAAACCCCTTAAGTTATTTGAGGGTTTTGAGTTTTGGTTAATTCTTTACGTTTTTTAATTTTTTGTAGGGTTGACCTGGACTCTTCAGCGTAAGCAATATGCCTGAGATATCTAACTTCTTGTTGCCAAAGTAATACTTGGAATGCTTTGCACATAGCTGGTTTTTGGAGAGATGTTAGAGTGTGCAATCAAGGTGAAGGAGGTGCTCTTCCTTAGTTTGTTGTAGATAAGAATGTCATCACAGAATGCTAGAATGAATTTCTTTAGCAGGGGTTGAAAGATCTTGCTCATCAAATGTAAACAAGCAAACAGTAAAGCCAAATGACAGCCAAAAACCATAATGGTCTTCATGAGTGTGGAAGACAATCATAGGAATATCTTCTTCACACAAGTGGACCTTGTGAGAGCTAAATTGTAAATAGATTTTGGAAAAGGAGTAGGCTCCATGTAATATCACCCTAGGATGTTTTCTTTAGAATTTTTCTTTTACCAAATAATCCACATAAATGTTAACAATAATTTGTATGCAACTGGTTTCAATTAATTCAATAATTTATACTGAATATCCTAAATATCGGACAGGAATAACGTAATACATGAAAACATCATCTAGAAGAATGGACGACGACAATTAATTGTCAAAACACATTCAAACCTGCTGCATATATTTGAACATTCATGCCACACAAAGTTAAGAGAGATCTTATTATTAATTGGATTCTTCCTTGAATGATTATGAGACATGGAATAGGATTTGAATGGAAATCGTGGCAGCACTAGCAAGCTTCAACTTCTCACTGTATGCACGAATACAATAATTTGATTGACCTTGAACTTTTATGACAATCTCACAGCTTAAGTCTGGCATCAACTTTCATTGCATTGTATGTGTACATGACACGCATCTATAGATTTCTGGCTGCAACAGCTCGAAGCTTCAAAGAAACAGTTTGAAAAGTATTTGTATCCTCATTTTCGAAAATAATGTTTGCTTTGCATTTCTGTTTCTCCTCTTGAGCATCCATTTGAATCAGGGTCTATGATTTTTCTTTAATTTTCTTCAAATGATCCTCAATCTTGGGCTTGGGTGTCATTTTAAATGATGGAGTTAGATTCATCGAATTTCCTCCTTAATTATACTTTATTTTTCTTATCTTCCCTTGGGCCTATATACTAAGTTGACTGCTACTTTTTCTTTTGTTTCAATCTTCAATTGAGCAAGATAAATATGCCATTTTGGTGCTTGATTGAGTTTGGGCGCCCATTTGCTTTTTTGGAAATTTATGGGCTGTCAATGCCAATTTTCAAATGATTAATTCATGGCTTCGAATTTCTAAAAATATTATTCCATTTTTTCATTTTATAACATTGATTTTCATTCAATTTCTCACTTTCTTTCATGTTTTTGGATTCTGTTTTCATGGGACAAAGCTTGATATTGCTCTGGTTACTTTTTGCTTCAGTAATCCATTTGCTTTTGCCAAAGAAATAGAATAAACAAAATTAACTTTTTAAAAATAGAAAGTTGTGATTTTCCCAAATTGGGACAAAGAAAAAGAAGTAAAAAATGCATTTTTTTCTTCCCGAAATAGAAATTCTGATTTGTGGACTTCATTGAAACAATCTATCTGTAATATTGGACTGTCTGAAGTGACAACTTTATGCATGGAAAGTGATCCTGATATGTGATTTTGTCTCAATGTCCTGCAGATTATATGCCTTATCATCATAGGTAAGACATAAGTTTACCCTTAGCACTCAAAACACTCTCAAAACACTCTAATGTTAGAGGTCCTTAGAAAATGATTTTGGTGTTGCAGTGGCGCTTTCCAACTCAGGACTGTCATGTAATGAGATGCCATTGTGCCAAAACTCTCATGCAACAAGTCAGCAACCACATTACCCCCAGTTTTCGAGTCAGGGGTGCATTTTGTGTCTTTGATTTTTCGAGTCATTTTTCAGATATAGAGGATGACAAAGGTGATGACTGTATAAAATATAGGGAAAATCTGAAATATATAGGGAAGTTTTTAATTTTCATTTGAAAACATGGATAAATCATACATACATGCATTATAGAGTCTTAACATATAATGTTTGTGTTCAAAATTCATTGTCAGTATTAAATATGCATTCAAAATTCAGAAATCATTGTCAATATGTACGTGATATTAAAAAATAACATTCAAGTTATAAACTTACAAGAAAATGGTCAAAGGGTACACTACTGCCATATATGTCATATTTATTATGAAGTAATTGGTAAATATTTGCTTGTTATTAACAGAGACAGAGAGGTCTAGATATACAAAACACTAAATGGTGTTTTCTTAGGAAACGATCGTAAAGAATAGAAATATTCTATTCTAGCTAAAAGAAAGCTAAAAAAGCTAACAGATAGCTACAACTAACTAAATATTAGGAACATTCTAATATTTACAATAGATTACAAATAGATTACCATTAACTAATAAAAGACATTTATCTATTATCGTAATACCCTCCCTTAATGGTTAATCTATCCACAACACCAAGCTGTCCTTTGAATTTGACAAACTTATTAGAACCAAGAGGCTTGGTGAGAATGTCTGCAGTCTGATTTGTAGTAGGAACAGACTGCAAATCTACTGTCCCATTTTCAACCAGCTGTCATATGTAGTGACAATAAACATCCACATGCTTGGTTTGTTCATGGAAGATTAGATTTCGGGCTAACTTGATAATGCCTTTGTTATCAACAAAGCGAGTAGTCGGTCCTGCTGGTGACATCTTCATATCCCCAAGCATCCGACGAAGCCAAACAACTTCACATCCTGCCTTAATAGTCCCTCTATATTTGGCCTCTATAGAGGAAAGAGAAACTGCTTGCTGCTTCTTATTGGTCCATGTGATGACACCGGATCCCAAACTGAACACATATCCAGAAGTTGACTTCTTATCATCAATAGAGCCTGCCCAATCTGAATTTGTGAACCCATTGAATCTAGGATTAGAACTTCGAGAGTAAAGATGCCCATAATGTGAAGTGACCTTCACATTACGAAGCACACACTTTGCGGCCATCCAATGACGAGCCTTGGGAGCTGTCGTAAAGCATGAGCTGTAGCTAACTGCGACGCTGATGTCGGGCCTAGTAGCTAAGAGGTAGATGAGGCTGCCTACTAGTTGCCTATATGTAGTATCATCAATGGGAGGAGAATCAGACTTGGCTAATAACTTGAGGCCTTCCTCCATGGGTGTAGATGCTGGCTTGCAATCCTGCATAGATAATTTGTCTAACAAAGCCCCGACATATTTGGACTGAGAAATGAATATACAAGAAGACTATTGCCAAACCTCAACACCTAGGCAATAATGCATGAGCCCAAGGTCAGTCATATCAAAAGGTTGGTATAAATTTTGTTTGATTCCTTGAATCAAAGATGTCGAACTGCTAGTGTTGATCAGATCATCCACATAAATAACTAGAAGGATGATGTCACTGTCAGTAGTCTTGATGTACAAATTTAAGTATGAAGAACTCTTCTTGAAGCCTTGATCACTAAGGTACTTATCAATTTTTATGTACCATGCCCAAGGGGTTTGCTTCAAGCCGTAGAGAGCTTTCATTAATCTAAGAACATGATGGTCTTTACGAACAACCTTGAAACCAGGAGGCTGCATCATGTAGACCTCTTCATGGAGATCACCATTAAGGAAAGCACTCTTGACATCATCTGATGGACCTTCCAGCCAAACTGAGCTACCATGTCTAGGACTAATCTGATTGTGCTCATCTTTGTAGTAGGAGCAAAGGTCTCCTCATAATCAATGCCCTGATGTTTAGAAAAACCCTTTGCAACTAACCGAACTTTGTACTTATCAATTTTTATGTACTATGCCCAAGGGACCTGCTCCAAGCCGTAGAGAGCTTTCACCAATCTGAGAATCTGATGGTCTTTATCAGCAACCTTGAAACCAGGAGGCTGTGTCATGTAGATCTCTTCATGGAGATCACCATTCTAGAAAATGCTCTTGACGTCCATCTGATGGACCTTCCAACCAAATTAGGCTTCTACGGTTAGGACTAATTTGATTGTGCTCATTTTTGCAGTAGGAGCAAAGGTCTCCTCATAATCAATGCCTTGACATTGAGAAAAACTCTTCGCAACTAAATGAGCTTTGTACTTATCCAAAGTACCATCAGATTTGTATTTGATTTTGTAAACCCATTTGCAACCAATAGGTTTCTTTCTTGGTGGAAGATCAGAAAGGACCCAGGTGTTATTCTTCAACAGGCTCTGGTGTCCAAATGTCATGGCCTGTTCCCATTTTGGAATTCCTTTAGCCTCGAAATATGTTTGAGGTTCAAACTTCAAACACACAATGAATGTTGGCCACGAGAGCAAAGTTAACAGACTCTGTAGGTTTGCTCTTTGTTTGAGCTGTTCTCCCATCAATGAGCTCATCATCACGAAGATCAACAAGTGTCTTAGCCCACCACTTAGGCCAGAGAGGAGAACGACCAACATTAGTATCAAGAGATGCTTGGTGATCAGGTTCCTCATTAGAAGAATCTGGATCAAACTTAGGCGAAACATCTACAAATTGAGGTGATCTTGCAGGAGAAGTTGGAGTTGTCTGTGTAGGGATCATTGGTATAACTGGAGCTATAAGAGCTAATGGAGCCCTCCCATCAGGTGGACCTAATGGAAGCCTAACTCCCAAATCATGAGCCTTCATAGGCTAGTCTTTTGGATTAGGAACAGGAGAAACAAACATGAATGGTCCTTGTTGCTCATCAAAGACTACATCACGACTATACAGGAGATGAGATGTCTTAGCGTCGATCAAGCGGTAGGCTTTATAAAGACTACTATATCCAACAAGTATGAGTTTCTGACTCTTGGCATTCAACTTGGTGCATGACACCTTAGGGATCCAAATAAAAGCAAGGGAGCCAAAAACTTTCAAGTGACTGATTCTGAGCTTGCGACTTGACCAGGCCTCCTTCAGAGTTTTACCTTTGACCACCACTGTGGGTGACCGGTTCAAAAGATAAACTGTAGTGTTGTCTGTTTCTGCCCAGAACTTCTTCGGAACATGTGTATGTTCAAGCATGGATCGAGCCAGCTCAGTGATTGTTTTGTTTCGATGTTCAACTACACTGATCTGTTGTGGTGTAGGGTGTGGTGAACTGGCGTTTTATGCCATGAGTATCCAAGAAGCTAGAGAAATCTTTCGAACAAAATTGCCCCCCATTGTCTGATCTAAGAGTAATAATAGATTTCCTAGACTCTTTTACAACTAAAGGTTTAAACTTTTGAAATACAGGTAATGCATCAAATTTCTTTTTAAGAAAATACACCCACATTTTTTTACTGAAATCATCAACAAACAACAAAAATTACATGGACCCAAGAATAGAAGTGGCAGTAGGGCTGCAGATATTGGCATGAACAAGCCAAAGAATATGAGAAGTGCACCATGAATCGCCACTTGTGAAAGGTGTATGATGTTGCTTTCTAGCTTGGTGTGCATCACAAACTCCAAGCTGCTGAGTCTGGATCTCTTGCATTCCAAGGACAAGCTCATCCCGAGCAAGCTGAGAGAGATAATGCATATTTAAGTGCCCATATCATTGATGCCAAAGTGTGCTAACACAAGACCGCCAAGCTACCATAGTTAAGTCCCTAGAATTACTAGAATCAGTAAGTTGGAAAAGACCACGACCCTCAAGACCCACTGCAATAGTAGACTGAGTCGCCCAATCAGTCATGGTACACTGATGTGAATTGAAGTCGACATCCAAGTGTGGAGGATGTCGCAATAACTAACTGACTGAGGGTAGATTTAGTTCCATCCCTAGAACATAGTACACATCGAGCAAAATGAGATTCCTCCCAGTAGATTGAATTTGAATGTTGCCTTTGCCGACAATAATGTACTCTTCTTTGCCACAAAAAAAATAGAATCTGAATAAGGATGGTAGTCAGTAAACCAATCTCTGCGGTGGGTGAAATGAGGAGATGCACCTTAATCAATGTACCAGGTAGATGACTTGACATGATCAGTAGGTCTTTTAGCCATGAAGGTGTAAAAGATAGATTTCATATGCTTAGTGTGCCTTGCACTATTCACTTTGGGCTGGGAACCTGATTGCTTAGATTGGTGTAGCTAAGCGTTTCTGACATTCAACCTCCATGTGCCCAAACTTGTGTAATAGTTGTATTGAATGTTTTTCTTCTGGGAGCCATCTGAAGCTAGAGTAGAAGATTTCTGCTGAGACGACTGTTGAACCTTGCCTTTATCCTTCTGAAAGGATTTAGCAACAAAGGCTTGCTCTGTGGAGGTGGAGGTGGAGCTCTTATCGAACTATTGTTTTCATTGATCTTGCTGAAGCAAAAGTGTGTAGAGATTAGTGAACTTCAGATCAACACTAGAAGATGTGATGTTGAGAGCCTCGAAAAAATGCTCATAGGACTTTGGTAATTCCGAAGAGTGATAACCACAATGTCCTCTTTCTCTTTTTTTGCTTATGGCAAGCAATTGATTGTGGATTTCCTGAATCCTATTTAGGTGAGCTTGGAGCAAGGTTTGCTGATCTATGATAATAGAAAACAGAGTGTTCTTCAAGAAGAAAGCTTTGCTTTTGTCAGAAGTCTCATGAAGACTTTTGAGATGTGCCCATATCTCGGCAGCTGTCTTGTTGGATGGAATCTGAGAGAGTTGATCACCAGCTATGGATAATTTGAGAAGCATCACTGCCTCTCGATTATTCAAATGCCATGTATCTTGATCAGTACTAGGAGCAGTCGAATGCTTCGTAACACCCAAAACAATTTGATTGGTATTCCAATATTCAAAATTTGCTATGATCCGCTGCTTCCAAGTGCCATAATTTTGACCATTGAATTTTGAGTTGTTCTTGAGTAGAATGTTTGTTAGAGATGCCATGGCACATTTTTCAATGAAAAAATTGAAAATCTGTGAAGGCACATTTTTTGAGGCAAAAAACAGAAAACCCAAAAGATTTGAAGGATTACCCAAAAGAGAGCTCGAAAAATTCAAAAAGAATACATTGTTAGTTTTTGGATCCGTTGGCTTGAAAATTGAGGCACACAAATCAAGACACCTAGGAAAAAAGGACAACTCAATTGAGCTGTCGAAAAACCCACCAAGAATCTGGAATCAAAATTTTTTCCAAGCTCAAAAATTAGGGTTTCAAAGAAAACCCTAGTCTGCAGCCATTGAAGGTTGGATTTGCAGAAAAATGGAGTTTGAAGGAAAAAATTGTTCGATCTTCGTCATAGAGAGGGTCTCTTAGGTAGAGACAGCACTAGAGGTTTGAAATTGAACTCCAAAAATGAAGTGATTTTGCAACTGTAGGCATTTGAATGCGGGAAGGAATGATTGCAAATAATAATGACATTCGACCATGTGCTTGGTGTGTGTTTCGCCCAGAAAACCGCAAGTTTTGCCTGAAAAACCCTAGACACAATGTTTAGGTCATGATGTGCTGAAAATTTGACCGAAAAAATGCGATTTGCAAACAAAAAAGAAACCCTAGTCGAGCAATATATCAGACGTAATTTGGAGAAAAAATAATCGTGTTTTTCCAGTTTAGAAAATTGAATTTTTAGATAGAAACAACTTATACTAACCAGGACTCTTCGAAGCAAAAAGTCATGGAAAATAATTACGAAAATAATAATTTCGACAAAGAAATTATGATTTTCGAAAAGATTTAATGCACTGGCTTTTGATACCATAAAAAAAGTAATTGGTAAATATTTGCTTTTTATTAATAGAGAACAAGAGGTCTATATATACAAAAGAATAAAGCAATGTTTCCTTACGAAATGATCATAAAGAATAGAAACATTATATTCTAGCTAAAAGAAAGCTAAAAAAGCTAACAAGTAACAACAGCTAACTAAATATTAGAAACATTCTAATATTTACAATAGATTAGAAATAGATTACCATTAACTAATAGTAGACATGTATCTATTATCGTAATAATATTATGATATGGAAATACAATAAAAATGAAGTACAATGCTGCCCTTAATTTGCATCTCCCAGTATTGCATCAAAATTAGGGTTGTTTGAGTCGTTCTTAATGTGATGGTCCACCTTATTCAATAGAGTCTGATCCCTTCAATGTCTACTCATCATCCTAGGCCACATCTTCGGGATCTATATCCCATTGTCAATTTGGAGTTTGTTGACTCTTTTGAGTTTGATAATCTTGAAGCTGTAGAGCACTATGCACAACCACTAGCTCCTTTTCCCGTCTAGAGGCAATTCTATAATGCTCGATGGAGTAGTAAAACCATATGTGGATGGTTTTCTCTTTGTAGCAGAGAAATTGGCAACTTGTGCAAGAAAACGAGTGGCAACAATTTTCAATTGTGGTGTATCTGTCCTATATCACCTAATAGCTCATTTTGAGCTAATTTAATTATATCCAATTTGGCCTGTAGCTTACTTAATGTTGAACCACAAAGATTTCAATGTCAAGGAATTGTGTGCAAAGTATTGAAGGCTCTTTTGAATACATCTTATCAAAGGCTTGTGTTGGCACATCTAAAACCTCTTCATTATCATGTGGAGGCACCCTTTGTTCCCTTGGTTCATATCATATAATCCTAGAGTAGGATCCTTAGCCAAAATTGTTTGCTTTATCTTCCGAAGCATGTTGTCAAATGTTTTGTATACTTCTCTAAGGCTAGGAAAGTATGTATCAACATATCTAATAACATTATACAATAGGTGAGATGAAAGAGCAGACACATCTACCAAATGCAGACTTAAAATTCAAAAGAATTAATTGACAAGTTAAGTAATATGTTAGAAACTTTGAAAGTTGGAATATCTAACAATAAAACCAAAATATAAAATCAGAAGTTTAATATAAAAATCAGCAATTTAATTTTTTATTTTTAATATAATCAGCAATGTCTTACCTCACAATGGACCACCAATCGTCATCAGGACCTTTTGTTTGATGGCTATAGTTTCCTCAAGGAGAGCTTGAGTTAGGCTATCTAGTCCACTTTAAATTTTACTATTATCAATTGTATAAGCTCTTGCACCTCAATCATCCTCACTAACAAAATGAAGTAAGTGGCATACCCTCCACCATCAAACCAATTGAGTTGCACACATAGGTGCCTAACCTCCTCAATGACATCTCTCAAAATGTTCAACTAGAAGTCTAGATCCGTACAGTTCCTTAGACAATCCATGAAATTGAGAAAATAAGAAATTGCAGGGCATGTGAATATGATATTAAGAGTGGCTGATGTCTGATATTAGTCTACTCGCCCATCACAATAGAGCAACTTATCCTCATCCAAGTTTGCTTCATATCCTCTAGTAGAAAATTAATCATGGAATATTGTGTCGAGGATTATATTGCATAGCTTATGATTTCTAGTGGCTGAGATGAGGGGCCAATAGAGGCTACATCTCTAATCATTTGTTTGAAGACATTAGCAAAAATGAAATTGGCAATGAAAGGCTTTGTAGCATCTTGCACTTGCACATTAAAGATAGTTTCAATTGCCCTTGACATCGGGGTACCATTCGTCTTCCTCTTTACTCTTGTGACTACTACCACCAACTGCGGATGGCATAGGCATATATGGTTGTGCACTTGGAAAAGAAGTCATCGACATTGTTACACCTTGAGCTACCTTTTTTGCTTCAATGTGCAATCAATGACACTTTATCTTCTCATTTTATGTTATTTTTGGACATATTTATACTCCATGGCTTGTAACACCCAAGAAATGTGGTTGTGCCTTTGTATAGCTGCCTCTAATGTCTTTCTTATACATGTGACAAAGCCACACTCTGTCGCCTCTAAATTGTTTCCTTGTTAACCGCACTTGTAACAAGTTGAGATTTTTTTTTTTGTTCAAAGGGTCCTTTGCATATTTTTCTGAAGTTTTTTAAGGACGTTTAAATTGTTTGTTTGTCCACTACCATCTTCATCACTCTTAACAACTATACTTGTATTTCCTTTCATTTTTTGATTGTCATTGCTAGGATCATACTCATTGCTGCTAGTCCTTGGCATCTCTTGGTTGCGGGGACATCCTGTATGCAATGTTCTCGTCATAAAATAAATAAATAATCAAGCTTTGTTTATGGGTTGATTGATTTAGTATATCACAAACCCATTTTTTTATTTTAAGTGTTTTCGTAGGTGTTGCCATCGTTTGTCTTGGTAAACCCTCGGGTAGTTTCTCTGAAGGGTATTTAAGCACGGCATGTAGGTAGTAGTTGGTATTCGTCTTTGAATTATTTCTTTATACTGCAAATTCCATTTGGGATTCACTGTTGTTCGCTATTTCGCAAGTGAAAGATCTTCCCTACTTGGCTATTCCAGTTTTGGTGGGGATTCAACCCTCACCCTATTCCGTCTCTATATTACTTGCTCGGATTTGGAAAATCCGTGCACCATCTTTGTTTGCAAATTCATATATATGTCCCTGGAATTGGATTGAAACATTTGTACTAGTGTTAATTAGCGTATTCGGTGAATGTATTGTTTTGGCATCTAGTTGTAGCTCAATTTGTACATACTGTATGACCCACTGCAAATTTCGTGGCCTAAACAACACATACCATACGGGCTATTCATCTTCCCCTATTGTACAACTACCACCCACACACCGTACAACCATTGTACTCCACGCTCCCCGCCGTGCGACTTCCATTTCACCACCATATGGACATCCATAGCCTACTTGGTTCACCATACTACTACTGTACAATCACTCATTCCAGGCTATCTATACATGACTCTTCCCTTCGTATGCTGTAGTTGCTCCTTGTACAATAATCTCCAAAGCACCATACTCTTTCACAGACTCTACACCACACTTCTTAGGCCACCATATGACAACTGAGAGACCCTACAATTTGTTTAAACATAGGAAATCCTTCTAGGCTTACTCAAAATTTCCCCAGCACAATTGGGAACATTACACTGTATATTGAAAGTGTTTTTTAAAATTGCAAGCATTGATGTTGGGGACATTTTGTTGGCTCAAGGACATGTCCCCTATTGTCTTTGAGATTGACAGATGTCCCATGCGCTAGTCCTTAGCATCTTTTTGTTGCAGGGACATTTCATGTGAATTATGGAAAAATGGTGATGACCTAGTAATGCCTCTAAGTCCGCAGGACCTCCAAAAAATATGGATGGGGGTTTAGGCCTGGGCACACATCTGTGGGCAATGTAGGTTAGAAAGCATTCTTGATTTATAAAACATTTGCCTTGGGATTAGTTTGAACCATGACTTTGGCCTAAATTCATGGGTTGGAGATTCCCATGCTTGTGATAAGAAAGACTATACACCTTGTCCAACAAAGCTCATTTTTGCATTTACAACTCAAATATTCACATGTTACTTGATTCCAAACCACATTTTGTATCGCGTTGAACTTGCAATTCTTCTTTTTCCAAGCTACAATCACTTTGATAGATTGATAGTTAAAACTGTTAAGTTGTAGCTTTTGTCGGATTGAACTATCCTAAAGTTAATCCTTCTATGGTTATTGGCAATCATTAATTAGACATACTCATATATATATATATATATATATATATATATATATATATATATATATATATATATATATATATATATATATATATATATATATGCTTTATATTATATATATAATATATTTATATATAATTTAGATATGTTATAATTAATAATGTTTTAATTAATGATTAATTTATATATATAACCATAGAGACATGTCTCTTTGCAAGACATGCCTCTTGAAGATATATTTATATATCTTGGAAATCTGCAATTGAAACACATAGAATTACAACAATGTTATTACATTTGTAGAGATCCTAAAACTAACATGGTACCAGAGCCAACTCCAAATATAATAAATCCCTGGCTTGAAGATGTAATATTACAAACTGTGAAGAGGGCCTTAATTTGAGTATAACTCTTTATGCTTACATTGAGAACTAGAAAATAAGGGAAAATATTTGTGGAGAATAGAATTGATATCGAATGAGAAATAACGGATGAAAAAAAAACCATCATAGTCAAATTTCAGTATCATGGCATTTGAATGGACCATAGCATTGTCTGTGTAATGAACATTGATTATGATAAGCAGGGACTTGTGTTAATAAAAAAAAAAAAGAAAGATGAGAAAATTTCAATGCCATCTGAAGACTACAATCATCATTAAAGGAAATCTACATGGATAGCCACCATGAATGCATATGTGATGTAAAATAAAGTCTTTTGGACTAGAGACGAGGGACAATTGAGTCTATGCAGATGCATCATATTCTTACTGTCACTGTTACATTCAGAGATCGTCTGTACAAGATATATAAAATATATAAAACAATATAAAGCTAGGTAGCAATGGATATAGAGATGGGAATCTCTATCTATATCTTCTTCAAATTGCAACCATACATCACAGATAGTCACAGCTTCATAATGTGACATATTCAATTATTCTCTGCAACCACCGTCTGCAATTTCCAGTTTTCATTACAGGTTTCAGAATAATATCAAGACTTATAGTAGGTTGTTCATTGCATACAATAGATTACACAGAAACTTTGGCCACGTTCAAAGAGCACTTTGATTATTATTCACCTATCGTTATGCAAGCACGTGTCATTGTTGTGTTATCTTACTCTACGCCTTCCAACTTTGTACAGAATGGTAAATGTTGATCTCTTCCAATGCGGGTATGTCATTTTCCATTTACATGGGCCTTCTCCTTGTTTTACCTTGGGTTGAGGGTGTCATGCCTTTGTAGGGTTCATTTCCCATAACTATTGATGCAAACTTTCTATTACCTCCATTCGATTCCCTTGTATGCACTCGGATGATATGTTTTTTTTGTAAACACCAAAGTTGAATCATGTACAAGTCAAAGGCCCAACCCATTAGGTCATCGGGACCCATAGATTATTGAAGATTATCTATTTAGCGTCATAAAAAGAGAAGAGGCATATTTAGGTGTAGGGCATGTCCTTATATAAACATAGGAGAACAATCATCACAAAAGCAACCAAAAGTGTCATATATTAAGCTAGTATGAGAATAAAACAAAGAAATTATAGACAACAAATAATATAATAACCTGCATCCACAGTGAGAATTATATAAAAATAAAAAAGATATATTAGTTAAGAAAGGAACGTAAGAAGAGGACATTGTGTGGACTTGAGAATCCATGAATGAAATGAGATTGACGCAGCTAAAATATCATTTGTCTATTCTATTGCAAATTTACAGTAGTAATATATTTAATGGTTTATATAACCTTCTAAATACCAATCCTCTCCATCTAATGAAATGATCAGATCCATCTCAGGCATTCTATCAAATACTTCATGTGCATCGTGCCTTGTTTCCTTAAATTCTAAGCCTTCATTTTTGCCTCTATACTCTTCATGTGTTTGACTAGTGGCTTTGAAAACTTCAGTTAATATATCCTTAATCCTCTACGCATGTTCCTTGCAATTAGTGTGTTGCAAAAATACAAATGAAGGAAGAAGTTTGGCTTAGACGATGATTAACAGTTTGGCACATATTTTAAATAATCGTACATTTTTATTGTCAATACTACCTTCATGTTACCATCAAAACTTTAAGACACAACATGAAGTAGTATCTTTAATGAAAAATGCCAGACAATGTCTCTTCTCAAAGTTGATAAAATTCTAACAATAAATGGAGCAATCATCTTAAGCAATCCCAAATAAGAGTTTGCATGTGGCAAGGACATTCAACAATTCATTATGGCTGAATAGAATACTGTAGGCATCATAATATACTGCAATATTGGTTATTGCACCTACTATATGATCTTAGATGGAAGATAAATGAAAATTGATATAATTTTCTAAGACCAACTCCATTAAAAGAAATATTGTCTTCAATCAAAATAAGTAAGAAAGGACAATTGAAATTGTAATGAGAAGCAAGTAATCTATTGAGACATTACTTAATCTAATCAAATGTCTTCTCAAGGAACATTACAAATATTTATATAAAAATATCTAAGTATTTATTACAGTGATTGAATAGATATAGGAAGGAAAAAAAGGACAATATTTGGGTAATCTTAGCCTCCTATAAACATGGTCATAGGATAACAAAACCTATCATATGCAAATATCCTCAAAATATTAAAAGGTTAACAAAAATTCCATTGGATCTAATATGACACATATTGACCCTACTACTATGGAAAGCTAGGGCAATTTCATGTGGACGACATTAATTTTGAGGAGTAAACTCTCTCTTTGGTGTTGCTAAAATTGTGTATATAAGAGTGGAAATTTTAAGAGTGGAAAACGCCACCAATGTTTCATTCCCACTGAAGGTATTTTCTGGTGAATGGTTACCTTAACCAATGTTTCATTCCTCATTGGTGGCGTTTTCTTTTTAATGTTTATGGACCTTAATTGGAGCAACTTGTATCAAGAACGAGATAAGTATTTGTTATCTATGAGTATTAAATGTAATTACTTATTGTAGTCTCTCTCTTATTTGAGATTATACACATACTATAAGAATTAATTGCCTTAATCTTTTTCTTTATGTGTAAAGATGATCTTGCAGGAAAAGAAGAATGACACTTTAGGCAACTTATGATAGTAGCTCAAAAGAAGTTGTGATCAAGCTGGATAAAGTGAGACTCTTGAAGCAAATGTCCTTGATGGTTGAGATTATGAGTATCTTTCTACATTAAGAGGGACCATGACACTTCTTAGAAGGCAACACATGAGCTTAAAAGATCAATACTAAGAGGGAGTCTAGAAATACACGTGTATGACTTCGTGATTTATGATGGGCCTACTCTATGTACATTATGAGGAAGTATTGACTTATCACCTAAAGGTTGAAAAGATTATTATTAGATTCAGAGGGAGTAGACCATATCACTTCAGAGGTAAACTTGATATGATCAATGTTTTTTTGTTTCTTATGCACTTATTGACTAACATCATATGGTTGATGATTATATGCATACAGTGATAAATCTACTCTTGTAGAAAATGCTCCATGACTTAATGTCATGTGACCTTGTGATATGTATCTTAAGAGTTATACTGGTGCACTTATCACAAGGATGAGTTATATCATTTAGTTGATATGGAGGTGCACTTGCATCATTTAGTTGGTGCGTATATGTCATGGAAGGTGACAATCTTTCATTGACATATCTTTTAAGGTATCTATTATAAGATGACGATCTTATCAATAGATGACCCTCCTTCAAATGTGTTGAAGGTAAATTGGTTATCAATAGATGACCCTCCTTCAAATGTGTTGAAGGTAAATTGGTTATTCAGATTGAATGACCCTCCGTCAAATGTGTTGAAGGTAAATTGGTTATTCAGATTGGATGACCCTCCTTCAAATGTATTGAAGGTAAATTGGTGTCATTTTTCTTCGGGCTGGATTTTGCCAGAGATCATGAAAAATCTATTATGGTTCTTCGGGCCGGATTTTGCCGGACACCATAATTTGACCACATTTTAAGTGGTGTATAACCTTGTGTTATACTTCTTTAAATTCCCTCTTTGCTAAAGAGGGAGAGTTGAGGAATTTAGCCTCATAGTGATTGAATTAAATTCCATATGTTAAATATGTTGATATATACATATGTGTGTTGATGGATTTATATTGATATTCTTAATATGTCAGTTTAGGAATATCATTCTAAGATCATATCTCTTTATATACTCAAGAGAATAATGTGTTATATATCAATCTTCCCTAGTTAGGAGGAGTATTAAGGATGTTAGCAATTCTGTACATTGAAACTACTGGTGGATATTCTATCAGCCACATTTGAGTGGTACTCATACCTAGTAGTATGAAGACGTTTCAAACCCTCATTGCTAAAGAGGGAGGGTTGAGATAGTCTCGATTGTATCTGAGTCATAGTTGTGGTAAAAAACAATTGATATACATAATCATTATTAGAATTAGATATTGTTGGCATGTTTATATTGACACATTTCGCGAAGCGATGTCTACTATAAACATAAGGATCACAACTATGATATGATTAAGACTTCTTGTTGACACTTATATTATCAAAGAATAACATCTAGTGTGATAATTATATATTGATGTCTTTAATATGACATTCTAAAATTATCATGATAATATATTCTATAACAATCCTCCCAAGCTAAGAGGGAGTGTTAAGTTGTAGCTTCTGTCGGATTGAACTATCCTAAAGTTAATCCTTCTATGGTTATTGGCAATCATTAATTAGACATAATATATATTGTATGCTTTATATTATATATAATATATATTTATATATAATTTAGATATGTTATAATTAATAATGTTTTAATTAATGATTAATTTATATATATAACCATAAAGACATGTCTCTTTGCAAGACATGCCTTTTGAAGATATATTTATATATCTTGGAAATCTGCAATTGAAACGCATAGAATTACAACAATGTTATTACATTTGTAGAGATCCTAAAACTAACAAAAACTAGTGTGTTTGGATGCCAAATGAAATTCTTTGCCTTTTAATTCTTAAAAGTGACATCGCAAAATTTCAATTTAAATAGTAATAGGATTTAATGTCTTGTGCTGTTGACCATTTAACGCCATCATTTCTTTAGGGATGAATCTCCATATACTGCCAACTTGCTGTTCTGTCAGAATTTGCTCTCCCTTGATCATTTGCTTCTCCGCCTTATCCTATTTGTTGACCAATAAACTAAATTGTCAGAGTGTATGGTGTTTACCTATGTTTTATGAGGGTGTGTCCCTTAGGGTATTTTGACTTGTTTCCATCCTCAAACAATATTTCTAGTAGACTCTTAAAAGTTTCCTAGTTGTCTCGGGGACTTCTGGCTGTCCCCTACGGCCCAAGCAATTTTTGGACAGCTAGTGTTATCAAAAAACACTTTTTTAAATCTGAGAAAAAGGCTGGCATGGTCATAAGGACATGCAAACTGCATTTAACACTACCAAACCCTAATCAAAGCACATAGTAACCAAAAGGAAGGAAGAAATTTTTTTTTTCACATTCACAAGGGAGAAGAGCAGCAAGAGAAAGAGCAGCTGGTCGAGCAATGAACAACAATTGAAAGAGGAGGTTAGGGCATCAAATCTGCTTGATTTAGATTCTTAAGTCTACCATCTACTTATTATGAACAATTATATATTATTGACTTGCAAGTTTATTGTTTAGTAGTTTAGTTATAGTATTTACATTTTAACATTTTATGTCATGTTGTCCTTGAAACTTGGAGCCTTTGGGCATTTTTGCTATATGTCTACCATATATTGACAATAAAAACATTGGAATTATTTCAATTTGCTCATCGATTTACATGTGAAACCTCAATTCAAGTCTAATGCTATGCATTGAGCTTCTAAGATTTATCCATGTTATGCTATGCATATTTGAACTTTCTCTCTCTATATGAAAATTACCCCAATTTTTAATAGCCATCCCCTCTCGTCCCCTAAAAGTTGGCGCTAAAGAGTACTCATACCAGAAACACGTCCCATCGTCCCTTGCCGTCTTTGTGCTTCGAACTTCATGGAACATAAGTGTGTACTAATTATTAGTAAAATTCCATGCTTTTTTGTAGTCTTTCCATTTAATGGGCATTTTAAAAAAAATGATTGACATCACAAAACGATAAGATCCTATGATATTTATTTTTTCCACTAAAACATGAATTTTCTAGTCAAAAGTCTGTATGCCTTTGTTAACACTTCATAAATTTTTTTATTGGCATAGATTGGCTTTGAGAGCAAATGCTTTGATCCAGCATAAACATTTCCAGATAGAACATCTATCCAGATGTCATTGCGTAGCACAAGTTCTTGATTCTCACAGACTGATTTTGACACCAAATGCTAGGAACCTAAAGATTCATACATAAAATAGCTATGAATAACTAACAAATTTATGTATTGGCAAGTAGTGTTTTGATTAAGTAAAAATAGGTTTTAAAGGACTGGAAAACTTTTACAAAATAACCAAAATTCTTGAGAGAAAAGCATAAAAGCTAACATCTAAGTCTAATAGCTGAGTTCACCATATAACAGGCCTCCAGGATGAGCAAAGGAAAACAGAGAAATAGGAGGCCGACCAGAAACAAAGCTGAAAAGACAGCAAAAGGACAACAAAAAACCAGCTCCCGAACAGCTACATAGTCTTCAGCATGTCAGCAGCTTGGTCTGCCAAGATGTGCATATTCTCCGCAGTAGCCTTCACCTCTTCCATCTTGTTCGTCTCCTCATTCTTCTTAGAATGAGCCCGAGTGCGTTTGCTAGGTCTGTGTTCTCAACCACAATAGGGGAATCCTGTCCTTTATCTTGCTCATGCTTTTTCAGGAGACTACTCACATTATCTACCATAGTCTTTAATGAATAACTATTATTATCAACCATTTTTTTGATTATCTTTTCAATATTTTTCACCTTGGCCTCTAGGTTTGTCACCTTCTTCTGATTATCACTATTAGCCTTCTCCAACACCCTGTTTTTAGCTTCAATCTGTGGAATCTTTTTCATAAGGTTTGTAACCTCTTCCGCATTTCCAATAACCTCTAAAAGCTGGTCAATATGTTGACCTAAAGTGTGCTACCCTCTGGCCAATTTGCTTACTTGCTCAACTTCCTTAACAATAAACTGCATTTGTTGTTTCAAATTTCCAACTTCCTTCAAAATGGTCCCAGGGCTTCCTAAAGCTCCTTTAGTAATGCCAACCTCACCCTCGTCCTTGTCAAAATCCTAAATTTGCTCTTGATCCTCATATTCCTCTCTTTCCAGCGCCACATTCTTCATATAATTCTCAACCCCCTCCTCTGAAACCTCATCGATTTTCTCTTCCTCTCCATTCTGTGAGCAAGAAGTATCACCATTGTGACCCTTAATACCCAATCCCTTTCTACCACTCCCCTTCTTTAGGGAACCTCTCATAATTTCCTCAATAGAGTCATTGCCACGGTCAGAGTCGCTCATCTTGGCTTTCTTCTTCTTCTTCTTCTTCTGAGAGTTGCACCCGATACCCCCTTTCAAACTCTTATTTCTCCCCTCCGCTTCATCCTCAGTGTCCTTGTCATAGCCTTTCTCCGAAAGGCTGCCCTCCGTATCATACTCCACCGCTTTCAAATTGCCCCTAGGTTTTTCAGCCTTTTTGGATTTCAAAACATTCAAAAGAACCATAAGTCCCTCATGAGATACATGTTCCCCATTCGGATCATTTTGAATTGCCTGAATAGAGTAACCCAGTGACTGCCTCAAGTAAAAGGGAAAATTGATCCTTATACCATGCCTAAAGTGGTTAGCTAACATAAAGTGATAACCATAAAGCTTTGTAAACCGGCCATCCAGAGTAAGGTATTCCATAATAACAAACAACACGAATCTCCAAGGTCAAGAAATAGAGGCAGGGTTGGAAAAAGAGTTATCGATTTTCACCAGTCAATTTTGCTCTTTTGCAGGCTCCACAAATTCATCAATAGCCCTATCCAACAACTTCCTATATCCCGATAGAAGTTGATGCCTTCCATATCCAACCCTGTAGCCTCCGCAATCACCTTGTCAATCACATCCATTCTCTGATTTCCAGCAAGGATAGAGTCGTCCCTCCAGGTCTTGATAAATTGCTGTGTTATGACAGAATTATTTCCTTTGGGCCTTTCCATATAGCCAGTAAAATTCCCACTCCTCAAGATGTCCCATACCTCCTCTTTCTTCTTCCACTCCTTGCAGCTTGTAGGTTCCACTCTCTTCCTTTTCCCTCCCATTTTCTTCCCTTCAATGTTGTTACCAAAATTGATACCGCAGTCGAAGGACAAAATGGTATCAACAACCCACAATCCGTGTGTAATAAAGCTCGACATTCTAAAAATCATCACTCGCCATATCCCAAGTGTGATCAAATCATAATTACCAATCTCTGACATCATCATTATTAAAACATCTTTGCCTACACCTCATTTTATCATAATCAATAATTTGGCGACCATCAGCAGGTAAAAGATCATTATTATTCCAAATACCTTTTTGCTCACTTAAATAGGCCACATTAGCTGCCCAATCAGCAGCTCGATTTGCTTCCCTCAAGTTATGGGTAACAACACATATATCATAAGAATTGATAATATTAATAGCCCGAAGAATAATATTGCTAATAGTCCATGAAGGCTTAGTGATTTTATTAAGACAGTTGATGATATTAAGAGAGTCTCCTTCCACCCAAACCTTCGTCACGTTTAAACTCTTAGCGTAAATGAGACCATGAAGGGTAGCACAAGCTTCAGCCACATGATTAGTTTGACTGCCAATAGGGATAGTCATACATCCCACTTTCTCACCATAAGAGTTCCTGATAACTATACCACAACTAGCAATGCCGGGGTTCCCTTTAGAGGCCCCGTCAAAATTTATCTTGAACCAATTCACCGGTGGGCTATCCCATCTAGCATTATCCCTCCGATTAGGGCTTTGCTGGTCCTTACACAAGCTCCTAAGGTTCCAATTTTGGATCACCCTATCTTCCCAATCATTATGAGGTTACTGGCCAGAACCATTTGCTTTGATATTCTCTATAATTAGAGCCTTAACTTTACAAAAGACTTGATCAGAACTAGACTCCACACCTCTAAAGACCTTGTCATTACGCTCCTTCCATATACCCCAACAAAGATAAGGGAGAATAGAATCCCACAATCTTAAGATCAAAACATTCTTGGAAGGGTGTTTCCAACTATTGCAAAACATTTGGATAGTGGCTGGAAAGACCCAAACCATATTCAACAAGTCACACACCTTGTCGCAGGGCTTTTTGGTAAAAGAGCAATGCAAAGTAATATGGTTGATCGATTCACAATCATTCTTGCAGAGAACACACCTATTAATAATGATGAATCCTTTCTTCACTAAATTGTCTAAGGTCAAGATCTTATCCCGCAAAAGAACCCAAAAGAAAATATTAATTTTAGGTGTCATACCTTTCACCCAAGCCTTAGCCCAACAAGGTTCGTGGTGCATATCAAAAGAATTAGCATAGGCTGAGGAAACAGAGAACATTCCACTGGGATCAAACTTCCATATCAGATCATCCTCCTTTTGATGTAAAAGACAGCATTCAAACACTTGTTGAGGTCAGCCAAGTTGTCATTCACCCTTTTGAGGTCCAGCCACGTATCATTCTTCCAGTAATCCACCACAAAAGTACCAATAAGATTCTTACATTGCTCCATGTAGCTATTCCATCTTGGATCAACACAAAGTGGGTGATCCAAGATCCAAGTGTCTTCCCAAAAAAGAATTGTCCTTCCATTTGACCCCTTTCTTTATTATGTATTTATATTTCTGAACATTTTTCCAGATCATGGATCCCCCTTGCACCAAATCATTACGAAGGAATTGATTAAAATTATAGTTATCCCTGTTGTATTTGTCAATCCAAATATTCCTCCATTCCCCTTCCTCCTTGTGCCATCTCCATAATAATTTAGCCAATAAAAATTCATTCATAGTTGTAACTCTTCTCAATCCAAGCCCACCCCTACTAAGGGGCATGCAGACTTTCTCCCAAGCAATCAATGGTAACCTTTTTTTAGTCTCCGTTCCTGTCCATAAGAATAGCTTCTGAATTTTTTCAATAGCATGAGCAAACTTTCTGGGATTTTGAAAACACTCAAAGCATAAAGCGGAACGCTCTGGAGGGTAGATTTCAAAACAATAATCTTTGCAGCTTGGCTAAGGAGGGAACCTTTTCATTGAGCAAGTTTCATGTGAATTTTGTCAATCAGTGAACTCCAAAAACTTTCAGGAGGGTCTAGACAGAAAGGTAGCCCCAAATAAGAGTCGGGAAGAGAGCCAATCTCACAACCAATAATCTTTTTGATTTTATTTTGCCTTGACTCATTAACATTAATGAAGTAAATCACACTTTTGTTCCAGTTACTTACTTGTCCTGAGGCTTGCCCATAATCCTCCAAAGCGTTTTTAATATTCTTAGCATTTCTAACTGATGCCTCTCCCATAACAATAGAGTCGTCAACAAATTGTTGATGAGAGCATATCAAAGCAATAGAGGATGGATTTAGGCCCACAAGTTCCCCCAACATCACCATTTTTTCCACAAATCTTCCCAAGCATTCAGCCAAAGGTATAAAGAAAATAGCAGAGATCAGGTCCCCTTGTCTGAGACCTCTAGAAGCCTTAAGGAAAGGGGTAGGAGAGCCATTAACAAGCATTGAAAAAGTGGCAGAAGAAACCATCATAAAGATCAGATCCCTAACTTTCTTATTAAACCCAAACGCTTCAAGACCTCGGAGAAGGAGAGTCCAATCCACTCTATCATATACTTTGGAAAGGTCCAGCTTAGGAAGAAATCCTTCTTTCTTAGACACCATTAGAGAGTGAATATTTTCATGAACTGTAATGATGGAGTCCAAAATCTGTCTACCGGGAACAAACCCTCTGTTTTGCTGTCTAGAAATAGCAAGAGGAAGAAGAGGCAAAATTCCAAGGGTCAGCACTTTATAAATAACCTTATAAAAGGAATTACAATGGCTGATAGGCTGGAACTGATCCATACTATCTGCTCCCGTCTTCTTCGGAATAAGAGCAATGAAGGTACCATTCACTTCTTTAAGAATATTCTTGGAACCAAAGAACTCCTTAACCCCATTACAAACATTAGTACTAGTGATATTCTAATACTTGTGAAAGAACAAAAAAGGAAACCCATCAGGCCTTGGGGCTTTATCTCCATCAAAAGAGAAAACAACCTTATAAATCTTGTCATAAGAAGGGATGGAAGTAAGAGATTTATTTTGATCATCAGAGATGCAATTAGGAATACAATCAAGAAACAAATTCTGCTTAGCTAAATCCAAATTGGGGTCACCTTGAAGCAAGTTACTAAAAAACTACATTGCTTCCTTTTTAATAGTCTCCTCATTCTCAGTGAGTCCTTCTTCCGTATTGAGTCTAGAAATTCTGTTGGCCATCCTATGCTTCAAAGTAGTCATATGAAAAAACTTAGTATTCCGGTCTCCTTCCTTCAAAAAATTCTTTCTGGATCGCTGCCTCTAATACATCTCCTCCTTGGTAATGATATCATGAATCTCAACTAGTTTGACACTTTCCTCCTCCCTAAAGACAACCTCATATCCGTCAAGCTGGATCCTATCCTGTATTTCTTTTAGTTCTTCTAGAATCTTCCTTTTATTTTAAAAAATGTTGCCAAAGGTATCTTTATTCCATTTTTAAATGTTTTTCTTGACATTTTTCAATTTAGCTGCAACTTTAAACATAGCTGTACCTTCCACAGTAATAACCCACCACTCCTTTATGAGATTCTCTAGGTCTGGGTGAAGAGTCCACATTTTTTCAAACCTGAAGGGGATCTGATAGTTAAGCATATCAGCCACTAGGAAAATGGGATAATGATTCGATCCCAATCGGACTTGAGCACTGAGAGAACATTTGTATTTTAGGAGCCAATCATTGCTAATAAGTGCTTGGTCCAATCTGACCTGAATGAGATCCTTTCCAGTACTTCTATTAGTCCAGGTGTACTCAACCCCATGTAGGTCAAGATCATGAAGAAGATGATTATCAATAAAGTCCATTAAATCTAATCTATTATCCAAATTAGTCTGGCTGCAGTGTTCCATTACAACCTTAATACTATTATTGACATAGAAGTATGACTTCAACTACAAATGTTGATCTCCCTAAGACAGTCAATCTCAAAGTGGGATTTGCCAATTAGCTCATCTACCATACTTGCTACTTGCTCCATTTCCTATCTAATCATAATTAATGTTTTGATTATGGAGGTGGAATCCTTGGATTGGCTCATACTAATATAATAATATTATAACTGATATATAACATTGTTGGATGTTTTCGTCATTGATGTCAAAAGGTCAGTGAACAAGATTGTGTAAATATTAGTGAATTCAATTGAGGTGTTTCAGCTGCTTGACCAACTTGACCAGCTTCGGTTGCTTGAGCTACTTGTGTGCATACTTTGTTGAGCAGGTTGTTTGGTTGGGCTGTGTAGGTGCCTACTTGTCATGAACTGTCTATTCGTCCATTTGTCACTCTCTTTGCCAAGTTATCACTTGACTCTTCAAATCTGGGTGAATACGATGGTGGCTAGGAAGTTTTTGTTTGTGCCTTGTGTTCTCATTCCTATCAAGAGCTGCTTATATCTTGTTTGCCATAAAAAGTAAACGAGGACGGAGAGTTCGAATCTTAGTGTGCTGTGTTTTTTTGTGACGTTTTTTTTGGTTATAAATGTTTGTTACGATATGTTGATGTGAGTTTTGTTCCACTACAACACACTGAATCAAATACTTAATGTTCGAAGGAGAAACACCAAACACTCAATCCTCTCTTATATTAGGTCATCTCTCATGCTAAGCTTGCAAAGTAGGATCATGAAATAACTTCAAGCTTCCTTTTTAATTGTGGACTTCACTCAGTTTTATGATGTAATATGCTGGTTATCACCAAGGGACATATGCTATTTATTCAATGGGTGTCAACTCTGGCACTCCTAAGGATTTAGCTTCGCATTGTACAATGAAAATATAGTTCAACTTTTCCACTTCAACTCCAACTTGAACTTCCTTTTACTTCTACCTCTAACTAGGAATGAAATGAGTCATGGATGGACTTGGACTTTACTAGATGTAATCTTGCCAGCGACTCTACCTACGTAGTGCAAGCTTCTAAGAAATACACAATTGATTTTCATATCAATGTCATCTCCATTCTCATCATTTGGATGCAAACCTGACGCAAGGTAGGTAGGAGAAAGGAACTTACTCTAATCTCCTAACATCTTGCCAAGAGTACACATGAAAGCAAACACATAGACAACAACAAATTCATTAACAAATACTGATTGATTAGACAATTCACATGATAAAATATATATGCTGGCTGTAAGGCCTTTCGTGTTATGTCCAGAACAATGAATTGCAACATCAAAGCTCAAAGCTTGTAATCTTGAGACTTTCTTCTACTTCTCTAGTTTCCAACTTCCTCAATCTTACTTCCCTAAATCTAATCCAAGTCCTTATATAGCCAACATGACTACGACTCGGCTTGTCAGACATTTACAAGATAGCTCTTGCCTTGGAGGAGAAAATCTATAACTAACAAAATGACCAAAAGAGAATCCACACTATTAAGGATAGGTCCGCACATAATCCAAGAGATGTTCCTCAACCACTCAAGATGCCACATCATCATGGGAAATTGCGTAGAAAGAAACTCCATGGTACGTTGGATGAAACAAGCTGTGAAAAAACAAACGGAGAAAAGGCACGAAACTCCAAGCACAATGAACAGTAGATTCTACGGATTGTGGGTAAGGATCAACAATGGGTCTGCATTAAGAAGCCAACTGCGTACAACTTAAAAGCATGAGCAACAACGACTACTCCTCAAACAGCAGACTAGTACAAAAAACAAAGCAATATTTTTGGTTGATGTAAGATTGCTCATTGACCCAAGATGCTTGTACATTAGACACTTGGGGTAAATAAAGAACGAATGTCCACCTTAGGAAACCCTGATACTCTGACATGAATCAGAGAGATCCAATTCAACTTGTGTTATCCATGAACTGTCTTCTACTAGTTTGTCCTTCCACTGAACAAGGTACTCCATGTAGTCTTTTCTTGTGGTGCTCATACATATTCTGGAATCTAAAACCTTTTCAATGCTTTTAGTCTTTCTCTTGGGATAATCTAAGTTATCTTTTAATTCCTCATATTATTCAAAATACTCAAAGATGTCAGCAATATTGAATATTGATGAAATATCCATGTCCTCTGGTAATTCCACTTCAAAAGCATTTCCACTGCCAAAGTTCTTCAAGATCTTACAAGCACCAAACTTCATCTTTAGCTTACTAAAGGTACCAATCAGAAATCTATTTTTCTTCAAGTGAACCATAACTTCATCTCCAACCTCAAAAGATTTATGTCTTCTTCCTTTATTTGCCCTTTGTTTAGACTCTTGATTACTAGTCTCCAGATTTTTCTTTACTTAATGCAAGGTTTTCATGAAATCCACAAATTCCTTTGCTTTAGCACTCTTCTTCATTTCAATATTCAAATCTCTCAACTCCGTAGTTCCTTTAGGATACATTCCATTTACTATCTCAAAAGGTGTCTTCTTAGTACATTTGTTTACATAATTATTATATGGAAACTCTGTTTGTGCTAAAACCAAGTCCCAATTATCAGACTTATCTCCAATCAAACATCTTAGCAAGTTACCCAAACTCCTATTTAGAACTTCAGTTTGTCCATTTGTCTATGGATGAAATATAGAACTAAAGTCAAGCTCAGTATCCAACTTCTTCCAAAGTGTCCCCTAGAAATAACTAGTAAACTTAGTGTATCCCTTGTGATATTGCTATCAGGATTTAACTGTGTGATTTAGTGTATCCCTATCAGAAACAATAGCCTTTGGCAACCAATGCGATCTTACTACTTCCTTAAAGAATAATTCAGCCACAGGTACTACATCAGATGTCTTCTTACAAGGGAGGAAATGAGCCAATTTAGGAAATGTGTGAACTACTTCCAGGATAGAATCATTACCTCTCTAAGTTCTAGGTAAGCCAAGCACAAAGTCCATATCGATATCTTCCCCAAGTTTGTTTAAAATAGGAAATGGCAAATACAAACCCAAATTTCAACTAGTTCCTTTTGTTGTTTAACAAATTCTGCAATTCTTAACCATCTTCTAAACATGTTTGCATATTTGAGGCCAGTAATATCTGTTAGAGATCATTTTTACTGTTTTGTCAATTCCAAAATGTCCAACAAGCCACCACTATGTTTCTCCTTCACGATGTTATCCCTTATTGATCCTCTAGGTATGCACAACTGAATTCCCTTAAATAACATGTCTTCATGAATGAAATAGTCAGTCCACTTATTTTGTTCACTTATCATGTGATTCTTACAAGCCTTCCAAGGCTCTGTAAAATTAGAATCGATTTCATACAAATGTTTCAAATCATCAAAACCAAGTACCTCAATTCTCATTTTTGTTAACAAATTCCTTCTTCTGCTCAAAGCATCAACCACTTTGTTTGGTCCACTAGCTCTAGGTATCAAATCCATACAATGACTAATACTTCTTATAGCAAGCAAATCATCAGGTTCATTATCAAAAATAATTTCTTTAGATTCAGTCAACAAAGATCCAATCTTAGGAGCCTGCTCCAGTTCATCTTGTTTTTAAGTTTTCTTAGGAATCCAAGCAAAACGATCATTCCATTCCTTCACATTCTTAACAAATTGATTTTCTTTAATCGAACATTCTCTTATTGTGGTACAATGATTCTCATTAGATTTCTCTACCAAAGGCAACAATACTTGTTTCTTCCCATCAAACCAAATAGTATACCGATTCAGTTTACCATCATGCAAAGCTTGTCTATTATACTGCCAAGGTCTACCCAATAGAAAATGTCAACAATCCATAGGCATAATATCATACAAGACTTCATCATAATAATTTCCAATCTAAGGCATTGTTCATTTAGTAGTAACTTATGCTCCTTATGCTCGCCGAATCAGAGAGGAGAGTCAGCATCTTGGAGATGTAGTCTCCCTTGTTCAAAATGACCGTGGCGTTGCCTTTATCGGCTCTAGAAATAATCAGGTCATTGTTGCGCAAAAGGTTCTTGAAAGCAAGAAATTCAGGATTAGGGATGTTGCGCTTCGGAGGCTTGGCTCATCTAAGAGCCACAGCGCAATCTTGTCTAACCTCCTCGCGAACTTCAGATGGGAGAGCACGAATGGAGTTTTCAATTTCGGCTAGGAAGTCCACACAAGGAATGAAGCGAGGGGAGGGTGAAAAATTAAGGCCACGCTTGAGGAAATTGAAGCACAGGGGATCAATAATGGCATGCGAGAGGTTAACCACCAGCTTTGAATCCCAATCATTAATGATGGAATGTGAGGACGAGGGAGCCGGTTGGAGAATGTTGGGGCAAGGCTGGGGTGGCTTACGATGAGAGGATAGGGTGGGCAAACAAGAGGTTGAGAGGCTTGGAAGAGAGGACCACGATGGACTCCTCACGTTGTTGGGAGTAATACAGGACAGGGGAGGGGCTCGAGAAAGGTTGAACTGGCTGGGAGCAAGATCACAGTCATAAATGCGATGTGAAGCCAAAGGAGAAACGAGAGAGAAAGGAGTGGACGTACCTGGCAATCCCGACAAAGAGCCGTTGGTGACAGGACTGATCTGTGGAGTGGCTGCAGGAGAGCCGTTGGAGTCGACTGGAAGCGTGTGAGAGCCCGCCTCAGCAACGGAGGGAATCCTGGCAAGCGAGTGGAGGACAGTGGAACACGAGCTAGAACCCACGTGAAGGGCTGCTGAAGAAGCGAAAGGAGGGAGCGGGGAGGGAGAACCCGCTGGAGGAGAAGATGACCCAGGCCCAGGTCGCGAAAGGAGGGAGCTCTGTTGCATGGAAGAATGAGAGCTAGTTACGTGCGACGCGGGCAGAGGTGAGGAGTCAGGCTTGTGGCTGAGCAGCGGGGAGGTAATGAGGGAGCTGCCTGCGTTACGAGGGGAGGCAGCTGCACGCGAGGAAGGGCAGGTTGAGCGGTCAACCAACGTGAGGGGGGAAGTGATAGGAGATCCGGGAAGAGATGACGAGCCCAGATTGCGTCGCTGCAGAGAGGCAGGAAGAAGGTTCCTGCCTGCGCTGTGAGGGGAGGAAGCTATAGGCGAGGAGTGAGAAGAACAGCGGACCAACGCGTCAGGGGAAGAGGGAGGGGATCTACGCTTGTGGAGAAGACCGAAGAACTTTCTCTTTTGCCTGTTGATGGAATCCAGCTGACGTCCTTGGGCGCGAGCGAAAGATGTTGTGTCAAAACTGATCCATAAGTCTGAGCGGAGTGTAGATGCGAGCTCCAAATGAAGAGGAAAAAGCCGTGAGTTGAGAGCATTGATCTTCCTCCTAGAGGAAGAAATGATAGATCTGAGGAGGGCCAAGCCTGCACGGATGAAAATGCGATCAGTGTGGCAGTTACGCAGGTGATGCACAACAGACACGAACGAGGGAATCAGCCGGGAGTCTCTGCATCTTTTTTGAAAGGCTAGGTCTGCAACAAGCTTGTAAAGCTTTATTCTTAAACTCTCAAACTGCTTGCATTTCATGAATATTTCCCTCCCATGAAGGGTTTCAATTAATTGTAACAGATTTCCACAATCCATAAAATTCTGTATTCGCTTCTGGGTGTGATTCTTCTTTTGATGATTCCACCAAGAGACTTCTCATTCCTTCCAAAGAAGTCACTCCCCGCATATACGGAGTCCCAAAGATCCACAAAGCCAACGTCCCTCTCAGGCCCATTGTTGATACGATTGGCTCACCCACTTACCCTCTCGCTTCGTTCCTTGCGAAGCAGATCTCCCCTTTAGTGGGTAAGTGTGACTCTTTTATCAAAGACTCCAACCATTTTGTTGACTTCATCAAAGATGCCAAACTAGAAAATGACGACATTTTGGTCAGTTTTGATGTGGTCTCCCTTTTCACCAAGGTCCCCATTTTGGACTCCATCGAAGTTGTCAAACGCAAGGTCAATGAAGAGGTGGCCACATTAGTGGAGTTATGTTTAAGATCCACCTTTTTCACCTTCCAAGATATTATTTATGAACAAGTCGATGGTGTAGCTATGGGCTCCCCGCTTTCTCCTATCATTGCCAATCTTTACATGGAGTACTTCGAAGATTTGGCTTTACACTCCTTCCCCTTCAAGCCTAAGTGGTGGAAACGCTATGTTGACGACACCAACATTTGTTGGCCTCATGGTCTCCAAAAATTAGAAGAATTTCACGCACATCTTAACATGGTGTCACCCTGTATTTCCTTCACCATGGAGCTGGAGAGGAATGGGTGTCTGCCATTTCTCGATGTTTTACTCTCAAGGAAATCGGACGGCTCGCTAAGTCGTCAAGTGTTTCGTAAAGCCACCCACACTGATTTGTATCTCCATTCTTCTTCCCATCACCACCCTCGCCAAAAAGTTGGAGTGCTCAAAACCCTGGCTCTCAGGGCCCTTCGCATTTGTGACAAGGACAACATTGACGATGAGCTTTCCTACCTTCGCAAAGTCTTCAGGCTCAATGGATACACCAACCAAAATAACTCCACCCCAAGAACCCCCCCTTCCCAGCACAAAATTACCCCCTTCGTCATCCTTCCTTTCATTGAGGGCATCTCGCATAAAATTTCAAAAATCCTTCTCAAAAAAGGAGTTCGTTGTGCCTTCAAACCCCTTTCAACTATCAGGAATCACGTGCCCCCTCTCAAAGACTCTCGAAACGCTCTCGCTGATTCGGGTGTCTATAAAGTTTCTTGTTCTTGTGGGACTCCGTACATTGGAGAAACGAGTAGATCGTTCTCCACAAGAATTAGGGAGCATAGTGCTGACATCAAGCATGATAGAGTGTACAAATCGGCCCTAGCCGAGCATTCTTCCTCCACCAAACATCACATTTGTTTGGAGAACACTCAGATCCTCGCTAAAGAGGATAGCTATTTTAAGAGGAAGATGAAGGAAGCGATTGAAATTTTCAACCACCCTTCCAACCTCAATCGTGATGATGGTTGGGCCCTTAGCCTAGCATGGCACCCTCTGTTATCTTCCATCAACAGACCCCATCGTTCCCCCCGTTGACTCCCCCTTCTTTCTCTTTTCTCTTCCTTCTCTCGTCTCTGTAGCGCTTGCGTCTTTCTTGCCACCCCCCTACCCCCTCGTCCTCTCCTTTCCCTCCGGCCTCCAATCTCCTTCTCTCTCTTCCCTCCCCCTTTCCTTCCTTTGCCTTGTTCTTCCCCACCCCCTCCTTTCCCTCAGGCGGTTCTGTAGATTTATAGGCTAGGTTTTGTCTTTATTAGTTTTTAGCTTTCTTGTTCGTTGTGTTCTTTTATTTTATATTTTGTAAATCTTTTTTGTCAGTTCTCATTTTTCTCTTTCTTGCTTTGTTGGTCTTTCTTGTCTGTCTTTCTCCTTTTGTTCCTCCTTTATTTTTTTCGGGTTTCTTCCATTTCTATCCTTTTATTTTTTAGTTATTTATTTATCCTTCTTTATTATTCTTCCTCTTTAATCCTTATTTTGATTCCTTTTTTTAATTTTTTAATTTTTTAATTTTTTAATTTTTCTTCTTCTTTTTTTCCCCTTTTCCCCATCGCTTCCTTTGCAGGCTTTGACTTTTATTTTTTAAGGTACATATTTATTTATATTTGGTTTCTCTTTTTTGGTCTTTTTCCTACTCTTTTTGTCTCTCCTTCCCTTTAATTAATTAATTTATTGTCATTTTTAATTTTTATTTTTAATTTTTAATTTTAATTTTTTCAATCCTTGTCCCTCTCTTTTTGTTTGTGTCTTTCTCCATTCTGTCCTTCCTTCTCCCTATCCTTCCTTTTGCTTCTTTACTTGGTCTTTCCTTTCTGTTTATACATTTATATAGCCTAATTTGTATTCTTCTTATCGTTTTATTTGGTTTTTTCCTTCAGTGCCTTTTTGCTAGTTTCCCTTTCTTCTCTTATTAGTTTTTAATTAGTGTTATTTTAATTCTTTAGTTTTAGTTTTCAAATTATTATTCAAGTTTTTTCTCTCTCTTCAGTGGGTAGTTTTTCTTGATTTACGTGTCACTCCCACCTACCTCTCCCTCTCCTCTTATTGCTTTGCTTGGTCTGCAACATATCATTTTGTTTCTTAGCTCTCTTTATCATCCTGATGATGGATCATAGAGTATGATCCGAAACGTTGATGTTAAAAAAAATACACAATCACACCCAGAAGCGAATACAGAATTTTATGGATTGTGGAAATCTGTTACAATTAACTTTTCCCATGTCTTGATCTTTTCCTTTCCTCTTTTCTACCTTTCAATTTGCAAATGATCCCACCATAGTGAAGCATGATCCTTGAACTTGGTGACTGCTATCTTTACCTTTCTATTCTCAGGGTTACTTTCATGCTTAAAGAATTTATCCATTTTAGAGATCCAATCCAACACAACATTAGTCTCAAGCCTTCCATCATAACAAGCAACTTCAACAGTAGGTCTGAAGTTTTCCCTAGACAAAACTCTTAGAAGCCTCTCCTCATCTTGTCTTGCTCTAGGTTAAGGATTAGGATTAGGTACTACTTGTTCATCATCACTAATATCCTCAAGATGTACACCTCTTTTTTGGGATGTCTCAACAACTTCAAGTCTTTTTGCTATTTGCATCAACATATCCATGATAGCATTATATGCATTATATCTATCTCAAACCATTTGACAATAGTTCCTGCAAGAGCGTAACTTTTTGCAAGTTATAGGTTAGAATTCAGATCTGCACCCTACAACCAATCCAATTAACGTCTCCACGGTCCCAAATTCACAAGGAAAGAAAAGCCCGCTATGATACCGCCTAACACAAGGTAGGTAGGGGAAAGGAACCAGTTCCAATCTCCTAACACCTCGCCAAGAGTACACATGGAAGCAAACACATAGACAACAACAAATTCATGAACAAATATTGATTGAGTAGACAACTTGCATGATAAAATATATATGCTGATTGTAAAGCCTTCCAGGTTATGACCAGAACAATGAATTACAACATTAGAGCTCAAAGCTCGCAATCTTGAGGCTTTCATCTACTTCTCTAACTTGCAACTTCCTCTAGGTTTTTTCCCTAAATCTAATCCAAGTCCTAATATAGCCAGCAAGACCACAAGTCGGCTTGTCAGGCATTTAATTACAAGATAGGTCCTACCTTGGAAGAGAAAACAAATAACTAAGGAAATGACCAAAAGATAATATACGCTCTTAAAGATAGGCCCACACATGATCCAAGAGATGTTCCTCAAACACACAAGATGCCATGCCATCATAGGAAACCACACATAAAGAAACTCCACGGTATGCTAGATGAAACAAGTAGTGAAAAGCGAATGAAGAAAGAGGCACGAAACTCCAAGCACAAAGAACATTAGATTACACACACTTAGGGTAAGGATCAACAATGGGTTTGCATTAAGATGCCAACAACGCACAACTAAAAACCACTTTCACCAACGTCTACTCCTCGAATAACAAATCGGTATAGAAAACAAAGCAATATTTTTAGTTGATACAAGATTGTCCATTGTCCCAAGACGCTCCTTCATCAAAACTAAAGATTGATCATCAATTGAAGTTGAGTGTTTTCATTGGCTTACCACACAAGGTACCCTACCATCGATAAGAGGCTAGTGGCCTGGATTTGTTCGAATCAAACAAGTAGACATCCACAACAACTTCCATTCATCTAAACTAATTCAACTTGAAAATAAATCTACTCCAGGTGAAGTAGGAGTTTTTACAAGTCTCGAATTTCATGTGGTCTGGGTGTTCATTGAAAGAAGTAGAAGCTTTCATAACTGAAATAGGAATGTGAGGAAGGTTTTTGATAGATGAGATGCTCTTGGCATTGTTGGATAACTATTGCAAAATCTTCTTTATAACAATTAGGGGTGTAAACAATGATTACTGACTTTCAAGAAGCAACGGGGGGAGCAGTAGTTTTTACAGATGCAAAAATAAACAAGCTCTTTGTTTTCATACAGAATGTGTTTGGCTAATAGACAAAGTAACTAAACTAGAGTTTTTCTAGCTTGTGATAGGTGTGCCTGTTTGTCTGTTCTTGAACAGTTTTGGGCATCGCACTAGGTAGTTTTCTGAAGTTGGCATCATGTTGAAATGGTTATGTGAAGACTTACGTTAATGATATAGGTGATGAAGTTTTTGAGTTATCGTATGGTGGTGGTGTGTTTTTTGAAACTTAGAAGTGAGTGCTTTGAAGTTTTAGTGCTTTATCTATATACTTGTATATAAAAGATTCTCGGTGATGCAGTGGGTGGAAGGCAAGGTTACAATGATGAGTAGATAGTTTTGTGTGTGATCACTCTACTTTGAGATAAGTAAGATCTACCTTGATGAGCTGAAAAACAATTTTTTATTGTCTTATGATTATGAGTTGCTATAGATGTCACTACATATAGTATAAGAGCTCAAATTGGTTGTAATCTTCTTCTCTATTTGATTGCTAGGTAGGAGCTTGCAGAAGTAGTTGCCTTAGTTTGTTAGGGTTGGAGCTTGTGGTTTGTTGTGAAGGTTGGAGCCTTTGATGTAATGGGTTGTAGCCCATTTTTATGGTGATTAGTGATACCGTGGTTTTTACCCAAAAGGGTTTCCATGAGATAAATTATGTGTGTTCTTGTCTTCTTTGCTTTCACTTGGTTTGCTTAGTGTTTTAATTTTTAAAAATACTAACTCACCCCCCTCCCCCTCACAGTATCTTTTGCATTTTTCAATTGGTATCATTGCTGGTTCTCTCTCCATAAATCTTAAAAGCCTAAGAGTAGGTCCATCCTGTGTAACCACGAGTGCTTTAGGAGGTCTAGCTACAAATCGTGCTCCTCTTTTTGATGGGACTAACTATGCCTTTGGAGTGTTCATATGAAAACCTACATCATGTCTGTAGGATTTGATGTGCACATGAGTGTAGTCAATGGATGCACTATCCCAGCTCAACCCCCTACTAGTGCTGGTGCAAAAAGGGATTTTGAGATAAAGCTAAAGCTATGAATGCAATGCTATGTGGTCTCTCTTAATCTGAATTTGTCAAAGTTATGCATTGTGACTCAGCCAAAGAAGTGTGGGATAAGCTGTTCAGTGCTTATCATGGCGATAATAAACTTCAAAAGGCCAAAGTTCAAACGTATAGAACCATTTTTGAAGGTATTTGCATGGAGGATGAGAGTGTTGCAGCTTACTTCCTAAGAGTTGATGAGGTTGTGAATGCTTTTAAAGGTCTTGGTGAGACTATTCATGAGAAGACCATTGATGAGGTTATGAATGCTTTTAACGGTCTTGGTGAGACTATTCATGAGAAGACCATCATCCAAAAAATTCTAATCACTCTTCCCATGATGTTCAATGCCAAGGTTTCGGCAATTGAAGAAATGCCAGATTTGGACACTCTTACAATGGGCAAATTGCATGGGTACCCTAACTGCTTCTGAGATGAGGACTAATGTTGGAGGGAATTCCAAAAGTGAGATGGCATTCAAGGCTTCTAATGTTAGTAAGGACACGGAGAAAAGGCAAAGTGAAAGCTCAAATGAAGGTTCAAATGAGGAAATTGCAGATCTGGTTAGGAAGCTGAAAAAATGCCTTAGCAAAAGTAAAGGAATGATCACTTGTAAGTACTTCAATTGTGGGAAACTAGGCCACTTTGCATCAAATTGTCCCTATGATAAAGAAGATGATAGTGAAGATAAAAGGAACACGAAAGCTAGGAGGACAAGGAGATTTCCCAAACGACACTGAAAAGTTGATAAATCAAAAAGGGTGTTGTATTCTAAAGATGGCAGCGATTATAGTTTAAGCAATGAGGATGATCCTCAAAATAATGAGATTTTATTCATGGTTGTAAATGACAAACTTGGAAGAGTATGAAAATTTTGGGGTTCCCAAGTTCAATGGCTCAAATTTCACCAATTGGAGTTTAATTAGAATGATGACTTCTGTTAAGGCTCTTGGAATTAATGTTTGCAAATGCGTTTCAGCTGGTTATGGTCCTCCCATTGACTTTGGCTTTGTTCATCTATTCTTGGCGTGACTATGTTGTGGCATTTGGAAGGGTTTCTAGGTGCCATTATTTCTTGCAATTGTTGCACATTCACTCTATAGTTGGGGCTATATAATACCTTGTTCTAGATGCCTTATTTTCTTTGATTGGGCGTGTGTATTTCTACTATTAAGGCTGTTGACATTAAGGTAATTTGTTTATTAGTAACTTAACACTTGGTTTCATTGCTACTGAGCTCTACAGTTGCTGCTGAGCTTTCTAGTGGAAGTGATGAATATCTTAGTGTTAATCGAGCTGTGTAGTGTTAACCAATAATATCAATGTCTACCAAGCTCATAGTCTTAACAAAGAGAATTCAGTGTTGACCAAGTCATGTAGTGTCAACCGAGCATTTCAATATCTATTGAGTTTCTTAGTGTTCACTGAGTCATATAATGCTAACCGAGTTCCTGCTACTCGAAGTGATTAGTATGGACCGAGCTTCAACTTTAACCGAGTGCCAGAGTATGCCGAGTGTTGACAGTGTTTGCCGTGTATTAGAACATCACCAAGTTTGTCTTCAGAACCCGAGTTACAACAATGGGCCGGCTTTGTGAATTATGATGAATTTGGTATTGTAGCTGACTCCAGTAAGTAATTAATTGGATTGATATATATGTAATGTATTATATCATATCCAAAATGAATCATGTATGGGTATGTGAAGAAGAAAGAATCACATGAGTGCGAATTGAAGAAGGCTATAAGCAGTATATGGTATAATAGAGACTTATCTATCACAGTCAGGTGATCATTGTAATTCAAGGAATCTCATTTAGCAAATCAAAGTTGCAGATCAGAGATCAATCACTAATTCATCCTAACAAGTGCATCAGTCAAATCCTTTAACTGGGTGGACTTAACAATCTTTTGCTAAATCTCCTAACAAAGTGCATACTTCACTGTATGTTTGTAAATCTTTTAACAAGGTGGACCTAATAGTCCTTATTGCTCCTAATAGGGCATATCACTAGAAGTGGTCAATTGTAAGCCTTAACAGACCAACTTTATACTGCAGTACTAAAGCTTGTGGGTATCATCCCCACCCCACTTTTACTTTCTATTTGGAAGGTTTCTGTGTCACCATATCTTGTGTCAAAGTGTTATGAATGTTATTGCTTTCATTCTTTCATGCATGCAATTAGATCTGAATAATAAATGAAGGATTAATTGGTGAAGTAATTTTAAAGTTTTATTGGTTTTTGATTCACCCCTCCCTTCTCAGTAACCTAGCCTACCTTATATTTCCAACAAAGGCATCCTTTATCCCTTCAAGTTGGATGCTTACACTACCATCATTCACTTGGCTTGGTGTTAGTCTATATTGCTACAAGTCATTTGAAGCTCGAGGGTACATGTTCCTTGATTTTTGTTAAATATTATGTAACAGTGTTTTTGTTTATTGGTTTTAGTAAATTGGGTTTAATACATGGTACTGAAATTGAAATGTAACACAAGTAAATACAAATTCAATGTTTTAAGGAAACCACAACTATATATTCCATTAATACTTTTCTCAAGTACATCACATGACAATATAAAACAAGATTAGATAACATTAGATGCCTTTCTCATGAATGGCAATAATTGGGTTTTAATAAATGGTACAGAAATTGAAGTGTAACACAAGTAAATACAAATTCAATGTTTAAGGAAACCACAACTATATTCCATTAATACTTTTCTCAAGTACATCACATGACAGTATAAAACAAGATTAGATAACATTAGATGCCTTTCTCATGAATGACAAAACATACACATACTAGCTGAAGGGTTGTGACTCGAGCGTCGTGTCATAACACCCTTTGGTAACTAACAACTTCCTAATACATTTAACTATCCCTGAGAGATAATACAACTCTACAGACAACATCATCCCCCCCCCCCAAAAGAAAGTCATCTCCTTACGACACAACAAAATGGTGATAATGTTTTCTACTATATACCCAACAAGAAGAAAGACTAAGATGAAGATGACGGGAGCTTAGGCAGCATCCTTGGAGGTGCTAGTTGTGACACGAAAGGGTTTCACTATACCCACAACTCATACACTTGCTGGGTCTGCACCTTCAAATCCTATTCTGCCTATATCCGTGCCTCCACTGCTTCCTTTAACATCACTGCAATATCCACTAGCTCACCTTAGACTCCTTCACCTGAGTCAATTTCGTAGTGGGCTCTAACTACACTAGAAGCTCCACTCTCTCTGTCTTCCAAGTCGTCTGTTTGCTAACAAAGTCACTCTCCAATGCTGCTAACTAGGTAGTTGACTCCTCCGAAGCCTGCTTAGTTGGTACCCTATTTGCTTCATTCTGCCTCCGAGCATAGTAGGTGTGTCTATTCACCTGTACTATCTTGCAGGAAGTGTCTCGACTTGACTCTCCAATATCGACTCCCCAACTGTCCAATCCTCCAATGTCTGCGGAGTCTTTGTATTAGGCCATCCTCGTGCCACAAAGCAGGTGGCAAATACAATCAGACACCCTACTCTCATGAATGATAGCATTTGTTCCAAATCCCGAAACACATCTCTAAGGTTCGAGCATGTGCAAAGAAAAGGAGAATGTGGGAAGCGAAGGTAGACATTGAAAAACAAATGATGGTGGAACAAAGAGAGACAAACGACACCAACAACACTTCATTAGGGGGTCAAATGGAACAAAACATCGTACTACAGGGGTTGCAAACCAAAATCGCCATCAAGTTGAAAGACCTTCTAGGTGTTATGCCATAATTGAGAACAACCTTGCTAAATGTGACACCATCCTTGAAGGTATCAGGTGGGACAGAGGCAAAGGCAATCCATGATGAAGGTGACAATTCTCTCAGGATGGAGAATCCTCTTGTGACTATGGAAGATACCATGTTAGTTGTGGTAAACACAGGAAGACATCCAACAATGGTAGAAATGGGCATTTTGGGAACCATTTTGATAGCTACCATTCTGGATGGCAGTTCCAGTGTCAACGTATTGCCGAAAGAAACATGGAGGAGATTGGGGCGCCCTACATTTTGGCGACCAATGTTTCCCCTCGTAGGTGCCGATCAAGACAACATCAAACCCATTGGGACCATGATGGTACAAAGAGTCATGATTGGGACACAACCCTTCGTCTTAGATTTTGTAGTGATACTACTGAAAAGAAAAGTATATGATGCTATCCTTGGCAAGGGGAGGTTGGTGTAGTCGAAGGTAAACCACAACTGGAAGAGGAATGCTCTCTCAATGGAGAGAGGAGGGGGTTCGAAGTTTACAATCAGTCTACACACACAAATGATGAGTGAGAACTTGGCGTCTTTGGAGTTGGAAGGAGAGGAAGAAATGGATGAAGGGAAGCGATGGATGGAACCAAATGAAAAGGGAGTTTTAGAAATAGAGGGATGTTCTGACGATGATTTGGACTCACTAAATGGATCTTTCATTGGTAAATAGAAGATTATGAACTGTTCCATTGCAACATGTTGCAGATGGATGAAGGGGAGGAGAAACCTAACTTCCCTCTAGAGTACGTCAAATATAAAGAGGGGAGATGCAAATAATGGAAGCACTTGCACACCAATTTGACAAAGAAAAACCAATAAAGCACGAGGAACCTTTGGTGAAGGCAATAGACTTGGGAGACAAAGCCAATCCAAAGAATATTTTTGTGCATGATGACTTGAACCCTGTATTGGAGGCAGCCGCGTTCAAAATTTTTATGGAGTATAAAGATGTATCTTCTTGGACCTACAAGGATTTTAAAAGGGTTTTGCCTGAACTTTGTGTCTATCTGATCTCACTAGTGCAAGGGGCTGTACCTACGCCGAAGCATTTGTACAAGATGAATAAAAACTATGCAGCATGGGTGAATGAAGAGATTGAAAGGATTGATACATGCATCATCTTTCAGGTGCAAATGAGCGAGTGGGTGTCCTTTAATCATTATTTCATTGAAGAAGGATGCTAACCAAATTAGAATATGAGCGGACTTTCGATGTTTGAATGGAGTCACTATCAAGGATCCGTTCTCAATACCTTTCATAGATAACATTTTGGAGGAAGTGGCAGAACATGAGATTTATTCATTCATGGATGGATTGTTTGGGTACAACCAAATATCCATCGCCAAAGAGGATAAACTGAAAATAACTTCTTAGCACATTTAACTATCCCCGAAAGATAATACATTTTTAGAGACAACACTTTGGGATCTATACAATAAGATTGCAAATTGAGTTTCATAACAGAATTTTTCTCATATACATTCAAATAGTAAGTTACAAGAAAAAAAAAGAAACTACATTACCACTAAAATTCAAAAAGAGAGCTTGCTGGCAAAGTGTTTAATGGAATGTCAAACCCCTGAACAATAAGGAAATTTGTGTTTGTCAAGTCTATGACCGTTTGGGGTTATTACAGTGGTATCAAAGTGTTTTCATGCCAGCCTGCAAGAATTAGGCTCAGTTGTCAGTTGATCAGTGCATTGTTCAGAGTCTTGGCATCTAGTATTCATGGATGGTGACAGGAGATTCATTCTGGGTAGGCACTACAACAATCTCGAGTGGATGATAGATACAAAGATGGTGACAGGGCTTGAGTTGAGGATTGGGGCAAGATAGCTAATAGAGTTGACAGAGTGAGATAAACTGGCACATATAATCACATTATAAGAGATTAAATTTTGAAGGAGACATTACAGTTTTCTTACTGTTTTAAGTTTTAAAAATACTGATACACCCCCTCTCCCTCTCAGTATCTTTTGCATTTTTCAATCATCAAATCATATATGAACTCTCAGGACAATCTCTTGGTAACATCTTGCCTTCTAGTTTCAAAATTTACATTGCTCAGACATTAATGAATTGTGATCCTAATCATGCACACAAGTTGTTCATAAGAAAAAAGTATTTATTATTGGTCATTACTGTGGGGAAAAGTGAGTCTTGGGTTGAAGGTGGGTGAAATCAAGTTACTGTAGTTGGGACAGTAAACCTTGTATTCAAGTCTTATTTTTTGTTTTGTATAATTTTTTTAACCGCTTGTAGTAGCATGCAATATGAAAAACCCTGTATAAAAATATACATTTTGTAATATATTTGGATGCACACTTTAGATTGTATGTTCTATTTTCAGATTGATAGCTTGAGTTAATTTGAAATATAATGTTTTGATAGGTAGCCCCATAGAAATGTTCATTTTAGCCATACAATATGTGCTAGCTTCCATTTTTGCAAGTGTAGATAATATTCTTATATTAACAGTTACTTTAAAATATGATAAGTCTGAAATTAATTTATCTACATGTCCAAGGTAGGTGCTAATGTAATGGTCTTATAACTATTTTATTTATCATATTTGCAGAACAGAGAGCCACATCTATTTGTTGGCGTCCTGATGGTAAAGTCTTGGCTATTGGACATAATGATGGAACCATTTCATTACATGATGCTGAGGTTTGTATGCAATTTGGTCAGACTCATTATTTGATTACATTTTGATTACTGCTAAACTTGTTTATTTACTTTTGCCATCACTTATCCATTCCTTTGAAGCTACTTTCTTCCTTTAGCAATCGAGCTTATTTTGAGTTAGCATGAGCATAACAGATGTAGGATTATTGTGTTAAACTAAGATTGGGTTGTGTCAAAGAATCTTTTTTTTGATCAGCAAGCTTCAGATTTTTTAGCCTGGCCTGAGTCCAGGAGAGATGACAAGGGGGACCTCATTCGTAATCACCAAATTTAACTAAGAGTCCACTTACTCAACTCAGAATCCAGTTAACTTATATCAACTTAGAAGCCACAATGGGAGTCCAAGAGCCATATCAGCCATATCTTGGCATTTGAACATTATATGTCACTTTGTGAATTTGAACACGGATCTTCGATTTGAGAACCTAATGTTCTTGTCATAAGATCCTTCTTCACATTCATTTGATGAACTTCCTGTCTATGTGGGGAAGCAATAACAAGGACAAGTTGGATGGAATGCATGTTGACAATTGGTGCAAAAGTCTCAGAGTAGTCAATCTTAGGAACCTAGGAGAATCCTTTGCCTACCAAGTGAGCCTAGTGTTTATCGACCAATCCTTCTGAAGCAAATTTTGTCTAATAGATGAACTTCCATCCAAGAATTCTTTTTCCTACAGGAAGATGTGACGTCCCCATCGTTTTCACGTCATGTTGACCAAGTCACTAATTTTGTGAATTCTCTGGAGAGACAAAATTGCAGAAGAATAGATGGTTAGCAACTAAATGAAGGTAGCAAATAAAGAATAATCATTCTAGTGGTGGTCTAAAGCAATTAGCACACTGAGGTAAAATGCCTCCAAGGAACTGTATCAGCCATCCTATGGCAGCAAGGGATTGTTAGTAATCAGTGACGATGTGTTAATAACGATTGATATCGGAGAATTGACTTAAGTTTTTCATTGTGAAGGAAGCAATCCATGAACAGGAAACAATGTCTTGAAAGAGTAGGCAGGGTTAGCAAATGTGATACCCCAGTATTGATAATATGAATTTTAACATTGACTAATACTACAGAGGTTATAAACTTATATCTTTCCCTTGTAGTTAACTAATCCAGTGATTAGTCACCAACTTGGATTTGTAAACATCAATGTGAGATTGGAAGTGATAGTGATGGTATTAGTTTCACTAAAGCCAAAGTATTAGAGGTTATAAACTTATATCTTTCCCTTGTATTTAACTAATCCAATGATTAGTCACCGACTTGGATTTGTAAACATCAATGTGAGATTGGAAGTGATAGTGATGGTATTAGTTTCACTAAAGCCAAAGTATTAGAGGTTATAAACTTATATCTTTCCCTTGTATTTAACTAATCCAATGATTAGTCACCGACTTGGATTTGTAAACATCAATGTGAGATTGGAAGTGATAGTGATGGTATTAGTTTCACTAAAGCCAATGTGATCAGTATTGTATTATAAATACTAGGTGGCAAACAGAATTAAGCAATGCTGATAGCGTCATTGAGATGTTGAACACTGGAATATTATTGAGGAATGTGGCAGTTTCTACCTTATGAAACAAGTCATCAGGTCGGTACTAACCAATGATACCAATTGAAGAACAAAGCATTGATGATCTAAAATAAAAACCCATGGTGAAAGTCTTTGGTCATTGGTGACAATAACTTATAAGTGAAAATGCTCATAATCAAGTAAGGCATTGGAAGTAGTTATATTAATTGGCCATGATTAACGCGATATGCAAATACGGATAATTATCTACTATTAACTATCATCCACAAATCTGTATATTAGGAGATGGCAGTAAGCAATGATTATGCCTAGTAAAAACAAACCTATGGATAAGAATAAACAGGCGTTTGTTAATACTTGGCAATCCTTCCTAACCATTGATTAAATTATTGATGTTAGATTATGATGAAGGGGCGTCTGTGATAACAAGTATAAAGAGAGCCTAATGAAAGAGTGAAAAGTGATCTGATGAGTTATGCAGCAATTAGTATTGATAATGAAAAGGTGTGATTAGTAAAGAAATGAAGACACATCTTATATCACACGACTCCTCATTCCAAAACAAAGATATAAGAAGACATTTCCATCATTCAACTCAATCACCAATCTGAGGACTTCATCTCTTAACTATCTATTGTTGGATATGCTCCTTTGAGCAATTGCCTTGTTTGGCACAACTGGTTGCACACGTATATATAGGGCTTAGAGACAGCAACATTGTTACAAGCAGACAATTACAGATCAGAAACAATAACTGATCGCATTATGTGATATCTTCACATTTACATATCCATATTGTTATATCACACACAACAATATATCTTTCTGCCAGTAATACCCTATCTATTGCATATCCAAATCACTGCATCATAAATAGTAACAGATCATTACATTTTTTTCTTTCTTGTTCCTATATTCATATGAGAAGTGGTAAATCCTCTATTGCTATAACTGATAGGAAGACGTACTCTGTAGCATACTTTATATTGATAAAATAGAAATTGGTACTAGTCTATATTGTTGATGTTTTGTAGCTTCTGTCAGATAAATCCTATGGGACTAAAATATTAAAGATATATACATCTTATGTGATTATATATATATATATATGGTTGCATAATTTTATTATTATTATATTACTTTCACCATAATGTATAGACATGTCCCATGAAGGGACATGTCCCTCCTTGCCTCATTCTCAAATATAAAATGCAAGAGAAATTGCTGCATTTGAAAAACATGCCATACAGAGTATTGTTACATTTGCAGCAGTCGCATAATTTCAACATGGTATTAGAGCAAGGTTGTCTTGCCTGCCTATGAAGTTTCATAAATGTGAGAAATGCATCTTGATTTTGAAAATTTATAATTTTGATTGTCTTTTTTATTGGAAGATTATTTCTGTATTGGGTGATTTTAATCTGCGCATGATTAATCTTGCGTCCAATACATTGGTGGGACTGCGATTATCCGAACCTTAAGTTCAAACATTGTCATAGACTCTGAATTTAGAATATTAAGAGCTGTCGTGAATATGGACCTTGGTTATTTGTGAGTATATTCGTACTTCTTGACAATGATGGCTGTCTGAATTAGGGGCATATTTCTTTAAAGAGATTTACCATGGGCATCATCATTTGTTCCAGTGCATTGCCTGTCAGATATGGAACTGGGAATTAGTGTGTAGCTATGTTAATGCATGAGAAAAATGATTGAGTTATACAAGTTCCAGATGTGCGATCTATGTTGCTGCATGAAATCATACAAACTACATTAGTGCAGTGTCGCACGTGACACTATGATCAAAATAATACCTACTGGCAGAATTTCAGGCTTGTTTCTATCTAGAAGAAGCATGCTCTTCTTATCATGTCCGTGAATATTTTTTGCAACAGTTTTTTAAAATTGAATTTTTTTTGCCAAGTGTTTATTCCTTGATTTAAGATTATTACGATAATAGATAGTCTTTATTTCTATTTAATGGTTATCTAATGTAAAGATTAGAATCTTTCTAATATTCAGTTAGCTTTTAGTTATTTCTTAGCTAGGATCGAATGTTTCTATTCTTGATGATTGTTTCATAAGGAAACATCATTTATTCTTTTGTATTTATTGATTTATTGATCTCTGTTGATAACAAGCAAGTATTTTACCAAATACTTCCTGTAATATGGTATTAGAGCAAATACTTAAAAAAAAATTCATATAAAAATTAATAATTTTGTTTCAAATTATAAATTATCAGTGCCTTTTTTGTTCAAAAATAACCTGGGTTTGTTGGTCATTTTTTGGAAAATCAATTTTTGTAGAACCCGAATAGGGTTTCTCAGCGGCATTTTATCTCTAGAAAATGACCCATTCCTAGTCAGTTTTTAGTCTACAACTTGTTCTTCTCATTGGGTGAATTCTTCTGCAACTCACCAATTTTTGGCTCTGTTCGTAGGTTCTCAGCTCTATATTGTTTTTGTCTCCTGTGTTTTCCTTTGCATCAGTGGCACCGTTTTCTCTAGAAATCGCTATTAGTGGGGTCAAGTAGGGTTTCTAAAACCCTCAGTATTAGATCCATGTACAAAATCTGCTATTTTTCCTGCAAAGTCCTACCATTTTTGAAGCTTTTTTGGAGTTGTGTATGTTTTCTTTTGAAACCTGAATTTTTGAACCAGATCCAAATTTTTTCATAGATTCTTGGTGCGTTTTTTGAGAGCTCAACTAGGTTGTCTATTTTTCTGGGTGCTTGGATTTTCGGGCCTCAATTTTCGATCTAACAGATCCAAAATCTGACAACATGCTTCTTTAAGGTTTTCCAAGCTCTTTTGGGTACCTCATCATTTTTTTTTGCGTTTTCCAATTTTTTGCCTCAAAGTACTTACCTTCACAAATTTTCACGCTTTTTCATTGAAAAATGTGTGATGACATCTTTGACAAATACTCTGCTCAAGGGAAATCAGAAATTCAATGGTCGGAATTATGGCATGTGGAAGCAGTGGATGCTAACAATCTTTGAATATCTAAACACTGATCAAGCTACCTTTGATCAAAATAATAGGGAGGTGGTGATACTTCTCAAATTATTCGTAATTGATGATCAACTCCGTCGAATTCCATCCGACAAGACAATTGCCCAGATATGTGATGGAAGATTATCTTGTGTAAATAAGAAATCTTGCATCAACCAAAAATATTGCTTTGTTTTTTTGTTCGTGAAGTAGTCATTGCTGCTTGTGGTTTTAAGTTGTGCGCAGTTGGCATCTTAATGAGGACCTATTCTTGATCTTTCTCCTAAGTGCGTGTAATCTTATGTTTCCGGTACGTGGAGATTTGTACCATTTTCTTTGATTGCTTTTCATTATGTGTTCCATGCAGCGCATTGTGGAGTTTCTTTCTGCGCAGTTTCCTTTGGACACGTGGTGTCTTGCGTGGTTGGGGATTATCTCTTAGATCATATGTGGACCTATCCTTAATAGTGTAGATTCTATTTTGATCATTAAATAGTTCTCTATCTTTCTTCTCCAAGGCAGGACCTATTTTATATTTAAATGCTTGATAGGCCGACTTGTGGTCTTGCTAGCTATATAAGAACTTGGATTTGATGTAGGGAAGTAAGCAGGTAGTATCTAGGAATTTATTAGATAAAAGAAAGTCTCAAGATTGCAAGCTTGGAGCTTTGATGTGGTAATTCATTGTATTGGCCGCAACCTAGAAGGCCTTATAGCCAAGCATTTTGGATGTTGAAAGTATATTTTATCATGTGAAGTCATGAATAAAACTTGCTCTCGCTGTTAAAAATGTGTTTACTTTCGTGTGTACTCTTGGCAAGTTGTTAGGAGATTGGAATTGGTTCTCTTCCCCTACCAGCCTTACATCAAGTTGAATCAAAGCATGTTTTCTTTCCTTGTGGAGATTGGGATCATGGAGAACCTTGATTGGATTGGTTGTAGGGTGACAGATCTGGATTTTGACCTATATCTTGCAGAAGGTTACAATCTTGTAGAAATTATTGTCAAAATGGTTCGAGGTAGAGGAAGTGTAGATAATGCCATTATGGATATGTTGAGGCAAATCGCAGTAAGACTTTAAGTTGTCGAGACAACCCAAAGAAGAGGTGTACATCTTGAGGATGTTAGTGATGATGAAGTGGTACCTAATCCAAATCTTGAACCTAAAGTAGAACAAGATGAGGAGAGGCTTCTGAGAGTTTTGTTTAGGGAATACTCCAGACCTGTTGTTGAAGTTGCTTGATATGATGGAAGACTTGCAACTAATGCTGTGTTGGATTGGATATTTGAATGGATGAATACTCAGTATGAAAGTACCCCTGATAATAAGAAGGTAAATATAACGATCACCAAACTAAAGGGACATGCTTCACTTTGGTGGGATCATTTTTAGGTTGATAGGCAGAGAAGTGGAAAACAAAATTTCAAGACATGGGCAAAGATGATTGGCAAGATGAAGAAGTTTCTTCTTGCAGATTACTAGGTTAATCTGTTGAGGAAAATGCAAAATTTAAGACAAAGGGACATGATTGTGAAGGAATACACTGAGGAATTCTACAAATTAGACATCAGATCTGGACATGTGGATGATGAAGTTGAGAAAGTGGCTAGATGCTTGCATGGTTTGAGGACATCAATTCAAGATGAGATTAGCTATGTCAAGATTGGATAGTGTGGAAAAAGCATATCAGTATGCCTTGAAAGCTGAAGAGTTATTGGCAAAGAAACATGATCAAAGACAAAGAGGAAGAGATGGCAGATTTCAAAGAAGCAAAGGTAGAACCTATGGAGGAAGTAGCAGAGCTGACAATGCAATACAAGACAAGGGTAAAACATAATGGAAAGAGGAATTTGTTGGTAAGAGATGTAATTACACTAGAGGTAGCTATATTGGTTACTCTAGGAATAATAATGGTGGTAAGAGAGAAGAGAGATCTTGGTTTAAAGGCACTTGTTTCTAGTTTGGAGAAGAACATAGAGCGTTTGAATATACTAATTCTGCTAAGAAGATTGGAGGTAGCAACATAAATACTTTGACATGTGAAGAAGTTTCCGAATCACCTAATGAGCTTGAGCATGGTGAGAACCTAATGTTAAGAAGAATCCTGTGGAATGATGAAATTGATGAAGAACCTGTTCCGAGGAAGAGTTTATTAAAGACTCGATGTAAGATTGCAGGAAAGTGTTGCAAGGTGATCATTGACAATGGTTGTTCAGACAATTTGGCATCGAAGGAGCTGGTTGACAAATCGTAGTTGTAGAGATTGAGACACCTTAAAGCTTCTCACATTGCTTGGATTCAGAAGGAGCATAATTTGCTGGTAAGTAAACAATGCCTTGTTAAGTTCAAGATTGGGAATTGTTACGATGAAGTGTTGTGTGATATTATGCCTATGGATTGTTGTCATATTTTGTTGGGTAGATCTTGGCAGTATGATAAAAAAGCTCTGCATGATGGTAGATGAATTAGTACACTATTTGGGTTGATGGGAAGAAACAAGTATTGTTGCCTTTGGTAGAGAAATCTGATGAGAATCATTGTGCCACAATAAGGGTATGTTTGGTTGAATGAAATCAATTTGTTAAGGATATGAAGGAGCGGATGTTTGTTTTTCTTTGATGCCTAGAAAGGCTGAAAAACAAGATGAACTTGAGCATGCACCTGAGAATGAATCTTTGTTGGTTGAATTTCAAGATATTATTTCTAACAATGTACCTGATGATTTGCCTCCTATAAGGAGTATTAGTCATTGTATGAATTTGATACTTGGAGTTAGTTTGCCTAATAAAGCACCACATAGGCTAACATCTGTTGAAAATGAAGAACTGAATAAACAAGTGCAGAAATTGCTTGGTTAGGGTCTGATTAGAGAAAGTTTGAGTCCTTGTGTTTTACCCGCTGTTTTGACACCTAAAAAGAATGGAGAATGGAGAATGTGCACCGATTCTAGAGCTATAAACAAGATAATGGTGAAATATAGATTTCCATTGCGTAGGATGGGTGACATAATGGATTGTATGAGTGGAGCAAGATATTTTACAAAGATTGATTTGAAAAGTGGGTATCATCGGATCAGAATTAGAGAAGGAGATGAATGAGAAACAACTTTCAAGACAAATGAAGGTTTGTATGAATGGTTGGTTATGCCTTTTGGTTTGACTAATGTAACTAGTACTTTCATGAGGGTGGTGAATGAGGTTTTGAAGAAAATTTTGGTAAGTTTGTGATTGTATATCTTTATAACATTCTGATATTCAATAAGGCTAAAGAAGAACACCTTGAGCATATTCGACAAGTGTTTTAGAGATTGAAGGAAGAAAAGTTGCCGATTAATTTGAAGAAATGTTCATTCATGAAGGAAGAAATTGTGTACCTGGATTTTGTGATTTCTGTTCATGGTTTGAAGATGGATTCTTAAAAGGTGAGAGTTAATCTTGATTGGCCTATACTTGAGAATGTTGGCAAAGTTAGATCATTTCATGGATTGACAAGTTTCTATAGAAAGTTCATCAAAATTTTTAGTTCAATATGTAATGGCATGACATAGACTATGAGAGGAGATAAAAGGGATTTCAAATGGACATGTGGGGCATATAAGAGTTTTGAAACATTGAAACAAAAAGTGGCAGAATTACTTACACTTGCTTTGCCTGCTTTCACTAAGGTTTTTCAGGTTGATTGTGATGCTAGTAGAAGAGCCATTGGAGCTATTTTTGTTAGAGTAATTAGATATTTCCTAATTAACTCTAGTTGCTTAAGCTAAACTTTAGGCATCTAATAATTAATTCTTTTATTAATTTTTTTAATGCAACATAGGTTAGACCTTTTTAGGGTTTTGATCTCTTTTATAAGGTCGATCTCTCTTTGTAATTAACAAATTCAGTTTTGATTAAGCAATTTCTTTTTTGCTCATCAAGAATGACTCATCTATGGATCTGAGAATTCCTACCTCTATAGCTTTTTGCTTCTCTCTTTTGTAACAAGTGTTTGCATGTAGGTGATTCTTGGGAGCTGTGGGGTTGATCTTTCATCAACTTCAACATGGTATCAGAGCTCCAGATCTTCGTGCCCCTGTTCTGTTCGTGAGAGATTTGGCATTGGATCTGACATTGGTTTTTAGATTTGAACTTTTAGCATTTTTTTATTGGATCTGGGGGGGTCACTAATTTTTGAGGCACTTTGAGCAAAAATGGACATCATCGTTGAGCTCAGAGTGCTCGAAAACCCCCATTTCCATATAAAAAATGTCAACTTTGGACGTTGTTGAAATTTGAGGCAAAATTTTTTTTGCACCCAGGTTGTTTTGACCTTAGCATGTAAATCGAGACATCAGATTTTTTGGTTTATTTTTTAACCAGAAAATATTGTCCACTAAAATTGCCCACCTTTGGCAACCCCTCTTTCAACGTTTGTTTTTCATAAGAGTTATTTTTTTGGGAAGATGAGCTAATTTTTTTTTTAGCATTTTTGAGGTGTGTTTTTACTTTTTCCTCATCACCATTTCCGGCCCTTTTTTGGGCTCATCCTCCAACGTGGCCTCTCCACACTACCTTCCTCTAGTAGTCTTGCCTTCTCTGTGTTCGCCTCGACTCCTCCGTGGCCTATCTGCACCCTCAAATCCTCAGTGGCGACCTCCTTTCATGGTTTTGTGGATTATTTTGCAGTTAGAAATGCATACATACCTGCGATTTCTTGAATTTTGGGCTTTGTGGATTTATTGATTGGAAGCTTTGCTTATATGTTGGAGCTTGTGGCAATAAAATCTTCACATTCGGCTATCAACTTGACTTCAAGATTGCGGATTTGATGCTTATCGCATACGTGATTGATGGAGTTTTTGGCTTTTACTAGTGAAGCTCTCTGTCCATGCTTATGTCAGCGTTGCATGGTCCATTTTTCTGCGTATTCTGGCCATATTTCTAGTGTTGTGGCTCGTGCTCTTAGCCACGTCAACATTCCATCTATCTGTGTGCTTTCTAAACACCTTTTTGGTTAGCGGTTTGGTGGAGGCATTTTTTTAAACAAGGGGGACAAGTGGCAACTCTCCTCCACCTCCGTATGCTCCACGTCTCATTGCTGCTCGAGCTCCTCCTTGGTATACCTGCCATGACACCCTAGTCTCCTACCCCGTGACGTGCGCACCCTTTGAAAGGTAGATTCAGTTTGCGGCTCCATTGATTGTTGCCCAACTTGCTTTGTGGATTCTGCAATCGTTGAGGAGAGGAGCTTTTTGGGCTTCACTGTGACATGACTCAGCCTTTCTTTGTCTCCTCGAGCTGTGGCATTGGTGGAGGCCTTTTTTTCATTAGGAGATCCCGTATTTTTTTCATTGGTGGGAGGAATTCAGTGCATGCAATCATGCACTATGCCTTGGCTTTGATTGATGGGCTGGTTTTCACATTCTGAAAGTGATTTTTTTGCGTGATTGGTGGTAGTTTTTGAGTCATCAAACCCATAATTCTTGCTAGAATTTAGGACTTTTGGCATGTAGACTCAACTCCACTCCTTTGTTTAGCCGCAACCAGTTTGTGGTGGGCATCATTTTTCTTTGGAAGCAATGCCTATTTTTTGGGCGTGATCCTCGGCCTTCCAAGATCTCTTTCCGAGTGATGCACCTCCACTTAAGCGTGTTCCTATTTTTGGTTTTTTGGAAGAGGTATGGAGACTTGATTCATAGTTTTGAAATGCTTGATATTCTATCCGTAGACAGAGATGAAGATGCATTCTTTGTGCTGCTAACAAGAGACGACGTCGGTTTTCTCATGTTGATAATTCCTCCATCCAAATTGGTTGAAGTTCGCGTTCTAGCTTCTATCAGAGGAAGTAGCAGTCTTCTTTTTTGTGGCATCGGACAAACTAGGAGACACTGTGCCACGAGAGGAAATAGCAAATGGTTTAGTGTGGTGAGCTGCGGCGGCTTTTAAGCCTCCATCTACGATTATGTGAAATCCTCTGGATCCGCCGTCTCGCATTCAATGGCTCTGGTACGAGTTATGGGGAGTTTGTGATGGCCACGTGGACCCCTGTCATCCTTCTTGGCAACAGTCCTTCACACACGGTTTGTGTTATGCATGGGCTGATCAATGGTTTTTGTTTTGGTTGATTGGGAGACATTATTTTTATGTTGTTTGTGGCCCAGTGTGCGATTTTGATTGCCACTACATGCCCCTTTCATGCCTTCAATTTGGTGACATCAGCGGCTCTAACATGGGAACTGCATGGGTTCCTTCTTAAAGACTAGTTCTCTATCATTTTCTTGCCATGTGGCTTGTTATTTTTCACAATTTATGGGCGGGTTTGAAATTTTCAAACATGGAGTTTGGTTTGGCCACTAGTTTTTAACCTGGCAACGACCCTAAGTTTTTCAGCTCTTGTTTCCTGTGGTTGGGCTATTTCTCCAATAGGGGTCATTTTTAAGGCATTTTTTTGCCTCAATGGCCGTTTGACCGTCAAATTTGGGCTTGTCACTTGCTGATGTTAGTGCCACATAAGCACTGCATCATTACTTCCTGTTACCTCCTCGGCCTTTGTTTGGACCTACCTTCGCTTTTTTCCTCATATCTCGGACATACAAGCTCCGATTTTTGCAAACGAGATATTGTCGAAAAGTTGGTTCCGAGCCCGTCACAGTGGTACAATTAGTTTTAAGTTTTGATGCTGTTTTGATGGCTTTTTCTGCTATCAAAGTCTCAAGTTCCTTTTTGCACTTCGGGAGACATATCTTAAGCATCTGATTTCCAATTTGAGAATTCTTTATATCGTTGGAAAGGTCTTTCCAACCTCTTTTCATGATGCTGGTTGTTTTTCCAGATTCTGCTCTAGGCACATTCTATTCAGTCTTTTGCATTTTTGCATTTTGGTAGATAACTTGGTTGTTTCAAGTCCGGAGATTGATTTCGTTGCTTCAGATGGTTCATCATAACTTGTACTATTTTTTGTATTAGTCTTATGTCTCTTTTAGTCTATTTAGACATCATTTGTATGCATTCTTGCAAACACACTGAGATAAAGTGCCATATTGCATCTGTATTTTCGTTTCATTTGTTTACCTTGTTTTGCCTTCTGATTTGAGCAGTGTCATTTGAGAACGCTCATGCAAATTATTGTTTTCTTGAGATTCATTATGTCTTGTGCCTTATTGTACATGCACTACTCTGATAAAGTGCCATGGGGGTTGATGTTTTGCCTTTGTTTGCCATCTTCCTTTGTCCAGTGAGTGTCCCTTTCGTGACATTAACCTCATGATGTGTCTGAGATTGATCACCTCTGTACACACATATGTACTCTTTTGAGCATCTTGATTGTGGTTCCTTGACATACAGTTCTTTTGGCCCACTTTTCCAATTGCCTGTCACCTCACCCTTGTCTGCATCGGGGGGGGGGGGGGGGGGGGGTTCTTCTGTTGTTTCTCATGCTTCCTTGGTTTGATTGATCAGCTCTTCAGGCTTTGGTATTTCATGCCATTTATATCTTCGAGTTCATTTGTTTGCCTTTGTGTGCCTCTTGATTCGATGCAGATTATAGTCTTCTCTACCTGGTCAGGTTCTATTTTAGTGGAGGTTCTTCTGATCAGCAGTTACTTCCGACAGAGCTTTGTAACTTCTACATGCTTCAATGGTGTTCTACATGATCATCTTTGTTTTTATTTTCTGGAACATTCCCTAGTTTAAAGGCTTCTTCAGTCCTTAACTGGTTTCTTTTCAGCATTATTTCCATCTCTTTTTGTAGTAGAGTTCTTCTCATGTGGTTTTCTCTATTTCTCCTCTTTTCAGAGATTTGGTTGTAGTTGGGTACCTCATCAGGCCTTGTTTGCCGGGACCCAATTCTACTTTCTATAGTAGTTTCTAAGTTTTTAGGTACTCCCTAAGTTTATCTTAAGGGGGGGTTAGAGTAATTAGATATTTCTTAATTAACTCTAGTTGCTTAAGCTAAACTTTAGGCATCTAATAATTAATTCTTTTATTAATTATTTGATGTAACCTAGGTTAGACCTTTTTAGGGTTTTGATCTCCCTTATAAGGACGATCTCTCTTTGTAATTAACAAATTCAGTTTTGATTATAGCAATCTCTTTTTTGCTCATCAAGAATGTCTCATCTATGGATCTGGCAATTCCTGCCTCCATGGCTTTTTGCTTCTGTCTTCTGTAATAGGTGTTTGCATGTAGGTGATTCTTGGGAGTTGTGGGGTTGATCTTTCATCAACTTCAATAGCTTTGAGTCAAGAGGGAAGACTTGTAGCTTTGTATAGTGAGAAGTTGAATGATGCTAAGAAAAGGTATTCAGTTTATGATCAGGGATTCTATGCTATTGTTCAAGCCTTGAAGAAATGGAGAAATTACTTGATGCCTAAAGATTTTTAATTGTACAGACCATAAAACTTTGCAAAATTTGAGAAGTCAAAACAAGTTGAATCAGAGACACATGAAGTGGTAGAGTATTTGCAAAACTTTTCTTTTGTATTGAAATAGAAGAGTGGACAATCTAACAAGTTTGCTAATGCTTTGAGCATAACAAGGAATTTGTTGATAGCGATGAGAATTGAGGTACTTCGCTTTGATGATTTGAAATAGTTGTATGAAACTGATTCTAATTTTACAAAACCTTGGAAGGCTTGTAAGAATCACATGACAAGTAAACAAGATAAGTGGATTGATTATCTCCTTTAGGAAGACATGTTTAAAGGAATTCAATTGTGCATGCCTAGAGGATCTATGAGGGATAACATTATGAAGGGGAGACATAGTGGAGGACTTGCTGGACATTTTGGAATTGCCAAAATAGTAAAAAGATGATCTCTAACAAATATTACTGGCTTCAAATTTATGAAGGTGTCCAAAAGATGGTTAAGGGTTGCAGAATTTGTCAAACAACAAAAGGAACTAGTCAGAATTTGGGTTTGTATTCACCATTGCCATACCAAATAAATCTTGTGAAGATATTAGTATGGACTTTGTGCTTGACTTACTTAGAACTTAGCAAGGTAATGATTCTATTTTGGTAGTAGTTGAATTTTTTTCTTAAATGACCCATTTCATACCTTTTAAGAAGACATCTGATGTAGTACATGTGGTTGAATTATTCTTTAAGGAAGTAGTAAGATTGCAAGGGTTGCCTAAAACTATTGTTTTAGATAGGGATACTAAATTTACTAGTTATTTCTAGAGGACACTTTGGAAGATGTTGGATACTGAGCTTAAGTTTAGTTCTACATTTCATCCGTGGACAGATGGACAAACTGAAGTTGTAAATAGGAGTTTGGGTAACTTGATGAGATGTTTGATTGGAGATAAGCCTGCTAATTAGGACTTGATTTTAGCAAAAGTAGCTCCTAGTTTGCATATAAGAATTCTATAAATAGGAGTACTTAGAAAGCACCTTTTAAGATAGTAAATGGAATGCATCCTAAAGGAACTATTGAGTTGAGAGATTTGTGTATTGAAATAAAGAGAAGTGCGGAAGCTGAGGAATTTGTGGATTTTAGAAAGAATTTGCTTGAAGTGAAGAAGAATCCAGAAATAGGTAATCAAGAGTATAAACATAGGGCAGATAAAGGAAGGAGTCATAAATCGTTTGAATCTGGAGATGAAGTTATGGTTCACTTGAAGTACGAATTTCCATTTGGTACATATAATAAGTTGAAGATGAAGAAGTTTGGTCTTTGTAAGATGTTTAGGAAATTTGACAGTGGAGATGCTTTTGAAGTTGAATTACCAGAAGCCACCGATATGTCACCAATGTTCAATGTCACAGACATCTTTCAATATTTTGAATTAGATGAGGAATTAAAAGATGACCTAGAGTATCCCAAGAGGAAGGCTAACATATTGAGAAGGTTTTGGATAGCAGAGTTAGTAAGAGCACCAAAGGAAAATACTACATTGAGTACTTTATTTAGTAGAAAGATAAACAAGTTGAAGAAAGTTAATGGATAACACAAGCTGAGTTGGATCTTAATAATTCAAGTCAGGGCGTCATGATTTCCTGATATGGATATCTATTCTTTATTTACCCCAGGTATCTGATTCAAGAGCATCTTGGGTCAATGAGAAGTTTTGCATGAACCAAAAATATTGCTTTGTTTTTGTACCTATTTGCTGTTTGTGAATTAGTCATTGCTGCTTGTGGTTTCAAGTTGTACGCAGATGGCATATTATGGAGGACCTATTCTTGATCCTTCTCCTAAGTGTGCATAATCTTATGTTTCTTGTGCGTGGAGATTCATGCCATTTTCTCTGATCACATTTTATTGTGTGTTCCATGCAAAACATTGTAAAGTTTCTTTTTGTGTGGTTTCCTTTGGACATGTAGCATATTGCACGGTTGGGGAACATCTCTTTGATCATGTGTGGACCTATACTTAAGAGGACAGATTTTATTTTGATCATTAAATAGTTCTTGTAATGTTCTAGTTATAAAACAATTAATAAATTAATCTTTGTAACGGGCTGATTGATTTATTTTATCTCGAACCCATTTTTATTTTGTTTTCGTAGTTTGTGTCGCCATTGGCTATCTTTGTACACCCTCGGAAAGGTTCTCCCGATGGGTATTTAAGCACGGTTTGTAGGAAGTTTGTAGGCATGCTTTGGATTATATTTCTTTGTACTGCGGATTCCTATTGGAGTTCGGAATTGTCCGCCATTTCGGAAGTGAAAGATCTTCCCTATTTGGCTCGTGCGATTTCGGTGGGATTCAACCCTCACCCTATTCCGTTGTTGCATGAAATTCCTTGTTTGGATTTGGCAAATTGAAGCATTCTCTTCTGCAATTATCATTTGTATTCGAGTCCCTATCATTGTGTAGGATTTCATCAACATTCTCTGTGTATGAACAAAGATTGTGTCTCAGATCCCTAACTGTGTGTTCTCTGTGCTGCTATCATTCATTATTGTGTATTGTGGTATCCTGGCACTTCCACACGACTCTGCCTTTGTCAATTCATTACTTCCTACACCCTCATATCTTCGATGCTCATCTAATTCCCTCAACGTATGGCCTGTTGTACGACCTATTAAGTCTATATTTCGTACACTACCCTCACCTCCCTCTCACATCACCGTACTGCTCTTTTTACTTCCCGTACGACGCAACATACACCATCCTACCATTATGTACGGCCTCTTTTATTATCCTCCCACAATAGCATCCGTATGACCATCTTCCATATCGTACGACTTCTTATAGCGACATACGGCCATCTTTTCATATCTGTACGACCTACTTAATCCCACACCCGTACAGACTGTTTAGTATAGCCCTCCTTGCACCCATACGGAGCTTTGTCTCAATGTACGACCATCATTTCATTAACTGTACGGCCCTAGTTTCACTTCTCCACTCAGCCGTACCTCCTACACTGCCTTGCATCCGTACGGAGCCTTCAGCTTGCTTGGTGAAGTTGTCAGGTACATTACAGTGGTATCAGAGCGCTTCGATCCTGCCAACCTATGGATAGTGAATGAGAGTTTATAGCCAGAAGAGGACACATTCCGTTGATCGAATGGCTGATGAACAAGACTCGATCGTTGTCGAACTTGTGGTAGTTCTGAGGGAAGTTGCCAAGAATCAGGTATAGATCACTGATACATAGCGGCTGATGAAAGAAACTCTCAAGAAGTTGGCAGAGAAAAAAATATCTGGAGAACAAAATGGTCACAATGTGCACTTAGTGTCGGGTAAATCACACCCTTAGCTAGCATGCTTGTCATGTCCCCAATTTTTGCCCCTCCTTACTGACAACATTTCTAGCAAGGTTGGTCTATTATCTGGTTCCCATAGGCCAACAGAGCATAGAGGGAACCAACCCAAGGGCTTTGAGAGTCATGCATGAGATTCCCAAGTACTTTGGAGCAGTAGACAAGAGTTTCCTACAATTTAGGAGGGATTCCTAATTTGTAGGGATTGACTAGGAGTGGTCTAGGAGGCATTTGGAGACCTCGGCGAACGTTTTGGAGACTTAGAGTGCATCTCCTATTTTTTAGGAGGCATTCCTATTTTTTAGGAGAAACTCCTAGTACAGTGACAGTTCTCTCAGAGGTGCACACAGTAGGGGAGATTCATTGGGACTCAATTTTGGTTGATTGGGGCAATCTCCTACTTTTTAGGAGCATCCCTAGATTTTAGGGATGCACTGCCAGTTGACCCATCTTGTTCGACATCGGTCACAGACAGATGACAAGGTCAGATTCATGTTTGATTGGTCATTTTGGGCCTTTTGGGACCATTTGGGAAATATTTTAATATATTTAAATATTTCCTAAGTTGGTGATTAAATAAATTAAATAATGTTAAGTTTTAGCCATTTTGGAGTAATAAGGGGTTTTTTGGCCTCATCTGGATGCGCATCCTATGGTGTGATAGCTCGTTGGAAAGGTCTCAAAATTCTCTAAATCTTTCTCTTTGGTCTGAGGGCATTTCAGTGAATGGAATTCTATCTATGAGGAAAAATGTCATTTTCTAGTAACATGACCACTTTAAAATAAGAAATTATAACATTTTCACTACACAATGCCACTTGGAGACACTTAGGGTTCAATTTGCAATTGAGAGGGGGTTATAAGGAGATGGAAGCTTCATTCTAAGATTATCTTTTGCATATTGAAAAACTTGTTTTTGTGAATTGGCTCTGAGAGAGCAATTCTTCATCTGGGACGCAAACCTCAGGTTCTGGATTTGCTGGGACGTAGCCCTCAACAGTTATTGGCATTGGATTCTTCAGACAGTGTGCGTTGCTATCAGGGATAGAGTACACCATTCTTTATTGTGGATTCAGGTTGCAGATTTATGGTTTCAGCATTACAAATTGATTCTTTCAGCTGGGACGTGATTCCTTGCAGTCTTACAGCTGTCATTTGCAACAGTTTGGCATCATTGTTGGATGTGAGCTCCTTGGGACTGCATTGGATTTATTATTTGGTTTTATAAATCAAAAATTTGCCTGCAGATCAGCAAGGGCATCTATCAAGGATCTTTCAATGCTCCCAACCTTCCATGCCGACTTTCTCACCACGGACGGAGGTACATCACAGAGAGAGACAACCAACTTTCGAAGAGATGAGAGAAGACTGGAAGAATGCAAACTTTGAAGAAGACATTTCCGACAAAGATTATGCAGATCTGAGAATGAGATATTCGGGGGGTGGAAATAGAGGATACTTTAATGATGATCTCAGGAGAAAGTTGAGTAAGGTAAATCTGTCTCCATTTGACGGATCGGGTTCCATATCAGCGCAAGCATGGGTAATGAAAGCCGATACCTACTTCCAGCTGAATCCTATGCCACCTGAAGAAGCAATCAAATTTGCCGTGTTGCACTTGGAGGGAGTTGCGCACGAATGGTGGCACCACGACACCATCACATTAGGGGATGATCAAATAAAGACTTATGTGGAATTCATGGAGAGATTGATAGAACGATTTGATGGGAAAGACCCTGCGCTCAATTTCAAAGATCTGGCACAACTGAGGCAAACTGGATCGGTAGATCAGTTCATTGCAGAGTTTCAGAAATTATCTATTTTGGTCACAGACATTTTTGAAAGAAGGCAGGTCGTCCTCTTCATGGACGGACTAGCAGAACCGCTGAAGGGTTGGGTGAAGGGATTCAATCCGTCTACCCTCTCGGAAGCAATCATTAAGGCACGAAGTATGGCATCGTCATCGGCATCATCCTCATCCTCTCGAAGTCACATTCGAAATCGCCAACATTTCTGATGGACAAACCTCCACCCAAGAAGCTGTCATTGGATGAAGCTACTCGACAAGAACTCCGAAGGAAGAAATTGTGTTTCAATTGCAAGGGGCCTTGGGAACCTGGCCACCGATGCCTCGGGAAGGTGAAGATCTATTACATCGAGGTCATATCCAATGGTGAGGATGAACTCGATCAAGAAGAAATGCCGGTCGAAGATAACCAACCCCATGTTGACACTAACATGGTCAATCTAAACCATACGGAGAGAATTGCCGCTTTGGTACAGTGCGGAGGATCCATTGCCTTGGCTGGCAGCCTGAGGTGTACAGTTTTCCTGTACGGGGTACCCTTCAAGGACAAAGGGTTACAGTGATGTTGGATAGCATAGGTACTTTGAATTTCATAAACTCATCCTTGGTAAAACGAAGAAGTCTCCCTATGGAAGCACACATAGGCTTTTAGGTCAAGTTTGCCGGAGGGACTTTCCTACCTTGCATGCACCTTGTTCCTCAATTGAGCATCACAATGGCGAATCACACAGTAACTGAGGACTTCTTCATAGTAGACTTGGCTGACATGGAAGTTATTCTTGGCATACAGTGGATGGAGACCCTTATGAATACACCCAGAGTTTCAAATGGATGGACTTCACTTTTGTGGTTGATGGAAATAAGGTTGTTCTCCGAGGAATGATGAATGAAGGACCGAAGGAAGTTTTTGCGCATCGGATGGAGGCAATCTTTCGACACGATGACGTTATGTGGGTTGCACATTGTTTTATCTTGGCAGAACCTATAAAAGGGCAAAGAACACCTCCACAGGATGATTTGCTCCAAGATATTTTAAGTAGTCATGAAAAGGTTTTCATGGATATTCCTCCTGGTATACCACCTCACCGAGGGTTTGAACACACTATCGAGTTGGAATCAGGTGCAAAGCTATTTATAACCACATTGTACCACCACCCCAAGAAACTCAAAGATTAGATCGAAAGGACGATTCAGGAATTGCTAGGGAAAGGATGGATCCGTCCCAGTTCCAGTCCATTCGCATCATCTGTAGTGTTGGTCAAAAGAAGGACGGGACAATTCGTATGTGTGTGGACTATTGTACGTTGAACAAGAAAACAATAAAGAATAGGTATCCCATTCCAAGGATAGATGAGCTGTTGGATGAACTACATGGCATGGTCTATTTTTCAAAAATAGATTTGTGTTCTGGATACCATCAGATCCGAATGAGGGAAGAAGATGTTGAGAAAATGGCTTTCTGCTGCCACTACAGACATTATGAGTTCTTGGTCATGCCGTTTGGATTGACCAATGCACTTGCTACATTTCAATCATGCATGAACTGCATCTTCAACAAACAATTGCGTAAGTATGTATTGGTATTCTTTGATGATCTTATTTATAGCAGGACATGGGAGGAGCACTTGAAGCATCTGAATGAAGTTTTGAGTATCATGGAGGAACAATCCTTGTTCGCCAAGCAGTCCAAATGTGAGTTTTGTATGACAAAGATTTTGTACTTGGGGCATGTTGTCAGTAAATACGGGGTTCAAGTGCATCAGGAGAAGATTCAAGCTATCCTCGACTGGCCTCCCCCAAAATCACTCACAGATTTGCGAGGATTCTTCGGACTGTGCAGTTACTATAGGAGGTTTGTTAAAGGATTCTCTCAGCTCAGCGCACCTTTAACGGATTTGATGAAGAAGGGGTCATTCCAGTGGAACGAAGAGGCACAACTCACCTTTAATAAGCTGAAAAGAGCCATGAGCACTTGTCTCGTACTTGCACTGCCTGATTTCACCCGACCGTTCATTTTAGAGAGCGATGTGTTCGGGGAAGGCATTGGAGCGGTTCTGATGTAGGATAGACACCCTATCTCCTATGAGAGCAGGAAGCTTACACCAACAAAACACCTGTATTCCATCTACGAAAAAGAAATGTTGGCCATCGTACATGCACTAACCAAGTTCCGACAGTATCTGGTAGGTGCCAAGTTTGTTGTCTATATGGATCACAACAGTCTGAGATATTTCTTGGAGCAGCGGGACTTGAACAAACAACAACAAAAATGGGTAAGCAAAGTTCAGTTTTTTGATTTCGACATTGAATATGTAAATGGGAAAGAACAATGTTGCAGATGCCTCATCTAGAAAACCCACCATCTGCTCGCTAGACCAGATTTCAGCTGACTGGAAGGCACAACTGTTAGTGGAATATTCCAAGAATACATTTGCTTGTGAAATAATGGATGGCCGCATCCACGATGATCGATATAGAGTGGTGGATGATATCATCTACTATAAAGATCGGAGATACTTGGTTCTAGAATCCAAACTGAAGCAGAAGATTTTGAAGGAAGTACACGACTCACCTCTGGTTGGACACCTCGGTTTCCTTAAAACTTACAAAAGTCTTTAGGAAAGGTTTTCATGGAAGGGACTGAAAGGGGACATGTTGCAGCATGTAAGAGAATGTACGGTTTGCCAACGGAACAAGTCCGAACACACTCTTCTTGCCGGGTTGCTATAGCCTTTGCAAATTCCCGAGCAAAAGTGGGAAAGTATATCAATAGACTTCATAACAGGACTTCCCAAGGTGAACAAAAAGGACTGTATCTTCGTGGTTGTTGACAAGTTGACAAAGTATGCACATCTCTTCGCCATCCCCTCAGACCTCCAGGTTGCTCAAGTTGCCGATTTGTTTTTTTAGAGAAGTCTTTCGCCTGCACGGGTTACCCCGAAACATCGTTAGTGATTGGGATGGACGATTCATTAGTATCTTCTGGACAATTGTTTCGGATGGCAGGGACAAAATTATCACCAAGCACGAGTTACCACCCGCAGACAGATGGTCAAACCGAGATTGTGAACAAATGGCTGGAAGGCTACCTTTGGAACTACATCTCGGCACAACGAGCGTGGGTAAAATGGATCCATCTAGGGGAATATTGCTATAATACCACGTATCACATGTCTATTGGGATGGCGCCATTCAAAGCTTTGTACGGGTATGAACCGCTCTCTTTCATTGCAATAGTTCTGGGTGACAGTCGTGCTCCAAAGGCAAGGGATTGGCTTCAGGAGGGGCACGACATACTGAGGAGTTTGAAAGAAAACCTACTGCAGGCACAAAATCAACAGAAGATGTATGCCGATAGACACCTGATAGAGAGGAGTTTTGAAGTGGGGGATCTGGTCTATCTCCAACTCCAGCCATACTAACAATCTTCATTAAAGGGAACAGGGAAGGAGAAATTGAAGCCACGATTTTATGGTCCCTATCGTGTGGTCTGTCACATTGGTGAGGTAGCGTACAAACTGGAACTTCCGGAGGGGAGCCGCATTCATACTGTCTTCCATGTTTCATGTCTGAAGAAAGCCATAGGGAAAAATATCATAGTTGCTATCGACCTTCTGCTAGTCAATGAAGAAGGAAAATTCATTCTGGAACTTGCCGAGATCCTTGAAGTATGTGAAAAGACCCCATGGAACTGCATGGTGAAGGAATACTTGGTACGCTGGCGACACCTACCGCTGGATGACGCAATGTGGGAAGGCAAGCACATCCTACAGCACTAGGCATTGCACTTGCTTGAGTACAAGCAAATTTTGGGACAGGAGGATTGTAATGTTCCCGTTATAAAACAATTAATAAATTAATCTTTGTAACGGGCTGATTGATTTATTTTATCTCGGACCCATTTTTATTTTGTTTTCATAGTTTGTGTCACCATCGGCTATCTTTGTACACCCTCAGGAACGTTCTCCCGATGGGTATTTAAGCACGACTTGTAGGAAGTCTGTAGGCATGCTTTGGATTATATTTATCTGTACTGCAGATTCTTGTTGGAGTTCGGAATTGTCTACCATTTCGGAAGTGAAAGATTTTCCCTATTTGGCTCGTGTGGTTTCGATGGGATTCAACCCTCATCCTATTCCATTGTTGCATGAAATTCCTTGTTCGGATTTGGCAAATTGGAGCATTCTCTTCTGCAATTATCATTCATATTCAAGTCTCTATCATTGTGTAGGATTTCATCAACATTCTCTGTGTGTGAACAAAGATTGTGTCTAAGATCCCTAATTGTGTGTTCTCCATGCTGCTATCATTCATTATTGTGCATTGTGGTATCCTGACACTTCCACACGACTCTCCCCTTGCCAATTCATTACTTCCTACAGCCCCGTACCTTCGGTGCTCATCTAATTCCCTCACTCTACGTCCTGCTGTACGGCCTATTAAGTCTATATTCCATACACTACCCTCACCTCCCTCCCACGTCATCGTATTGCTCTTTTTACTTCCCGTACAACATAACATACACCATCCTACCATTACGTACCTCTTTTATTATCCTCCCACAATAGCATCCGTATGGCCATCTTCCATACTGTACGACTTCTTATAACAACGTACGGCCATCTTTTTATACCTGTATGACCTACTTAATCCCACACCCGTACGGACTATTTAGTACGGCCCTCCTTGCACTCGTACGAAGCTCTGTCTCAATGTACGACCAACATTTCATTAACTGTACGTCCCTGGTTTTATTTCTCCACTTAGCCGTACCTCCTACACTCTGCCTTGCATCCGTACGAGCCTTTAGCTTGCTTGGTGAAGTCGTCAGGTACATTACAGTTCTTTTGTTTTCTCCTCCATGGCAAAACTGATTTTGTATTTTAGTGCCTAGCAGGCTGAGTTGTGGTCTTGTTGGCTATTTAAGAATTTCGATTTGGTGTAGGGAACTAAGCAGATAGTATCTAGGAAGTAATAAGATAGAAGAAAGTCTCAAGATTGTGAGCTTGGAGCTTTGATGTAGCAATTCATTGTATTGGCTGCAACTCGGAAGGCCTTACAACCGGGCATGTTGTATGTTGAAAGTATATTTTATCATGCGAAGTCATGAATAAAACTTGCTCTTGTTGTTAAATATATGTTTGCTTCCTTGTGTACTCTTGGTAAGTTGTTAGGAGACACTTGAATAGGATCTAGGAAATCCGTGATCATTTGCTTGCCGTTGGACGCAAGATGGAGGAAGAGGACATTGTTGTAATCATTCCAAGAAACCTAGCCTGAAAGTATTTTCAAACGAAAAAAGGGATTGATACTTTTTTCAAACAAAATTATTAGTTTTTATTCAAAATAAAAATTGTAAAAATTATAATCTTTCTAATATTTAGTAAGCTTTTAATTATTTGTTTAGCTAGAATAGAATGTTTTTATTCTTGACAATTGTTTCCTTAGGAAACATTGTTTATTCTTTTGTATATATTGATCTATTGATTTTTGTTAATAACAAGCAAGTATTTTACCAATTACTTTACGTAATAAAGATTGTGACTTTAAGTTTTTTTGCATTGTGGTATTAAATTCTCTAATTCATACGTTGATGGGCAAACTTGGCAGAACTGGTTCTTCAAACAAGTGGTTTAGAATTGAAACATGGGAGATGAAAAGTCACTATGGTGTCAATCTATATTACTTGGAAGAGAAGCCCATGAATGCTCAATTTGGGCAATGTGTGCATTTTAAGGAATGCATGCACGTCATAGTGGGGGTACCACAAGTAACCTTGTTCAATGTTATAGTGCAAAGAATGTAATAGCGATTGTCTGATGCTTCATGCTTTTCCGCCGTAAAACTATGAAGGATGTCGATAATGATATTGACTCGGAAGATGGTGTTGTGATTATTAACAACACCAAGAGATGCAACATGGCATTGTAGAGGGTTAATTGAAATCATGACAAGTCCAACGAGTGGACATAGAGTCACAAAACCACAGATTGAAACAACTATGGAAGGACCATTAATATAATCGATCTTTAGCCAATTTTCTAATCACAGATGAAGACTCATACTAGGTCAATGAAGACATCATTTGTGAGTAGAATATGAATTGCGGGAAGTAGAGTTTCATGCTTTTGCGGGAAATCTATTCTCTTGCTTGTTGTTCAGGGATATTGAAGTTAATTTTCATATGTGATTTCTGAACCAAGCCGATTGTATATACATATACAAACATCACAATAGTTTTTAGGAGACAATTCCCAATTTGCTTACTCAATCATATTTTCCATATATATATATATATATTTTTAAAGAGGGGTAAACGCTTTGACCTGGAGCTATGAACCAGCGGGGCCACAAACGGGGGACCTCATCCCCATTAGATTTGAACCTTGATGGCAAGGATAACAACTCAACAACTTAACCATTACAACATGCCACTATTGGCATCATATTTTCCATATTAACAAGAATGGGTTGATGCGATTATATTTATGTGGTGCATTATAGTATGGATAGGATAACTAAGCACTTGGTTCCATGAGTAAGAATTTGGTTTCATCACTATCAATAATAAGTCATGGACTGAGGATAATTCGGGAATCAGGATATAAAAGAGTTTTTCGTGATTACAAAAGTAATTCAATAATCGGGTAATTGATATTTCATTGGAGGCAATAGATTTTCTTGTGTGTCTTAGATGGCACTTCGCATATCATTTTCACAATACCCAGAGTCGGTAATCCTTAATAAATGTGTTATTGAAGGCAGAACAATCGAGCAGGGGAGAATGGAAAGGGAGGGAAAAAGACATCAACACAAAACATATATTCAGCAGTTTTATATATGATACCATGAACATTAATAAGTATGCATACATCATCAAACAAGATAGAGTAGTCTATCCCTTGGGTATTGAACAAGAGATAATTAATGGAAGAAAAAAAAAAGGACAAAAAACGTAACATGCAGATTCAAATTTATTAAGTCCTAATATTAGAAGGGGACATAAGCTTGCTAGACGGTGATTAAGTTATGAATTGAATTATCAGAGTTTATTACCTTGTGATTGATTTATGTTTATTAGACTGAGGATGATATACAATATACAAGTGTTGACTAAGTAGAGCAATGGTTTGGGCACTTAGAAGGATCAAGATAAGCATCATTGAACATATATTTTTCAATCTTATATTTACTAAAGAAACTGGTCTAGTTTGAAGTATATTACGGTTAACTAGTAAAGATCTCTAAATCCTTAGGACCCATAGGATTTCCTGATGACAATAGTATGTGGTCGCAATTAATATGCAACTTATATGGGTAGATATATACTTAAATTACAAGAAGCCCAGGAGAGAATATTAAATTACTTGTGATAGTTAGATATCATTTCTAAGAAATAACTTGTACTCTACAACTATGAGTGTAAAGAAAATAATGGAAAAGTCAGGACTACTAATTACATATTGTGGATATCATGCAAATAATTTACTGTTGGACTTATCTTAAACCACGATTACATAAACCATAATCAATAAGATCAATAAATGCATCTATCAACATTGAATGGGAAAACAAGGAGTCCTACTTATATTCTTACAAATCACAAGAAGATTAGCAGGAAACTGAATATCTCAGAGATGGAAACTGAAGGAAGCTCTCATCATACTACCCTATTAAAGATCCTTTTGAGAAAATTGGCTTTAACTCCTTGTCAAGAAGAAAGAAGCAAGTTATATCAGGAAGAGTATTGATGCATTCTTGCTCCAAAATAGCGAGATAAGTATTTTGTCTTGACTACAACTTTTATTTTCTAACCAATCTCTTATTTTTATCCATTTATGTACTATAAGATTCATTTTCCTTGTTATGCTCTTGTTCTTTTCCTTGGTCCCTGGGGATGTTTTTGCAGAAAAAACAAGATAGGTACATTAGGCATGCTACCAAAAATCGTGCAGGATGCAATCTCATGATAGTATCTCCAAAGAAATGTTGAATTAGAATTCATTAGTCATTTGGTGATCATGCTAGATAAAGTGACGCTCTTGGAGGAAATATCTTTGATGATTGAGAATATGAGTATCCTTCTATATCAAGAGGGAGTTTGACATTTAATTAGAGGCAACCTTGGACAAAGAGAGGGGGCAGATAGAGGATATGTTTTAGTTGACTATAGAGAATCTTGGTCATATTGGTTTAGGAGTAGACAATGCTGAGATGGTTTCTCTACTGATCAAAAAACTATAGTAGTTAAAGGACTATGATTTATGGGATGAAGTTCTATGTATGTTGGTTGGAAGGCCTTATGTAAATATCTAGACTATGAAATTCCTAGATAGATGGATACTTATTGAGCCAAGAATCATGACATGACTTGCTACCAGGAGATCAAAAGGATGATATTAGATTCAGAGGGAGTCTGATATTTCATTAGAGATAACCTTGTACCAAGAGGTCAGAAAAGTTGATATCAGATTCAGAGGGAGTTTAACTTCATGTAAACTTGTAATGTCATGTGTGTGACTGCATGATTTTAATGGGTTTGCCCCCCTTTGTACGTTGTGAGGAAGTGACGACTTTCAAATGATCATCACTTGTATTTGCAAAAGTTATTGGAAGGTGATGATCTTACAATAACTTAAATCATGATATATATTCTATATAAATTTTGAACAAATCATGATGGATTATGTCTTGTAGATCAACAACTAAGTGTTAGATGTCATTCAATTGACAATTTATGAGTTTTGTATAGATATATCATAGGTACTTGGTGAATGTCATGTGGTGTGATATTCAGGAGGCCATTACCTTATTTTTGGGTACTTGGTGAATATTGTATGTTGATATTTTGTAGGCCATTACTTAGAGTATATGACGAATATCATGTGTTGATATTAGGAGGCCAATACTCATGATATCAAAATGGTGAATATCTTCTTATCAAAGATATTCTTGATTTTGCCATGCCTTATATTACCAATGGTGAAATATCTATCCCGTGTATAACCTCCTTAGCTAAGAGGGAATGTTAATGTTTTGTAGCTTCTGTTGAATAAATCCTATGGGACTAAAATATTGAAGGCGTAGATATCTTAGGTGAGATATATATATGTCTATCTATCTATCTATCTATCTATCTATCTATATATGGTTCATAATTTAATTATCATTATATTAGTTTCACCATAATGTATAGACATGTCCCATCAAGGGACATGTCTCTCCTTGCCTCATTCACAAATATAAAGTGCAAGAGAGATTGTTGCATTTGAAGCACACATACTGTACAGAGTTTATTACATTTTTAGCAATCACATAATTTCAACTTACTTATATATATATATCTTAATTTCTTTTGATACATCAGATAAGGCTATCTATGTAAGAGACATATATTTATGTGCGTGGGCATGTGTGTGTGTGTGTGTGTCTATCTATCTATATATATATATATATATATATAGAGAGAGAGAGAGAGAGAGAGAGAGAGAGAGAGAGAGAGAGTATATTATTGATTGAATCACCAATAGCAACTGATATTGTTCATACTCTACTACATAATTCAATAGAAAGATTAGATAGTAAGTGTGAGGAATTGAACTAATTCTCTCTATATTCCAAGATATCATAAAAGGGGACATTGAAGAAGAGGGACAAGATTCCAAGTTTGGCTCCTCTCCAAAGAATTGAGCTCTTCTTGCATAGATACATCCCACTTGGGGATACCTAAAGTTTTAAGAAAGGACCATGGATTAGAATTTGAAAAATGAAGAGATGTGGAGCCTTTTGAAATTGTGACATCATTCTTCTAGCATATGAAGGATCACCCACATAATCACATGCTGAATCTAGTTTCTTAAGAGCCCATAGAGTTTCCTAGACTAGAGAATCTAGAGGAGAATCATTATCCTTTAAATGATGATTGTGTGAGGAATGTGTATCTTCATCATTACTATCACCATCAGAAGTAGAGAAAGAAGATTCCTTATGAGGAATAAGATCTTTGGAGAAACTATCATCATGATGCAATGGTTCCAATGTGATAGTGGATGGAGAAGTGGTACAAGAAAAGTTATAATGACTCTCCTCAAAATGACAACTCCTCTCAATAAACAAATCACGAGTGGTAGGATCTAGAAGCTTGAGCCTCAAATATTATTTGTTTTATCCCAAAATATGCAAGGCTTTCTCCACATGCATGACCTTGCATTTCTCTTTCGGAGTGTGGGCTCATGCATGATAACTAAACACTCTAAAGTTTTTAATTGAGGATCCTGATAAGTCCAGGATTCAAAGGGAGTAATTCTCCTCAACTTTATGAGGGACTCGGTTCTAGTTTTGCCATTGTACCATGGTGCCAAAGATTTAGAGTATCATATATTTGGCCATTTCTTTCAAGGATTGGTTCTTTAGTTTTGCAGCTCTACTCTGTTAAGTATTATGGGAAATTGTATGTTGCAAGTCAATGCTCTCTAAAGCACAAAATTACTCAAACCTATTGTTGACTTATAACCTCAGTGTTGATATGTAGAACTTTGAGAGATTTCCTAGATTGTTTCTCTACGAATGCTTTCAAGTCCAAGATAAGATAAGATAAATTTATTAATGTCCAACAAGAGACCACATGGGTCTAAGGGATTGAAAAGAGTACAATAAGACAACTACCAACAAGTAGAGCACCAAATGGTGTCTGTGGAAATAACAAACAAGGTAAGCAAGAAAAAAAAAACAAAAAGATCACTAAACACACCTCATAGGAGAGTAGTCCAGAACTGATGGGCACATATCTGGGTGAGGGGGAACCCTAGAGTGTCTTACGGCCCTGCTGGAGAAATGATGGTGCTGGCGAATATAAATTTCTGCTAGGTCTCATAGATTTGGTGTGACCCAAAGAATGGTCTTGAGTCCTCTTTGCCCCCCGGGCCAGTGACCCAAGGGCAAAGAAGAAAGTGATAAGCAAGTTTGAAGACTGTGTTGATGGTAGATGAAGTTCCAAAATGTGATCACGGAATTGTGGGACATCTTGGAGATAAAATGCAAGACACTGCTATTCAATGTATTTAAAGAAAGATCAAAGGGAATTGCACTCTTTAAACAAGCAATAAAACCTCCTATTGATGTCATAGAAGATGGGGCAATGAAAGATAAAATGTATCTCAGTTTCAACCTCCCCAAGTTGACAATGGTGGCAAATCCTATCATCTGTCAATCTAATGGTTGGTCTAAATCAGTAGCTGGTGACAACCCACCCTAAAAGACCCCAACAAGATGTGAAGGGTGTGAATCCAATGGCAAGTGAGGTACGAAGGGTGCACAATAACCCCATCATGAATATCCATATAGTGCTTAGAGTAGGAAGCCATCCTCGGAGGGTTTATCCTAGTCGTGATAATATACCATCTATCAATATTAGTCTTGATGTGCTCATTCAGCTTCTGCTAAGAGAGAAGGAGGTGAACGGGGGCGTCGAGAGAGAATTGGAAGAGAGAAAGACGGTCCATTGAGATCCCAATGAAACCAAGCATAGTAGACGCTTGGGTGAACCAGCAATGAGCCATGTCAACAAGGGAAAGACCTCACAATCGCCTTTCAAGGAGGAGCATGCAAGGTAAGAATATCTGAGTTGATCCACAAAGGAGTTTGCGAAGCCTTGTAGTTGGTGGAGAAACCAAACTAGATAAAAAATGGTCCTAAGTCTGAAAGGATGAGTGCTAAACTTAGCCAAAATGACACAAAGAGGGGTGGATGACCAATGACATTTGATAATGCACCAGAGGAGGGCCCTTACTTGCTCAATAGAAGTCTGATCAGGCTCAAGAAGAGAGGGCCCCCAAACAATGGACTTGTAGAGAATTGTTGGTTTGACCAAAGAGTCTGGAAGGGATATCTTGGTCGTGGTGTCTAAAGCCTCTCAAGTATGGCTAGGGAGATGAGCCCCTTATTCACATAGGGCTGCATAGCGGGTCTCGTATGGAAGTGAAGTCCAGAGAACTTAACCCGAGGTAAGTATAGGAGGAAGTGATCTCTATCTCCTCACCTTGAAAGTAGAAGCGGAGGTGGGAGGTCTTCACACAATTGAAGACCATCACCTTGGTTTTGCCCAGGTTAACTAACAAGTGTTGAGAGTCATAAAAAGGATCCTACCAATCAAGGAGCAACTAGAGACCTCTAAAGAGGAAGCCAAAAGAACTACATTGTTGACAAAGAGAAAATTGGAGATCATAACCTAGTGTAAGTAGCAACCATTGCCAGGGAGCTAGAAATCTCGAAGGAAGGTCTTGAGCTCATCAATGTAGATACCAAAGAGAGTAGGAGAGAGAGGGAAGCCCTGCTTCACCCTGATATTGCAATGAATGTGGTACGAAAACCCCTGAGGAGTTCTAAATCAGCTGATAACCCTATCATATAGCTTCATGATTACAATTAGGAGTATTTGAAATCCCAATATCCCTAAGTCTCTGGAAGAGGGTTGTCCTAGGGATAGAATCAAAAGCCTTGCGAAGATCTACAAAGCAATAATAGACTTTTTCCAAGTAGTGTCAAGCCTCCTCTATGATAGTTCACAAAGTTAGAATATGGTCTATGGTTTGGTAATTAGTCCGGAACTTGACCTGCCCCCTAGCCTAACAGTGCTAACGATCAAGCTCCCTAGATAAAATAGTGTTCAACATTGTTGTATAGAGTTTGGAGAACATATGCCCAAGCATGCTAGTCTTGTAGTTGTTGGGGTTAGAGACTGACCCGATCTTACATATTAGATAGATAGTGTGCTGTGACCAAGAGTGGGAAAGCTAGTATAAACCACTTTGTTGGAGAGCACTATGAGAAACGAGCCTAAGACAATAATACCAAGATTGAAGAGCTCTGCTTGGAACCCTTTCTCGCCCGCAAGCTTGCTGCTATTCATGTATCTAACTGCCTCACTGATGTTGGAGAATGTGAAAAGGTGGCAAGAAGGTGGGGGGTGAGATGGGAGGGGGCTGGCCGAGAATCTCGTAGAGAGTGGAGGTATTAGAAACAAGGGAGCTATGATCTAGAGTGGAGGGGGAGGATGTCGTGGAAACATGGTGCGCTAGAAGAGCTTCGGGAATTGCAAAGGAGAGGCACAAATAGATCTGCACTATATCAAGATAAACATCCACTTCTTATGGCAAAGACAACGGTGGTAGTCAAGCTTCAATTGGGAAAAGGAGGGGCAAAGAGTGGAGAAAGCAAAATCAATAGAGCAGCGGAAGGATTTACAATCCTTATCGAATCACTGGTTCATGTGGTTTTGGTGAAGAAGAAGGATGAAACTCTTAGGATGTGCATAGATTAGAAGGTCATGAACAAGAAGACTATAAAAAAAAGATACCCCATCACATGGATTGATGAGTTATTAGATGAGCTATATGGAGCATGTTTTTTCTCCAAAATTGATTTGAGATCAGGCTATCATCATATTTGAGTCAGAGAGCAGGATATAGAGAAGACGACATTCAGGTGTCATTGTGGCCATTTTGAGTTTGTTGTTATGCCATTTAGGCTAACTAATACTCCAACTACTTTTCAATATAGAGAAGACGACATTCAGGTGTCATTGTGGCCATTTTGAGTTTGTTGTTATGCCATTTAGGCTAAGTAATACTCTAGCTACTTTTCAATCCACAATGAACAGGGTCTTTTAGCCTCGATTGCGGAAATTTGTGTTAGTCTTCTTTGATGATATCCTGGTGTATAATAGGATATGGTATGAGCATGTGCGACACTTAGACATTGTGTTGAGCATTCTGAGTAGGGAGTCCTTGTATGCAAAGGAGTCCAAATGTGATTTTGGATTATCAGATTATTATATCTGAGTTACTTTATCAATGCTCAGAGAGTACACGTGGATCATGAAAAGATTCGTGCTATTATTGAGTGGCTTACTTTAGTGAACATGACACAGTTGAGAGGATTTTTGGGGTTGTGTGGGTTCTACATGAGGTTTGTTAATGGATATTCCAGGCATGCAACACCCTTGATAGACTTGATGAGAATGGGGGCTTTTTTATGGACTCTTGAGGCACAAGAGTGTTTTGATAAATTCAAGGAGTTGATGACTTCTTATGCAGTGCTAGCATTACTAGATTTTAGCAAACCTTTTGAGCTGTATTGTGATGTATTTGGCAAAGGTGTTAAGAGTAGTGCTTATGCAAGACAAACACCTGATTGCTTATGAGAGTAGGAAGCTTAGGGGGCTTGAGAGGAGCTTCAGCATTTATGATAAAGAAATGTTGGCCATAATGCATACTTTGGTCAAATTTAGGCAGAATTCAGTGGTTAGCAAATTTAGCATAAAAACCGACTGCAATAGCCTGAAACATTTCTTGGGGCAGCGAGATCTTAATGACAGGAAGCAGAAATAGGTAAGTAAATTACAGGCATACGACTTTGATATTACCTATTTCAAGGGGACACAAAATGTAGTAGTAGATGCCTTGTCATGAAGACCCCACTTGAGCTTGATGACTGATATATCAGAGGATTGGAGACATTTGATCCTTGCAGAGTATGCAAAGACAAACTAAAGTTTACTAGTGCTCGGCATCAACTAAACTTTATTCGGCTTACACTGAAATTGACTTTGCTCAGCTCCAAATGATTTTCTGCTTGGCTTGCACTAACTTTGCTCAGCACCTATTGTGCAAATTGTTAAGCTTGGCAGACAAACTTTGTTTAATTTGTTCTTCTAAACTTAATAAGTGTAACCAATCTTCGCAACCTTAAGTAGAGTATTAATGCACTATAATATCACTATCTTAACTGATTCTTGTACTCCTTTTACATATTATTATTCAACCTTTCCTTTAGGTGCTATTGTTACCTCATTTGATCAAATCCTCTTCATCAACCAAACAAATGATAGTACTTAATCATATAAGCAATTGTCTTACCAACAAGTAGCATGTTTGACATCAGTGACAAAATAATGATTGAAACATGTTTATCATACTTGCATCAATCTATTTTCAATAGGTTCATACTAATTTATGTGGTACTGTTGGAGTGCAAAGCAACTATGGAGAGAAATACTTTATTCTATTTGTCGATGATTTCCCTGAATGAGATTGAAAAGATCACTATTCAAGAAGGGAGATTGTTGAAGAAGGGAGATTGTTGATAAAGTATGTTTTTAATCATTGTTTTGTCACTGATGTCAAACTTGCTATTTGCTGGAATGACAATTGCTTATAAGATCCAAGTACTATCACTTAGTTGATTGATGAAGAGGATTTAATCAATAAGATGTAACAAAAGCACTTAAGGGAAATTTTGAGTTATGGTTTTCTAATGGAGTACAAGGATCAAGTAAGACAATGGTAAAATGATGTATTGATAATACACTTGAAGGTATAGAGGTTGGCCACACTTAGACTTGAAGAAGAAAACTTCATTGATCAGCTCATCGATGCAAATGAAGAAATCATGAATCTAAGATCAAAGAATGAAAGATTGCAGAATGATCTAAAAACTAAAAGGCAAACCAATGAAAGGATGATGAAATCCCAAGTAGACATGAATCAATTAAATGATAAAAGTCATTACAAACAAAAAAGAAAAGCAAGAATCGGATATACGAAAGAAGGTGAATCATCCAAGCAAGGAGCTCAAAAGAATCAAAAACCTACTTGCAATCACTATGATAAGATAGGTCATACATCAAAAAAATATTGGAGCAATAGGAAAGCAAAATTCAATGGAAAATGCCACAATTGTTATCAGCATGGTCATAGAGCTAATGAATGCAAAGAGAAACCAAGATTTGAAGGCAAATGTCACCAATGTAAGAAGTATGGGCACAAGTCATCAGAATGCAAAACTAAGATATTGAATCCAACATAGCAGATTGTAAAAGCTATATTTGGTTGGGACTACAACACTTGGCGCAGATGTCATTACTATGGAGAATTTGGACACATTGGAATGAATTGCGAGAAACATCACATGAGGAAAAGGGATACTACCAAAAGATGTTTCTTTTGCATAGAACTTGGTCATCTTGCCAAGAACTGTATGAATACTGGAAGAATTGAAGATGAAAAGAAGGCAAAAGCTGATAACATCAGAAAGAAAATGAGACAACAATGGTTTCCAATGTCTTCTGAGAATGCAAGTCAGAGTAATGATGATCAAGTCACTCAAGAATTGCGTGACTTCACCATTTCCACTTGATTTCTCAAAGGAGAACTGGAACTAGGATACTAAAGAAGACATCCAACATTAGTTCTAGTTGACAAGACAAAAGACCCATATCGGCATTCAAGATGAAAGGGATCATTGAGTAAAAGATGACAGTTACTATTGAGTTACCTTTCCTTATCGAGCAAGTTGGGTTACAGACTCTACTGAGCAAGGTTGGGAGTAACTAAATTTTATGTGGTTACTGAATCATGGAAGACTCTACCAGGTATTCAATGCAAGAGAAGTGGATAATAGTTTGTCATTTGATCTAACATTTGTACCAGGCACTTATGGAGAAATTTGATAAAAAGGGTGAAATCAAAGTCATTTCTCACCATGAATTTTAAAGAGCTATTTGCCTAGAGCAATTTTTGAACATTCAAGCAATTTGAGCGAATTTTTGAAAGAATACATGGGCCTAGGGATTCATAGATGGATCGATCTAGAATAGTGATTTCATCCTTGTGAATGAGCTCATCATTTACAAAGGGCGCATTTATTTGGTGCTAGGGTTAGAGGTGAGGAGGATGTTGTTGAGAGTTTATCATGACTCACCTATGGCAGGACATCTAGGTTTTTTCAAAACTTACCAGCAGATTCGTGAGCATTTTTCTTGGAAAGGGCTCAAAGTTGAGGTGTTGTAGTATGTTAGAGAGTGTCCTACTTGCCAGTAGAATAAACAGGAGCACTCTTACCTAGTTGGCTTACTTCAACTACTTCCGATTCTTGACAAGAAGTGGGAGTGTTTGTCCATGGACTTCATTATAGGACTACCGAGAGCCCAGGGCAGAGTTGTATATATGTTGTTGTTGATCGGCTTAAGAAGTTTGCCCACTTCTTCCCAATCATTGCTACTCAAGTGGCAGATTATATAAAGGCTCTTAAGGAGAATATCACTAAAGCACAGAATCAACAGAAGTAGTATGTTGATCAGAAGAAGATCGAGCAAACTTTTGAGGTAGGTGATATGGTAAATCTGATGTTGTAGCCTTACCACTAGTCCACTCTCAAAAAAGAGTGGTGTTGAGAAACATAAGCCACGTTATTATGGGCCTTTTAGGGTGATCAAGAGACTTGGCGAGGTGGCCTACAAGTTGGATTTGCCAGCAAAGAGCAAAGTCCATAATGTTTTTCATGTGTCGCATCTCAAAAAGGCTTTAGGACACCAGATTGTTCCTTCTAGAGTGCTTCCACCCTTGGATGATGAGGGGAAATTGGTTTTAGTTGAGTTTAGGGAGAGGAATTTGAGGAGATGTACTATTAGGGAATACTTTGTGAAGTGGAAGGACTTGCCAGTAGAGGATGCAACTTGGGAGAGTGAAGAAATTTTGCAACATCCAGAGTTGAGATTGCTTGGGGACAAGCAATTTCAAAGGGGGCGAACTGTAATGTCCTTATCTTTTTAGCCTCTTAGTGGATTTCTTAGCCTTTACATTCGTTGAAGGTTAAGTGGAGTAAGGAGAAATTGATTAAATTAATTTTTTTATAACGTTATTAAATAACTTACAATTAAAAGGTGACTTTATATTTAATTAACTTAATTAAAAGTGACTAAAGTTGAATAAATTAATTAAAAGAATCTTCTAGGAGGAATTAAATATTATTTTATTTCTTCTAAGAGGTCCATCTATTGGAGGAAAAGAATAAATAGGGAGGGCAGCCTCATTGTTGATCATTGAATGTGTTGCCATTTACTCTACCTAATAACTTGTGGAGCTAAGGGTTTCTATAGTTGCTACATTGATCATTGGGAACGAACACTCCCGTTGATTTACATAACTGAGGTGGTGAAATATCTTCCGAAGGGTTGCAGTTGTTGGAGAAGACAGATCAGTCTTTTTATTGTGCCAAATTTGTGGCCTAGGGCTAGATTTGTGGAGTAAGATTGAAGGAATAAGTCAGATATTGATACACTAACGTGCTATAGCAACTCTGCTATAGTATCGTGTAATATTCCCAAGTATGGACGGGCCAGATGAGTGGCGAAGATGAGCTCAGAGGTTTGTATGGTGTGGACGGAACAACTGTGTAATACAGATGTGGATATCCGTATGGTGGAGAGGGGAGGGAAAGTACGGATTATGACACCCAAGAAGTCTGTACGTTGAAAGAACAAAGCACAGAAAAGGGTCGTACGTTGTCTCCAGATGGGCTGTATGGCATGTCCAAAAGGCCGTACGGTGAGTGTGAACTATCCTGTGTATGGTGAATAGTGTAGGGTATATGACAAGGTATTACTTAAGTCCGTACAGCAAGGTATTTCTTCAGGCCATATGGTGGTGGAACATAGAGCCATACAATGAGTTTGCTGAGTGATAGGGATGGGTACAAGGTAATTTGAAGATACCACTTCAAAATGCAAATGCAAAGGGCCGTACGGTCAAATTGGAAGGCCGTACGGTGTTCTTAAGAGGGAATGAAGGGTGAAAATGGAAGGTCGTACGGTGCACAATGGTGACTAGAGGTAAATGATCAGAGTTTGTAGACTAACAGATAATGTAAATAAGTAACCAAATTTAATGGTGATAAACAACAAATGGGGTACATAGAATAAAGAGTAGATCAAACTAATAGATATTCGCAATATGATGATGCTCCGACTTGCCAAATCCGAGCGAAGTAATACATGCAACAACGAAATAGGGTGAGGGTTGAATCCCACTGAAACTGCACGAGCCAAATAGGGAAGATCTTTCACTTCTGAAATGGCGAATTACAGAGAACTCCAATAGGAATTCGCAGTACAGAGAAAGAATAATCCAAAATCCTGCTTACAAACAACCTACAAGCCGTGCTTAAATACCCGTAGGAAAACTTTTCGAGGGTGTACAAAGATAGCCGACGGTGACACAAACGACGGAAACAAAATTAAAATGGGTCCGAGATACATTAAATCAATTAGCCTGTTACAAAAGTTTGATTTATTATTTATTTTATGATGGGAACATTAAAGTCCTCCCGTCTCAAAATTTGCTTGTCCTCAAGCAAATGCAAACCTGGTTCTAGGAAACCTTCCGTAATCAGCTCCTTCATTTCTGAGTCAGGCATTGAGTAGATCTTCCCGTCGAAGTAAATGATGTCATCAATAACCTTGTATCTTTCATCGTGTAGATAACCATCCATCAACTCACATGCAAAAGTGTTCTTGGAATACTCGGCCAATAGATGAGCCTGCCAATTATCCACGGAATGCGGTGAGGTGTTGACTAGCTTGTTTTTGCTTGCCGCGTCTGGGGCCAAATCTTGTTTAAAAATTGCCTCCATCTTCTTGATTGTGACTTCCCTCGATCCTTTATTCAACATTACTCTTAGCACCAGCTTCTTGCCATCCGTCTCGAATGAAAAGTCCATCCTCGTGAAACTTTGAGTGTACTGGTCAAGGGTTTCCAACCACTGGATGCTCAAAATGATATCACTATCAACCAAATCTATGACAAAGAAATCATTTGCCAGGGCATAGTTTCCCATGGAAATTTGTAGCCGTGGGATATCATGAGTTCAAGGTAACAAGGTTCCTCTTGCAACCTTAACCTCAAATCCTCCAAGCTCAACTGCGCACAGGTCTTTACTAGTGACCAAAAATGAAATGGATGAAATTGAGTGTGGTGCCACTATCAATCATGATTGGGACTCATTTTTCGTGAAGTGTGCCGTGAACTTTGAAGATACCACCTCCAGTCGATGTAGTGAGAGTAGCAATGGAAACCCCTTTTTGTATTAGGGCATTTATTCTCTCCTACTGGGTAATTTCTTTGTCAGTCGCTGCAGGTATTTGTTCTTCATCGTCATCAGGCACCACCTCAATGTAGTGAATCTTTCCCTTCCCGAGGCAGCAATGACCAGGACCCCATGGCTCTTTGCACGTGAAACAAAGCTTTTTCCTCCAGAGTTCTTGCCGAGAATCTTCATCAAACTGAGGTTTTTTTTGAATTGGCTCCTTGTCTTCGCCTTCTTGTGGGGATGGTGTTGGTGTAACTCTGTGAGTTTTGGAGGAAGATGCGGCCATGTCACGCACCTTCTTAATAGCTTCGTTGAGTGTACGTAGGTTGAACCCTTTGATCTAGCCTCTTAAAGGCTCTCTCAGCCCATCCATGAATAACACAATTCGACGTCTTTCAGAGATGTCTGTGACTAATACTGACAGCCTTTGGAACTTAGTGACATAGTTGTCTACCGTGCCCATTTGCTTTAGTTGACCTAGATCTTTGAAGTTTAGCTCAGGATCCTTCCCATTGAAACAATCAATGAGTCTCTCAGTAAACTCAACATAAGAGGTCACTTGGTCATGACCGAGAGTGACCAGTCCATGATGCCACCACTTATGCGCCACTCCTTCTAGATGAAGTGTTGCTTACTTGATTGCTTCCTCTTCGGGCATTGGATTGAGTTGGAAATAGGTATCTGCCTTTAGGACCCATGACTATGCAGTATCCCAAGTATGGACGGGCTAGATGAATGGCAAAGATGAGCTCAAAGGTTCGTACGTTGTGGATGGAATAGTTGCGAAATACAGATCTAGATATCTATACGGTGGAGAGGGGAGGGAAAGTATAGATTATGACACCCAAGAAGTCCGTACAGTGAAAGAACAAAGCACAGAAAAGGGCTGCACGTTGTCTCTAGATAGGCCATATGGTGTGTCCAAAAGGCCGTACGGTGAGTGTGAACTATCCTACGTACGGTGAATAGTGTAGGGTGTACGGCACGATATTACTTCAGTCTGTATGGCAAGGTATTTCTTCAAGTCGTATGGTGGTGGAACATAGAGCCATACAATGAGTTTGTTGAGTGATAGGGATGGGTACAAGGTAATTCGAAGATACCACTTCGAAATGCAAGTGCAGAGGGCCGTACGGTCAAATTGGAAGGCCGCACGGTGGACTTAGGAGGGAATGAAGGGTGAAAATGGAAGGCTGTACGGTGCACAATGGTGACAGGAGGTAAATGATCAGAGTTTGTAGACTAACAGATAATTTAAATAAGTAACTAGATTTAATGGTGATAAACAACAAATGGGGTACATAGAACAAAGAGTAGATCGAACAAATAGATATTCGCAATATGATGATGCTCCGACTTGCCAGATTCGAGAAAAGTAATACTTGCAACAATAGAATAGGGTGAGGGTTGAATCCCACTGAAACCGCACGAGCCAAATAGGGAAGATCTTTCACTTCTGAAATGGCGAATTACAGAGAACTTCAACAAGAATTCGTAGTACAGAGAGAATAATCCAAAAGCCTGCCTATAAACAACCTACAAGCCATGCTTAAATACTCGCCGGAAAGCTTTCCGAGGGTGTACAAAGATAGCCGACGGCAACACAAACTATAGAAACAAAATTAAAATGGGTCTGAGATACAGTAAATCAATTGGCCCGTTACAAAAGTTTGATTTATTATTTATTTTATAACAGGAACATTACATATCGCTGCTATAGTATCGTTGCTATAGTAACTTTGCTATAGTACCTTTGCTATAGTAATGCTGCTACAATATCGTTGCTACAGTGCCATTGCTATAGTGATTTGCTACAGTAATCTGCTACAATGTCGCTGCTGCTATAGGAACTTGCTATAGTAAAATCCAGATTTCCTTGAGCAGTTTCCAGGTTCCTATCCATTTCATTTTGTCTTGCATGGAGGATAGATTTGAATATCTTAGGGCATGTGTAAGAATTTAGAAATCATTTGTAATCTGATTTATATTAGAGTTTTACATCAGAATTTGTTGCCCTAATGTCTTATTGATTCAGAGGCATATTTTTTCATTTATAGTCAATGCTCTATGTTTCAAAGAATTCAAAAAAATTTGCATCTTCATTGGTAGATGTTTTGGAGTTCTTTGCAAGTATATTTATGCAAGTATATTGGAGTTCTTTGCAAGTATATTTATGAGTTTTTTTTGAGAAATTTGTTTGTTGAGGGACTTGCAAATTCCTCTCAGAATTACCTGCACTTGGAGTAGGTTAACTTTTGTCAATGAATTGTGTCGGTTTGTGTGGATACATTACTGCGATGTGGACAAGGGTTTAGTGGATCGATCCATGCTGCAGATTGACCAAAATTGCTGCTACTCATCAAGCATTTGGGTTAATAGAAATGAGGGTAATAATGCTTGGGTTTGATGAATTGAAAACTTTGTATGATACAAATTCTGATTTTGCAGATGCATGGAAAGCTTTTAAAGAACTAGTAGCAGTAGAGTGAAGCAAATGGTTGGATAATTTTATTCATGATGACATGTTGTTCAAAGGAGTTTAGTTGTAGATACCTAGAGGGTCAATGAGAGATAACCTGATTAACAAAAAGCATAGTGGAGGACTTGCTAGACACCTTGGTATTAACAAGATAGTAAGCTTTGTAAGTGAAAGAGTTGGCCACAAATATGTAAGGATGTCAGGAAATTCGTTTAAAGTTGCAGAATTTCTCAAGTTGTTAAGGGTAGTAGTCAGAATGTGAGATTGCATGCAACATTGCTTGTACCTATTAGACCTTTGGAGTACATTAGTATGAATTTTATGTTGGAATTACCAAAGTCACAAAGAGGTAATGATTCTATATTTGTGGTGGTGGATAGATTCTCTAAAATGTTACATTTCATTCCTTGTAAGAAAACATCTGATTCCATACATGTAGCAAACGTATTCTTTAAGGAAATTGTGAGATTGCATGGGTCACCAAGGAGTATAGTTTTAAACATGTATAGCAAGTTTGTAGGTTACTTTTGGAGGAAGATGGATACTAATTTCATGTTCAGTTCTACTTTTCATCCCAGATTGATGGACAAATAGAGGTGGCGAACAAAATTTTAGGTAATTTGTTAAGAAGTAGAGTTTGCATATAATAGTTTGCTGAGTAGAAGCACTGGTAAAACACCTTTTGAAATAGTCATTGGTACGTGTCCCAAGGGAGTTCTGAAGTTAAGGGATCTTAAGCATATGGATAAAAGGAGTGCTGAAACAGATGAATTTGCAAATTACATGAAGGGATTGCATGTAGAGTTTAAACATTATTTGTAAGTCATGAATCAAAAGTGTTAGGAGAAGGCTGATTGAACTAGGAGACATAAGGATTTCGCAATAGGGGATGAAGTTATGGTTCATTTGAAGAAAGGAATGTTTTGATTTGGGACTTATAAAACAAATTACAGATGAGGAAATTTGGACCTTATAAGATTTTGAAGAGGTGGACAAGCAATGAACAGAAATAGACAACTAGGTAGGTCAAGCACGTAACCAAGCAGCTCGAGCATAGAATCGAGTAGCTCAAATGGGTAACCAAGTAGTTCAAGCAAGCAAACAAATTGAGCAAGTAGCCAAGTAGTAATAATCAGCAGCTTAATAAGCTTTTCTTCCTTTTGTGACATAGTTCCTTGTTACTTTGAGTAATCTATCAAAATTTATATCACCTTGATCATCAAGCTTTGACATTAAGGACGAAATAATTAACAAAGAGTTCCCTAAACATAGCTCAATGGATATCAGAGTACCCCCCCTCAAAGAGCTGTGATAGATTTCTTACATTGGGTTCTTAGTTGCTTAATAGGAGAATCCAAAGTTCCCTCCAAGCAGGGTATTCCAAAATTGATCAGGGTCCCTTTTTCTATAAATGCAAATTTTATAACAAATAATTTTACTAGATAGGAAATGTCCAATTCTCCCTCCCATGAGAAGCTGGTCCCCTATTCCACAAGTAGAAAAACAAAATAAGAGATATTTTTGTTGATGTCAATTTCTTGATCCCTGTGTTGTTCTGGCATCTACATTGCGTTTCCTTATTGGATTTTTGCTAATGGATGTTTGCCTTTTGTTTTCAACCATATATTGGAAATTGGTAAAAGCTGTGAAGTTGTTCTGTATGAAACAAAAATGGTGGTTTACAAGAGACATAATTTTGGATGATTGTAAGTGTTTCAATCTTGTGCAGCATATGCAGTAACTGTCTACTTTTTGTCTGAATAATTATTTGCTTTAAGAATCTTGTCTACCAAATAAAAATAGTGAATTTCAAAGCAAGGTATGATATTTGGATATTATTCACTTGTGTTTCCATCTGTTGTTGTGTGTGAAGCTGTTCCACCACTATAGAGTTCAAGGAGTAGATGCAATATCAATTTGTTTATCTTAGATAGTAATCTCTTGGCTCTTTTATTTTAGTTTAATTTTATATAATCAGTTCATGATAAAGAAGTAGCCATTTCTTACCCTATCCTTGTAATCCTGTTTGGTTTTAAGTACCTTGTGATGGCTCATAGCATCTAAAGCTTTGATAGTAGTTGTGGTTGTGTTTTATTGAATGTTATGCCACTACATTTCATCATTTACAAGTTACCTCATAATTATGATTTAGTATTGCCCTTGCAAACTAATGCAGACTAGTTACTAATAATGTTTGTCTGTTATCCAGAATGGAAAGATGCTGAGGAGCAATAAGCCACATAATGTAGCTATTGTATCTCTTAGTTGGGCCGAGGAGGGTGAGATGGTCTTGGTATGCATCTCTTTGTATACATGAACATTTTTTGATAAAGGCATTTGTTTCTCTTCTAATATTCACTCCTATTATATGTTCATAAATTAGATATATGTGCAGTTGAATAACGTTGTAAATTGCTAATTACCATTGTAAAAGGAAGTGTTATGCATTTAAAATGCGGAACTAAAGAACGTTGTGAATAAATATTCTGTATCAATGTTTTGTTGAAATTCAGAATTAGCTACATATAATAAGGTGTGTGCAAGAAATATAATATCTAGCTAAGCTCAAGTAGAATTATACAAAGGAATTAGCATTTTATGAGGGGTTTATATTAGTTGAATGTATTATTCTAGAATCTAAATTACTTTAGTTCCAGTACTACCCAAAGAGAAAGAGATTATGCTTGAGCAAATGGGGTCAAAATGGAGATGGCATTATACTGGGTGAGAGATAAGTTTGGAATTAGAAATCAATTACAAAGTCTGAAAATTATTTCACAAGAGATATCCATGCATATGCTCTATGCAGTTGCTTAGATTTTATAATGGTCATTGATTGTCTTTGGAAGGGGTATAAGGTGGTTGATTGTCACAATAATGCATGGACCTGTTGTTGTGATTGAGTAATAACTAGGAACTGAGGTGAATCCTTCTAAGAAAATAATTTTTGTTTTGGGATGCAATGGTATGATGAGACTTCCACAGGTAGTTATTTATTTTAATGTGGTAACATTACTTTTGTATGGCTGTTTTGATTTTGTTAGACATGGTATTGGCAAGAGGATGAATTTGTTTTCATCCATTTATTTCTCAGTTTTCCACATGTTTATGCAATACAAGTCAACCATCTTTCTTCAACTATGGATTTTATACCTTAAATAAAGTCCAGTGGGCGCTACAATCTATTCCATCCGTTGTCTCAATATTATTGGTGGTAAATTTATGATACAATCTATGAAAGCTTTCACCAAAGCAATCTTTGTGAATTCCCTTGAAAGTCTTTTCTTTCAAAATTGTCAATTATTTTCCTCATAATACATTTATAACTAAAGTTTTTTGATCATTACATTCTTGTTGTCTACATTTAGTTGATCCTTATTTGTAGCTGATGATAATAAGAATTAATAGTTGTGTGCTGATGTTCTTTAGTTAATGGGTCGATAAGACTATATCCTCCAGTTAAAGAGAGGGAAAACGGTTTGCTGATACTGACTATTCAGATTCTTGTGGGTTATGTTGTAGTTTCTCAGTGTCTATCCTGGAGGTACCAGGAATTTAATCGTTTTTCGTTTTTGACCCCAATGCTGTTGGTTACCTTCCTTGTGTCTCTCTTGATTGAATATTCTGACATTTTTATTGATCCTCTGAACCCTCTTACATTTTATTGGGTAATGTTTTAGTGTACATACAGATTAAACTATAAATACTGAAGTTTTAAATGAAATATAGCTTCGCATTTGGCCTGTAAAATTTTAGTTTTTTTCAATATCTAATTTTTTTTAATTCTCTGATAATGTTGTTTGTCTACAAATCAAACAAATTTAGTGACAGTTTTCTGGCAATTATATATTCTAGGTTGAACCCTATGACATATTCTCATATAAAGATCGGACAGCACGTTTTCTGCCTACTCCTCCTAAGGCTCCATATATTCCAGACTTATCTTCTGGAGTTTCTGAATCTACAGAGGAGCGAGATGGCACAGATCAAGAATTGGTAAACTCTTCCAGGGAACGGCTCAATATTCTCTGCAGTGGAGATATGGAGGGTATCATTTGCTTTAATATATTTGGAGTTTTCCCAATTGGAAAGCTTGTAAGTTCTCTTTTACTGAAATATTCTCAGAACTACTGAATAATGTAATCATCCTGAATTGTTAAATGATCTTTTGCTTGCATCTGGCTTCGTCATGCTTATTTTTGTTCTCCAGTGCTGATAAGGGTATTTTTTCGTTTCATAAATTCTTTTAGTTGATGAAGTAGCTTTCTGCTGGAAAATCCAGAGGCAAAATGAATGATATTAAGTTAATTGTCATTTCAAGTGGACGTTGCAATTTCCTTCCTTTTGTGATGGAGGAGAATGTATTTCTTTCTTTCAATTTGTGCATTAACTAAAATCCATTGAAACACTACATTGCCAGAAATGAGAAACAGTAAATGTGATGACACATTTCTGACCAGCACACACATTACATGACATAGTACAAATATAGCTCCAACAAATTCATAGATGATTTTAAAATTCTAGCTATATTTCACTGTGGAAATCCAGATGCATTTTGTAGCAGCACTCATGACTTCTTCAACTGAAGATTCGATCCGCAAATTAATCTGCTCCACTGACTCGTCTTTGTTTTGGAATATCCTTCTATTCTGCTCCTTCCAAATTTCCCGTATCATAATGGAGGAAATTGAAAATTAGAAAATGCTGAGGGGAGAGGGGGTGTGTTGAATCAGGTTTTTAAAGTTTTCAATTCAAAGAGCAAATCAAATGAAAGCATAGAAGACACAAACACAATAGTTTATCTCGTGGAAACCCTTTAGGGTAAAAATCACGGTATCACCGAACTCTTCAAAAAGTGCTACAACCCATTACAACTAAGGCTCTAACCTTGTCAACACATGCAGGCCTCTACCTTTTCAAACAACAGCAGACTATTGCCTGAAACACAAGAGTCTATAATCTTCTAAGGGCTTCAACCCAATTCAATCAGATAAGAGAAAACAAAAACTTACGAAACAGTCCTAACTCCTGTCATTGCTTAAAGCAGGCAAGATTCACTATAATCTTCTATACTTCAGATTGTATCACATCTTATACATCAGACTGTATTATCACTTTTTGCGGCTGTAGTGGATAGAACTGTATCAGAAAAAAATACTTCAGAAGCTTCAGAAGGCTAAAAGGTTCTGTTGGGAATTGATGCAAAGCTCTACCTGAAACATTTAGTCACCAGCTGCTCACCTCGATTGAGGGTTTCAAAAGTATGTGATTTCACCTCTTAGGTTATGATACATGTATCCTGTACTCACCTTTACGCTGCTGCCAGTCACAGAGTTCACAACATTCCTTTCAAGAAGACATCGATCCTCAAACTGGTTTTGATTGCAGAGCTTCTACAAATCTTACACAGTCATATCAAACACAAATCCACACACAGTTTTTCACTGTCTCACCTGTCTCGTATTTTTAACAATAATATATATTTTTGTTACTGTCATGAACTGCTTGTTCCTCTATGTATTGACTTTTTGCTAAAAACTTTTAGCTTCATTCTTCAATATGACACTTCACTCATCCAAAAAAATATAATCCCACATCCCCAGTCAACCTTCTTCTTATCTTCAAAAAGTCCTGCTATTTTTTCGCTTTCAGACTCCCATCGAATCACTACATCCATATGCACAGAACAAACCCATTACACTTGTCACATCCATTATCATTCTTGCAGGTAACACTACTGCATATTAAACACACACCATTTCTGCCAAAGAACTTACGCCATCTGTCACATAGCAGATGCGTATGTTGAAGTCCATCATATGTATGTAGAAAACGCAACCAGAACCAATGTTGATGATAAGTGTAACTGTGCGGACAGGTATAAATGACAACTCCAGTGCTGACAGTAACCTCTAGAGGTTTTACATATATAGAATGTTTAAAACTTGAGCATCGCCCAACAACTACACAATGTCTACGTGGCCACAAGCGCCTCCTACATATATCATTTTCAGAACAATTAGATGCTCCACCACAGAGCTTCACCTGAACATGCACACACTTGTTCAATAGATGAAGTTGTGAATGTAACACACACAGAACTGGAGTCACATAGTGATTGCATGGGAAGATTTTAAGAACTGGGGTCACATACAAGACTTTTGAAGCCACAGAAACAGTTTTGATTTCTTTAGGCAGAAAAGATCATCACCATATACTTGCACGACACATATTACTCAACACCTAAGTTGCACGGGTACCTCCCCCCCCCCTCCGGACCAGGTATCGGTTCGAACCGGTTCGTGGTTCTGGTCCGGTTCGACCTGGGTTCGACTTGGGTTTGTTTTTGGAACCCTGGTTCGATCTGGTTCGAACCAGGGTTCGAACCCAGGAGAACCACGTGTAAAATTTCGGACCAGGGTTCGAACTGGTATGTATTTGATATGACAATTCTTTAGGAGCACCACTTTCTTTGTTGCATCATAGACACCAGTTGCCCTAACCCATCTGTGTTTCACTTCCAAAGCATACTTCAATATATTTGATCATCAAAGAATTTATCACTGTAAAAGCAGAAGTTCAGATGGACTGCTAACGAAGATGTCAACATATCCAACTCTGAAATCAGCTAATGATGTAGTGCCTTTGTGGTCAACAAGTCAAATCATATCATCAATCTCAAGTATCAACAGTAGAAACTTGGGTATGCCAAGGAACCCAACTTGCTGCAATCAACCAATATCATCTGGAAGCATGTATACTAACATCATAAAGTGACTGCAGTGACCAATACTCTTCCACATGGAAGTGAAAAATAACAGAAATTTTACCCAAAAGACCTCTCACAACTGACTCTACTGCAATTCGCAAGACCTCTTGAAATCAATCTGCCCATGGACTGAAGCCATCACAAACAATGTAGAAAAGAAAGGGCAACAGTAAAGAATCTGCAGTCTTGCCGAAAACATAGGAGATGTGAGAATGTAAGTAGCTGAAGAATCATCTCCTATGATCAAAACACCTCTACTAACCTACCACATCCATAAAATCCTCAAGCTGATGATCAGAAGTTCGAACATCCATAAAATCCATACATAATTGTCCCTACTATATTGTTTATGCTGTTTTAAAGTTTTTTGTTGTTCAAATGTGTTTATGCTACTATGCTACATTCTAATTCTAGCTCATGCTTCGTAAAGATGTATATATATATATATATATATATATATATATTTTATTTTTTTAAATTTTTACATGTTTTTGTACTAACGAACCCAAACGAACCCAAACCCCTTTCCAAAATTTTGTCGAACCAGCGAACCGGTTCTCGAACCCGAACCCGGAATTGAACCGCGAACTGGCAACTTAGCTCAACACCTGTTGATTTGGTTGAAACTACTATTCAAGTCATAGTTCCAAGAATTGCAGCGGTTCACATGATTCACTTGATTTGACGATTCGATTCAAGCCAAATGATTTTTTGTGAATCGGTGAATCGAATCAGCGATAAAGGGTTTATGAAATAAGTTACTAAATTTCAAGGGTTCTTTAAATTTGCTGATTTGTGGCCAATTTGATTCTGATTCATGGCTGATTCACGATTCGATTCGGCCTTGCCATTTTCGATCTGATTCCGATTCTCGTTACTTTGGTTCAAGTACATCCATTTGTTAATTCCGTAACTTTCAAATCATCCTGATCTGATAACAGATCGTTCTGATCTGATCTTGCAATATATATTGATCTGAAGTCATTGTCTTATCTTCTTATGGATATCGGCGCCTATCTTGGAGTACTAGTTTAGATCTAACTAATCACCTTTGTTAGTTTAGGACTAAACTTATTATTGCATGGAAAGTCCCCAACTTTAAGGGATGAGTCAAAGTAGACTTTGGAAGGGACATGTCCTTTGTAAGGACATGCCTTTCAATCTCTATATTTAATAAGGGTATGATTGAAGTTTAAGTACACACAAGAAACAATAAGTCTACTTGTTAATCAATACTGCCCTAAGACAACTTGCACAAGTGAAAAACATTTCCAGAATTATATCTCGCAATTCATTCAAGACTGAACATTGAAGATTGCAACAAGCATAAAGAAGGTATAATCTAAGTCTTTTTTAAATTCAGAATTTGCAGAAACTTTACATGGTATCAGAGCTTTGGTAGTTGAACCTAGGCTCTGCAAATTAAATAATCAGACCTGATATATATCTAGCATCATTCTCCTATCTTCAATGGCATATACAATCAGACTCGAGGATAGGTTTGATGGGAAAGAACACTTTCATGCTTGGAAATTCAAAATCATGATGATTCTTGAAGAAAATGATGTAAAACAATTTGTTGATTCAATGTCCAGACAACCTACTGTTGAACTTCATAAAACTATCTGGAGTAAAGGAAATAGGAAAGCCATTCAGATCATATTAATGGAGTGAAAATTGATATAGTACCCATGCTAACGAAACATCAAACAAAATTTGATATGATGAATGCATTACTAAATGCATATGAGGTCAACAATGCAACTAGAGTTCTTGTACTAAAAATGCAACTGAATCACATACAAATAAATAAGGGAGAATCGATGAATTTTTACTTCCTAAGGGTTGCCAGCCTAAGAGATGAACTTGCAAGTATAGGAAACATCATTAATGACACAGAACTAACTTTGATGGCTATAGATGGATTACCAGATTCATGGGAAATATTCGCAAAAGGAGTAAGTACCAGAGATAATCTTCTTGACTTCAATAGACTTAAGGGAGATTGTCTTTAGGAAGAATTTGGAAAACTTAAGAAAGGAGGAAAATTGAAAACGGAAGATGAAGAACTTCATGTTCTTAATACAAATTCCTATCAAGGCAAGAAGAAGCACTTTAAGAAGAAAAGGGGTAATCAAAAGAATGACAAACCTAAGAAAGGTCTATCCAAAATAAAATGCTTTAGATGCGAAAAGTTTGGACACTACAGATCTAATTGCGTTGAGAATTCTAAATAGCAAGTGAACTGTGCAAATGTTACTAAGAAAGAAGATAACTATGATTTTGAGAATCGTGTATTTATTCGGCATTATCAAATGAAGTCTCAAGTAAAGCATGGGTGATTGATAGTGGATCATCTCGACATATTACAGGATACAAAGAAGCACTAGACTCTATATCAGAAAAGGATAATGGCGAAGTTACTATTGGTGATAATTCAACACATTCCATCAAAGGAATTGGAAATTGCACCTTGAAACTAAAGTCGGGTAGTTCTCTTCTCAAAGGAGTACTCTATGTACCAGGAATAAAAGGAATCTAATCTCGGTCACAACACTTGAAGATGATGGACATAATGTTGCATTCATGGATGGTAAAGTCATAACTTGGGCTAAGAACTCATTTAAGAAAGCAAAATTGATTGGTCAAAGAAAAGGGTATTTGTATGAAATAAATTCAGAACCTAGTCGACCTAGTCAAGCCTTAATTCATGAAGCTGCTGATATAAATGAAATATGGCGTAGACGGTTGGGACATTTAAATTTCAAAACTTTATCAACTATGGAGAAGATGGTTATTGGTTTACCTAAATTGAATAAAGGTCACTCAAGCATCTGCAAAGGATGTGCTCTTGGTAAGAACACCAAAAGTCCATTTCATGATAGCACTAAAAAAACTAATAATATTTTGGAATTAATCCATTGAAATTTATGTGGATCTATGTTTGTTTCTTCTCTTGGAGGATTCTGGTACTATATACTTTTTATAGATGACTTCTCTAGGAAAACTTGGATTTACTTCTTAAAATGCAAAGAATAAGAAGAAATCTTGAAGAGATTTAAAGAATTTAAAACCTTAACTAAAAACTTATCAGGACATAAAATTAAAACTCTTAGGACTGATAATGGAGGGGAATACACCTTAGATTTGTTTAAAAGGATTTGTAAAGAAACAGGAATTAAGAGGGAGTATACTGTTCCTTATAACCCGCAACAAAACGGGGTAGCAGAAAGGAAAAATAGAACAATTATAGAAGCTGCAAGAGCTATGATATTTGATCAAAATCTAGAGTATTATCTTTAGGCAAAAGCCTCTTGTACTGTTGTCTATATTAAAATCAGAAGTCCTCACTCCTACCTTAGAGATAAAACTCCTGAAGAAGTCTTTACTAAGGTTAAACCCAATATAAGTCATCTTAGGATTTTTGGGTGCCTAGAATATATTCATGTTCCAAAAGAAAAGAGAACTAAGTTAGAACCCTCTGGGAGGAAAGGTATTTTTGTAGGGTATAGTGAAACATCTAAAGCATATAAGATTTTTCACACCTGGTCAGAAAAATATTGAACTTAGTAGGGATGTAATTTTTGAAGAAGATTTAGCATTCAAAAGAGCCCTAAGTTCTGAAGTACCCTCTCCATTACCTAGTTTTGAAAGAAATACTGAATCTGAGTCTCAGAGGGAGAACATTGAAGAAATTGAAGATGAAATTCAAAATATTAATCTTGAAGAAACTCAAATTTCTAAGAAAAGACCACTTTGGGCCATTAAGACAGTAGAGGAAGCACAAGCCTTCGCTGCACCATCCTGAACAATCAGAGAAAGCAAAAGATCCAAAAGATTTTCTAGTTATACAACAAACATTAATGATTTTTCTAAATCAGAACCAACCAATGTTTCAAATGCTATCAAACATATAGCTTGGAAGGATGCTATGACGGAAGAATACCAATCCATTATGAAGAATGATGTTTGGGAAATTGTTCCTAAACCTGAAAGAAAATTTGTTGTCTCCTCCAGGTGGATATTTAAAATAAAGCATACTATTGATGGTAGCATTGAAAAATATAAAGCCAGATTTGTAGCTAGGGGATTCTATTAGAAAGAAGGGATTGATTATGAAGAAACCTTTACTCCTATTGCCAGATACACCTCTGGAAGAACAATCCTAGCTATTGCAGCATCAAAGGGATGGAAAGTACATCAGATGGATGTAAAAGCAACATTCTTGAATGGAAAGATTATAGAAGAGGTATATTTGGAGCAACCTGAAGGATTTGAAACTCATGATCCTAAAGTATTTAGGCAGTCTCTAGATACCCACATGCACGAATCTGTTACTAGGGGTTAGGGGGACATCAAAATGTTACACAAGCGCAAATGATGATGTGATGAGCTGATCTGGAGACTGTCTCAACAGACACATAAGTTACATGTGCTACTGAACCTACATCGCTTCTTGGAGGTATAGAGCAAGGCACCGTTGATTGGTGTAGCTGAAGAAAGAGGAAAGAGATTTGCAATCTCTCAACATGTAGTAAAACCACCCCCTGATCTCATAGTAAGTAGGATAGTGGAAGATAAAGTGTGACCCATCTTCTGTCACCCCTAAGGAACAAAGGCGAGAGGTCCAATCCTCTTTTACAATATGACGGTTTGGCTAAATATGAAGCTTGTGTGAGCCCACTCCTAAAGAGCCTAAGGAGATAAGAGGGCATGAGTCTAGCGGTGAATGAGCTATTGAGGGCATATAATAGTCTATCTTGAATATCCATCAAGTACTGAGCATAAAAGGCCATCCTTGGACGGAGTTCCTCTTGTGGGTTACTCCAGGTCGTGATAATTTATTGTTTGGAGATGTTGAGTCTGACATGCTCATTCAACTCTTGCCGAGAAGGGATGAGGTAAGTTGGGCTATCCTATAATAACTGGAAGGGGGAAGAAGATCTATTTGGATCCTAATCGAACTCAATGGGGTAGAGGCTTGGGTGTACCAGCAATGGGCCCTATCAGCGAAGTCAATATCTGCAAGCGCCTCATAAGAGCAATATGCTAGATACAAGTATCTATGACAACCCTTGACCAAGTCCGCAAAGTCCCAAAGCCAATGTAGGAACTGGACTAGATCGAAAATAGCCCTGAGCCTAAAAGGATGCACCCTAGATATGCACCAAAATGATGTTTTGAGGAGCGGACCGACGATACTTGATGATACGTTGAAGGAACAGTGTCTGAACCCTCTCCACTTGAAGCCCAATCCGACTCTAGGAGAGAGGACTGCACATCATAAACTGTAAAGAACGATTTGTTTGACTAGGGAGTCCAGGATAGAGATCTTGGATGCGATGTCTTGAAAGTGGTGTTTGAAGCATTGTCTCTCTAACATAACTAGAGAACCAAGCCCCATTTTCCCACATGGTTACATGGTGGTTCTCATACTAAAGCAGGGACCAGAGAACCTAGCCCCAAAATAAGTGTAGGATGAACAAATCTCGACCTCTTCCCCCTAAAAAAAGTGGAGATATGAGGTCTTCAAGCAGTTGAAGACCATCACCTGGGTCTTGCCTAGGTTCACAACCAAGTCTTGTAAGTCACAAAATAAGCCAAAATGTTAGGAAGCTATTGGACACCCTCTAAAGAGGAGGCCATAAGAACTACGTCATTGATAAAAAGTAGAATGGAGATTAGGACCTAATGTAAGTAACAACCATCCCTGGGGAGAGAGAAGTTTTGAAGGAATGTGCAAGAAAAGCTTGGGGGAATACAAGAGGGAGGCTTTGAGGGATCTACACTAAATTGTAAAGAACAAGCACTTCTCATGATTAAGAAAGGGATGGTAAGCAAATTTCAGTTTGGCAGACAAGGGTGAATGGGTAGAGAAAGCCGAATAGTGGAAGGACTTGTAGTTTTTGTCAAACCACCTATTCATATTACATGCGTCCCTATGTTTGGTGTTATGGAAAGGGGAGGTGGTGTAGTGGGGGGTGGAGAGGAGGGAAGACTCCTAGATTGCAGCCACAAGCATGTCAAACAAATTGGAGGCAGTACTGGGCTTGGTGCGGGGTGTTGAAGTATGTAGCTTTGGTCAGACGATCTTTGTAACTAATGAATCTGAATACATATGCATGTACATACATACATACATACATACATACATACACACACACACACACACACATATATATATAATGTACATATACATAGATATATCAATAAATCAATTAAACGTTATTTTGTTATTCATCTAACTGATGATATATATGTTTCATTTTGAGATAGTTAGAATCACATTTCTATGTGATTATTGGCCTTACTACATAGAAGCCGATCCTATTTGATTAATAATCATTATTTATTATGCAAGGAATAAGTGCGGGCAATGCACATTAGTGAATCAGTGCCAATATAAATGCTGATCTACACTAAATTATGAAGAACAAGCACCTCCCATGACGAAGAAAGCGATGGTAAGAAAGTTATATATGGTAGACAAGGGTGAATGGGTAGAGAAAGCCGAACAGTGGAAGGACTTGTAGTCTTCATCAAACCACCTATTCTTAGGACATGAGTTCCTATGTTTGGTGTTACGAAAAGGGGAGGTGGTGTGGTGGGGGATGGAGAGGAGGGAAGACTTCCAGATTGCAGGCACAAGCATGTTAAATAGATTGGAGGCAGTACCGGGCTGAGTGCAGGGTGTTGATGTATGTAGCTTCAGTCAGGCGATCTTTGTGATTAATCAATTTGAATACATATATGGGTATATATGTACACACACACACACACACACACACACATATTAAACATTATTCTGTTATTGATCTAACAGATATATATGTTTCATTCTGAGATAGTTCGAATCATATTCCTATGTGATTATTGGCCTTACCATGCAGAAGTTGAGCTATATTTGATTAATAATCATTATTGATTATGCAAGGAATAAGTGCGGGAAATGCACATTAGTGAATAGGTGCTAATATAAATGCCGATCGGCATTAATATGTTTTATGAGTAAATTATCAAATGAAAAGATACGGTGGAGAATGGTCATGTCTCCAAATTGGAGACATGCCCATTCAGCCCCGTGCTTCCATATGATATTTATATTCAAACAAATCCATTATTGCTGTGATATAGAAATCAATAAATACACAACATTATATGGAGCATTGAAATCAACTTATATATTGGAGCATTTTCTAATCATCAACACTGCAGTACATATATACATGAAGCTTTTGGAATATATCAGAGCCATCTATATTGAACTTTGAATCTGCAAAATACATCAGTCATCATATCAAATCATATTTTGAAAGTTTTAAGGTTATATATATTCTTTAATCTGAAATAAACTTAATCTACATTTACATGGTATCAGAGTAAGGATATTAAGTTTAAGATATCAGATTAATACCTTTGGACATGGCAGACACATACAATTCTTCAAAATGTCAAACACAATCAGATTTGAGGATCGCCTTGAAGGTGCAAACAACTTCACATCATGGAAGTTAAGGATAATGATGATAGTAAAAGAAATAAATTAGGCCAATATGTAAAAATTAAGAACACAATGAACCAGAAAAATTCACAAAAAGGCCATGAAACTAATAGGGATCACATAGTACCTATATTGGCAAAAGAGGAGACTGCATACCTTATGCTCAAATCCCTAGAGAGCACATTTGAAATAAATAACTCTGGCAAAACCCTTGTGCTAAAAAGACAAATGAATCATGTAAGTATGAACAAAGGAGAATTAGGCAATGCATTGTTCATTGGAATAACCGAGATGAGGGATCAACTGCCAATTGTTGGGTACGAAATTGATAACAAAGAGTTATCCCTAATAGCTTTAGGCAACCTACCAAATTCATGGGAATCACTTGTACGAGGCATAAGTGCAAGATCAAAACTTCTATAATCGGACCTGTTAAGATCTGATTGCCTTCAAGAAGCAAGACAGATGTCAAAAGGAAATAAACAAAAACCTAAAGATCAGGTTATTCATGTTTTAAACACAATTTCACATAAGAAAGGAAAGAAGAACTAAAAAAGGAAAAGTAATTTTCATGGAAAGGGTTCATCCAAGTAGAGAAGAGATGCCTCTCAAGTTTAATGATTTAGATGTGATCAAGATGGACACTATGATGCCAAATGCCCTAACAAGCCAGAAACAAACATCCTATGCTAAAGTTGGTAAAAAAAAATACGGAAGATAATTTTGAGAAGTTCTTATTCTATTCAGCACTATCAAATCGTGTATCAAACAAATTCAACACTTGGGTGATTGATAGTGGGTCATCAAGACATATCACTAGATTCTATGAACGTCTAGATACTGTAATGACCCTCCTCAAATCTGCTCAAAAATGCTGATGAAAGCTTAAGGAATTTCATCAAACAATTCACATGCAAGGGACGTATGACTGATATAGTATTTCAGCTGGCTTTAAATGACTCTTTTTTCAATTTGCATCAATGAGAATCTTGTGCTAGAAGACTCCAAATGGACTTACACAATGGCCTAACATGAGTGTGCTACTAATTTTGACAATATTCAGTGCATATATATGATCTAAGCATGAGAAATGAACACCTACAGCCAACTAGCATTTTTACAAACAGTTGGTATGCAAACTAACTAGCTGATAAATAATGATATTGAATTGCTTAAATGACACCAACAACTATTATCTTCTTAATTTGCAATGAAATTTCTAATACAATGCTCATGAAATATGGCCAACACTTTTGGCATTTACATGGATTACAAAATGATAATGCTGGTATAATTGCACACTTACAGCTGAAACTTATAACACCTAGAATGCAATACTAATAAAGGAACCTGGTTGTAGATGGCTGTAATAATTTTCTTCAATGCTGCCCCTTCTACTTTGCTTTTCCGATTTGCTTTTTCAAATTGCTTTTTCGGATCTGTTTTTTGAATTGCTTTTTCGGACTGCTTTTTTCAGCTTGCTTTTTCGGTTCCGCTTTTTTGGGCTTCTTTTTCGTATCTGCTTTTTCTGACTGCTACCATGTTGAATCTCAAGACCATATCTTTCAATGGCGTCAAGATTTCCAGCTTGAAGGGATTTCGTCCTTCAAACTATTGAGACATAATCTCCAGAAAATTTTTCAATTTCTTTGATATTTCCAACCATACTAAAAGGAAGCTCTTCCTTTTCTTTTATAGTGTTCTCACAAGAGTTCAATCCTTTGTTTTCTCCATGTGGGATAAAACATCACTCCCTTTATGTAACTTATGTCTCCAATGTGTTATAAAATAAAGGGGACTCTTTTAATTTAAATATTTCCCACAAACTATAGTCTATGCATTAATAAAGTTAAATATTTAAATTTGACTTTATAAAATAGCTTTATCAATGCATAAAAAATCTTATCAATGATAAACAAGTCTTCTTGTCAATTTTAAACAATTACCATCGACATACCGTTGCCACTGGATGTCCGACCATATCCAAGATGACTTACTATAAATAGTAAGTATGCCCAAAGTTGCCTCAAAACCCCATAGAAAGACCTGCAGCTGAAACTATCTGGGCCAAATGGCCTCTAAGTCCCTTTAATGTCCTGGTTAGCCTGCGGGATCGTGGGGAAATAGGCTAACAACAACATCATGCTATAAATGCTAAAAAGGGGACATTACAGATACTATGGTGGAACAAACTTATGAAGAGGTAACCATTGGGGATGATTTTTCACATCCTGTAAAGGGGGTGGGAACTTGTACCATCAAATTAGAATTAGGTATCACTATCCAACTAAAAGATGTACTATTTGTACTTGGAATTAAGAGAATCCAAATATCAATATTTTCCCTAGAAGATAATTGATATAGGGTCACCTCATGGATGGGAAAGTCTTGGCCTGGCTAAAGAACTCTACATATAATAAAGCTAAAACTATAGGTATAAGACAAGGATACCTATATTAATTCTGCACTGAGTCTAAACAAGTAGTCATTCATGAAATTTCTGATTCCAAAGAGGTCTAGCATCGAATATTTGGGCATATACACTTTCACGTCCTAACCTCCATGGAAAAATTGGTAATAGGACTGTCCAAACTAAATCCAACTCATCATGGGACATGTAAAGTGTGTGCCTTAGGGAAAAACATTGGGGGGTTTTTTCAAAACAGTTTGAGCAGAACTAAAAATATATTAAAATTAGTCCACTCTGGCTTATGTGGACCCATGTTTACCCCCTCCATGGGAGGTTTCGTATATAATGTAATTTTTGTAGATGACTTCTCTAGAAAGACTTGGATTTGCTTACTTAAGTGTAAAGAGTTAGAAGACATCCTTAAAAGGTTCAAGGAGTTCAAATCCCTAATAGAAAACTCTTATAGAAAGAAAATTAAAACATTTAGAACATACAATGAGAAAGAATATATTTCAAAAATCTTTAAAGATTTTTGTGTTGATGTCGAAATTAAGAGGGAGTTCAGTGTACCCTATAATCCTCAACAAAATGGTGTAGCTGAGAGGAAAAAAAAAACTATTGTGGAGTCTGCAAAATCGATACTGTATGACCAAAACCTAGATACCTCATTTTGGGCTGAAACATTTAGTACAACAATTCACATCCAAAATATATGTTCCCATTCACATCTTGATAACAGAACTCCTGAAGATATTGGCCTAAAACTTGATATAAGCCATTTAAGGATATTTGGTTGTCGTTTGTATATCAATGTGCCCAAAGAGAAGAGATCAAAACTAGAACCTTCTGGGAGGAAAGGAATTTTGTAGGCTATAGTGAAACCTCAAAAGCCTACATAGTCTACTTGCTTGGATAAAGACAAATAGAATTGAGCAGAGATGTCATATTTGAGGAAGACATTGCCTTCAAAAGGGAAAAGAACTTAAATGGGTTAGAAATTTAGAACTCACCCACAAACATGGAGGAAGACCGTACTCTTGAGTTTCAGAGGGAGTACCCAGAAGACACCTCAAATGAACCCTGAGAATTAGAGGGAGCATCAAGAAGAAAATCAAAACAATAACAACAAGAAAAAACCACTTTGGGCTAGAAAAATGATCGCGGAAGCTGAAAACTTTGCAGTACCTAAAGAAACCTTCAAAGAAATTAAGAGGCCTAATAGATTCTCAAGCTTTGTGGCCTTAATGAGCGAAATCATAAACTTAGAACCTACTAGTGCAACAGAAGCTCTCAAACATCAATAATGGAAAGATGCCATGACAGAAGAGTATCAATCCATCTTGAATAGTAATGTATGGGATATAGTACCTAGGCTTGAATAGAAATTTGTTATCTCTTCCAAATGGCTCTTCAAAATTAAACATGTAGCAAATGGTAGTATAGAAAAGACATAGCTTGTTTTGTTGCTAGAGGGTTGTGTCAAAAGGAACATATTGATTATGAAGAGACATATGCACCTATTGTCAGATACACTTTTGTTAAAGTAAGCATAGCTATTGTAGTAGCTAAAAGTTGGAAGATACACGAGATGGATGTGAAAATTGCATTCTTGGATGGGACTATCGAAGAAGAAGTCTATTTGGAACAACTTGAAGGTTTTGTTATTCATAATGAAACCTCAAATGTGTGCAAATTGAAGAAAGCCCTATACAGACTTAAACAAGCTCTATGGGCCTTGTATGAAAGGATCGACAACTATCTTATTGGACTCGACTTTTCAAAGATTGATGCAGACCCAAATCTCTACTTCAAAATTATTAAAGGTGATATGTAAATACCAATCCTATATGTTGATGACTTGCTAATTATAGGAGAAGATCACCTTATTGTTCAATGTAAAAGGGAATTGGCCTCAGAACTCGATATGAAGGACTTGGGTATTTTACACTACTTCCTAGGTTTGGAAGTGTGGTAGAAACTTGGTGGTATTCTTCTGAATCAATGAAAATACACTCTTGATATTTTGAAAAGATTTGAAATGTTAAATTGTAGATCGGTGTCCACTACCATGGAAACCAACCTACATAAGTTAAAAGAGGTAGCAGCAGAATCTGGATTCGCAGATTCTACCCTTTATAGATAGATTATTGGATCACAAATGTACTTGGTTAATAGTTGACCGGATATTTTCTATGCTATGAATGCTTTGACTTAGTTTATGTGTGAATCACAGGAGATACACCTCGTTGCTGCAAAACACATATTGATGTACCTACAGGGTACTATTGGATATCGTCTCAAATATGAGAAAGTTGACCTAGATCTACATAGATACTCTGATTCAAATTGGGCTGCAAGTGTGACTAATGGAAAAGGCACATCTAGATGTTGCTCCAGTTTGCGATCAACTATGATTTCTTGGATAAGCAGGAAGCAGCCTTTAGTAGCACAAATTTCTACAAAAGCCGAATACATCATAGCCTCTATGGGAGCCAGAGAAGTATGGCTTCAAAAGTTGATTGTAGAACTATTTGGTGGGCCCCTGAAACCTACAATCATCCACTGCGACAATCAAAGTTGTATCAAGCTGTCCATGAATGCAGTATTCCATGATAGATCAAAGCATATAGAGATTGCTTACCACTATGCAAGTGACATGGTAGAAAGGAATGTGATCCAGTTGGAGTATATAAATATGAGTGGTCAAACAACAAACATTCTCACCAAGCCTCTCCCTAGAGTGAAAGTTGAACACTTTAGAAAGAAAGTTGGTATGGTTGAAATGTAAGTTTTTGAGATATTTAGCCCTTCATGATTATCGTATCCTTTATATGGAATATATATATGCCTGATATGTATGCATAATCAATCTGCTCCATACACTGTGATTGTTCAGAACACTGCATATATCTGTATATTGACGAAATACTCCTTAATATATGCCTACGAATATCCCATTTTTTTTCTTGCATGCTGTCATGATTCTTATATCGCTTGTCTTCCATTTATTTTGGTTCCATTTTTACATAGTTGCATATCTTCCAGCCTTTCATACAGGCTTATAAATTTCTTCAAGCACAACCAGTGTTTAGTATATAAGTTTATAAACTTCAGTTATAGAAATGGCATAGAACTCATGCAGCTGTAGATCTTGTCTCTTTCTGAATACAAATTTCTGTGTATTACTTTTAAGATGAAAGACTACTGTAATTACTTGTTTAGTTCTGTTTGTATAGTTCTGATGACTTCATACACAATATTTATCCATCAATGACAATATTCCATCACAAAGTACAGTGACTTGTATGGGCATAGATTCATGGCTGGATATGTTTCCATGATCACCACAAACATCCTAGAAGTTTCATTCGCAACTATCAGCTCCTGACCTTTGTAATTCTAACCTTAATGCATAAAAAGAAGAGTACTAGTGGTGCTAACTGCTAAATGATTGAACAGGTCAATCAACTTAATTTTTTCTTTCTAAAAACTACCCCAATACAAAAGATAATAGAAATTGCTAAATGTCTGTCATGCCAAATAGAAATCAAACCATTTGTCCCAACTTCCAAGTTTTGAAGATTCACAACAACTAGCAATGAGGAGCATTCTTCCATATATGCCATTCATCTCCTTTCTCCTTGAATCATTTAAACTTTTCAAACTCTTAAATTGTCTTGGAGCAAGACTATCGATTTCGTCAAATTCCAATCATTTAATTCAAGAGTAGGATCTGTATGATTGCACCTATAATTGGGTTTGCCAGGTCTCTCGCTACTGAAACTGATTTTCTGTGGGGTTTTTGTCCTAGGGTTTCTTCTCTATGGGAAGCTCTCTGAATTTCAAAGAGAGGAATAATCTAAGCATGAAAGAATGAGCTCCAAACTATCTTTTTCTAATGATATAAGAACTTCTTGAAGACCTTTGCAAATTCTCGCTTTATAATATTTCATTAATCTCAGTAATAAAGTGATCCTTTTAAAACAATTCTTTCAAACTTCGCTTTTGTTACTTTAATAAATTAATTAAAAAAAGCTATCCATAAAATTTTACTTTATTTGACAACTTTAAATAATTAATTAATTTTATTCCTTCATTTCCTGGCATTAGCCCATGGGAATAAAATAGGCTAAGTACTTACCCCTCATTACACCTCAGAAGGGTACATTACAGACGTATCTCTGCTCTCATGGGTATTAGCCTGTGCGAAAGACTGGGTAGAAAAGTTATATTGGCTCTCAGTTGCCATTTTGTGAAGCTGTTCTGTTGCTGGGGCATACTGCTTGTGTTTACTCCAAAATGCAAATGCTTTATAGCTTTAACAAATTTAAATTAAGAAAGATCATGTTTATTGTTCATGTTAATAATCAGAATGGTGAATTAAATGTTGTATTGTGGCTGGTTAGAATGAAATTTCTTCAAAATTAGAAATTTTTATAGATAATATCTTTTGAAGTAGAAAGCATGTCATGATATAAATGTAGCTACTTAAAATAAGACCCAATTGTTTCCCTAGGGTATAAACAATGCTAATTACTGCATTTAAAAATTATGTTACAGAATATTGGGGATCTATCAATTTGTCATTTGAAAGGGCCTCAGACTTCATATAGACTCAAGGATGCTTCGTTATTCAAGGTGCATTGTGTGTTTATGTTCTTGCCTCCTGTTTCTGAAACCTAGATAAAGTTAAATCATTTCTCTAAATATCTTCCTAAGTGCGCAAAGTCTGATTTGAACTTTTGTGATACTGTTCACTGTGGAAATGAATGATTTCTAGAAGAAATTAAGTAGCAATAAATCAAGTCTGCATACTGGATGAGATACGGCTCCAATGCCAATGGAATCATTGTTCATATACTTATGTAATAGATATATTCTTTCCCATCTTAAGAAGAGGATATTATTTTTATTGATTATTTTCATAGATTATTATTTGTAATCATATTATGTGTGTTTTAAACAGGGTGCCATATCATATTTTTTCAATGCTGTCTATGAAACATGGAGAGGACAACATGCTGCCACAAATAAAAACAAATAAACAGAAAAAAAAGCAGCAAAAACTCTTCAAATTGTTTCATCATGAATATCCATCTTCTATATTAATATGATTAAGTTTAGCAATGAACTCAGGTAAACCTCCCAAATCCTGTATTGCAAGCATTGCCTGTAGATGGTGAACCAATTGTTGTCATACTATCACCTATCTTTGTCATCATGGATACTTAACTGTTTGCCTTACGGATTTTCTTAGCAGATGCTACAGAGATGCTCCTCCATCTTGTACTATAAGTTTGCCTTGCATTTTCAAATTCCAATTCTAACTCCTCCCCACCAGCCATGCCCCCTCTCTCTGTATGTGTGTGTGTGTGTGTATTCAGACTGAAGGAGTTTTGAATGAAATTGCAAACCTGATAGGGTGGAGATCACAGCTAGTTTATATAGTTTATACCTTCTACTGTGTTCGTGCAATGGTTTCATTGGTTGTTGGAACAGGTATTTTGATTGGCTGGATTGTAGCTAGTGGCCAGAAATATGTCAAATCAATTGATGACATAAGTGAGGCAATTATTGATCCTTTATTAGGATAGATATTCTACTCCTAATTTAATTTTTTTACTAATATGAAGAGAATATACTATTCCATATGAAAGCTCATTGGAGTAGCAAAATGATGACTTTTATTGCTTTACAACTTTTGGTGTTAATGTTTCAATGTTGTTCCTTTTTGGCTTATGTTGTCTAGATGTCTTGCAATATTGAATAGAATTGGGCACTGTTGGGTCCCCGTCTGTCTCTTTACAAACTAAACACATCATAAAACCCACATATACCATGGAGGTAATGTTATGCCCCCTTTCTGAAATAAGAACCTTCGAATCTAATCTTGTTGAGGGCTACATCCCAACAAATCTGCTCTCAGCACTAGGGTTTGCGTCCTAGGTGAGGAATGCTCTTCCAGAGCCATGGCATCCAAAATAGGTTGACAAAATGATAAAAGATACTCACTTTTAGGTTACCATCTCCTTATATCCCCTCTCCAAGGCAAATCAAACCCTAAAAGAGCCCTAAAGTGGAATTTATTTGAACTTTATAATATAACATTATTTCCCCAATAAAGGTGTCCAAATAGAGAGAAATCATTACTTTATTAATGACAAATAGCTCTAAGCATCAAATAAGTCCCTACAAGTGATAAACAAATAGTAGAGATTGAGCTCTTTCCAACGAGCTATCACACATAGGCAAATTGATCCAAATGGAGCTAGAAAACTCCTTATTACTCCAAAATGGCTAAACACTTAGCCTCATTTAAATTATTAAAATGCTAACTTAGGAGAATGTTTTAATATATTAAAATATTTCCCAAGTAGCCAAAGAACAACCCAAACACCTCCAAAACATGAAATTGAGTTTGTCACCTGCCTATTGTTGTCAGTAAAGTTATAAAATAGCTGATGGGTAGATTAGCATGTAGTCGGTAATTATTATGTAGCCGACGAGTAGAATTAATTATATCCGGATGGGAGCGACGATTGAGTCACCTCTTCGAGAAGGTATATGTACACCGTCCGGAATGGACTTTGGATCATGGTTGTAATCATCATTGGAAGCATTGTGTAATCTCTTCAGCATATATGCGAATAATAAAAGGAGTACTGCTATGTCACATGTTCTTGTCTATTGTTTGTATGCATTAAACTGTTTACCCCGTGTCACATGTTCTTGTCTATTGTCTGTATGCATTAAACTATTTACCACGGGGTAAACAGTTTAATGCATACAGACAATAGACAAGAACGTGTGACACAACAGTACTCCTTTTATTATTCACATATATGCCGAAGAGATTACACAGTGCTTCCAATGATGATTACAACCATGATCCAAAGTCCATTCCGGACGGTGTACGTATACCTTCCTGAAGGGGTGACTCAACCGTCGCGCCCATCTGGATATAATTAATTCTACTCGTCAGCTACATAATAATTACCGACTACATGCTAATCTACTCGTCGGCTATTTTATAACTTTACTGACAACACCTGTGACTAATGCTGGACAACTTGGGCCAACTGGCAGTCTCACCCTCAAATTTAGGGATGCTCCTAAAAAATAGGGAACACACCTAAATCTCCTAAAATTGAGATCAGGGTTGATCTCATAGAACCTCAACTTTGGAAAACATCACAACCTCCTAAAATGTAGGAATCTCCTCCTAAAATCAAGGAGATGCTCTCAATTGATCTACTACTGCCTGAAATACCAAATCCAGACATTGAAAACCCTGATCGAGTCCTTGATCATCACTACCACCCTACTGGACTCGATAATAGGCTAACTCTAGAGCTAAAGAGGGGACATGACATAATACACTCGACTTTACTTCTCATCAAAGGTGATCGCAAGGACTTATCCCACTCAGCTAGACTTGAGAAGTACATAGGTGACTTGAAGGCGAATTTTGACCCAACCCATGGGAAGCGGCTGAAAATGCGAAGGTGGGGGGGAACCCGAAAACCCAATGAGAAGAGACTTGACTCGACCTTTGAACTAGACTTAAGCCTTATTTGCATGACCTAGACTTGGACATTTGGGGCTTGGATTAAACAAGTTATTTCATGCAAAAATGATAGGAGGCTGAAACAAGGGCAACACTGATTGTAGTTGAATTCTCCTCGAATGCTGCACCCCTGGTATGCACACAAGACTAACTTGAGTTGCCTCAGCCTGGTCCAGATAAGTGCTAATATTGGTGTATGAATTTGCCCAATACACACCTCCAACTGGCATAATTTTCAGACTGCCTGATAGGGCAAATGCTTTTCCAGTATGCAGCCTGAGCTAGGGAGTTTCTGCCCAGAATTACAATGATATTGGCATTCGCATTGGGAAGAAATGTGCACTCAACTACAAAGTTTTCCTGGTGCCAAATTGCAGAGATTTAGTGCCCTGATATGTGATAGTCTGGCATCTAGTTCTAGAAATTATCAACACCCATTGTCAACTCACAATGCCATAGGAAACCTAATGCCAATAGCAGGGAGAAACGATGTTTGAATGCAAATATAAATTGGCTAGAAAATCAAAGGCATAAAACGCCTAGCAAACTGATAAAGCTAGCGTTCAAAATGAGCTTTCACAGTCACTAAAAAGACACGGATAAGCAGATTAGAAGAAACTCCCAGCAACAATACAAATAGCCTCACCAACCATTATTTCAATCCCAATTTTCCTTTGCAACAACTCACTTCTTAGCCACAGTAGCAACAGTATGATAAGACTTCAAAATCGGATTCCAGAAACTTGGATAAAATCCATTGTACTTCAGCAAGGGAATTGAATTAACAAAAACTCAAAACCCTCTCAAGATTTAATAAAAAGAAAATGACAAATGGAGTCATATTTATAATGTAATTATGCAACTTAGCTTCCTCTTCACGCTTCTCACTTGAGAGGCTTCAACTTCACAACACCAAATTATAACATGAAATAACATAAATTGCTTTTATAATAATGAAGCCTCATTAATAAATTATTAATTAATAAATACGAACTACTATCAATAATATGTTCAACTATATGCAAATGGTGAGTGATTGCCAATGCCACTACTGGACTACCAAATATAGTGACTACCCAAAATAGACTTACTACAAATAGCAAGTTTGCCATAGACCCTCAAAACCTACTGTCAGCTAATGAGGGTTGCCATGATGAACTGACCAAGACAATAGTAGGAACTTGCTAAAAATGGGGACATTACAGAATCCAAACATGAATGTCTAGAACAGGGATATATATGCTACATTGAGGTTATGTCTGATTGTGAAGATGAACATGAAGGCATTGAGCCTAAAGGACAACAAATTTCATTAGATGTCGACCAACATTGTGTAGAGAGGATTGCTACTAGCATACCAAGGAGATGTCATCGCCTCACTTGCTAACACTTCGAGGTGTATGGTTTTCTAGGTTTGAGGCACACTTCAAGGACAACGGGTGATAGTCATGCTTGATAGTGGGGCACGATCAATTTCATCAATTTGTCTCTAGAAAATTTTAGGGCTTTGCATACAAAGGCGTACAGAAGGTCTCTAGTCAAAGTTGTAGGTGGAAACTTTTTGTGATGCACTCATCTAGTTCCACAACTAAGCATTACCATAGAAAATCACACAATGACGAACAACTTCTTTGTGGTGGATTTGGATAACATGAAAGTAATGTTGAGAATTTAGTGGATGAAAGCGCTTGACAAATAAACATAGAGTTTCAAAAAGATGGAATTCTTTTTTGAAGTTGATGGCAATGTAATGTTCTCGTTAAAAAATAAATTATTAATCAAATTATTGTTAATGAGCCGATTGATTTAATATATCTCGGACCCATTTTTGCTTTGTTTCTGTAGTTTTTATGTACCCGTTAGCTGTCTTTGTACACCCTCGGAAAGTTTTCCCGACGGGTATTTGAGCATGACTTGTAGGTTGTCGTTAGGTATGCAATTTGGATTATTTCTTTATATTGTTAATTCTTTTTGGAGTTCTGGTTTTGTTTGCCATTTCGGAAGTGAAAGATCTTCCCCATTTGGTTCATGCGGTTTTGGTGGGATTCAACCCTCACCCTATTCCGTTGTTGCATGTAATACTTGTTAATATCCATGGATCTTCTGCAAATGTTGACACTCCTATAGATGATCCTATTTGGGTAGATTGCTAGAAGAGCAGACTTATTGATTTCGGTGTGTCTTCTAATTTGCAATCTGGCTCTCCCTTATACCTAACTCAAGGGGCATGCTCATTGAATGGACATGTTCCTCTCTATGTCAACCTACTTCAAAACATGATTGTTTCCTCGAGATTGGTGCCCATTCCAAGAGTTACTAATGGTTAGTAACTAACTAACCACACTAGTAAATAAGAAGGCTTATAAAAGCCACAAGGAAGATGCCGATCTGTCTAGAGGGGACAATATGTTCTAGTGACCAATACTTAAGGGAACTCATGCATCCAGATCAGACTGATTTGAAAATCAGAACACTTGTCTTGTCAAAGTTACAAGGAATCAAAACTACCTCTTAACTTGATAAGTGATAGAAACATATCTAGCAACATCAATAGAGATGACTAAGCATAGATATACACTCTATACCTTTCTAAATTTCAAGCATGATGTATCATTATACAAATGATACTTGAAAATACATCATATTACAAATCTTGTAATGCGAGTTATCACTAGAGCTTGTGATTAAATCATTAAGCATCGTTCGTAATTCAAACTATCAAATCACCTAGGCTTGTAACATAGGGTGTTTGACAAGGCTAGTGATATAAGTATTACTTGAGCTTGTGATAACAGTATTGCATAGAATGCAATACTCAGGATAAAGACTAGAGAATAATTAAATTCTCCCTTTACCCAAGTTGTGACGTTTGGAGTTTTAGAAATGTCACTGTCACAACATGATCTTGATTTTGTCCAAGATCTAGATTCTATCAGCAATCCATTACTAGAAAGCCTTACACAGGATAAAATCCAGAGAGTAATTAAATTCTTCCTTTATCCAAGTTGTGACTCATAGGTACACAACATGATCTTGAATTAAGATCTGCCAGTGCACTGGATAAAATCTGGAGAATAATTAAATTCTTCCTTAATCCAAGTTGTGATTCATTGGCATAGAAATGCCTCCATCACAACATGATCTTAAATTCATCCAAATTTGCCAGTAGTTCTCTACTGGTCAGAACATTATATCAGAGATCATCACTTCTTATAATGTCTTTATACAAGTGTTCATTATTTCAGAGATCGTCACCTCTTAAATAATAAACACAAATGGTCAAGTCCCATAATAGTCAATATCTTGACAATTATTTAAATTATCATAAGATTACAAAACAATTCAATCATACTTGGATCTTTCTTGAGATGATCACTCTCAAAGAGGTTTGATAAGAATACCTTCTTTCTAATTTCCACTACTTAAGGATAAAGTCTAGAGAATAATTAAATTTTCTCTTTATCCAAGTTGTGATTCATAGACATCAAAATGTCTCTTTCACAACACAATCTTGAATCTATTCAAGATTTGCCAGTAGTCCTTTACTAATTTAAAACATCATAAGATCATTTGCTATCACTGCAAATTCGTGCTAGAGGATTGTTTTCTATTATTGCAAACTGATGCGGCAAGACTGTTTGCTGAGAAATGCTTCCATACCATGGTGTTTATAAAGGGAGGGCCATCAGATGGTTGCTCACTTTAGATTTTCCAGACTCCTACTGGATATCAAATCTTTCGAGCTCCTTATTCAAGGTTGAATTGATGAGATGTCAGACTCCCTTTGAATCCAAAATTCTTTCCTACAAGAACATTCTTTAGGAAAAAAATTAAGGCATATACTCTTCTTATAAAAAATACAAATGAAAGATATTATACTCATCTTTACTATCATAACCTTGATGAAAGCTTTTGCACTTTATGGGTATACACCATCTTGACAATGTACACTCAGTCTAAGTTTGTATAACCTAGATCTTGGGGAGTCAACTCGATCATCTAGGTACTCTCTCTGACATATAACCTTCTTATAAGATGGTACTTATGATTCGCTGCTACAAATTCTTTATTACTGGGGAATCAATAAAGCATGGTCTACTCCCTTTGAGTCAAGATTCACCATTATAGATCATTCAGCTTCTCCTTTTGTTAGGAAGGCATACCATGCTAATATCCATGATCTTAGTGTCACAGCATGATGTCACTTGATTCCCTCCTTTCTAAGAGAACCAATACTAATAATCTGAATAGTCATAAGGTTATATAGAATGCATCTTTTCTAAGTCCACAATCATTAACACTCCCTCTTGGACTTGAGGGAAGATCAGAAATGCCTTGAGTAAAATGTTTATCTTAATGATTTGTAGTGTCATGATGTAATCTTTATCCATGTGCATCTCATCAGTGATTCTATCCACGAGTTATCTTCATTGATGAACTCCCTCTCAAACAAAATAATCGAGTTTGTCTAAGATGATAGAATTATTTGTTCTTATTCCAAGGTTCCCTTTTATAGTGGATCAAACTTATTCTGAATGGGAGTTTACTTTCAATAGAGTGGCATTCGGCTTACTTATTGTAAATTCTCCAAATGTCTCCATATCCTATGATTAAAAGAACTAGACTCTCTTTGATTCTGAGTCTTGACGGGTGCCAAGAAAATTTTATGACTTGATGCCATCTCCCCTTCTGGAAGAACACGTAAGCAATTACCAGGAACTGACAAACAATTCCATATACTATTGATCGCAGAATGAAATTCATCAATCAACCCAGTACGTCACTTAATCATTCGCATTACCCCTTATCTTCAATTATCCTCTTAATCTGGTTGTGTTTTGTTGGTTTTGCTATGGGTGTTGATTAAATGAGACCATTCCCACAAGTCTCACTGTTTCACATGTCAAAAGTGGTTCTCCTCTTTGCTAGTTTAGCCCGACATATGGCATTCAATATTTTTCAGAATACTATTTACTTTTGAAATTTTTTTCGCCATTTCATGTAAGACCCATATGTTACTTTTGGAGAATATATGGTGCCTTAATAAACTACATATTTTTTTTTACACTTGTCGATGATCATCTCAAATCTGTGTACAACCAATATTGATAATGGAGATATTATCATTTTCAAGAAATTTGTAAAAAGGCAATCTATAGGTAGGACAAAAGTCAAATCAACGTCATTTGCTTCCTTCGCCTTGATTTTCCATCTTATAGACCACATTGTTCCTATGGTAACATTAATCTTGCTTAGTCTTCTAGCAATATAGTAATCTATTTCAGATATCGTTCGCTAGGTATGCCTCGCAGTAATATATTGTAGATATAATTCTTCTTTCTTAAATTGGATGGGATCAATATGGTCTCATAATATATTAAAGAATAATTTAATGTATGATAATCCCTCCATGCTGCTATGTAGTAGACGTCTCCTGATACTGGCTATGTATGCCGTTTATATAGTTGCAGTTGACATTATATCTTTTATTGATTCTCTTCTATATATCCCATGTTCCTCCATCATTCCCAGCCTTATACATGTCGTTCCTAGTCCTTGAGACACAATGGTGTCACAACATATATTAACCATAACAATGTCACTTAACATATATGTTAATTAAGGACAATGTTATAACCTTTTTGGTGTCCCAATACATTCCTTATGTCTCCTTTCAATTTGAATATGAGACAAAAACGTCTTGTCTTCAGTTGTCTGCATGCTTAAGTAATTTATGATGTGCAGCTTTATATGTATTAGTTTCTCAACCATCTTTACACATATTGAAGTCGCACCCTTCTCTTTGTTTGTTTTCTTCATACCATAATATTGATTCTATTGATGTTAATATGGTTTTTCAGTGGTTCCGTCAAACTATGGCTGCAGAGATCATTGGTCTTCATTTTGGGTTTGAAGTCTCTCCATCAGTGTCTTCTATTTCCAACCAAACTCTCTGTTATAACAGATGGCTCTGGAGTGGTTCATACAGGAAGGCCTTCTAGTCATTTGTCATTGTCCAGATAAGTGTTGGCTTGCCTAAACACTATCGCTGCCTGTAGAGAATTTTTCTTGCCTAGGCCCGGTCTTTTTCTTTCATTTTAGTAATTATTTATATTGTTTGATTAGAGATGAATCTATGTCTGAAGTTGCCTTATAAAGATCACCATTTATATCATTCATATGCAATCAATATTACTTCCTTGCACTGCTACCTTAGTAGATGATGATTCTATCTTTTCCTTATTAGGCTTTTATGCAAAGGTTTTAATATAAACATTACATGTTTTCTTCTTCTTGGAAAACAAGTTATTTCCTTACATTTACAGTTTGGCTCTGATACCATGTTAATATCCATGGATCTTCTGCAAATGTTTACACTCCTATAGATGATCCTATTTGGGCAAATTGCTAGAAGAGCAGACTTATTGATTTCGGTGTGTCTTCTAATCTGCAATCTAGCCCTCCCTTATACCTAACTCAAGGGGCATGGTCATTGAATGGACATGTCCCTCTCTAGGTCGACCTACTTCAAAACATGATTGTTTCCTCAAGATTGGTGCCCATTCCAAGAGTTACTAATGGTTAGTAACTAACTAACCACACTAGTAAATAAGAAGGCTCATAAAAGCCACAAGGAAGATGCCGATCTGTTTAGAGGGGACAATATGTTCTAGTGACTAATACTTAAGGGAACTCATGCATCCAAATTAGATTGATCTGAAAATCAGAACACTTGTCTTGTCAAAGTTACAAGGAATTAACAATACCTCGCTCGGATCTGGCAAATCGGAGCACCATCTTGTGGAAAATATTAATTGAGGATTATACATGTTTAATTTCCATTCTTGTTCGGTGTTATCTAATAAATTGGATTTATAGGCTTGTGTTTGCATTTTCCCTCCATTTGTACACCATCCAACTGACATTCACTTCTGCTCACCTTACATACTGTATAGCTTGGTTAATTGCATTGGTTTTTATTGTACAGACTACTCGCCTTTCGATCTTCTTGGCCCTCACATTGTACTTCCCTCATCCCTTCAGTCATTGTACGACCTCCTTGTACCACCGTACAGGTAGAGTTGCACAGCGTACGCCATTTCTTGCCCACCGTAAGACACATTTGGTGTCCAATAGCATACCGTATGGTTTTCACCCTTGATCATACACCCTTGTTTGGCATCTGTATAAGTGTTTCAAACTTACCAAACTACACTTAGTTTTACTATACGGCTTCATCTCCGTGTCTGCATATTGATTTGAGAGGAGTTGCAGGTATGGATCTTTATAGTGGTATTAGAGCTTTGATCTTGGCAGTCTGTGGACAGTGAATGAGAGTTTATAGCCAAAAGAGAAGAAGAACCCATTCCGTTGATAGAATGGCTACAGAACCGAAACCCACAACTGTCGATCTTGTGGCACTATTGAGAGAACTTGTGAGGAATTAGGCACAGATCAATGATACTTAGCAACTTATGGAAGAAAGTCTCAAGAAGTTGGCAGACAATAAAATATCCGGTGATCAAAATGGTCACAGTGCGGACTTGGTGTCCGGTAAAGCAAACCCCCATCCAACACGCATGGCGTCTTTTCCCCCATAGATGGAGACACCACATGGAGGGAAGCAACCGACCTTTGAAGAAATGCAAGAGCAACTGAGAGAAGACTAGAAGAATGCGAATTTGGAGGAAGATATACCCTACAAAGATTATGCAGATCTGAGAATGAGATATTCGAGAGGCGGAAATAGAGCATCTTTTAATGATGATCTCAGGAGGAAGTTGAGTAAAGTAAATCTGTCGCCATTTGACGGATTTGGATGCATATCTACGCAAGCTTGGGTAATGAAGGTGGATACTTACTTTCAGCTTAATCCCATGCCAGGAGAAGCAATTAAATTTGTGGCCTTACACTTGGAGGGAGTAGCGCATAAATGGTGGCATCACGGTACCATCACACTGGGGCATGATCAGATAAATACCTATGCGGAATTCATTGAAAGACTGATAGATCAATTTGATGGTAAAGATCCAGACCTCAATTTCAAAGATTTGGCACAGGTGAGGCAAACTGGATCGATTGACCAATACATTGCGGAACTTCAGACACTCTTTGTTTTGGTCACGGACATTTATGAAAGAAGATAGATAGTGCTCTTCATGGATGGACTGACAAAACCACTAAAAGGTTGGGTAAAAGGATTCAATCCTGCCACCCTGTTGAAAGCCATTAAGAAGCCAGGAAGTATGGCATCATCATTGGCGTCATCCTCTTAAGGCTACTCACATTCCAAACCACCGATGTTCCTAAGAGACAAAAATAATAAACCTCCACTAAGGAAGCTACCAGATAGGAGCTCTGAAGGAAGTTTCTGTGCATCGAATGGAGACAATTTTTTGGCGTGATGACGTTGCTTGGGCTTTACACTGTTTTGTCTCGATAGAACCTATAAAAGGGCAACAGACACCTCCCCAGGTTGATGATCTCTAGAATATCTTGAGTGACCATGATAAAGTTTTTATAGACATTTCTCCTAGCATACCTCCTCATTGAGGGTTTGAACCAAAGTTACGAGAATCAAAATCGTATCGGAATCGGCACGGCTGAATTGAATCGTGAATCGGGGGTGAATCGCCGATGAATCGGCAAATTTGAAAAAACCCTTTAAATGTAGAGATTTTAACAATTTAAGACTTATTTCATGCACCCTTTATTGAATATAACTTAAACACACTATAACATCATCAAATAGAAGTTAAAACTTAACATACATAAATATGAAACATAAAATCCATCACATACATAACTATGTTATCATTATGTACTAAAATGTAAATTGTAGGCTAGCTGAAGTAAATAAAAATAAAATGATCATAGTGATTCAAATCATAGAATGTATGTAAGATGAAATCATGAAGATCCATAAGACATCACATCATAAATGTATGTATAACTATAAATCTAAGATGAAGATCCATGAAAGTTTGAAACATATGTCTATCAGTGATTTAGTATCACTATCAATATCTATACATTGTAAACAAAATTTAAAAACAAGGCTCCAGCTCAAGCCTCATCATCCTCATCATCATCCTCTAGCTTTGCTGCAGCCTCAACCTCAGCCTCTGAGTATCCAGTCTGCCTATGAGAAAGGCATCTAAGGTAGGTCCCAGAGGACTGCCGAGCCATGTCCCCTGCATGGGCAATGGGCTCACGAACAACATCGGTAGGGCCTACGTCTGTGCATGCACGTGTGCGTCTACCAATGCTTGAACGTGCTCTAGCTGCCTCCTCTGCCATGGCCACAGCCTCAGCCTCTACATCCACTTGGTCAACCCACACATGGTCTTCCTCAGTGAAGACTGGTTCCACAGCCTCTGTGATCCACTCTAATTTTGGATCAATCTCCTCTAGAATGATTGGAGAGGAGTCAGTGCCCAAAATCTGTCTGATCCTAAGACGAAGGTTGTAATGAACAAAGACAAGGTTGCATTGTCAACCTATTTCTCCTCTTTGAGTGGATGTGCTCAAACATGAACCAATTGCGCTCACATCCAGAAGCGCTACTCGGCTGACTCAAAATATGGATGACAATTTTTTGAAGGTTTGGGTTGTGGCCCCAAACATTTGCCACCATCTATCTGAAATAAGGAAAAACAAAACCAATTAGTCTTATTTACAAATTACAACTCTAAAATTAATGCATTATATAATAAACTTTAAGTTTAGAATCTAGATTCATGAACATTGAATATATTATTTAATTTTTACCTAGTTGTAGTGTTGTCTAAGCATTTATGGCCATCCTACCAAAGAAAAGTGGCCCCTCTTTATTGTTGAACTGGTCTAGCTCAACAATCGCAGCAGCACTATCTTCATCGCTACTCAACCTCTGAATCACTGTGTATAAGACAGTGAGAACCTCTGCATTCGCCTTGAACTCAGGAGGGGAATGAAATGCCAGATTCAGATAGTAAGCTGCTGCATGGATGGGTCGATGGAGCTGATTTTTCCATCTCCTATCAATGATGTCCCAAATAGGGCCATATCTCTCTTGCACTCCTGCATATTGGGCTCTGATGGCCTCCTTGGCCCTATCCATGCCCTCATAAATGTAGCCCATAGAGGGCATTTCCCATCAACAGTTCGTAGCAAAGCTCTAAGGGGCTCAGTGACCTACATATAAAGTAAAACAAAAAATTTGAGTCAAAACTTAAATATAAAATAATATAACTTTAAGTAAAATTAAAATACTAAATGTTAAATTGCAATAAATTTACCTTAAGGATTTCTCTAGCGGGTTTCCAAAAACCATCCTCATCAAATATGCAATCCACCACATCTATCCCTGCAGTGGTCGTAATATAGGAAGAGGAAATCCATTCCCGCCCAACAAACACGCTCCTCAAATCATCCCTTGATGTCAACAAGGACTGAAGGGTGATGAAATTCGAGGCAAACCTCGTGATACCTGGGCGAGCTAACTCCTTGCCTCCTGTATACTTCCTCATTGTGCTAAGGACAAATGAATGATTATAAATGAACTTGCATATGTTTTTTGCCCTTTCCACATGACTTGACAAACTCAAGTTTGGCAATTTCCTCCAACATGAGGTCAATGCAGTGTGCTGCACAAGGGGACCAAAATATGGTGGGGTGCCTCTCCATCAAAAGTTTACCTACAACAATTTTAAGTCAATTAAAAATTCAAATTTCAAACATGTTAGAAGTTAGAAGTTAGAACTTAGGAAACTTAGAATTAGAAAAAGTTCAAATTTCAAAATTCAAATAAATTTATTTTCAAAACTTGAAAAGTTAAAAGTTTACCTGCAGCAACATAACTTGCTGCATTATTCGTCACCACCTGGATCACATTTTGTTCCCCCACCTCTGCTATGACTTCCTCAATAGCCTCACATAGTATGTGGTATTTTTTACATGTGCGGAAGTATCAATGGATTTGATGAACATGGTATATCCTACAAGTAACAAAACAACGAATTATAATATTAAATGGATCATCAACAAATTAGCATTCAACAAATCAAAATTTACAATTATGTATTTTGGAAAGTAGAATGATCAATCACCTCCACAGAATACAAGAAAATTGAGGAGTGTTCTATTCCTCCTATCTGTCCAACCATCAGTCATGATGGTGCAACCCTTTGCAATCCACTCCTTTCGATTCTCCTTGAGCTCAACCCTCATGTCCTCTACCATCTCATTCAAGAGGTATCCGCTCAACTTAGCCTCAGTTGGGGCTTTAAACCCCGAACCACAAATAGCAACTGCATCTATCATGCTCTACCAATAAGGAGCCCTGTCACAAATAAAAATTTAGATGTCAAAGACTCAAATCATAAAACAAGTAAATATAATCAAAGTTTTACTTGTACTTTTAATTTTAACTTTAAAGAAAACAAAGAAAAAGAATCAATTACCTGGTTGCAACAAATGGAATGTTGCAAAAGTACCAAAATTTGCATATCTCCTTTCTGGCAGCATCATGAATCTCCTTGTTCAAACCCATGCCCTCAAGCGTGGGTTGGGAACCAGGAGTAGTGTGGGGCACAAAGTAACTATCCATTTTGTTTTTCCGCACTTTAGGCTGCAATAGGTTGGTGTGGGACTTTGTCTCAGTATGTGACCGACTAGCACTAGCATGAGCAGTAGAACTAGGATGAAAAGGACGCTTAGAAGAACCCTCTCCAACACAACCTATGGATGCAAAAGCTGATGCAGATGCAGATGTAGATGCGACTGTGGATGCAGGAACATGGGAGCCAATATCCCTTAACCCTTCAAGTTGCATTTTCCTATTCGCTTTGTCTTTTTCAATTTTTTCTAATGCCATTAAGCAAGTGCGTTTTGCCTCAGGAGTTTGGTGAGTGCAAATTGTAACATCATGTCCAGGTATAGCAGCAATGTGGTATTTCAATTTATAAATACCTCTAGAAGTTATTTTTTCTTTACAAAACATACATTTTGTTTGATATTTGGTTCTTCCAGGAAACTCTTCGTTATATTTCCAACATTCATCTTTTTTACCCATTGCGAATTTGCGAAAAATGAAAGCAAAGAGTTGCTGCAATAAATTTTTTAATGTAAAATTTCAAAGTTTGAAGCTAATAAAAGCTACAAAACAACAAACCCTAGTTTGCAACTTAGTAAAAATAAAGAACATTCAAAATTTAAACTAAAAATCTTGAAAACTATAAAAATTTAACAAAAAATGCATAATACACTAAAAATTTAACAAAAAATGCATAATACACTAACATGCAAAAAAAAAAAGAGCACTTCCCTCTTGCAAATGAGTTGAGGAGTGTTGATATTGGCTCCTTAATGTTCCCAATGCAATTGATGGCCTCCCCAAATGGATTGTTGATCTCTTTGGTGCTCTTCCTTCTTGCCGGTTGGAAACCTATGGCTTTTCTTTTCTCTTCTTCTCTCTCACTTTTCCTCTCTTCTACTCATGCTTAACAAATAGAAAGCCCTTTAGAGTTATAACAAAGAGAATAGGTTAAAAAGAAAGTAAAAAAAATAAGTTATTTTTTTAAAATTTACAAGTCCATACTTTTCATGCCATAGCCGATTTCTTAGTGATTTTTCAATCCGATTTAGGTGATTTTTTGGGTGAATCGCTGATACATGTGATTCATGCGATTCACCCCATAAAATCAGGTATGGCGATTCCCAACACCAAAAAAATCGCCAACCTTGAATTTTATCGCTGAATTGCCAATTCACGTGATTCTCAGAACTATGGTTTGAACATACTATCGAGTTGGAAGTAGGAGCTAAGCCAGTCATAACCACACCCTACCGCCATCCCAAGAAATTCAAAGATGAGATTGAAAAGACGATTCAGGAACTGCTGGAGAAAGGATGGATTTGTCCCAGTTCTAGCTCTTTTGCGTCATCAATGGCATTGGTTAAAAAGGACAGGACAATGCACATGTGTGTGGACTGCCATGCGTTGAACGAAAAACACTAAAAAATGGATATCCCATTCCAAGGATGGATGAGTTGCTGGATGAATTACATGGCACTATCTATTCTTCGAAAATACATCTTCGTTCCGGATACCATCAGATCCGTATGAGCGAAGACGAACTGGAAAAGACGACCTTTCGTTGTCACTATCGGCATTATGAGTTCTTGGTCATGCCGTTCGGATTAATGAATGCACCCGCTACATTCCAATCATGCATGAATCGCATCTTCAATAAACAATTGCATAAGTACTTACTGGTATTTTTTGATGATATTCTTATTTATAGCACATGGGAAGAGCACCTGGATGAAGTCCTAAGGATCATGAAGGACTAGTCTTTGTTCGCCAAGCGATCCAAGTGTGAATTCAGTATGACAAAAATATTGTACTTGGGGTATGTTGTCAGTAAATATGGAATCCAAGTTTATCAGAAGAAGATCCAAGCTATCCTTGATTGGGCTCCCCCAAAATCGCTCACGGAGTTGCGAGGATTTTTTGGATTGTGCAATTATTACCAGAGGTTTGTAAAAGGATTCTCTTAGCTCAGCGCCCCATTAATAGATCTGACAAGAAAGGGCTCCTTCTAGTGGAATGAAAAGGCGCAACTCACTTTTGATAAGCTGAAAGTAGCAATGAGCACTTGTCCCATACTTGCATTACCTGATTTCACTCGACCGTTCATTTTGGAGTGCAATGCATTGATGCGCTACTGATGCAAGATAGACACCCCATAGCCTATGAGAGTAGGAAGCTTACGCAAACAAAATTCTTATATTCCATTTATGACAAAGAGATGTTGGCCATCACACATGCACTAACCAACTTCCAGCATTATCTTGTGGGTAGCAAGTTTGTCACTTGTATGGATCACAATAGTTTGAGATATTTTTTGGAGCAACGAGACTTGAATGAGAGACAACAAAAATGGGTACGCAAGGTTTAGGCTTTTGATTTTGACATTGAATAGATGAAAGGAAAAAACAATGTGCTTGCAGATGCTTTGTCGAAAAAACTAGTCATCTGCTTACTGACCTCGATTTCAGCTGACTGGAAAGCACATTTGTTGGTAGAATATTCCAAAAAAACATTTGCCTGTGAGCTAATGGATGACAACACCCAGGATGATCGGTACAAAGTGGTGGATGACATTATTTACTATAAGAATTAGATATATTTAGTGCTAGAATCGAAATTGAAGCAGGAAATCTTGAAGGAAGTACATGACTCATCCTTGGCAGGTCACTTGGGCCTCGTCAAAACTTAGACATCTCAGGGAGAGGTTTTCATGGAAAGATCTTAAAGGAGACGTATCGCACTATTTAAGAGAGTGTGCGGTCTGGCAACAGAACAAATCCGAACATACTCTTCCTGTCGGGTTACCGCAACCTTTGCCAATTCTAGAATAGAAGTGGGAAAGCATCTTGATGGATTTCATCACTGAACTTCCCAAGGTGAATGGAAAGGATTGTATCTTCTTGGTGGTTGACAAACTGATGAAGTACACACATTTCTTCACCATCCCTTCAGATTTTCAAGCCGCACATGTAGCTGATATGTTTTTGAGAGAATTCTTTTGTTTGCACAAGTTACCCCAAAACATTGTTAGTGATCGGGATGGGTGATTTATTAGTATATTCTGGACATAACTGTTTTGGCTGGCAGGAATAGAATTGTCGCCCAGTAATAGTTATGACCCTTAGACAGATTGACAAACAGAGATTGTAAACAAGTGGCTCGGAGGCTACCTTTGGAACTACGTTTTGGCACAACGAGCGTGGGTCAAATGGATGCACCTAGGGGAATATTGCTACAATACCACTTACCACATGTCCATTGGGATGACACCTTTCAAAGCACTATATGGGTACAAAATCCTTTCCTTCATCGACATAGTTTTGGGTGACAGTCGTGTACCAAGAGCGAGGGACTAGCTTTAGGAGGGACTGGACATGCTGAGATGCTTAAAGGAAAACTTACAACGGGCACAAAATGAATAAAAGATGTACACCGACAGACACCAAATCAAGAGAAGTTTCAAAGTGGGAGACTTGGTCTATCTCAGTCTTCAACCATACAGACAATCCTCATCGAAGGAAAAGGGGAAAGAAAAATTAAAGCCATGATTTTATGGCCCTTATCGGTAGTTCGCCGCATCGGTGAAGTTGCCTATGAGCAATAACTTCCAGAGGGGAGCCGTATTCATAATGTTTTTCATGTCTCTTGTCTTAAGAAAGTTGTAGGACAGAACGTCACGGTAGTTGTAGACCTTCAACCGCTTAATGAAGAAGGAAAGTTTATTTTGGAACTGGCCGAGATCATCAAAGTACATGAGAAGATACTGCAGAACTGCACTGTGAAAGGATATTTGGTACGTTGGAAACACTTGCCGTTGGACGACGCGACGTGGGAGAGTGAGCATATTCTACAGCATCCGACATTGCATTTGCTCGAGGACAAGCAAAATTTGGGATGGGAGGACTGTAATGTTTCCATTATAAAATAAATTATTAATCAAACTATTGTTCATGGGCCGATTGATTTAATATATCTCGAACCCATTTTTGTTTTGTTTCTATAGTTTTTGTGTAGCTGTCGGCTATCATTTTACACCCTCGAAAAGTTTTCCCCGACGAGTATTTAAGCATGACTTGTAGGTAGTCGTTAGGTATGCAATTTGGATTATTTCTTTGTACTAAGAATTCCTGTTGGAGTCTGGTTTTGTTCATCATTTCGGAAGTGAAAGATCTTCCCTATGTGGTTTGTGCGGTTTCGGTGGGATTCAACCCTCACCCTATTCCGTTTTTGCATGTAATACCTTGCTTGGATTTGGCAAATTGGAGCACCATCTTGTGGCAAATATTAATTGAGGATTATATGTGTTAAATTTCCATTCTTGTTCGGTGTTATCTAATAAATTGGATGTATAGGTTTATGTTTGCATTTTCCCTCCATCTGTACACCATCCAAGTGACATTCACTTTTGCTCACCTTACATATCGTATGGCTTGGTTAACTTCATTGGTTTTTACTGTATGGACTACTCACCCTACGACCTTCTTGGCCCTCACACTGTACTTCCCTCATCCCTTCAGTCACCATACGACCGCCTTGTACCATTGTACGGCCATAGTTGCTCACCGTACACCATTTCTTTCCCACCGTACGACACATTTGGTATCCAATAGCATACCGTATGACCTTCACCCTTGACCGTACACTCTGGTTTGGTATCTGTACTAGCATTTCAAACTTACCATAGTGCACTCAGTTTACTGTACGGCTTCATCTCAGTGTCTGCATATTGATTTGAGAGGAGTTGCAGGTACGAATCATTATAGGCAAAAAGGCCATCTTGTAGGTAATGTCAAACGACAGGCCTAGAGAGATTTTAACACAATGAATGTAGGTAATTTTATGACATGATGTGGTTTGGGCTGCGTACTATTTCATCTTAGTCAAAACTATACATAGATTGCGGTCTTGTAGCTAGAATGAGGAGCTTTAGATAGTTATGGATAAGCACCACCTGGTCTTTACTGACATACCTCTGGACATACCTCCACACCATGGGTTTGAGTGTACGGTATTGTCATCCTAAAAAGATAAGGATGAGATTGAAAAGACAATCCAGGACCTTTTGAACAAGAGATGGATCATGCCCAACTCTAGCCCCTTCGCGTCATCAATAGTGTTGGTAAAGAAGGATGGAACCCTACGAATGTGTGTGGACTACTGTGCACTACATAAGAAGACCATCAAGGATAGTTATTTGATTCCTAAGATTGATGAGTTGTTAGATGAGTTACACGATGCTGACTATTTTTCCAAGATAGACCTCTATACTAGATATCAACAAAACCACATGAGGGAGCAAGATGTGGAGAAAACTTCCTTTTGTTGCCATTATGGACATTATGAGTTCCTTGTCATGGCAATTGTGTTGATCAACGCTCTGACCACATTCCAATCTTGCACGAACCACATCTTCAACAAGCAACTGCCCAAGTTCCTATGGGAGAGCACTAGAGGCATTTGGACGAATTACTCAGAATTATGGTCACAATTGTTCACGAAAATGTCCAAACGTGAATTTGGAATAACAAAGATTTTGTATCTAGGACACATTGTCAGTGGTTGAGGGGTCTAAATACATCAGGAAAAGATTCAAGCCATTTTGGATTGGCCACCTTGGAAAAATCTCTCGTATCTACATAGATTCTTTGGGTTATGCAGTTACTACAGATGAATCGTGAAGGGGTTTTCATAGCTTAGTGTGTCGTTGACATATCTAATGAAGGGATCCTTTTAGTTGAATGAACAAGTACAACAAACCTTTGACAAGCTAAAGAAAACTATGAGTTCCTATTTGATTCTAGTGCTGCTAGATTTTAGTCAACCTTTCATCTCAGAGTGTAACACACTTGGTGAAGGCATTGTGGCCCATGCTAGTGCATGATTGTCAGGTGATTGTGTTTCAGGGTTGGAAGCTCTTAGAAGCTGAGTGGTTGTATTCCATCTACAACAAAGAAATGCTCGCCATCATGCACACCTTGATGAAGTTTTGGTAGTGCCTCGTCAGAGCCAAGTTTGTCATCTGTACTAACCACAACATCCTGAGGCATTTTTTGGAGCTAAGGGAGTTAAATGAAAGACAAAAAACATGGTTGAGCAAAATCTAGGTGTTTGACTTTGATATTGTATATGTGAAAGGGAAAGATAATGTTGTGGCAAATGCTTTATCAAGGTCTGCCATATGCTCCTTGTCTCAAATTTCAACAAATTGGAAGGCACATTTATTGTTTTAATACTCCAAGAACACTTTTGCTTGTCAACTGCTGGAGGGTGAAGTGAAGGACAATAAGTACAAAGTGGTTGACAACATCATGTATTGTAAGAATAAAATTTGTTTGGTATTGGAATCTAAAATAAAGGAGAAAGGTTTAAAGGAGATGCATGGCTCCCCCTCGATCGGGCATTTGGGGTCCCTGAAGACCTACAAACAAATTAGGGAAAGGTTTTCATGGAAGGAACTCAAGAACGGAGTGCTACAACATGTTTGGGAATGTGCTACCTATTAGTAGAACAACTTCAAGCATACCCTACCAATTGGGTAGCTTCAACCGTTGCCGGTCCTTGAGGAGAAGTGGCATAGCATCTCAATGGACTTCATTTTTGGGATAACACTGAAATGAATTCACTAATCAACATCAAATCAGATCTGAAAGTGAACCTTACAGAAAAGAAACCAGAGGGTTTTTGGTTTTTTCTCATTCCATTGATTGACCCAAGTGTATTTGTCCTAGGGCATGCTGAAACTGCAGAATAAGCTCTCCAAGAAATTCTGAAAATAACAATTGAAGATTATGATGTAAATGAGTCGCCTATAAGAACATATAAAAGTCCACCCAAGACTTCTAGAAGAGTCCTAATCAACCTGCTCAAATCTTCTCAGACACATTATTTTGTAAATTAACTTCATAATACTTCAATTTTATTTTTCACTAAATAACTTTGATTAAATTATTTATTTAAAATTATCTTAATAATTTGATTTATTGTGACAATTTTCTATTATTAATTTAATTAGTTTATTCATTTATAATTTCTCGTTTTGGCCTATGGGTAAAAGAGAAATACCTCAAGGTGTTCCTGCTGAAGACTCACCTGGGAAAAGCGGGCAGTACACTTTTGACATCAGTGATTCCAATCACTATATTTTCAACATTTTTGTTCTATTATTGGATGTTTGGATTTTTAAAATGATGGTTCTTAGTGATAGTGAATGTATTTGTAAGTTTTATGTTGGTATTTACCATGGTGAATCATGTTTTGTAGAACAAGATGTATAAGCTATTATAGGAATCTTGAAAATTTCAAATTATTTATTGGATAGTGGGTCTGTGTTCTTTATTGATCATAAAATCATGTCATATTTTTTGTGGAATACTATGATTAATGAGAGAGCACATGGATTGTTGTTAATTGAATATTTTCAGTTGAAAGATTTTGTTGATTTCTGATGGATTGTAAGAGACATACATCCGATATAAAAGATGCATGTAGCGTTAGGAACTATTCCTATCCAGTTCTAATATATTTCTTGCTTGTTGCTGATTATGATTTGAGAAATTTGATTTAAGCTTTTTTTGCATCTCACTACATATTATAATTTATAATATTGCATGCAGGTTTTTAAAAAACAACAATTCAGTTTGAGAAGATGACAATATCAGTTTTAGAGAGCACACGGATTGCTGTTTTTACTCAATTATTTTTAGTTGAAAGATTATGTCAATTTCTGATGGATTGTAAGAGACATACATTAGATATAAATGATGCATGTATTGTTTGAAACTATTCCAATCCAATTCAAATATATTTCTTGTTTGTTTCTAACTAGGATTTGAGAAATTTGATTTCAGCTTTCGTGGCATCTTACTATATATTGTAATTTATAATATGACAGCCAAGTTTTTTAAGAGTAACCATTCAGTTTAATAAGATGACAACATGGAATGTTTGGAATTCAGATTAGCAGATAAACAGAAATGGTTTTTTTTTTTGGATCTTTTCTAGTGTATAAGAAAGAAACTACATCACACGTCTACTTGTTCGCAATGATTAAACAGGTGGCACTTTCAAAGGATCTTCAACAATTAATTGTGCTCTGTTATGGAACACGGGTTGAGGGGGCGTCAGATATGAAACTTGGATTGCACAGTCTTCTTATCAACACATCTATATTTCGGAAAAGGTTGTATTCTTTAATTATTATTTTTACACCAAAAGAAAATATTTGATGGTTAATATAATTTAGGTTTCCAATGGAAAGGGAGTATTAGATGATGTGCGGGAGCAAAGAAAAATGACCAAATTTCAAGTAATGTTGAATTTACCGTATTATCTCAACACACATGTTTATGCAATGCATTTTGAAAACTATTTCTTGAGCGAGCGAGGAGGATTGGTGAAGACGCTTCATCAAAGTTTCAAGAAAGGTTGGGTTCAAAACCCTTCCAATGTTCCAGTCTTGTTTGAAATAATGTAATGAGGGGGAAGTTCTGATGAATCACATTAATAAAGTTAGTAGCTAGGTTCAAATCAAATCAAATAAATTAGCTAGATATAGTTGTTGGTAAGCTTACAAATATAAGGAGGTTTTGGTAGTTCTTTAGGAAAATAGTATCTTTATATAGTCTATATCTATCAATGTAAAATCATCCAATTAAATCAAATGAATATCAATTAATTTCTCTGATTATATTTATTATTATGTAGCAATTATTTCATTGTTTGTAATATCTCCATCCAAATATTTTACCAATTTTTTCTGTTGTAAGGCAGAAATTCTAAACAATATTTGCATGCAACAGATTGTCTATTTTCCAGTACTTAAACCCGCAAATACTCACTTAAACATCCTCACAATTGTCATCGCATTATAATAACCAACAATACAATAACATACTATGATCCAATCTTAAAAACAACAGTACAACTAGAGTGGAAGATTAGAAATGAACCTGAAATACAATCATGAACTTTGTGGCAGATCCACTATTGAAGATGAACTGATTTCCATCCAGTCCACGTGAAAGGTTGAAGGTTTCCATTCTCAGGTTCCTGAAAATGAAAGCTGAAAGTTTCCCAAGTTTCTCCCAGTTAAAACTAAAATCCAAATTTATTCCAAACATGCTGAAATGAATCTAGCTGCCTCCTTTTAATGCCGAAAGCAGTGAATCAAGAATGGTGTTGAACGTGCCACTGTGCCTATGAATAGAAAAGAATTTCACCTCATTTGCACTTTCTAACACATATTCACTTCTCTGCAAATGCCCATGCAACTCAAAAACTCCTGTAAGCCAAACCAAATATGAAAAATGTAATGGTAGTCCAAGCAGGGAAGCCACTAATAACTGTAGTGTGGATGAAGAAAAAATCACCAGTCAATAAGTCAACTGCTGCCAAATCATAATAACTAAGTATTAAGTCTATAGAGGAGCTGTAGGATATTTCATTACTCATCAAAGCCAACCCTAGACTTTCTGATTCACTAATATTCATCAATGAGATCAGTCTCTCCACTAAGGACATGATCATCATCACATGAAATTTCAGAACTAGTATCACTTAGTTTATCCTCATTCTCATGTGGAAAAATTAATACCTCACAATTTTGTGAAAGCACATAAGAATTGTTGTAAAAACCAGAATTCTTGGGTTTAACTTCTTGCTCATCCTTTTGAGCCTCATTACCCTAATGTTTTTCGTTTGAATTCTATGCTCAATGTTATTTTTAAAAATGATGTTCATTCCTTCAACAATTTGTATGATCTTCTTGGTTTTTGAATTAAGAACCTCTTCATTGTGACTGCCTGCCATTTAAATCTGATTGATAGCATTGTACAACGAGTAGTGTGTCATACTCAGTTGAAGACAAATTTCATCTGCCTCCTTCTCTTTATCATCTGCAAGCTTGATGGCCATATATCCATCTTTGAGCAATTTCAAATAATCTGATTTCATCCTTTCCAATGCACTTTTAACTGTGTGAAGGCATGCATTATTAATTCCACTCTATATCCCCTTTTCCCTTTCCTCAATTTGTACATCCCATGGTTTCTTCAATGTTTTAATTAGTATTGTCAAAATGCATTTTGGCTGCAACAACCATATCATCTGAGATTTTATGCTTATCCTCCAAATTATATGCTCCAAATTCTTCATCTAGAAATAAAATTTCTAATTTACAATTCAAATCAGCCCCATTAGTGTCAATCATCGTGGGCTAGCTCATGTATACAATTATGAACAACCGCATGGTTAGAAGTAATTTTAATATCTATTGCACTATATTCAGATTTATCAAGAGTATTTCCCTCCTCTAAACGTATGGTTTTGAATGCCATGTCATCATTTTCAAATGATTTATGAACATGGGAAGATTTGATTCCTTCTTTGGGAATATCTTGAAAATAAACTTCCTCATGAAAAGGCTTGTCAATAACCACTTCCAAGTCACCAAATACGATGCTACTATATCCCTTACTGTTAACCTTAGCGGATTCCATCTCTATGCAAGCTTGAGTTAAGTATGCTTGAACCCACTGTTGGATTCTTATCTTCTTCAACACTGATCTGAACTTCTAGAGATGACTTTTTTCCCTTGTTGTATCCACACACATGATCAAGTGACCAAGTCTCTTGGCAAATAAAACAAACCTTCTCTTTCCTCATTTGGTTCCTACTCTTATTGGAAGGTCTTGAAACCTATATGCCCATTGGTATGAGCTCACTTTCAGTCACATGATCCTTGAACCTTTCAATCTTACGCTCAGTTAATGTCTCCATGAGCTCATAATCTGAGTGAGATTTTATATTCTTTGTAATGTCCCCAATTTTTTCGGCATAAGAGTTTCATAGATTAGCCTATTATTGTGATCCTCGTAGGCTAATTATTGTGGATAGAGGGTTTTCTATGGCAGTGGCTTGACTTGGGAGGGTCTTGACTCTTATCTTCTCCACAATCTAGTAAGCTACAAGTTGGTCTTTGTTTTGTTCAGATTGGACTTCATTTGAGCTTAGTTTTGTGTACTTACTATTTGTGGTAAGTTGGAGTTGATCGAGATGGACCCTTTCTATTTTTGGAAAGTGCATTTGGTCACATGGAGAAATAATAGGTATGACCCCTATTTCAGATGGCATATTTAAATGATGAGTATTTTGGGAGGTACTATATTTTTAGTGGCCAAATTATTATTAAATAATTAAATGCCTAATTATAAAGTTATAACTTATCTTTATAGTTTCACTTAAGTTAAAGGTTGAGTTATCATTGGAAAGAGCCATTTATTAATTAGTTAAGCCAAGTCAAATGAGAGAATCTAAAGGAAGCTTCTAATTAATGTTGTGTGGTGAAGTTTTTTGACTGAAGTTATATTTTGGCAACAAAAGGGAATCCGGAGGTTATAACTACAAGCCCATTTGTTGAGAAAAACATGCTTGGATAATTATTTGCTTTTGTTGCCTTTGTGGCTTTTTCTGAAGTATTAAGTTTAGTGCCCTTGCTGAGGTATAAGGGTTTGGTATTGACAAGTATGTTTGCCTACCTATAGCTGTGAATGTTGTGGTTGGTGAGGCTTCATTACTGCTGTAGCTGATTATTGCATGTCAACAGTTGAGAAACTTCCTTACTGTTCATACTGTGGCTAGGAAGACTTTGGTTTCTATTGGAGAATCAATTTGGTGCTGTTGCAAATTGGGTTTTCATTATTTCCAAGAATTTGGTGATTGAGAAATCTGTTTAACCACGCCAATCATCTTGCTGTTGGACGTGGTTTCGATCTGCAAATTGGTGAGAAAGAATGATACATTGCTGAATGTTTGTCATTGCATTTTTTGAGAAATTGTATCAGCTTATTTGGGTGCATGGTCACTGATTTGTGAGCGTCTGAAATACTGATTTCTAGGTGGTATTTTAACTCCTAACTTGGGTCTGATATATTGCCTAGTTGGGCAATCATTTCACATATATTGTACACCAATTTTGGCACTTCATCTGCTGTTACCAAGGGCGCCATGGATCTCTGTTGTGGTGTGTGTTTGCTGCATCATAAGACATCATTTCCCCTTGTACTTGAGTGTCTATTCTTACTTTTGCTGGGCCTATATATTTGGGTTATGTTTCTGCAATTTCTAGGTAGTGTTGAGTGGGAATGGTTCTGCAAATTGGGCATCATCTCTGAGATTAACAGGCTCCATCATTTATTTGTAAGTTTGATGAATTGTTGCAGCATATTATGTAAATGAATAAACTTAGAAATTGTTTTGAGCCACTCATTATTTCAGAATTGAATGTATGGTAGAATTATATATCAGGGTTGATGTTTATTTTAGCATTCATCCATCTATCCATTATATCTAGTGTATGCATCTATCCATCTATATTTCATATGCTTTGAAGATTAAGGTTGTTAGCCAAGTGTTTGACAAAATGCTGAACTTCTGATTAATGAGAAAATTGATGTTTGTTTGAGCTATAATTGGGTAGGGGTTATTACATTAAAATACTAGCAAATCTGATTGAAATTGTTTTCATGTCATCATCCTCATCTATGATTAATGACATGACTGTTTTTATGCAAGCTCTGTCATGGTTTGGATTATGTTTCTTGAACTCTCTTAAGAAACATTGAAACAATTGTAGAATCATTTTTCCATCACTGAGATCCAACATGATGATAAAAATTTGGTTTTTGGCATAAGTTGTAAAATCTTCACCTTCTTACTAAAATTAGGGCCCTTGGTGTCATGTACCACACATAGGTTGTCCACAATTTGTTGTAATAGCCCATTTAATATGTTGTCAATGTAAGGTGTAACCAGTGCTGTTATTCTGATGATCTCATGAAGGCAAGAGGCAACCATCAGTCTCACATCTTCTCTTGGATGCTCCATTAACCTTCATTGCACTAAAGCAACCATTGAGTGGCACAAGGCCCAATTCAATTACCTCCAATTGGAGTGATCTACTTTGGTAAAAAATCAATCCAATTCTTCTAGCTTCAAAAGAACAACATCCAAACTTTTCATGGATTTCAATTGCAATCCAGTGATAAGCAATACATTTCCTAATTTGGTTACTTTCCACAGGTCTCTTAGTTGTTCACCATTAATGGTGTCATTAAATTCTTTGGAAAATACATTTTTTATCAGATTTTCCATTGTCTTCTTTTTCTTCTGATGCACAATTCCACAGATTGTAAGATGCTATCCCCTGTTATAATAGCTATAGCAATCTGGTTTGTAGACAGTCAAATAACAATTTCTACTCCTGACATATACAATGAATGATTTAAATTCTTTGAAATTCACTAATTGGTGAGTAGCTGCTTCCATAATCGACAACTTTTATCCACTATAGGTCCTACCCCTGTTTGGAACTCCGAAATAGTCCTTGCTGGTTTGCAACTAATTTTTATTCTTGAATTTCTCCGGAATATAGGCAAACACTTTGCATGAACCCCTTTTACCCCAAACATCTAACACATTGTAGACAAGTTCTAAAGAGCTTATTTATATAATCAACTGAAACACAATGTGAAATCTCAGTTTTTCCCATTTACTCATTTGTCTCAAGATTACTCTTTCATAAAGAACATGCATTGTAAATTAAACCAAGAAATAAAATATGGGAAGTCATACGAAGCAATTTTAATAGATTTCATAGAGAGATCTGACCTGATTTTGTTGTCTCCATCTGAGATTGTGTAAACAACAAAGTAGGTTCTTATTTTCTTGTTTGCATCTGAGAAAGGCAGGATTTGTAGGAGTTCTATGTCCAATCAACCACTGGTTAACCTTTGAATGACAACTCGATGCAAACAGCTACATCAGGTCTTCACCACAAATATTAAAATTTTACTTTAATCACCTCTTGCAGCTGGTTGGGGAGTGTCATGACTACACTAGGCAGTTACTCCTTGTAAATGATAGCTCTTCTCTTGCAAGAAGATGTAATTCCTAACTGAATGTTGCTTTTGAATGCCGTTATCTGGAGATGTGAATTTCTTTCCACCGTCAAAGGTTTTCACGAGTTGGTTGATAATTTATCTATCCCAAACTTTACCTTTGATCTCTGGTAATATTCACGATCCCCTGTGATAACTTCCAGTTGTTTTCAGTCAATCAAACTATTTGCAGTTCCTTAACTGTAATCGTTCATATCAAGATTTGATACTCATAGCATTTTCTTCAAATGAATATTTTGGCAACTCGCCCAAACTGTAAACTTAAATGCAATCGAATATTTCTAAGTCCAACTTATGCTTTGGCCCAAAACAGAAGGAACAACTTAGAAACAAGAATATCAATAGTTGGAAGAAATACTTTTTTTCAATTGATTAATATAATGCCTCTGCAACCAATTAGAATTCCAATGTGCTGTATAAAACAAACATTTGCACCATGTCGATGTTGATGTTTGATAGCTTCTGTCAGATAAACATATATATAATTATATGAGATGAATTGAGAATAGGCAATGAGTAGACATGTCCTTTTGTAGGGACGTGTATTCGTCAATCAGATAATTAATATAATAACATATTTAATCTATATATAGATTAAATATGTTATTATATTAATTATCAGATTGACGAATACATATATAGATTAAATATGTTATTATATTAATTATCTGATTGACGAATACACGTCCCTACAAAGGGACATGTCTACTCATTGCCTATTCTCAATATATATCTAAGAGGATGTTGCATTTGGAACACACATACCAAAAAAATGGTAGTGCTATTACATTTGGAGGGATCCTCAGAAAATCAACATGGTGTTAGAGCAAGGCTGCAAATAAAATAGCTGAATAAAGTACAGTTGGAGAATAGAGGAAATCTATGATATAGGTATGCCAAAATTATTAACAGAAAACACAGTAATAACCAAATCTTCAAGTGATTATATTACTTGCTAGAACATATCGATAGTATCAAACAGTTTGAAAATGGACTTGGATTTTAATATTACTGAAAGTCCAATGAGTCAGTATCACACGTGGTCGTTTTTGTTGAAGAGATAGATTAGAATGCTTACAGTCAGCATAAACTATGGAGAAAATGACTGGGTGGCATAGGCATGGAAGCAAAGAGATGATTACAGTAAGAGCCCCCAGCTGCACAAACAATTCATTGATGTTGTTGCTTGCAATGTGACGGTGTATCGAGGGAAGAGACCAGCTTGACGGGATGGAAACATGCAAAGGTGATGCAACACGTAGAGAGGTTGTATGTATTCATAACTGAACCAACAATTCTGAATGTACCTTCAATGGGGTTATCAAGAAGATTAGAGTGAGGGAGGAGGAAATAAAGTGGTGTTATGACAAGGGAACACCATTCTAGGGTGAAGTACTCCTTTGGATGGTGACATGAGATGCTTGTTTCATACTTGAGTTTTTCAGAAATTACCTACCTGGATTACTAGAAGATGTTGATGCTAAAGAATCATTCAAAATGGTTTTGGGTTTTTGCCACTTTATCATCCCTTTTGCGGATATAGAGCAGCTCGTCCATGACTCTTTCTTTGGAGTTAGAATGTGTTGGACCCAATACTGATGTTATTTAAGAGGCAAAAGAAAATTTATAAAAGGAAAGATTTTGGGGAGTTTTACAATGTGGGTTGGTTACCTTGAGGTATTGGATCACCATTGGATTTACCCCTACTCACCTACTTGGATTACTTGAAGATGTTGATGCTAAAGAATTATTCAAAATGGTTTTGGGTTTTTGCCACTGTATCATCCCATTTGCGGATATAGAGCAGCTCATCCATGACTCTTTCAGTAGAGTGAGAATGTGTTGGACCCAATACTGATGTTATTTAAGAGGCAAAAGAAAATTTATAAAAGGAAAGATTTTGGGGAGTTTTACAATGCGGGTTGGATTACCTTGAGGTATTGGATCACCATTGGATTTACCCCTGCAAGTGTTTGATGCACAAATTCCTCATCGCTTCTTCAAGAACACTCATCCACTATGGTGCAAAATATTGGGCCGATTGAAATGTATGAGCGGAATGTCATCCTTGAGGCTATCAAGGAGTCCTTGCACAAAATGCAGTGGGCTACTATCCTAATGGAGACTCTTGAGATAAGATAAGATAAGATAATGATATTAATGTCCAACAAAAGACCAAAAAGAGGTCTATGGGACTGAAAGATTACAACAAAGTAGGGCTGAAGCTAGCAGGAGCACACAAAGGTGTCCGAAGAAAAGCAACAACAACAAACAAATACAAGCAACAAAATGCACTAGGAGTCTTTCTTGGGTAGTTTTGAGACCTCATTTGTAAAGGTTGCTTACGTCCTCAAAGGAGTCAAAATGCTTGTTTCAAAAGAGGTAAATACAAGTCACTAATACTAGGGACCCACCTCCTAGGTATAAAGATAATACTTGATATGGTTATAGTTTGTTGAGAATATCTTCTTATATATAATTTATATTAAAGAAAAGTGTTATCTAATATTCTTTATTATATATTATGAAGAGTTAAGATATAGTTGATTATAATAGAATATATTAAAATAAAATTTATGAACCTCTCATGTTATTGTCTTTGATAAAAGCAATATTGTAAACATTCTTTCATAATTATTATTCTTATTGAATGGTACAATATAAATGTGATCATTATATATAAATATATATATTAAAAAATTTCTAATAGATCACTTATACATAGGTGATTATTTAAAATCTAATTTGTAATACTTTTATAGTTAAAATATAATAATTGAGAATAACTATTAAAAGTGATTTTTAGTACTATACGAGTTATTTTCGTTGATCTTTTCCTTCGAGAATGTTATTGCAGGATGATGGAGATTGAGATTTAGAGGGAGCCTTACATTTCATTAGAGGCAACCTTGAAAGAGAGGGAGCAAATAGAGGATACGATTCAATCAACCTTCAGTGATCTCGGTCATATTGATTCAGAGGGAGTAAACCATGTTGAGATGGATTCTCAAATGATCAGTAAATTGTAGTAGTCAAGAGGATTGTGATTTGTGAATATACCTCATTACTATGTGATTTTGATGGGCCTATCCCCTTGTGTACATCATGAGGAAGTGACGACTTCCAAATGATGTCACTTGTATTTGTAGAAGTTACTATAAGGTGACGGTCTTATAGTAACTTGTATTATGAGATCAAACAAATTGAGTATATGGTGAATGTCTTGCATCTCAACATTTTGGAAGACCATTACTCAAAAGAGTACTTGGTGAATATCATTGATATTTTGGGAAGGCAATACTCTTGATATCAGATGTGATATCAAAACCTTTTTTTTGAATAATTGGTGAATATCATTAATATTCTGGGAGACCAACACTTTTGATATCTTATGTGATATCAAAACCTTTTGAGTACTTGGTGAATATCATTGATATTTTGGGAGGCCAATACTCTTTATATTATATGTGATATCAAACCTTATTTGAGTACTTGGTGAATATCATGTGTTGATATTCTGGAAGACCAATACTTGTGATATTGAATGTGGTATCAAATGGTGGAAAACTTTTGAGATATCAAATGGAATATCCTTAAAATTTGTCATTCCTAATATTATCAATGGTGTAATATCTGTCTTGTGTTTATCCTCCCTAGCTAAGAGGGAGTGTTGATGTTTGATAGCTTTTGTTAGATAAACGTGTATATAATTATATGAGATATAGTTGAGATATAAATATATGAGATAAATTAATATAATTATATATATATATATATATACACTCACACATACATAAATGATTAAATATGTTACTAAATTAATTATTTGATTAACGAATATACATGTCCCTACAAGGGACATATCCATTCATTGCCTATTCTCAATATATATCTAAGAGGATGTTGCATTTGGAACACACATACCAAAAAAATGGTAGTGCTATTACATTTGCAGGGATCCTCAGAAAATCAACAGTCGAGAGTCATTCAATGTAGATTTTGTCAGAGATAACATTCTCGAAATGGGAGATCTTTGAAATATTAATCAGCTCCAGGAAAAATATTGCTAGCCTTTGTCGCCTAATAAAGCTTTCTTTTGATTAACATTTCCAGATGAATAATAACATCAGACAAATGATTAAATGCCTTTACTTCTCAGATATATAGTTTGAATGCAAGCATAATCCCAAGCAGTTAAACAAAAATAGTTTGGGTGAAGAAAGAAAACAAGCAATGAGATTGTCTGACATCATAAATTTGGAGCCGATTATTATCATATACCTTATAGTATGATCTCAACCATATAATAGGTGCTCGATAATGTAGAACCCAACATAAAATCTCAAATTATTAGACTATCACAACTTACGACACTGATACTTTCCCAAACATAAGGGAGATGCTATTATTTTCTCAAACACTGCAACAATGAAATAATTGAATCATGACAAAGGAATGTAGAAAATCATTCAGATATTCAATACCTCCTTGTTAATAGTTTTAATTTATTCCCTCCATGACTATAGTTGGGTATAGAAGTAGATAATAATTGATGACAAGTCTAGCGATCAGCTTTATAATTATAAGCCATCACTACTACCTACAACGTGTCTTTCCCTTTTGTCCCATCAAGCTCATACAATGGTTAATTTAGTATGAATTCTTACGAGTCTTTGCAAAAGACCAATTATTTCATCCACGACAAACTCATTTTTGATGAAGCATTACAAAATTCCCATGTTTGATCAACAAACATTTTAATCAAGAGTTTCCAAATTCTTTGAGCTATGGTAGGGACAAATAAATACTCACCTTCAAAAATACCAATACAAAGATAGGATGGCTCATAGACAAGATAAATTTATTAATGTCCAACAAGAGACCTCAAAGATTGTAAGGGATTGAAAGCATACAACAAGGGAAACAACCATCAGGAGCACCAAACAATGTCCAAGAAGAAAGAGGAAATAAAAAGGAAGAACAAAACAATCCACAGACAAAGACTAAGGATCTTTTCTGAGTGGGAAAAAGTCCAACACTGAAGGATAGGGTCCAGGACAAGGAAAAGCCTTGGACCGTTGCATAGTACCGTTGGAAGAGGAGTGCTACTGCTGGCTATACTTGCTGTGAGGCCTCATGTGCTTGGTGTAAGTGGAAGAAAGGGGGGGGTCAAGCTGCCACTTCGAGCCTTGAGTAGGGGACGTTGACAAGAAAAAGGAAGTGATCAAGCCTGTCTCAAGGGGAAATGCTCCTGTAAGTTGTGATCATGAAGCCACATGGCCTCCTGAAGGTAAAGAGCAAGGCATCGTAGGTCGATGTACTTGAAGAAGGATGAAAGGGACCGGTAGTCTCTGAACAAGCAGCAATAGCTCCTTTTGATCTCATAGTATATGGGACATCGAGAGATGAAGTGAACCTCAGTCTCAACCTCGACCAAGATACGAAGGAGGTAGATTCACTTGACCCTATCAATCTGGTGGTTGGTCCAGATGCGAAGCCGATGTGAGCCGACCCCAGAAGAACCCAAGGAGATGCGAAGGGCATTGACTATATCAAATATTATTTATTTTGTAAAGTCGCTAGTTCTATATGTTGCGCTTGCATAAATTGGCCCCGCACAAATATGAATGCTTCACTTCCCATATGTTATAACAAAATGCGAATAGCTTAGGAATGGGACCTGCATAAAAAAAGTTGATTCAACATAGTACAACCATGATGAATATATCAATCTTCAATTTTATATGTATCTCACATAGAAAAGCTAACACTCCCGTTATTAGCAAGTTGCACCAATTACAACCATGCCAAAAATAGTAAACCATCTTCCTAAATAGGCTTGCTCTGTTCTTAATATTCGTGACATTAGCAAATTAAAATAGTTTTACATACCAAACATCTAAATTGGCCTTCGCATAAATTATAATTTCCCAATTCATTATTCTAGAAACCATGTTAATAATCAATCATATAAATTCACGAGTCTCATTTAATTATTCAGAAAAATATAAACCTTCCCCGAAAACAATCAGGACCCACATGAATATAAAGCTCAAACATTTAATTATTATTTCGAATTGATCCTTGATTTCAAACTAGTAATTTGAATATTATCGCCAATGTTATAATTCAAAACTTGTATTCAAGAACACAAATTTGAAATCCAGGACGCACCAAAGAAATATTACTTTCTTATTCTAAGAATAATATAAATGAACAACCCTTTAATATTCTTTTCTTGTAGCAATATGATGATTGTAAATTTGTTCTTTGATCACTAGGCAATATTCAAAGCCGAAAGTAGATCTGTTTAGAACCTATATTTTTTAATTCTATTTTTGTGTATTTGTCTAATAAAACCTCACAGGTTGGTAGGAAAACCATATCCGATACAACTGTAATGTCCCCATTTAGATATTTTACCAAATTTCTCTATTGAATCACATAAATTTTGAACAATATTTGCATACAATAGATCTTCTATTATCCTGTTATCAAATATTATCCTGTAATCAAACCAACAAATGCTTAGATAAACAGCCTCAAAATTTTTGTTGCATTATAATAACCAGCAATATGATAACATATTATGATCCAATTTAACTACCAAAAGTTTAGTTAGATTAAAAAGCTAGAAATGAGCCTGAGATACAACTGTGAACTCTGTCTCAAATCCAACACTAAAGATGAACAGGCTTTTCGTGCAATCCACCTAGAAGTCTGAAGGTTTCTGTCCTCAAGCTCTTGAATATGAAAGCTGAACGATTCCCAAGTTTCTCCTAGAGGCGAATCCAAACTAAATACAAGCAAGGTGAAATGAATTTATTTTCCCCCTTTTAATACTCAATGCATCGACTCTTCAATTTCTTGTTTTCTATCTTTTATCTTCTTCATCTTTTCTCACCTTTTTCCCTTTTTAATACTAAAATGACTTTTTAAATAATTTGCATTCAACTTCTGAAGAAGTCACTTATAAATTTTATGAATTTGGCTTGTAATTTTCTATTGTCTCAAAAAGGGTGCGTTACATCATTGTGTTTTCAATTTCTTCTAAGAACGAGAAAGATAAGAAGCATTTCTAGAAGGATTAGCAAAATAAACATTCAAACCGTTTGGATAGAGAGCAATTAAATGATCTGAGGAGGAAACTATGTTTCCCTTGTAGATAACCTTGGGACCCCTCATACAAGTGTTCTGTCAATGTAAAAGAAACACGAGTACTTTTTAGCCCAGGAGTCGACAACCAAAGATGCAGATGATAATCTGTTTCAATGGGTAGCAATGACAAAAACACGAGAAGAGTTAGGCGGTGAGAAATTATTGCATCACTTTTTGATATTGAACATAAAATAACTCATAAGGTGAGGAGTATGATACATGGTAGTGAGTTGTTAAATTGATTGACACAGAGGCTGCTCATAATTTCATCTTGAAGAATCTACTGTTATTTTGGTAGAGGAGCATAAGGGACACATGCTCTTTGTGTCTAGTGGGCATAAGCTATATAGTACTCACATGATTACTGATCTTCATAGGTGGATGGGAGATAATGACATGATGAACAATTTCTATGTAGTGTATATGGGAGACTATGATGCTATTCGTGACATGACCTAGATGAAGTCACTAGTTGAGTTCACTTTTAATTTGGAGATAATGGCGATGTGGTTTGAACACTAGGATAAAAAGGTGGTACTCACAAGTTATCAGATGAAGGACTAAAGATGGTCTTGTAATAATCCCAACTGGTTATAACTTCGTCGAACACGAAATTCTTTTATAATTCAATTGTTTGACATTTCGTCAAACACTTTGCAAGCAAGCTATGATACTACTGAAATTAACCTTGTTGGCTCGCAAACAATCTATGTCGAAGAGTTGATTTTTTTCTTGGTTCTTGAGATTTTACAATTTTCGATACAACAATATAGCAGCAAAATAGAAGATATTGCAATAATAATTTCAACTCAAATATTTGGATATTACATAGAGAATATACAGCTGAAAAATTCTAGATTTCAATATCAACTTAGATAATGATTATTTTCACAAAATATCAACAAACCAGTAGATAAAATATCCCCTATTATCTAAATCAACAATACCTAGAAAAATTAGAAGTTACAATCCATGTAGACATGCTTTGAAAACCCTTTGAAATGAAGACTAGTAGAAGCAAAGAATTCTCGAACAAACACGTGCAATTGCTATGTTGCTTCCAAAGTGCAGATAGAAAATAATGCTTTGACAACAGATATAAATGGTGCCTAACGAACTCCAAATTAACCAGTACACAATTTGATATAACAATTCCAGCAGATGCCTTCACAAATTCCAAAACAATCTCCAACAACAAAAACAATTAAACTTCTCCTTAGCAACAGTTAATACAGTAGGAGAAAAACACAATTGTATACCTTAGCACAATTGCAAATACAATCCTCAGAATGAAAACTCAGAATTGAATCTACGATACTTCAGTTGTAAATCCCAAACCCTTATACTTCAGCAAGGGCACAAAATTTCAGAACTTTAGAAGTGTCATAAAGACAACAAGAGAAAAATAATATTCAATCGGATACTTTTCTTATCAAATGTCCTCATTTATAATCTCCAAATGGCACTAGTTTCTGAAAAGAACACCACCTAAGAAGCCTCCTCTACACAACATTACAATATAATAAAGTGCCATTAATATAATTTATTAATTTCTTTTGGCTCAAAAAATGACCTTTTCACCATAACTCAATATTTTGACACATAAGGCCACAGTTTTTTGTTCCCACGATTTGAAACTTTTTGTCTTGGTTCCTACGAGCTATGATACTTAGGTGACCAACCAACAACATCAACAAAAATAGCAACCTCAGTCTATTTAGATGAATAATAATAATAATTCACCCGTCTTGTGAACACAATTGAAGAAGCATTAGAATTGAAATCTGACAACACCAAAGTGATCCTGATGATGAAAGACGATGAATGAACTTGATGGGGTGACTTACTATAAATAGATGCTCCCTCCAAGATTCTTGGAGCCCAAACCAGAATTTTGAAATAAAAACCGAGAGCATCACCCAACTCCTCTAACTCAACTGAGCTCATCGGAACCAACATATTGACTCACTATAAATAGTAAGTCCCTCAAACAGAGCCAAAACACACCATAGGCTACTGGAAAGCCTATAACCACACAACTAAGACCCTCAAATCCCACTGTTAGCTCACGAGGGTCGCAATGGTAAACTGATTTGGTCAACTGCAGGAACTTGCCAAAAATGGGGACATTACAGGTCTCACTTGGGAAGGTGGAGGAATTGTTTAGACACGATAAGGTGAAGTGGGCCTTAGAGTGATTATCATGCCTATAGTTCCAGAAATGAAATGAGTTTTACTAACGTCTACGAGACCAAAGATCTATGGGAGCAAAAAGGGGGGTCCACTAAATATTTTGCTGAGAATTTTCCAGGCTGTCCCTTCTTTTGTGGAGCTGCATTAGCAAGGCAGCAGCCACTTTGTGAAGTCTTGGCCCCTCAAAAAGCTCTTTTATATTGTTCACTTGTATCGTGTCCATGAATTGGACTCGGATGTCTTCGTATGTCGTACATTCATTTATATAGTGCCATTCTGTCTCCATTGTGCCCTTGTTACAAAACCTACAAATTCTCTTCTCCCACCTTTCTTTAGAGGAACATACTATGAGTTATCACTCAGATGTTTGGGAGGTCATATCCAAGCACACTAAGGTTTTTGATAGTGTTTTATAGGGAGTCACTTCTAAGTGAGGTATTGAGCATGTGATCAATCTAGGGGAGGGGATAAAACCTATAATCACTACTCTATACAACATATAAAGAAATACAAGGATGAGATCAATAAGGCAATACATGAGTTGTTGGAGATTGGTCACATCAGACTTAGCAAGAGCCCATTTGCATAGGCATAAGTTTTGGTGAAGTAAAAGATTGAACTATGTGGATGTTCATTGATTGTAGGGCTTTGAACGAAAAGATAATCAAGAGTAGATACCCCATACTTTGGATAGATGAACTTATAGATGTGTTCCATGGTGCTTGTTATTTTGCCAAAATTAACTTACGACCAGGCTACCATCATATTAGGATGAGGGTCGAGGATATGGAGAAGATAACATTTAAGTGTTATTATTGCCATTTCTATTTCTTGGTAATACCATTTGGGCTTACCAATGCCCCTGGAACATTTCATGAACTAAGTATTGAGGAGGCAGTTGAAAAAAATTGTGTTATTCTTCTTTGGTGACATCTCGATATTCAACAACACATATGTAGAGCACTTGCAAAACTTGGAGGAGGTTTTGAGTATCTTGGAGAATAAGTCATTGATTGTCAAGGAATTCAAGCATGAATTTGGCATGATTGAGTTGTTATGTTTTGGGCATATTATTAGCCTCGATGGGTTGAGAGTAGATCCAAAAGAGATTAGAGCTATCATTGAATGATCGACTCCTACTAGCATCTTACAGTTAAAGGGATCTCTTGGTTTGTGTGGATTCTACAAAAGGTTTTTAAAATGGTTTTCACAGGCATCAAATCCATTGATAGATCTCACCAAAAAGGGAGCCTTTGAGTGGTCTAGTTTAGCACAATAGTATTTTGAGCAATTCAAGAAGGTAATGTCTATTAAAAACTTCACCAAACCATTTGTGTTATAGTGTGATGCTTTAGGAAATGGGATTGGTCTTGTGCTACTGCAGGAGACACACTCCATAACTTTTGAGAGCAAGAAATTGAGGGGCGAAGAAAGGCTACTCTATCTATGGTAGGGAGATGTTTGCCATCATGCATGCATTGCTTGTGTTCAGGTCTTATAAGGGCAGGTTGGGGTAGACTTGTGATTGACAGATCATAACAACATTAAGTATGTCATGAGCTAGAGTGATCTGAATGACAGGCAACAAAAATGGATCACTAAACTACATGCCTATGACTTTGACATTGTATATATCAAGGGAAAGAACAATGTGGTGGTAGATACACTGTCACCAAGAGCACACATGCATTTGGTAGAGATATCAGCTGAATAGGAAGAGACGATTGTAACGGAAATGCAAGGGATCAATGGGACATTCTATAGGAAGGTGTTGAGGCTACATGGGTTGCCCAAGAATCATAAATAATAGGGAAAACAAAATACCGAGTTTATTCTAGCAAGCATTTCAGATTGAGTGGGACAAAATTCACTGCCATCATTAGCTATCACCTGCAAACTAATGGCCAAGTAGATATTTTGAATAAGTGTTTATAGGGTTATCTATAGAATTATGTGTTGGGGTAGCATAAGGCTTGTGTCAGATGGCTACATTTGGTTGAGTATTGATACAATACCACCTACCACATGACTATTAGGATCATATATCTCGACCAACCCAAATTATTTGAAAATATCAGAATCTACAAAAACTTGGTGAAAAACTCAGCGATAGATCGGCACTTTTATTGAACATTTGAAAATATACAATTTCTTAAAAAATTCTAAAAAATGCATACATAAACACCAAATTTGTAGATCATATAATGATTTGAGATATCTACCATATACCAAGAAAAGTTTTGAGTTAAACAATAATTCATAGCATCTAAACTTAGTAAATTAACATAGTACTAGAATCATAAACTGAAAAACAAGTATAACATCCATAAAACTACTACTTTTGATTCCTGAATACATATTTAGTTAAAGTTTTAGTATCAATGAAAACTAAAAGTGGCAATTATAAATTGCATCTATGAGTAAAACTCAAAAGAGATCGCTGCTGCTGGGTGAGTGGTGTTGAAGTAGTTGTTGTGGCAACATCCTCAACATGTGCCCTAGTAGGTGCCTCACGCTCCACAAAAGCTTCAGATGGATGACCAAGCTCATGTTCCTTCTCACATGATGCTACATCTGCATCCCAGTCATCTGCCTCTATCTCAAACTCAACTAGTTGCTCATCTGTCAAGAAAGGTTCACCCACATCTGCATCTACATCCTCACCATCAGGAGGAGCAATCCAATCTGCTGAATATGGATCAGTGTCATCCAAGTCTAGTGCTTTATATAAAGCTTGCCCTTTCACCTTCTTCTCGTACAAGAGAAGGTTGTACTTCACATAAACCAAGTCATTCAGACATTTTTGAGTCAACCTATTACATCTATTTGTGTATGTTTTGAAAAGTACTCCAATTTGTCTTGCAACCAAAAGCACTACAAGGCTGCGATAAAATTGGGATGGCAAGCTGTTGAAGATTAAGCATTGTGGCACCATAATCTTCCCATCATAGATCTGCGAGGATTTAAAAAACCATTTATGATGTGGTAAAACTCTCAATAAACTTCACGAGCGAAACAAATTGTATGATAAAACCAAAAACATGTTTTTTTTACCTAGCTGCAAGGTGTCTCTGCTACGTTTGCAATTAGGAGAAAAAAAATGATCCCTCTTCCCTCTTGTAGCTCTGCAACTCATCAAGTATGAGGTCTTGGAGGTCCGTATCAACAACCAATATTTGAATACATGTATCCAAAATAATTTGAACCTCTGCATCTGCTTTAAAAGTGTTGGAGAAATAGTACTTGGGGTTCAAGAAGTAGGCAGCTGCATGAATGTGTTGGTGGAGTTGTCGATTCCACCTACGATCAATTATGTTCCATATGGGTCTATATCTGGTCTCATTTGACCTATACAAGTGCTGAATGGCCTCTTTTTCCCTATCCACAACCTCATATAGAAACCCTATGGGGTTTTTATCCCCATCCACAATTTGTAGAACCTTCACCAATGGTTCTGACACCTGGAAATAATATAAATACCAAATCAGCCAATGAAAATATTTCAAAATTAAATACTAAATCAAATGAAGATTTGAAAATTTACTTTGAGGGTCTCCTCCATTGGCTTTTCAAAGCTAACATCAAACACAATCCTTACAATCTTTTCTGCTTTAGGCTTCCTGGCATAAGGATTCTCTAACCATTTCTTATCAAGAAACATGCGCTTGAGGTCTAACAATGTCTCAGATATGCTTTGCAAGTTTAGAAAATTAGTAGCAAAGTGCGTGACCCCTACTCATACAAGATCCTTACCACTAGTGTGCTCTCTCATAAGACTCAAGACCCATGTATGATTGTAGATGTTTTTCACAATATTCCTTCCATCTTCAACCACCTTCTCCACCCAACTTAGTTTCCCTAGATCCTCAAGAAGCAAGTCGAGACAATGGGCAACACAAGGGCTCCAAAATAATGTGGGATGTCTCTCCATCAGAAGTCTACCGGCTGCCACATACACAATTGCATTATCAGTCACAATTTGGATGACATTAGCCACTCTCACTTCTATTACCACCTCATCCAACACGTTACACAAATTTTTTGCATTTTTTACTTTATCAAAGGTATCAATTGATTTTAGAAATATCAACTGCCCCCCTAAAGCAAGTACAAAGTTGATGAGTGTCCTATTCCTGCCATTTGTCCACCCATCAAATATAAGAGTGCAACCTTTTTGTTGCCAAACTTTTCTTATCTCTTCCACAAGTTGATGAATGTTTCTTACCTCACCATCTAACAACGGCCCACTCACCTCATAGGGAGTTGGGGGCTTGAACCCCTTACCAAACAAAGAAATGGAAGTTACCACTTGATCCCAATATGGACTACATAAAGCATTGAAGGGAACATCATTGCGGATTCAAAATCTTGTAATTGCAACTTTTGTCTTCTCATGCATCTCTTTGTTCCATGCAGTACCTAGTAAGCCGGGTTGAGCACCAGGAGTGTTACGTGGAACCCAAAAGTCTATTAAAGACCCACTCACACTTCCTGATCCTCATATCAGAGGCCTAATAGAAGAACTAAAAGTCCCCATTGGGGCTGCCATGGCCTCAAATGCCCTCTTTTTTGTGGCCTTAATTTGTGCATATTTTTGAAGGCTTGTCAAAGCCTCTCTCGTAGGCTCTTCTGGACACTTGTCACACAGTGTAATAACATTGCATGGAATCTATGTGAGATGATATTTCAATTTGCTTATTCCTAAAGTCAGGCATTTAAGGCAATGGATACATTGGACATCTCCTTTGTTTGCTCTTGGGATACTATGTTTCCATAAAGGGTCCTTGGGTCTGCCACCGCTAGTCATCCTGTTTTAGTGACACTCACAAGTCCACTGTACAAGTATAAGAATGAAAAATCAGATATTAGATAAGTTTGATATCAAACATAATTTGTAACAATTTATAAAATATTATGAATCTAGAAAGCGCAAATCACATTTAAATAATGAAACTAGAAAGCACTAATCAGTGTGATTCCTAAACTGTAGAGGTTAACAAAAATAAATTGGAATGAGGTCTATTTAATAGGGATAAATAATAGATCTATTGAAATGTATTTAACTTTAAGCATTAATTTATATAATTTTAATATTTTATAAATCTCTTAAATTTTAGTAACTAAAAATTAAAACACATTAAAATAGCAAATGGTGTTATATATTTTATATTTATAATTTTATAGTTCTTAAAAATGAAAATAATAATATATAATAGGTATTAAACTATTAAGAATTCTATATCAGTATATAAATTTTAATAAATGACAGATGTATGATTTTACTTTTTTTTCATATATTTATAAATATCATTATTTAAATTTCGATTTTATATTTTATCTTGCGTCTGTTTAAATTTTTAAAATTTACTAGTTCACAATTTTAAACTTTTGTTTTTAATATTTAATATTTAGCATTTATAATTAATAATAATATATTTTTACCCCAAAAAATCAAAGTTTATAAATTATATTATGATTTATCAACATTTGAAAAACAACAAAAATACTGTATATATATTTATTATTAACATTTACAATGTAAATTTACCTGCACCTGCTTCTTCAATATCGATTCTATCTAATTTGTAGTGCCGTCAATGTCTTTTACCTCAAATGCCGTGAATGCCCCCAACTTAGTGTATCCAATTTGCAATGTCGACAATGTCTTTCGTTGGGCATTAGGGGAGGAATGCAAATTGTGGAATGTAGATTGTTGGTCAATAGGGGAGGAAAATTACCAAGCAAACAATTTATCAATTTATCTGTCTTCTTCGACTCCACTGCAAAAAAACCGTTCAATTGCTACAAACGTCATTGAGAAAGCAAAACAAAATATATCCTTGGGTCAACGATAGAAGAGGCGGCTAAAATAACTATAAAACGCATCGATCCAATTCACGTTGGACTTTTCAACGATTTTTTGGGCGATATTTTCATTGTAACATGCTGTTTCCGCGCATTGAGTGCCGTGTTATTTTACTTTAACTCAGCATCGAGTTTCACACTGATAATTCAGTGCCTCCAATGTTTCGCAAGATATCATGAGTTCTACATTTTTTTGACATTTTTTTAAACTATGATTAGGATGACTTCATTTATGGCATCGTATAGTTATGAAGCCCCAGACTTTATGAATTTACACTTTAGAGACAATCGGGTACAAAAGGTTAAGAATTTTCTATAGGAGTCTCAGGATGCCTTAAAGGCCCCCAAGGAGAACATCTAGTAGGTGTAGAACCAACAAAAGTTATATACTAATCAGCACATGATTGGCTGCCACTTTGAGATTGGTGCTATAGTTTATCCAGGATTCTAGCCTTCTAGATAGTTTTTTCTTAAGAAGAGTGGAGCTGAGAAACTCAAGCCACGATATAATGGTCCATACAGAGCATAGTTCCTAGATAGACTCCAAGTCTTGGTGAGTTGTAAATCAAGCCCCTATGAAGTCAAAATGACTCTAACTTGGACTCATTCTCGTCAATGCATTAATTATCCTCAATGTATTGATTTACATTTGTACTTATGTAATTGATTAGTGAGCTGTAAATCAAGCCCCTGCAAAGTCAAAATGACTCTAACTTGGACTCGTTCTTGTCAATGCATTAATTGTCCTCAATGTATTGGTTTACATTTGTACTTATGTGATCGATATATGTTTATGTATGTGGACATTATTAAATTAGCTTCTATTTGATGGTGTTATTGTGTTTTTGAGCTTTATTCCATAACGGGTGCATGCAACTAGTTTTAATATATCCTTTAAAAACTCTAAATTTCAAGGTTTTTTCCTGATATTTTTGAGTTTTGTCAAGTTTTTATCGAGTCTTTTTATGAAGTCACGATTCACGATTTGAGTCAGCCTTACTAGGTTCGAGTTTGGGAAGTTTGATTTAGAGTCACTCAATGCATTGGGGAAGTGCCGTACAAGTTAGAGGTTCCTACACTCAAATGAAGAAGGGAAGTTGATATTGATTCTTGAGGCTATCATTGATACTTGGTAGAGGAGACTTTGGAGAATAACAAATAAGGAATATTTGATTAAGTGGAGCACTTGCTAGTTGATGATTCTACATGGGAGAGTAATCAGATCTTGCAACATCTAGAGTTGGAATATCTTGAGGACAAGCGATCGCCCATTTTGGAAAGGGCAGACTATAAAGTCCTCTTTCTAGCATTCGTTATATGATGTCATTAGCCTATTTTCCCATGATCCCGTAGGATAACTAGGACATAAAAGAGACTTAGAGGCCATTTGGTCTAGGTAGTTTCAATTGAAGCTTTGGGTGTGCTTACTATTTGTAAAAACCACTCTAGGCACAAATGAAGCTTGAGTGGTTGTGGCATGTCAATGGTAAATGTTTAATATGGAAAGAGGATTTATTTATCATTGATATGATTTATTGTGCATTAATAATGTTAGTTTATAAAGTTAAAATTAAAATATTGAACTTTAGTAATGATATGTCTATATTTTTGTGGGAAATATTTAATTATAAGAGCTGCCCTTTATTTAATAACACACATTGAAAATATAAAATGTTTGGAGACTTTGGACTAAAGGAAAAGCATCGCTAAAAAACTGGAATCACGATAAACTAAGGGGAAGAAAACAATCATGGAAAAATAGGATTTGTAAAATAATGGGGAGAATGCAAAATTCCAGAAAAATAGGAAAGAGTAGAAAAGTGAATTTGTTTATCGCACATTTAAGATGAGTGAATGAGCTCTTATGAGAGCATTATAAAAGAGATTGAAGAACTCTATTTTGGCATGCTTGGATAATAGATTTAGATTGGAGAAATTTGGAGAAGTTCTTCAAAGGTTTGTGAGCAAAACCCTTATTAAGAGCATTCTTCTTGCTGTTGAAAGATAGTCAGGAGGATGGTGGAGTATTTGAGCACTAAGGTAAAAATCTGATTATCTACAATAGTTGTTTTATTCATTTGAGTCACAAACATTCAGAAAGGGTTCAAATTGAGAGTCTGAGACTTGGGATTGAAGTGGGAGCTAGAGGGCTTGACATATCATTGATGTTGGAACCAAATCCTCATTCACAACAAACTAAGGTTGCCGTGTATGCTTGAGACCCTAGACAGGGTACCATGCTTTAAAAGTGTTTTAAAATTCAGAACTAGCTGTACCAGCATAAGAGACAATAATGCAAGTCAGATTACACCATGGCTGATGTTGTACAGTTGAAAATGCATGTTACTTGATGCTGTATAGGTCTATGACAGATAAGAAGACTCTTGTAGCTGATTGCTGGGCCATACCAGTCTTATGTTGGTCTGGGACAGCAAAGTGGTACACTTCATATTGTATTGACTGATTGATGTGTACTGCTGTACATTAAAGAATTAGTGTATTAAACTGCAGCTAGGATAAAGTTTCATCATCATGTATGTGTTTGTTATCATATGTTGAATATCTAAATGGGAATAATGATGCTGCGATTTCAGTCTAACAACCAAGTATACACTTCCCTTATGCTGTTATAATCACATTATAGTCATCTTGTTGATTGAGTTTAGTTATTTCAAATTTCCAATAACTGCGAAGCACAAAAAAGTGACATCACTAGGTAGCCCCTTACATAAAGCACATCAATGATAATATAATTCTCGTCACTATTAGACATTTAGCATCAATATGCCAACATCATTGAAGGTTCTGACCATACCCAAATGACTTATTATAACTAGTAAGTATGCCCAAAATTTCCTCTATACTGCCCAGAATTATCTGCATTTGAAACTGCCCCAGCCAAATGGCTTCAAAGTTCCTTGAATGTTCTAGTTTTCCTATTGGACCATAGGGAAACAATCTAACAAAACATTGTGAAATAAGTGCTAGAAAGGTAAAATTACAGACAACTTGATAGCCATACTTATCAACATTTTTGATGCATTTAAATTGATTTATTTTCTCTTTTTCGTCTAACATGTTTTCTTGCAGCTAAAATGTTTGTGGCGAATTGACAACTTAATATTGAAGTTTTACTCAAGTCTTGCATGGGTGGTTTATTTTTAATCCAGCAATAATAAATAACTGCTACTTAGTTGACTTTACGTACAGGGTTGTCATGAAGAAGATATGGAGATTATGTGAGCTCAAGTATGTGCAGGCTGTGAGATGTCTAATCAATGCCTGATCCACTGGTTACAAGTTCACTGTTAACATTGATGATATCTCTGAAGGCTCTGAGGTAGTAGTCTTCCTATACGATATTTGAGTATGTGTCTCAGAGATATCAATGCTTGTAGATTGGCATGTGCACTGTGAGTTGGATTGAATTGCTGAGGGTAGCTAGCTAATTGTGACACTTTGGGTATTAATCAAATCATATATGTTGTGCTATTTGGCCAAGTTACTCATGGTAGAATTGTGGATGGTAGCAATATTAAATTCTGGTGCAAATCGATGGATCTTGTGTGTGAATCATGTATGAGTATCAAATATGCTTCCATAGAATTCTTGCAATCGATAATTGGTATGGGCAGATGAGATCTTGTGATTAATCGGTAGTAGATATCAAATATATCATTTGAGGAATGTATTGCTGCTTGTCACCACTTGAATAACATCTTAGTGGTCTCCTTGGAACTAATGATGTGATCGCTCTGTATAGCCAAAGGTATGCGAGTAGATATATGCTGAGCCTTTATTGCCTGTGGTATGAGAGTGTATATATATGCTGAGCCTCTATCGCCTGTGGTATGGGAGTTGTTGTATGTGCAATGTAATGATATTGCCAATGCCTTGCGATGTGGATATGTATGTCAAAATACATATTCTCAAATCTTGAGCCAAAGGCCAAATTTTGGAATCCTATGATGCGACTGCTAAGAATTTTGATGCATGAAAGAATCACAACATGTTGAACCTTGCAAATATGATCAATCTCCAATGGAGCTAGTATGATTTACAAAAACTGATGAATGTGACTAGTCCAATAAGGCCAACCTCACCTTATTGTCCAGAAACTTGAAGATTAGGGAGGATCTTTCACCTTTTGAACTATTGTCCAATGCTTAATTCCTCAATTGAATTGTAGACACATGAACTGATATGCTGTGAATCATCTAACTAAAATGAAATGACTTAAAAATGCAAGGATAAGTTCTAAATTTCAAGGATAGTGGTCCCAAAACTGGGCGCCCAAATTGAAAATAGAAATATTGGTCCTAAGGCAAGGTGGCACATTGATTGGGCCCCCTTGTGTGATAGTTAACTTGCCAAGGACCATAAAAGTCAATAGCAAAATAGAATAGGTCGGGTTCATTATGAAATTTTCACACCACGAATGATTTGCAAATGGGGATCCCCTCTTTTCACTGTTGTTGTTAGTAGGTGTAGGCTGTAGGCTAGATTGGTAGCATTCAAAGTCTTGCAACTCAAGAAATTAAATTTTGGTCAAGGAAGTTTTGAAGGTGCTGAGTATTTTGGATCGAATTGTGGACAGTCGAGAGAAACATCAAGTGTAGATTGAAGATGACTAAAGGAAGAACATGGGGTTTGGGCTAAAATTAGAGTTGAATCTCGGCTTTGCCATTTGTGAAAATGTTTAAGTCAAGTCCATGGGCTTGACAAACTAAAGTAAGTCGAGACATTGAATGCTAGACTTAGTCAAATTCCATGTCCAATATTAGAGTTTGATCAACAAAATGCCCAATTTCAAATGATGAAGATCAAGTGCAAACATAATAAACAAGACAAGTATCAAGTAAAATAATTTTTCAACCAATGACATGGTGAATTTTGGTTTGAACTAGGAAAGTGCATTGTATTTTGGCCAATTCGGGATTTATTTCCAAAAGTTCACTGTTATTCAGCCCAACTCAAGACAGATTTCCAAAATTCACAATGTATATCGCCAATTTAAGTTGGATTTCAGGAAAATATGATGTGCTTGGCTCAACTCATGCCTATTTTCCAGAAAAACATCATGCATCTCGCCCAATCCATAGGTTATTCTAATTCAACATTTGCTTGATGACATGACAAAGTGCCTAACTAGCATGAGATTTCCGCTTTTAAATACCTTGCAAAATGCCGAGCTAAGGGATGAATCCCAACTCGAACATCTAATTTTGCCTAACCAATAGGCAATTCTTGCTCTAAACACAATGTAAAGCACACAGCTATCATTAGATTTCTGAAAGTGCAAGCAATTGTGCCAAGACAAGCCATTCTGCCCTCGTGATATATGCTGAATGTATCTGTATTTTTTCTCAAAAAAATATGTTCATGCCCAAGAGGGCTCTCATTCTCACTGATATACATTGCATAACACCCAAACATGGGTTAAATTCTGCTTGCATGTTAAGCACTGACTTGAGAAAATACAAGTTCCACATAGATATATGAAACGGGGCCAGAAAGTGTGGAATTTGCAGTTCAATATAGTGGCCATCTAAATGTAATGATGTTGATAGGTAAATAAATTGTTTTAATAAATTTCATTTAACCAAAAAAACTATTAATATTTGACGGAATCAACTATGCAAAGGAAAAGGAGTTTTAATCGATTAGGGTTTATTTAAGTTTTTTAGGGCCAACTTTATTGTGACCATGTATGGGTTCTATTAAAGTGCGGATGAATGCAATTATTCATTTAAAATTTAGTTTCTATAAAGGGGCACATTGTTATTAATTATTTGGATTCAATTAATATGTGCCACGATAGAAGCTTGATTTAGTTTTTTCTTTTGTTTTGTAAGGCCTAAATTTAGCCAACACAACACTAATCCAACTAATAGCTACATGCATTAAATGTCGTTCAAATACAATCGAGCGCTAATTTATGGACAAATAAAAAATTACAGTGCTTGGATTGATCAATCAGAAAAATAGGCTAGAAGAAGTATCATGTAGTGTTGGCATGTACACTTTGCATGATCTGATTGAATGTTCTCAAACATGTACAACTGGAATTTTCTGATTGGTTAAAGATATTTGGGAACCACCTTAGCTTGTTGGTCTTACATACATGAACAATTCTTTGGATATGAAAAATATCTCTTGATATTCAACATTTTCAAGCCTTCAATAAAATATAATGACATATGTTCCCAAATAATAAATTACTTCACATTGACTTGTTTTCTGTATCTTTTAAAAATCCTTTCATTGAAATGACTTAAAATTGTTTGTACTTGAAATCTTGTTGGCATCTTGTTGTCCTAACCTTGATCATGCATTTGTTGATGTGATGTAAGTGTTTCATGTACTTGAACCCTTTAATTGAACTTGGATTTCAAAGGAAATAAAACTTTGGGAATCTTCTCTACTGCTTGCAGCCTTATGTAATGTTCTCGTTATAAAATAAATCATTTATCAAACTATTGTAACGGGCCAATTGATTTAATGTATCTCGGACCCACTTTTATTTTTGTTTCCGTAGTTGTGTCGCTGTCGGCTATCTTTGTACACCCTCGGAAAGTTCTCCGACGGGTATTTAAGCACGGCTTATAGGTAGTCTTTAATCATGCTTTTGGATTACTTTTTATGTACTATGAATTCATGTTGGAATTCTGGATTGTTCGCCATTTCGGAAGTTAAAGATCTTCCCTATTTGGCCTTATGGTTTCAGTGGGATTCATCCCTCACTGTATTCCGTTGTTGCATGTAATTCTTCGCTCGGACCTGGCAAATCGGAGCATCATTTTTTAACATATATATTTCTTGAAGGAATTATTTTTATTCATGTCTCTATTATTTGTCTGGATTCCATAAAAATCTGTGTGTGAATAAACAAGGGTGTTTTCTCCATAGGGCATAGATATCTAGCCGCACCACTTCCTACCTTTTCTGTCACTACTCCTTCCTTGGCTGTACGCCCTTCACCCTCCACACACTCCACTATACATCCTTCCTGACTTCCAAATAACCAATGTACTCCCTGCTGTATGGCAATCTCAGCCATCTCCGTACACCATCCCCTCCCTCTCCACTGTACACCAACATAGACCACCGTATGGACGCCTTTAACCATCGTACAACCACTTGATCACCGTACGGCCTTACCTGTTGACCCTCTCCTCCATGAACTGCCTTATTCCAGCATTCTGTATGGCTCTCCATTTCAATTCGTACAACCCCCCAATCTGTGCATACTTGTCCATTTCCCTACGGCTATTCTGGTTTTCTGTAACTCGTCTAGTTTGGGGTTAGTTGGAACATTACATTGGTATCAAAGCTCTTCGATCCTGCCAGCCTATGGACAATGAATGAGAGTTTATAGTCGAAAGAGGACACATTTTGTTGATCGAATGGCTGCTGAACCGGAACAAACACTTGCCGAACTCGTGGCACTATTGAGGGAACTTGCTAGGAACCAGGCACAGATCACTAATATGTAGCGACTCAAGAAGTTGGTGGACAATGAAATATCTGGAGAACAAAATGGTCATAGTGCAGACTTGGTGTTTGGTAAATCAAACCCTCATTCAACACGCTCTCGACCTTCCATGCCGACTTTTCCTTCACAGACGGAGGCACAACGCGGAGGGAAACAACCAACATTTGAAGAGATGCAAGAACAACTAAGAGAAGATTAGAAGAATGCAAATTTTGAGGAAGATATATCCTACAAAGATTATGTGGATCTGAGAATGAGATATTCGGGAAGTGGAAATAGAGGATATTTTAACGATGATCTTAGAAAAAAGTTGAGTAAAGTAAATTTGTCTCCATTTGACGGATCTGGATCCATATCAGCGCAAGCATGGGTAATGGAGGCTGATACTTACTTCCAGCAGAATCCTATGCCAGAAGAAGCAATCAAATTTGTGGCATTGCACATGGAGGGAGTTGGCATCACGAAATTATCACACTGGGGCATGATTAGATAAATATTTACGCAGAATTCACTAAGAGATTGATAGATCGATTTGATGGTGAAGATCCGGAACTCAATTTCAAAGATTTGGCACAGCTGAGGCAAAATGGATTGGTCGATCATTACATTGCGGAATTTCAGAAACTCTCTGTTTTGGTCACGAACATTTCCAAAAGAAGACGAGTAGTACTCTTCATGGATGGACTGACAGAACATCTGAAAGGTTGGATAAAGGGGTTCAACCCTACCACCCTATTAGAGGCTATCATTAAGGCATGGAGTATGGCATCGTCATCCGCATCATCCTCTTGAAGTTACTCACATGCCAAACCGCCGACGTTTCCGAGGGAAAATAAACCTCCGCCCAGGAAGCTGTTGTTGGACGAAGCTACCAGAGAGGAACTCCGAAGGAAGAAATTGTGTTTCAATTGCAAGGGACCTTGGAAGCCTGGCCACAGATGCCTCGAAAAAGGGAAGATCCATTACATTGAGGTCGTGTCCAATGATAGGACAAATAGGAAGAAATGCCTGCCGAAGACAACTAACGTCACGATGACACCAGCATGGTCAGTTTAAACCGTATGGAAAGACTTGCAGCTTTGGTATGATGCGAAGGAACCATTGCTCTAGCCGGTAGCTCGAGGTGCACAGTTTTTTGTGTATGGGAACCCTCCAAGGACAATGGGTTACGGTGATGTTGGATATCGGAGCTACTCTAAATTTCATAAACTCATCTTTGGTAAAGTGAAGGGGTCTACCTACGGAGACACACATAGGATTTAAGGTCAAGGTTGTCAGAGGGACTCTTCTGCCTTGCACACACCTTGTTCCTCAGCTAAGTATCACAATGGCGAATTACATAGTGATCGAGGATTTCTTCATAGTGGACCTTGATGACATGGAGGCTATTTTGGGCATACAGTGGATGGAGACACTTGATGAATACACTCAGAGCTTCAAATGGATGGATTTCACTTTTGTGCTCAATGGAAAGAAGGTTGTTCTCTGTGGAATGGAAAATGAGGGTCCAAAGGAAGTTTTAGCGCATCAGATGGAGGCAATTTTTCACCGTGATGACGTTGCATGGGCTGCATATTGTTTAATCTCGGCGGAACCTATAAAAGGACAATGGACACCTCCACAGGATGATGAACTCCAGGATATTTTGAGTAAACATGACAGTTTTCATTGACATTCCTCCTGGCATACTGCCTCATCAAGGGTTTGAACATACTATCGAGTTAGAAGTAGGAGCCAAGCCGGTCATAAACACACCGTACCGCCATCTCAAGAAATTCAAAGATGAGATCGAAAAGACGATTCAGGAATTGCTAGAGAAAGGATGGATCCATCCCAGTTCTAGCCATTTTTGCGTCATCGATGGTGTTGGTCAAAAAGGACGGGACGATGCGCATGTGTGTGGACTATTGTGCCCTGAACAAAAATAAATAAAGAATGGATATCCCATTCCAAGGATAGATGAGTTGCTCGATGAATTGCATCGCGCAGTCTATTTTTCGAATATAGATCTTCGTTCTAGATACCATCAGATCTGTAGGGGGGAGGAAGACGTAGAAAAGGAAGCCTTCCGTTGTCACTACGGGAATTATGAGTTTCTGGTCATGCCATTTGGATTGACAAATGCAGCTACTACATTCCAGTCATGCATGAATCGCATCCTCAACAAACAATTGCGTAAGTACTTAGTGGTATTTTTTGATGATCTTCTTATTTATAGCAGGACATGGGGAGAGCACCTGAAGCATCTGAATGAAGTCCTAAGTATCATGGAGGAGCAGTCCTTGTTTGCCAAGCAATCCAAGTGTGAATTCAGTATGACAGAAATATTGTACTTGGGGCATGTTGTCAGTAAATACGAAGTTCAAGTGCACCAGGAGATATTTAGGCTATCCTTGATTGGCCTCCCCCAAAATCACTCATGGATTTGCAAGGAGTTTTTGGACTATGTAGTTATTACCGAAGGTTCATGAAGGGTTTCTCTCAGCTCAATGCACCTTTAACGGATCTGATAAAGAAGGGGTCTTTTCAGTGGAATGAAAAGGCACAACTCACTTTCGATAAATTGAAAGAGGCAATAAGCACTTGTCTTGTACTTGCATTACCTGATTTCACTCGACCATTCATTCCGGAGTGCAACGCATCCAGAGAAGGCATTGGCGCGGTACTGATGTAGGATAGACACCCCATAGTTTATGTGAGTAGGAAGCTTACAGAAACAGAACGCTTATAGTCCACCTACGACAAGGAAATGTTGGCCATCCTACATGCACTAACCAAGTTTCGGCAGCATCTGGTGGGTGCCAAGTTTGTCATCTGTACGGATCACAATAGTTTGAGATATTTTCTGGAGCAATGGGACTTGAATGAAAGGCAACAAAAATGGGTAAGCAAGGTCTAGGCTTTTGATTTTAACATTGAATATGTGAAAAGGAAGAACAATGTGGTTGCAGATGCTTTGTCTAGGAAACCTGCCATCTACTCACTAAACCAGATTTCAGCTGACTGGAAAGCACATCTGTTAGTAGAATACTCCAAAAACACATTTGCCTATGAGCGAATGGATGGCAACACCCAGGATGATCGATACAGAGTGGTGGATGACATCATCTACTATAAGAATTAGATATTTTTGGTGTTGGATAAAGCATAAAATCTTGAAGGAAGTATACGACTCATCCTTGGCAAGACATACGGGTTTCCTCAAAACTTATAGAAGTCTCCTGGAGAGGTTTTCATGGAAAGGACTCAAAGGGGACGTGTTGCAGTATGTAAAGGAGTGTACGGTCTACCAGCAGAACAAATCCGAACATACTCTACCTGCCGGGTTACCGCAACCTTTGCCAATTCCAGAACATAAGTGGGAAAGTGTCTCGATGGATTTCATAATAGGGCTTCCCAAGGTGAACGGAAAGGATTCTATTTTCGTGGTGGTTGATAGATTGACAAAGTATGCACATTTCTTCGCCAACCCCTCAGATTTTCAGGCTGCACAAGTTGTCAAACTGTTCTTTAAAGAAGTCTTGTCTACATGGGTTACCCCGAAACATTGTCAGTGATCGGTACGGGCGCTTCATTAGTATCTTTTGGATAGAACTATTTCGATTGGCAAGGACAGAATTGTCACCAAGTACTAGTTACCATCCTCAGACAGACGAACAAATAGAGATTGTGAACAAGTGGCTTGAAGGTTACCTTCGAAACTATTTCTTGGCACAACAACGAGCATGGGTCAAGTGGATACACTTGGGAGAATATTGCTACAATATCACGTATCACATGTCCATCGGGATGGTGCCATTCAAAGCTTTGTACGGGTACGAACCCCTATCCTTCATCAACATAGTATTGGGAGATAGCCGCGCACCGAGGGTGAAGGATTGGCGTTAGGAGGGATAGGACATCCTACAACACTTGAAGGAAAACTTACAACGAGCACAGAATCAACAAAAGTTGTCCGTCGACAAACATCGAATGGAGAGGAGTTTTGAAGTAGGAGACTTGGTTTATCTCAAGCTCCAGCCATATCGACAATCTTCATTGAAGGAGAAGGGAAAAGAAAAATTGAAGCCACATTTTTATGGCCCCTATCGCATCATCCGTCGCATTGGTGAAGTCGCTTACGAGTTGGAACTTTCGGAAGGAAGCCGTATATAACATCTTTCATGTTTCATGCTTGAAGAAGGCCGTAGGGCAAAATGTCACGGTATCCATAGACCTCCCACCACTCAATGAAGCTCATATTGGAATTGGCTGAGATCATCGAAGTTCATGAGAAGACTCTGCGGAACTGCACTGTGATGGAATATTTGGTGTGTTGGAAACACTTGCCACTAGACGACGTGACATGGGAGGGCGAGCACATTCTCCAGCACTCGGCATTGCATTTGCTTGAGGACAAGCCAAATTTGGGGTGGGTGGACTGTAATGTTCCCGTTATAAAATAAATCATTTATCAAACTATTGTAATGGGCCGATTGATTCAATGTATCTCGGACTCACTTTTATTTTTGTTTCCATAGTTTGTGTTGCAGTCGGCTATCTTTATACACACTTGGAAAGTTTCCCGACGGGTATTTATGCACGGCTTGTAGGTAGTCTTTAATTATGCTTTTGGATTATTTTTTATGTATTGTGAATTCTTGTTGGAATTCTGGACTGTTCGCCATTTCAGAAGTGAAAGATCTTCCCTATTTGGCCTTGTGGTTTGACTAGGATTCATCCCTCACCCTATTCCATTGTTGCATGTAATTCTTCGCTTGGACCTAGCAAATCGGAGCATCATCTTTCATCATATATATTTCTTGATGGAATTATTTGTATTCGAATCTCTATTATTTGTTTCTAGATTCCATAAAAATCTGTGTGAATAAACAAGGGTGTTTTCTCCATAGGGTACAGATATCTAGCTGCACTTCCTTCCTTTTTCGTCACTACTCCTTCCTTGGCTGTATGGCCTTCACCCTCCACACACCACCGTACATCCTTCCTGACTTCCAAAAATTCAATGTACGGCTTGCTGTACGACAATCTCAACCATCTCCACACGCCATCCCCTCCCTCAACACCATACACCAACACAGACCACCGTACGGTCACTTGATAACTGTACAGCCTTACCTGTTAACCCTCTCCTCCATGTACGACCTTATTCCAGCATTTCATATGGCTCTCCATTTTAGTCCTTACAACTCTCCAATTTGTGCATACTTGTCCATTTCTGTACGGCTATTCTGGTTTTTTGCAAGTCGTCTAGTTTGGGGTTAGTCGGAACATTACACCTTAATCATAATGTTGCACTAGCTCTTAGAGTTTGATCTTGAGTACTTGAATCTGAGATTGGAGCTTGACAATTTGCCTATAGTTGGAGGGTTTTCCCAAGATAAATGTCTTTGAGTCTTGTGTGTTAATTATTCTCTTCTTTATAGCTGTTTATCATTATTTTTTGGGCTAAAACTTAACATAGTATCAGAGCCTAGTTTTGATATCAACAATAAGGAACTATTGAGAGTAATAGTTGAGATAGAGATATGATATTTTTTGTAGTTCCTGTGTCAAAAATCTTTGCTATTATCCTTCTATGGCGGTTATATTCTTGTGCAGATTTCTTTGGCTCTGTTCATGCCACTCTATCTTATATTGGTTTCATATTTCTAATTTTGTGATTCAAATGTTAATATTTTGTATTGACTCGTGCATCTCTTACTGGGACACATTTATTTTTCGTTTTAGTCACCATCGTCTATGAGAAGAGATTCTCGACGTATGACATGGAACACCCAAAAATACTTTCCTTCTCAACAGTTTTTTTCAGCAGCATTGGTTTTCTTAGTTTTATCAGACACTCTCTCCTTATGTGTGTAAAAACTCTAAGCGTGGTCTGATAAGAATTTTTGGTGCCAATGAACAATGTTGCTATGCCACTTAGTTTTATTAGAACTGATTTTCAGAATACATTAAAAGTGCAAGGAAAATACTAGCAACTCAACTTCAGCAATATTCATAATTTTAAGTAGAAAGACAATACAATAAACATGAATTGAATTCCATCAGTAATTCAGAAAAGAAACCTGATTTTTCTCCATGGCTTAATTCTTATGCTTGTCGGCTGAAAGGGAAATCCAAATATGAGATAAAGGCAGCTCCTCAACCCCACGTCTTCATGTTTATCCACAAGGCAAGCTAGAGACATTATCACAACAGTCTGAAGTTAATGCGAATAACTCACAATGTGAATTGTGGCCAAGAAAGGAGAGACGTCCAGCCATAAGAAAATCGTAGGTGGATGATTTTAAGAGTACCGACTGCACATAATTCCGCCCAGCACAAGTATGATCAGCACTAATTAAACCCACAGTCTTTTAGACGTCAACCCAATAGAGAAACAACAATCTTCAATTACCTCAGAACGATAATCAAATCGATTGCCAATTGGCAGCAAAATACAGTCGATTTCCTTCAGAATAAAAATCTTTGTAGCCACAGTGATTACAGTAAGGAGACTCGGCAAATTGTTTATAGCAACACAATTTGCAATGAAATTACCAGAACAATCTCCTAGACACAGGAAACATAGATAGGAGATTTAGATAGTGAAATCACTATACATCAATAGTGACTTCAAACATTAGAAACTTCAAAGACCCTTATACATTAGCAAGTGCATACAGTTAAGCATCTAGGAAAAAGTCACAAAGGTACAAAATAAAAAATATAATCAATGCGTGCTTTGCCTGATGAAATGAGCTCTCATTTATAAGCTTTCGTTGGCAAAAGTTTCCATAAAACTCCACTTCAGAAAACGTGGAAGTTTCCCAAAAGAACTCAACACTAGAAACTTTTCAGCTTGATTTTTAGAAATATCTCTTAAAGTCATTATTATAATAATGCAACTCAATGAATAATAAATAAATAAGAGCTCATGCAATTATTAACCCGATCAACCGCAGGTGATGACCAACTACCAAGCCATCTACTGCAATGCTGAAAATAGAAACTGCCCATAATAGACTTACTAAGAATAGTAAGTAATCAACTAAGACCCCCAAAACACCCTGTCAGCTCACGAGGGTCACTATGATGAGCTAACTCTATCAACCGCACAAATTGGCCAAAAACGGTGACATTACAATGTGTTATGCTGTTCTCGTTTTTGTCGATAACGCTTTAAAGCATAGTATTATTATTATTATTCATTGTTCTGGTATGTGTAGTTTTTTTCTTCTTTCTTGTTTTGGAGCTAGTCATAGAGATAGGGATGTGTGTGCGTGCTCATGATATATATATATATGTTTTAGTGAATTTTTTTCTGAAGGTGACAATTTTTTTGAAATGGATTCTTATCATAAATTCAAATAACATTAGGAAGGATTAGGCGGGTCTTATGAATTTTGATGTAATTAAATGGAGGAAGTGGAGGAGTATTGCTCATAGCAGGTTTTTGTATCATTGTCATCTCTACGAGTACAACAAGGAGCTCTTTATGTTGCCCAAGCATTCAAAGGTTTTTGTTGATGGTTAGTAGAGTTGCTTCTTGTGCCTTGTGCGATGATGATGAGAAGTCATTGGTGCTCTACATGAGCAACAACAATAGGATTATCGAGAGGGATGTTTTGAGTATATTAAGATGCAATTTCAGACGACAAAGTTAAGTGGGTTGGTAGTATCAAATACATTCTTTCTTGCCAACAACGATGGCATCTGTTGCATATTGTTGTTATCGTGTTTGTGTTCACTCTTTTTTTCTTGGGTAACAATTCTTTTCTCTCTATCAAACTACTTTTATTCTTCTTTCTCTAGGTAACTGACATCGATTCACACATTTTCTTGTCCTCTTTTGGAGGATGGGTGTTAAGATTTTCATTTAACTACATTGTTATTTTCTTAGATTTATGAGAATTATTTACAATTAGTGATCTGTGCAATGCACTGTACAAGTCTATTTTTCTTATTCATGATAGTAGAATGAGAAACATATTGAAGACTCTTGCCATTGCACATATTATTTTGATTGGTATTCAAAGCTAAGTAATCTTGTCTGTGGAGGTAAGATGAGTCGCAAGAGTTTTAGGTAGTGCAAAGAAAAGTGGAAACCCCGTCATTGATTTTGCACCCTATAGTTCAGTAACGCCATTGTTTTGGAGATTTTGTGTGAACTGTGCATGCAAATTGATCATTCTCATTGTATGATGTATTCAAAAGTTTAGTGATGACATTGGTTTGGAGATTTTGTGTGAACTATGCGTGCAAATTGATCATTCTCACCGTATGATGGATTCAGAATTCACTACGGTTGGAGCAATTGCTTCTTTTATCATTATATCTTTGACCAGTTTAATCGTAAAGGAAGTTTTGTTGGTGATGTATCAACTTCATACATAGTTGATTGAAAGGAACAATGTAGTCTTTTTGAGTTGTATAGCCGCTTTGTATTCTTATCAAGCGTATTCAAGTTTTATTATTTTTCTAGCAGGTCAAAGTGAGTGATTATTGACAAGAATTGGAACATTAAAAAAAAAGGAGTAGGAGAGTTATTGGAAGTTCTTGTCTGTTTTCTTTGAATCATATAAGTACCTTTTGCTGTCGGCTTGATTGCTTGATAGAGTATTTTTCGGAAGGCTCTCGTCTTTGTCGGAATTAGATTCACTGCCGTTGTTGAAGAATATTTTGTTCATTGAATGGAATCAAAACTCTTACCCTGGGGATTATATTTTATTTTTTACGGATGATCAATTTGGTGGTGGTTTTCAATATGTTGTTCGATTATTAGTTTTAAATTTTCTTGTCGTTGCTTCTTATCCAACCACTATTGTTGGACCTTCACCATATCTGTTTTTCTCACTTGTCTCTGCTTGTTACCCCATTCTTCCGTTAAGTCATCCTTTTGTTTAAGTTACTACCATTTTTGTCCACGTTGAGAAGTAGAAATGATTTCCTTTTTCCTTGAGTCTCCTGTATCGATGATTTATATTCTTTGATTTATTCTTTTTTTCTTCCCAGTCATGGTCTTTTGCAGGGTTCTGAGTGTAGAGTATTTCATATTTTGTGTCTATGCATTTAGCTTATTTTAATCATTTTAATTTGTGTATCATGTTTTTTTTAGTTATTTGTATTATATACAATCAGGTGTGAGCCTTGAGCAATCCTTGGTATTCATCATCGTTGATTTAGATTGAGGACTGTATCTTGTGAAGATAATTTTTTTTGGAGGTGCTTCCCAAGAAAAAATGGACTATGGTTTGGCACTAGCATATAGATAAGTATGATATGATCATATCTTGAATATTGAATTTCTAATACAACACTGGGTTAGTGTTTTATTTCAGCATTAATCTCTATACATCACTTTATGATAGGTTGGTTTTATCTTAATTGGGTGCAGCATGCGAAAAGAAGCAATAAGATGAGGATGTTGCATGTAGTCATTGGACTAAATTGATGATGCATATGATATATGGGAAATGGCATTCAGAGGGAGGTTATGTGATAGATGCGTTGGTTCTTAAAACTACAGATTGGAAATCCAGGAGCTTTGCCAATTCTCCGATAGGATTGGTCAATCAATTCTAGCCAACTAATGAGAATGATTTAGATACCTTTGCACTACAGGCTTTGCTAAACCTAGGCAGGTAAACCTTCCTTAAATCTTTATGATTGGTTCAAGGCTTTTCCATAGCGAATTTAGACTTTGTGAGTTATAAGTTGGCAAAATCTTTAAAACTTGGTCAAAATAAGGTTATATGAATGCTTTAATATTTGTTTGTGAATTGAATGTTATTTGAATGAAAGGAATAATGTCTATGGATTATAGATATGATGGAATCAAGCCTGGAAATGTTAACCCGTTTTCTCACCATAAAATGCAGACTAGTCCCTTGTTCTACCTTGGGCGAATAGAGTCAAACTTCTCCAGATTCTTATATACAACCCTTAGATGACAATACTTACACCATCCACTACTTTATAGACTGAAGCTTCAATTTGCAATACAGACCTTAGTCTAGTTGAATTTAATTTCTTTGGGAAAACCAACTAGACAAAACTTACATAGACAACATTTTGTATGCAACTTCTGATGATTAAAGACTTGTATTGGAATTAAATTTTCAACTTTAGCAGCAATCAATTTTAAAATTATTAATCACAGGGGATAAATCTGAGAGAATTTTCCGAACTTCAATTTTTAGGATGAATAAGTAAAATGAGTACAAATGGTCTTTACTTATTTACAATAACTAGCATATCCAAATTGCAAATAATATTTTATTCCTCCATTTTCTTTAATATCTCCTTTTGTGCTCCTTTTGCTATATCTTTTTAAAGGCTTGTGTTTTGTGCTTTAAAACATTGAACTAAACTTGTCTTATATTTTTTCATATTTCCATTAGTCATAACTCTTCAAGATAAATACATGCTTTGATATAATTGCACCCTTTGGTTTGCTTAATCGCACAATCAAATAATATCAAATTTTAGTTATTGGCACACTTTGTAGAGCAAGCATTGCGTTTGAGCGAATAAACAAGATTGAAAGCACCTCCTGTGAATAATAGTTTTGTCTTTGTATGCTAGTGTGGGTACTCATGATGCCATTTGTATTGGATTTTTCTCATATTACTAAGTATGCCTTCGAACTTTTGATTGCTCCTTTTACTTTCCATCGTGCTTGTGATTCTTATCACTCCAGAATCTCAAACTCATTTGTCATCTATTGACCATGCTGTTTAGTGTTTAATGTCCTATTGCTCATATGAAGGCTTGTATCTTCTTCAACAATGTTTGATACTTGTCATTGCTTCTTTCTATCGTGTATACTAATGCAATCTTTTATTTCATTTTATTGTGGCTTCAAAAATGTTATCAATGACTTCACAAGCTTGTTCCAGTATGTAATCCTGGATATTTGCTTCTTAGTATGATACGTCTGGCTCCTTTGTTTCATTATTATCGATTCTCTAATTGTGCGATGACTATTCCATGTGCAGGGTTGACGTTAGATAAGACCCGTTGTCTGAAGATTATCGTTTTTAGTAACAGTACACAAGGTGGAGAGCCCACCCACGGTCTAGTGGTGAACTGGGGTGACCTCCATATAGGAGGTCTTAAGTTCCACTCTCACCTACTAATATATGTGGCTTGGACCACTTTGCCTAAAATAACTAATTATTTCTTTATTATTATATTTGAAAATATGAAGGGTCTTGCACTTGGGATTTGAAGAAACCTTTGCGTGTAATATGAAGAGTCTCATTTCAATCTATTTATGTGATTGCTCAGTGTATTGTATGCAATCAAGTGAAAGCTTTGGACTTGACAAATTTCTTTATAAATAAAAGATATATTTTGGTGGTGTGGCTGGTTTTTTCCCTTTAGTTGGAGGGTTTTCCTAGGATAAGTGTCTTGAGTCTTGTTTATTAATTATTCTCTTCTTTATTGCTGTTTATCATTATTTTCTAGGATAGAAACTTAACTACTTTTACTATGACAAATCTCATAGACCATATATGAGTGCCCACCACGGCAAGGGCATTGTGGTTCATGCCATAACAAGAGATCTTCAATTTGCTGCAAGTAGTTTGTCACTCCACCATGAGTGATATGCGGCCAAAGCTTATTCATGAACTATGCAGAGCTTAATACTCATGCCAAAGAAAACTTCATATATTTAACAAATACTTCATTCATGGCAAATACGAGCATTAATATTTTCCTTGCTCAAACCATAAAGGAATTTAGTATTTTAAATCATTAACTATTGTAAGGAATCTGCAACTTTATTTAATACATGGCCTCTCATTAAAGTTTTTTTCATTTGCATAGTATTATGCTTATAGGAGAATCACCCAACTTTTAACTTCAAGCAATAAATAATTTTTCCTCGGCAACCCTTTTTCCTGAAACTAAATATAACTTTAAAATCAAATCCTAATTTAGGCTAGATGCCAATTACCTGATAAGTTTGTCTTTGAACGAGACTTCACAATTTTTTTTGTTCAAGCACAATGAGAATCTTGCAATTTATTCACCAGATTCATAGTTTTGGGTTTCCAGCCAACCCATGCAACCTCTAGGGTTTCAATTCTAGGTTCTTTGAAAGTAAAACTTCTCTTATGTGATCAAGAATATTAATTCTACCCAAATCATCATAATTTTATCAGTCCAATGTCCCTTTTAATAATATTTATGACAACTGTTTGTACTTCATTGTCATCAAGTGATTAAACAATTTGTTAATATTTTACTTATTAATAATTTAATATCCAAAAGCCACTCGAATTTAAATAATTATCTATTATTAATTATTCGCCCAAAGATGGCCTTTTATGTTGAGCACCTTTTACAGATCGAGATGGTATCATTGTTCGACCTTCGTACACTTCTCGGCATTGGCAACACTCCCTCATGATACCTCTGGGGTCCTTTAGAGTTGGTTCCATTCATCTTCATATCAAGGCTGATCACTTATTGGATAGAGGTGATAGGATTTGTCAACATTGTACTCTTGATGAGGCTGAGTTAGTGGAGTGCTTTATCTTTGGCTGCCCTATCTATTATGAGATTCACGATAGGTTCTACTATCTCTTTAGAGAGTCTTGCTCCATCTCATTCATCTTCAAATACACAGACCAAAGATGTGTGGCTCTTTATCTCAAGGAGCTTATTTGCATGAGGCACCACTCTCTTAGTGCCCCATGCATCCTTTATTGAATCAGCTTATCACCTCCTTGGAGACAGTATGTGGTACCAAAAGGCACATGGACTTGCTTCTACCTAGATTTGTGAGACCTCGAAGATTCTATTTGAAGAGGTCCAAATCCACTCCCTCTATCCATTCAAGACACCTCTAGAGGTAGTAACACCATCGAAATTGCCCCACTACCACCACCACTTCTATGGTTTATCTATCTATTATGAGGTTTTTCATCGTCTCTTCAACTTTTTAGCTTTGTTTGGCATGGTAGAGTTACCGTCTTGTCCTTTCCACCCTCTCATGTTTGTCAGGGTCTTGACTTATTCCTTTCTTCTTTTTACGTGGTTGCTTCTAGTCACCGTTTGGTGTTCCTAGTGTTGGGTTTCTTTTGTTTGTTTCCTCAGTCCCTTTGACCTATTGGTGGTCATTCTTTGGAAATTAATAAATATTATTCTTATGTAAAACTATTTTAATATAAAATAATAAAGAAATAATTAGTTATACAATTTTGCCATGCTCACCAAATTGGGACATTACAAGCCTTTGCAGTCTAAGATTGCTTACTCTTAACCAATTCATATTTTAAAACCAATTCATACCTGTTTGTAATGGCCTTGGTACTAGCTTCAAGGAATAAGTGTTGGAACCTGCAACAAGACGCTAGTATACCATAGATTAACTTGGTCTACATATTAAATGATATTATCTATAGAAGAATTCATTTAATTTTGAGATTGATTAGGTATACCTCTTCTTTGTAGTCCGATACTTTTATTATTTGATTATCTTCCTCAATGATTAGTACTATTTGTAACCAATTTCCTTTACTGCTATTTTAGTACTATATATCCTCCTATTTGGCTGATACAGATTGCCTTCCTTAATTTGATTGATGTGGATGCTCTGCTTTGTTGTTGCTTATGTATTGTTGTCCCTTCCCTATTTATTGTTTTCGATTTTGACTACTATTACGCTTGTCCACTGTATACGATATAATACTTCCCTCCTGCGTTTTGGTTCACTCTATTTGTTTTTAGAGTGGGATATACTTGGGACAATCGATGTTGGATTTCTTTTAATCACAAACTTTATTGGTGCTCTTTCTGTTCACATAGTGAGCCCACATTGTTGGGAATTTTGTCGTCAAAGTTGTAATGTCCCCTTTTTTAGCAGGTTCTTGCTGTTGGCTAGGTCAGTTCACCATTGCGACCCTCGTGAGTTGGCTGTAGGATTTGAGGGTCTCAGTTAAGTGGTTATAGGCTTTCCAATAGCCTATGGTGTGTTTTGGCTCCATTTGAGGGACTTACTATTTATAGTAAGTCAAATTGTTCATTCTGATGAGCTCAATTGAGTTAGAGGAGTTGGGTGATGCTCTCAGTTTTTATTGCGGGCTTCTGGTTTGGGCTCCAATAATCTTGGAGGGAGTGTCTATTTATAGTAAGCCACCCTGTTAGGTTCATTCATCGTCTTTCATCATTAGGATCACTTTGGTGTTGTCAAATTTCAATTCTGATGCTTCTTCAGTTGTTTTTGCGAGAGAGGTGAATCATTATTATTATTCATCTAAATACATTGAGGTTGCTATATTTGTTAGTGTTGTTTGTTGGTCACCTTAGTATCATAGTTCATTGGAACCGGGACAAAAAGTTTTAAATCGTAGGAACAAGAAACAATGGCCTTGCGTGTCAGAATTTTAAGTTATGGTGGAAAAGGTCATTTTTTGGAGCCAAAATCAATTAAAAATTATATTAATGACACATTAATATATTCTAATGTTGTGTAGAGTAAGCTTCTTAAGTGGAGTTATTTTAGGAAACTGTTGCCATTTGAAGATTATAAATATGAGAACATTTGATGAGAAAAACATCTAATTATTTGATTATCTTATTTTGCTCTTGTTGTCTTTGTGACATTTTTGAGTCTGAAGTTTGTGCCCTTGTTGAAGTATAAGGGTTTGGGATCTACAGCTGAAGTATTGTAGATTTAATTTTGAGAATCCACAGTTGAGGTATTGTGGACTTTTGAGTTTTATTATCATCTCCTCTTTTTGTATTAACTGTGGTTGAGGAGCATTTATACAATTCAATATTATAATTTCTTTGTTTCTAGACGAGAGTTTAGTCTTTAGATTGGAGTTTGGTAATTCTGGATAGCCCTGTTTGTTCGTTTTGCATCAGAGTTAGCGTGTTGGATTTACAGCTTGAATGCTAAGGGTTCTTATATTTGGTGTGATTTCTATATCAGTTTTGGGCAGCATTTCTAAGGGTAGACTGTGAACGCTAGATCGAAATTGGACCAACAGGCTTTCAATTTGACTTTGCAATTACATTCTATGGCAAAGACCAGGTTCCAAATTTGCCAAATTCAATTTATATTACATAGTTTGAAAGTAAACAGGCTGGCTTCAAATTCTGATTTATAATCAGCCAACAATTAAATTCCCTTTTCATATATTGCTATATAGTTGGTTGATGAATGAATGTAGAGGTTGGTGTGAATCATTTCAGAATTGTTTATTGGTGTTTGGTATTTATTTATGAAAAACTTATAAGCCGAAAATTAAGTAAATTTGTGATCATTTTGTTGTACATCCTGCTATTGTGTTTGAAAATTTAAGACATCATAGATTCAGTGGTTATTGGGCTGCTTGCCAAGTGTTTGACAAAATGTCAAACCATCGATTTAGCTATAACCAGATAGGGTTATTTCAAAAGTGCCTCCTCAACATCAACAGTCTGAGTGTTTGAGCCTCTACCTCTGTAGATGACGACTAGCAAATAAGGTGTCTTGTATGAAATCACTCACTTATAGTACTTGTTATATTATCTTCGCTCCTTATAATGTCTATATCGTGTAGGATGGAATGAATGACTTCACTCGTTATTTGAAGATATATTCATTCGTTCCATCATCTATATATAGGATGCCTAGATGCTCAAAGGTTGACCAAGTCATGTCCCTTGGTCATGCGACCACTACTTTATATCGAGAGTTTTAATTAGTATAATTTGCAATACATTTAATTTGATAATTGTGTAATATATTATGAAATAAATTTAGTTATTTGTGTAAGGTTATTTTGCATAGATTGATTTAGTTATTGTAATTTCAATATTTTATTATTATTACTTTTCTTAGACATTGATTATAATCTCTAAGGTAAGTTTTCATATATTATATACATATTTCAAATATATATGGATTTCTTTTTTAGGAAATTACATGCATTATTTGGTAGTTATAGAAGAAAGCCTCAAGCAATTTGAGGCTTTGTTCTTTCTCCCAAGTGACATCTTCATTGGGCAATCCCTTCCATTTGATCAAGAATTCTCTAAAAATTCTATTCGTTAGTGCCTTTTCTCTAGTTTGAAGAATCACTCTCAGTTCCAAGATGAGTTGTCCCCGTCATTAAGTGGGGGTAGTTCTGCACATCGTGCTTCGTTGGCCCAAAGCCTTTTTGAGTTTAGATACATGGAATGCAATTTGAATTCCACTATTGCTAGGTAATTCTAACTCATATGCTACTTTACCAACCCTTTTGATTACTTTATATGGTCCATAGAATTGGGGTTTTAGTTTCTCTGTCCCATTTTTCCTAATACATGATTGTTTATATGGTTGTAGTCCGAAGTACACTAGATCTCCTTCTTGGAATGATTGCTCCACTCTATTATTATCTGCATAAAGGTTTTGCTGATTGTGTACAATATGAAAGTTCTCTTCTAATTATTTCATAATATCAATGTTTCTTTGAATGAATTCTTGTGCACTGGGTACCCTTCTTTTTGGGATGATTATGCCGCCGAATGTGGTAGCTTTGTACTTATATAATGCTTTGAAGGGACTAATCCCTATGGATATGTGATGTGTTCTATTATAACAATACTCCCCTAAGTGTAGCCACTTGATCCATGCATTTTGATGTCCTCTGACATAATTTTTTAGATATCCTTCTATCCATTTATTTACAATCTCAGCCAGCGCATCAGTTTGCGGGTGATAAATGGTGCTAGGAGTGAGTAAAGTTCCTACTCGTTTGAATAGTTCTTGCCAAAATTTGCTATCTCCATCACTTACAATGTTTTGGGGTAATCAGTGGAAAAAAAAAACTTTCTTTGAAAAATATTTCCGCTATTTCAGGTGCCTTATATTAAGTAGAGAATAGTAAGATGTGTGCAAAATTAATTAGAATAATTTTTTTAATGCTCACTATTGTATCTTATTATATCTCTGTAAATATTAGAATGTTTCTAATATTTCGGTGTAGTCTAGAATAGAATGTTCCTATTCTATTCACTCTCCTCTTTGTATATATAGATCATTTTGTTCTCTGATTAATAAGTGAAGTATTCTGCCATTTACGTTTGTAACATGGTATTAGAGCTAATACTTGAACTTTTTGAAAAATTTATAATTTCATTTGAAATTATTTGTTCAAATTTTTTGAAATCCGGCTAGTCTCTTTTTTAAAAATCGTGGGAAGATTTTTTTTTGCAAGGTTTGCAAATTGAGGGAAATCGTGGACGATTTCATTTGCAACTCGCAATTTTCTTTTTCGTGCTCCCGTGTTTTTTGAACTTGCGTTTGTGGCTGAGGAACTCACATTTAAACCATGGGTTTTTTGATTCCGGCTCAGTTATAGATGGCTCGCGTGTTCAAGTCGCGGATTTTTAAGGGCAGACACAAAACCAAGACCTTCCGCCAGTGAAAAACGAGAGCAGTAATAAAAAAAAGTGGTTTTTTTTTGCAGATGGTTTTCTGCGTTTGGCTCTACAAACTCACGTCATTTTTTGGTGTTTGTTCAGCACACTCTAGCCCCATTCGTCCATGCAATCGATCCTTGAAGAAAACTTGTCATTTTTCCTTGCAAATGTTTTTTTTTCTTTGCTATTTTTTGACCTGCGTTGGCTGCCAACTGAGTTTTGGCTTCGAATCCCTAATTGTCAAGGTCCAATTTTTTTTGATTTCATATTTTTGGTGGGTTTCTCGAGATCTCAAATGGGTCTTCATCAGTTTTTTGTGGGTGCCTTGTTTTCCGTACCTCGATTTTTGAGCCAGCACATCTAGATTCCGACGGCATATTATTTTTGGGTTTTTCGAGCTCTCTTTTGGGTACTCCGATTTTTCTGAGTCTTTCATTTTCTCACCTCAGAGTTTGTGCCAACTGAGATATTCACATATTATGAGCATCAGAAGTCAAACTCAATTAAAAAGCAAGCCGATGCTGCCCAACACTCAGAGCAGAAGGAATCTGTTTATCATGCCTTAATGGCCAGCATACCTACAGATCATGTGAAATCTTCTGCCTAGTACATAGATTCCTGTGCCTCCCGACACTTCACTCACAGGCATGATTGGTTTGTTGAATTCACTCCCTATTTCGACTCAATAATCTTTGGAGGCGGCGAAGAATACAATATTGTCGGCAAGGGCAATGTTTAGATTTAGTCCGAAGGAAGAAGACTCATGTTCCTCAATGTATGTTATGTTTTTGGCATGAAACATAATCTTTTGTCTGTTAGTCAGATTATGAAGCACTCCCCTTAGTCGGATGTCATTTTCAGTGGAAATAAGTGTTCGATTATTGATTGTGATTCTCGCACTACACTTGCCGTCAGTCTGAAAGATCATGGTATTTATAGGCTTGCAGATTCAGGTGATTCCCTTGAGCCTGCCTTCATCGCAAAATCATCCGCTCTCAGCAGCCTTTGGCATCAGCGATACGGTCACTTGAACATTCAGTATCTAGCACAACTTGCTCGGGATAATTTAGGCCATGGCCTACCTGATATCCAGACCCAAAACCATCACGTTTGCGGAGCTTGCCAAGCAGGTAAGCAACATAGGACACCATTTAATGATGGTGAATCATGGCGGGCATCTAAAGTACTCCAGCTGGTCCATGCTGATGTATGTGGTCCTATGAATACTCCTGTTACTGGTAACAGGTACTTCTTACTCCTTGTGGATGATTTTAGTCACAAAATGTGGGTATATTTTCTTAAGCAAAAATTAGATGCTTTTTCCTGTATTTCAGCAGTTTAAAGCCCTAGTAGAAAAAGAGTCTGGTACCCCCATCCGTACTCTTAGGACCAATAATGGGGGGGAATTCTGTTCTTCTGCTTTCTCTACCTTTTGTACTACTCATGGCATTAGACATCAGTTCACCACAGCTCACACCCCTTAGCAAAACGGTGTTGTACAGCGTCGAAATTGTACCATCACAGAGACAACTAGAACTATGCTAGAACATAGAAATGTTCCCAGAAAATATTGGGCAGAAGCAGTATCCACAGCTGTCTACCTTCTTAACTGGTCACCCACCCTTGCGGTTAACCATAAGACTCCTGAGGAAGCCTGGTCTGGTCGCAAACCTATGATCAACCATTTGAAAGTTTTTGGCTCTCTAGCATATGTATGGATTCCTGATGCCAAATGCACTAAGTTGGATTCCAAAAGCCAGAAACTCATGTTTACAGGATACAGTCACACACATAAGGTCTACAGATTGATTGATGTAAACAATGACCATTTAATCTTTAGTTGTGATGTTGTGTTTGATGAGGAACTCAGACCATTTTAGCTCTCTGCCTCCCCACCACATTTTGAGATTTAGTCTTCAACAATCTCTGACTTGGGTCCTATTTTATACGAGTCATCTAATGCTACTGATACACCACCTCAGCCACCTTCAGATAATACATCTCCTGCTTCTCCTCATTCAACTATTCCGATAGCATCTGATATTGGCTCCTCTACTCTTTGGCCAAAATGGTGGGCTCAAACGATTAGTGATCTTTGTCCTGATGAACTCATTGAGGGTAGAACCTCCAGAAATAAGAGCATTCCGCACAACATAGTTAATGTTGCTCTTATGGCGAACATCCACAGTATTCCTTAGCTCCAAACATATGTAGAGGCCAAAGGAATTCCAGAATGGGAACAGGCAATGGATGCTGAGCTTCAGAGTCTTCAAAAGAATCACACCTGGGTTCTTTCAGATCTCCCTCTTGGGAAGAGACCCATTAGCTGTAAATGGGTCTATAAGGTCAAGTACCATGTAGATGGTACCTTGGACAAATACAAAGCTAGACTTGTTGCTCAAGGATTCACCCAGCGCGAAGGCATTGACTATGAGGAGACGTTTGCTTTGATAGCCAAGATGAGCACTATGCACATTCTTCTTGCCTTTGCAGCTCAATATGGTTGGAAAGTATATCAGATGGATGTGCAGAGTGCTTTTCTCAATGGTGAATTACAGGAAGAAGTCTACATGACACAACCCCCAGGTTTCAAGGTTGCCTGTTCAGAACCAAAAGTATGTAGACTCCAGAAGGCCCTCTATGGTCTTAAACAACCCCCTCGGGCTTGGTATATAAAGATTGATCAGTACTTGGTTGCTCAACGATTTTAGCATAGCTTGTTAGACAGTAATCTGTATATTAAACACTCTGGCAATGATATTCTTTTTCTTGTTGTCTATGTGGATGATTTGATCATTACTGGGAGTTTAGAACATTCGATTTCAGAAACCAAATAGGATCTACACAGAACTTTTGATATGACATATCTCGGATTGCTTCATTATTGTTTAGGTATTGAGGTTTGGCAAACTGACAACAGTATTTTTTTGTCTCAGTCCAAGTATGCCAGAAATTTACTTGACAGGTTTTGAATGTAGGATTACAAACCTGCCTCCACACCTATGGAGACTGGTCTGAAATTGTCTGCACAATCTGATTCTCCTCCTGTAGATGAAACACTCTTCAGGAAGCTAGTAGGTAGTTTCATCTACCTTATGACTACTAGACCTAATCTCAATTTGCAGTCAGCTGCATTTCATGGTCCATGACGAACCCCAAGATTGATCATTGGATTGCAGCGAAACGTGTTTTATGCTATATACATGGTACTTTAGATTATGGTCTTCTTTGCACAAGGAGAACTACTCCTCAGCTCAATGGATTCATTGATTCCGATTGGGCCGGCTCAGTTGATGACAGGAAATCTACTTTTGGGTATGTGTTCAGTATCGGATCTGTAGTAGTTACTTGGACCAGTATGAAGCAACAGGCACATGCACTTTCCTCTACAGAAGCAGAATATAGAGGAGCTATCAAGGCAGCTTATGAAGTAGTTGGCTTCGTTAGATGCTTGCAGATATGCATATTCCTCAAGCAGGTGTGACTTCTTTGTTTTCAGACAATCAGGGTGTACTCAAACTTGCCAAGAACCCAATGTTTCACGAATGCATCAAGCACATAGAGCTTCATTGCCATTACATCCGATAGTTAGTAGAAGATGGATCTATTCAATTACTCTATGTCCCTACCTTAGAGAAACCAACAGATATTTTCACAAAACCCCTTGGTCCTGACAAGTTTGTTAAATTCAAGGGATCTATTGGTGTAGTAAATAGATTGAGCATTAAGGGGGGGTATTAGAATAATTTTTTTAATGCTCACTATTGTATCTTATTATATCTCTGTAAATATTATAATGTTTCTAATATTTAGGTGTAGTCTAGAATAGAATGTTTCTATTCTATTCGACTCTCCTATTTGTATATATAGATCATTTTGATCTCTGATTAATAAGTTAAGTATTTTGCCATTTACATTTGTAATAAATTTTGTGAGTCTGTCCACCACTGCATAGATGTTGTCTTTCCCTTGAACTTTTGGGAACCCTGTTATGAAATCTATAGATATACCTTCCCACTTTTGGTTTGGGATATGCAATGGTTGTAGAAGTCTTGTAGGATGTGATTGCTCGACTTTATTTTGCTGTCAGGTCATACATCCTTGTACATATTTTTATATGTCTCTTTGTAATCCTTTCCATGATTGTCTTTCCCTTATGTGTTTATATGTTTTGTAATACTTGGGGTGACCTACTAAAGGGTTATCATGATAATCCTGTAATGATTCGTCCCATGCAACTACTCTCAAACAATCTTTCTCCAAAATGACCAACAAATGAAAACCCATATGGTATTTTGAAGGGCAGTATGGTTAGGTGGAGTTGGTGTACGGATGCCAAATGCAAATGTACAGACAATGGGGAGGCCATATGATACAGGCCGTACGATATGATATTGGATAGAAGATGTGCCATACGATGACACAAGGGGGTAGGTTGTACGATATTTGGGTGGTTGTACGGTATGAGGGAATGGAGATGATAGGCCAGCCATACACAAATGATTGAAGGCCATACGGTTTGTGAAGTAGATGTATGGTGGATAGGTGTGGGTCGTATGGTGGACAAGAACAATAGGCATATGAAAGAGAATCGTGGTCGTAAAATATGGGAAATGCTGTGTGTTGCTAATGTATGAATGGAAGGTGTTTTCAGTCTTTCAAGCATAAACTTGTAGTCCCAAATTCATTAGATAAAATCCAGACAATAATGGAGATTGAAGACAAATAATCCTTCAATTAATATTTTCCAAAAGATGGTGCTTTGGTTTGCCAGATTTGAGCGAAGTATTATAGGCGATGGAATAGGGTGAGGATTGAATCCCATCGAAACCAAAAATAGCCAAGTAGGGAAGATCTTTCACTTCCAAAATTGCGAATAATAGAGAATCCCAATGAGAATTCATAGTACAAAGAAATAATCCAAATCACATACCAACAACTACCTACAAGCTGTGCTTAAATACCCATCGGGGAAACTTTTTCGAGGGTGTACAAAGATAGCTGATGGCCACACTTACGTACAGACAATTAAATAGAATGGGTCCGAGATATACTAAATTGATCGAAACCACAAATACACATATTATTAACTTGGGCCCCATCTTAATTAATTTAAGTAACTAATTAAAGGTCCTTTTGTTATGTTATTTAAATTCTGGGACCAGTTAATTTTAATTAATTAAATTAAATTATTACATTCAAATTTTGGGACATGACAAATTCTTGCTGCCCAAAGATTGCTTGCCCTCAAGCAATCCGTCATCAGATGAAATGCCAATAGCTCCAGGGTCCCAAATCAAATGTGCAGGTGAGACAAGTGAAATGATATCAATCCTGCGCAACACCACATTGCCGTCAAACTTTTGCTACGCCACTTTGATATAAATATTATCTCATCTTGAGTCACCTAGATCCCAACCTTGAAATTCATCTCTGTAATCCATCATGATTGCCATTGGGGAATAGATTTCATAATCAGCCAACTATAAAGATTGCTCTTGCAAATAATCCTCGATTGAATCCGCATCACCAGGAGTCTAAACAACTACTGGTAGAGCTTTCTTATTCGGAGGGCCATTCGTAGAACCCAAATTTTCATCAAGTTGATCATCGGGTGTTGGTTCAATGATCTTTGTGCAAGTACCTTCTTCCTGAATTATTTCCTTCATCTTGGTCTTGGGTACCAAGTAGATTTTTCCTTTGTGGTAAATGATTTTGCCAACCACCTTGTAACTCTCATCTTGTACTTGACCATCCAATAGTTGGCATGCAAAAGTTTTCTTGGAGTATTGGACTAACAGATGTGCCCTCCAATCAGCTGGAAAATGAACCATAGTGTAATCCAAGTCAAAGCTCTCCATTCTCCCAACAAGTTGGCAGAATCACCAGCTCTGATACCATTATGATGATCCGTCCCATGCAACTATTCTCCAACAATATTTCTCCAAAATGGCAAACAAATGAAAACCTGTATGGTATTCTAGAGGACAGTACGGTTAGGTGGAGTTGTTGTATGGATGCCAAATGCAAATGTATGGACAATGAGGAGGCTGTACAATATGATATTGGACAGAAGATGTGTTGTATGGAGACACAAGGGGGGAGGCCGTACGATATCTGGGTGGCCGTACCGTATGAGGGAATGGAGATGATAGGCCAACCGTACACAAATGATTGAAGGCCGTATAGTTTGTGAAGGAGATGTACAGTGGACAGGTGTGGGTCGGACAGTGGACAAGAACAATGGCCATACGTTATGGGAAATGCTATGTGTTGCTAATGTACAGATGGAAGGTGTTTTTAGTCTTTCAAGCATAAACTTGTAGTCCCAAATTCATTAGATAAAATCTAGACAATAATGGAGATTGAACACAAAGAATCCTTCAATTAATATTTGCCAAAAGATGGTGCTCTAATTTGCCAAATCTAAGCAAAGTATTATAGGCTACGGAATAGGGTGATGGTTGAATCCCACTAAAACCGAAAATAGCTAAATAGGGAAGATCATTCACTTCCGAAATGGCGAACAATAGAGAATCTCAATGGGAATTCACAGTACAAAGAAATAATCCAAATCACATACCAACAACTACCTAAAAGCCATGTTTAAATACCTGTTGGGGAAACCTTTCCGAGGGTGTACAAAGATAACCAATGGCCACACTTACCTACAGACCACAACTGAGATATACTAAATCAATCGGAACCACAAATACACATATTATTAACTTTAGGCCCATCTTAATTAATTAAAGTAACTAATTAAAGGTCCTTTTTGTTATGTTATTTAAATTTTGGGACCAATTAATTAGTTAATTAAATTAAATTATTACATTTAAATTTTGGGGACATGACAAATCCTTCATAACTATCTCTTTCATTTTGGATTTTGGGGTCAAATAGATATGCGCATTTTAGAAGATGATGTCATTTGAGACTTTGAAATCTTCATTAGGTACCTTCCCTTACAATACTGTGGTTGCAAATTGATCTTTAACATAATCTACTATTATCTCATCTTTCCAAGTCCTGGAGATGCAAGTGTTGATGTGGGGCCTCTTGATATGGTGTTTGCTACTCCATTATTTTGGCCTTTTACATATTCTATTTCAAAATCACACGCTTAAATTTTGATTACCCATTTTTGTTGTCTGTCATTTAGGGCCCTTTGATTTCGAAAAAAGTGTAGACCATTATGATCTGTTTTGACTATGAATTTTCCACAAACTAGATATTGGCAAAATTTGGGTAAGGCATGCATTATCGCCAATATCTTTGTCATAAATGGAATAATGTTTTTCAGCTCCTGTGAGTTTGTGACTTTCAAAAGCTATAGGATGTTTTCTTTGCATTAGCACAACCTCTATGCCTTGTCCTAAGACATCACATTGTAATTCAAATGGTATGGAGAAATCTGGTGTGGCTAATATTGGGCATGAGCTCATAACTTATTTTAGTTCCTTAGAGGCTGCTTGTGCTTTTTCATTCCAAGAAAAAGCTCCTTTTTTGGTTAAGTCTGTAAGAGGGGCTGCAATTTTGAGAAACCTTTAACAAGTCTTCAATAGTAACTGCTATTAAAGTTGTAGCTTCAGTCAGATTGATTCAATCTGATATACATTATTGTTATTGGTAAATCATCATTTTCTATATATACTTAATACATATATTATTGTATATAATATATATATATATATATATATATATCTATATATATCTATATATATATATATACACACACACACACACAATATAGTATATAATATATATTATATGTATCATATATATATATATTATAGTATATAATATGTATTATAGATATTGTTATACATATTATTATTTATGTTAATATAATATTCTTAATTGATGATTACACCATAGAGACATGTCTCTTCACGAAACATGTTTCCTCCTCTCATATTTATATGAGATCCGAATTTGCATTTGGAATACACCAATTACAATGGCAATGTTGTTACATTTGTAAAAAAATGATCATTAAATACATTAACATGGTATCAAAGCACTAGGCTACAAATATAGAAAATAAAAGGAGGAAATATAGAATCAAAACTAGCCTATATAGGTGGCGGGAATGAGAAATCAAAACATGACAGAGAAAGGAATTATCTAATCAGAATTCAATGTATGATGAGGGAATAGAAAGATCAATTGTACTACAAGAGGGGAGTATGCAGATTACTCTGCAGCGTATAAGGAATTAAGTTGGGACACAATCTCAACGGCTCTACACTGAGAAGGCTAATAAGGACATGTAGCACAGACTAGGGTTAAATTCCAAGCGGTCAGTGCGCTAGATCCTTCATCATATAATGTTCCATATGTGATCATCGCTCTAAAGGACAAGTTGAATCTTATTTTTTGTATCTTTTCCAAATTTATTTTCCTCCCTAATGTCTCTTTCCAATTGTCTTTTTTATTATTTTCAATCCTCCTATTGATCTATTCCTCATGTTCTTCCATTATATACCTTATGTATTGAATAGTTGTGTCCTTTAGATTTAAAAATGACATTTAATTTAATTTTTAAGATTATTTTTATTATAAAAATATATAAAATGTTTGTCTTATTTAACTAAAAATATTTATTATGTAATATGATTATATAATATTTTAATATAGTTAAATAATAAGTTATATTATTTATTATTAATTAATATTTGTAGTTTATTAATATTACATTGATTATTATTTAATGCTTAATATCATACTTATCAATAATAGTAATAAGGTATTTAAATAAAGTGTATGTATTAAATATATTTGTATTGTTCATGCTAATTAGGGCCCATGACAAGTCCACCCCTCTCAAATTTGCTTGTCCTCAAGCAATTGATGTGATCCTAATTGATTCATAGCTCAAATTCCTTCTCTTTCATATGTGTTTGAACACTTGCAAGTTAAACATGTTATACTAATAGCCTATGCAAGAACATATGGATGAAGACACAAAGTAGACACAATAATGCATGAAGACACAATGCAAACACGAGGTAGACACACAAATGCATGACGACACAAGGAAGACACGAAGAAAACACATTGATGCATGATGGCACGATGTAGACATAGAGTATACATGATAAAAACTTGTTAGATTTGTTTTCACAATTTGAAATAAGAAAAAGGTTAAGTAAATATTTTACCAACTTCGATCATGAATGTTATTGCTTGTTTCTCCGTCTAGAGATCAAAGAGGTATATTTTAACAACTTTACTTTGGATAGTATTACAATAGGATGTCTAATTCCCTAGTGGATGGTATATTTACCGCTGTTCGAGTTTGGATACCCTCAACTTGGGGCTCCCTCAGATCTTTATCCATATTGGGATCCTCTTGCCCCAATGCGACTTGGGGCTCCCTCAGATCTTATAATCCATATTGGGATTTTCTTGCCCCAACGTAACCGATTTACTCCTCCCCATGTGCAAACTCACTATCCACTACAAGGGGTCTTATAGACTTAACCATAATTGATTAAATGATTGTATTAGACTCAAATTGTATTTTTATTCAAAATCAAATAAATTTTTTTATGTATATAATAATAAAAAAAAAAGATCAAGTCTTATTCTAGTAATGTCAAAATTATTCTATTCCTAATAATAATTTAATTAGACAAATATCTTCAAGCTAGTTCTTTCTTAAACTTAATTATAACTATATTAAAGACGTTTCTCAAATTTCATAAGGACTTCATTGTGATGACCTTTGTTCGACTCTTCCATAAACTCGAATTCTTTTTGCATACCAAATCTATATATCCTATTTTCTCACTTCCAATAAGTATTAATTGCATACAAAATATGTTACATTTTCATTTATAAACATAAGTAACTATAATCGACCACTCACCTTAAATAACTTACCTCACATTATCGATACTCTATGCACTTGCACCTGATTTTATCGTTCTTCTCACTTTCGGTGTCGATTGCCCGTTTGACTACACATCGTTCTTCCCTTTTTATATTTAACATTCCATCAATTATTTTTTCCTCCCTACTAATGATTAGGGTTAGTTGTTTGGCTAATCCACTAATATTTATTTGTACCTAATCCTTTGTGCTGCTATCTCCTCTTATTAAATGCCTTAATACTTGTGCTTGCCAATGCTTGTCCCACAATCTTATCAACTGGAGCCTATGGTACTCTTACAGTAGTCGATACAGTGCACTATGTTCTTGCTCCCTATTATTGTTGTTTTAACTCCCGAGTTGTTTCTTACTCTGCTGAAAACCGATTCCCCTCTAATAGTAGGTTGGGTCAATAATGGGATGTCCTATAATAATCTTACCTATTGTTCCTTTGTGATGATATTGGTTTCATTGTTTGAGTAGTGTCATATATATTTTTCCATCGCACATTCTCCTCTGACTTCGGCATATGTGTTTCGCTGATTAGGACTGCCTAAGCTGATGAGTGGGTTGACTTCTTGCATATTCATCTCTTTCTACTTTATATCTTTTACATAAGGTTTTAAGAAAAGAACATAGAAGTACACTACCAAATATTACATTTCCTCCCTACAATTATTTTCCATAGTACTCACCTCCTAATATTGAGTTATTTATCTTTTCTATTTGCTGCAAGAGACTTTTATGCTGCCTTAGACAGTCGTCCGATGCCAAGGATGTCTAGACTTGCCAGTTGGTATATTTCCTACAATATGCATTTTACATAGGTGTAATTTATTGTGTGTATAGTACACATTTATTTTCCTTTGTTTGCTCTGATGATAATATTGATTTGGATGGAGTTTTATTGTCGTGGGATATGAATGTTCTAAAACTCTTTTTCCAAATACTATTTCTTTGTTTCCAATTTAACATCACTGGTTTCATTGCCAAATTGCATAAAGGTGAGGTATTTTCTTTTTCTTCTGTTCACTATCTTTTCTTTAATTATCTATCCCATTCCTTTGATGTTCAATGCTTGTGCTATGAATTCTAAATAATAATCGTAGTTCCTCCAATTATTGCCTAGAATTATAAAGTCTAGAGGCAGCAGTATTCTTTTGTTGTAATGGTAAATCATTCTCTGATTCTATATTTTTTTAGTAGAGAATAATTTCTTTACTAACAAAAATCATCTCCATGATTTTCTTATGTTGAATGTAAAACCTATCGTTCTAGCACAAATATTCCTTTCACTATTAATACAGATTGTTGACTATTTCGTAACTCCAGTGCTGATGTTGACACATTCATTTTTATCCACAAGATGGGCAATATCATGCTCTGATACCACTGTAATGTTCCCTATTTGATCATCCCTCTAAAAAACAAATTAAATCTTATTTTTTCTATTTTCTTTAAAATTTATTTACCTCCCTAATGTCTCTTTCCAATTGTCTTTTTTTATTTGCAATTCTCTTGTTGATCTATTCCTCATGTTCTTCCATTATATACCTTATGTATTGAATGGTTGTGTCCTTTAGATTTAAAAATGACATTTTATTTTATATTTAAGATTATTTTTATTATAAAAATATATAAAATGTGTCTTATTTAATTAAAAATATTTATTATGTAATATGATTATATAATATTTTAATATAGTTAAATAATAAGTTATATTATTTATTATTATTTAATATTTGTATATTATTAATATTACATTTTTATATATATATTAAGTATAGTAGGATCAAAAAAAATATACAAGAAGTTTGAAAGGAAATGGCTCAAAAGAGGACAAGCCTCAACAAAAGAAGGAAGGAGTTACATAGCAACCGAGCAAAAGAGAGAAAACAAGAGGAGCAACTAATCAAGAACATCTACATAGGTATCCATCCATGCTGTCCAGCCCAGATTTCCTTCCATCCAAACTAGGTTCTTCTGATCTTGGATTTGTTTCAGCATAAATATCATGTCATTGGTGAAGCTTTGTGGTGTTCTCTTGATCTCCTTGCTGATGGATTGAATAGTCTGATTGAACAACATAACATAATCCAAATACTGTCTCCATATGTGTCCATCTTTGACCTCGTTAGCAAAAAAGGTAGCATATCCATCCTTGAGCAGCCTTTTAAACTTCGTCTTACTGGTTCTCATCATAATTTGGACCTGTGAATTTTTTTAAAAATAAGTGAGAGTTCGAAAAGACTCAGTGAGCAGCCTGGTTATATTTTGAAACCTTTCTTCATTTCTGCACTTCCAGATTTGCCATAAAATGTTAGCTGAGAGAATATCCCAAAACATGTTAACATCTTTTTTAGAATTACAAATAAAACCAGTAATAATCTCAAAAATGGAAAAGGAAGTAGGAATAGAGATACCAAACATAAGCCAAACTTCTTTGGCAAAACTACACTCAAATAAAATGTGTCTTCCCGTTTCTGGGACTCTGCAGATGCTGCAATAATCAATAGTAGAGAAAGAGCTTCTAAGAGGAAGCTTGTTAAGAATAAGAAACCATTTAAAACATTTGATTTTGGGGTCAATAGAGCTTTTCCAAAGATAATCAAATTTTTTCATCCAAGCACGGCTGTCCAAATCAATATACCAAACATTATTAATATGATTTAAAATATCTTCATTATGATTAATAACTTTGTAAATATCCTTAGCTTTGAGTTTAGAAATAATAATATCACCGGGCTTTCAAATAATTGTCAGAATCAACATGACATAAGGTAGGGATGTTTTTACTAGCTTTAACAATCATATTCTGAGTCCTCTTATGAAATTAGGAAGGTTAAATTTAGCTTTTAACTCCACCCACTGAATAAGGGAGTCCTTCTCAAAAATATCCACAAATTGCTTTATCCCGTGGTTAGCCCAGAGCTTGGTGGAACAACATTGAGTAAGAGCAAGGGGTTTATTTCCTCTGTTCCCCCAAGTTTCTGGTACGGGGACGGCGGGATGGGTTTCCGGGACAGCAATTTTTTTTGGCGATTTTGGGGACGGGGACGGCTATATATATAGGAAAATTTTAAAATATAGTATATACATTGAAATTTGTAAATATACATGTCATTCATATGAAACTAAGCACAAAGCATGTCATTTAAACATTATAGAACCATAACATACAACATTTGAATGCCATCTATGAAATAATATCCGATTTTAGTATTTTACTATTTAGTATTTTAGTATCCAATTCTCAAAATGCATATCAATACAATATCAGAGAACACTGAACAATGAACATTAAGTTATTAACCATTGTCAATATCATAAGACTCATAATGATAAGCATAATAAATCATAAATCTGAAAATCAAAATCAAAATATGCCCAAAGCTATAGGCTGCCATAAAGTAATAAGTATCATATAATCAATGTATCATAATCATGTTCATGTTCAACATAAAAAGCAAAACATAGAAAATGAAGCAGACTGCTGCTCCTATTCTGCCTCTACTAATCCATGGCATCAAAATCAAAATCCTCCTCACTGTCATCCTCCACAGGAAGCGTAGTCTCATCTAATGGAACCCCAACCAGTCCTGGTGCTATGTCATCCTCATCTATCTGGGCCACATCCTCAGGCTCAACATCCCATCGCAAAGCTGGTGTCTGCCTATACTCTGGAGTTTGGCGATCGGCAAGTCGAAGAGCATGATGCACTGTCACTAGCTTCTCTGCTCTTTTAGAGATAAGTCTATTCCTCTTGATAGAGTGGATATATGAATATGTGGACCAGTTCCTCTCTGCAGCTGAAGAACTAGCAACTTGTGAAAGGAGGCGACCGGCAAGTATCTTTAACTGAGGTGTATCTCTCCCATGCCAAGTCCACCATCCAATAGGATCCCTCTGTGCCAAAACAACTCTATCCAACCTTGCTTGTGGCTTACCCAAGTTTGGGCCACGAAGGTTGGTGAAGTCAAGGAACTGTGCACGAAGAGTAGAGGCATCTTGAGCTGAATACATCTTGTCAATTGCTTTTGTGAAGCCATCCAAAACCTCAGGATCATCACATGGGAGGCCCCTTCCACTCAACTGTGCATACCATTTGGGATTTAGAGAAAATGCTGCCATATGAAGCGGGGTATTCATTATGTTCCACCTCCGCGTCACAATAGGCCTAATATGCTCCTCATAAAAGCCCAATGTAGGATCCTTTGCCGCAACAATTCTCTTCATCTTACCCAACATGCTGTCAATAGTCTCATAGATCTCTCCTAAACTAGGAGCATCAGTATCAACATATCTAATGACATCAACAATGGGTGCTATGACAAAGCAAATGTATCTGCAAGATCAAAATGCCAACAAAAAAAAAAAAAATCAGAATTAGAATTTTAAGAATTTTAAGATTATTAGTAGGAAAATCAGCAAGCAAAAGACTAATAGTAAATTTAAAAACCAACAACTTACTTCATTGTGGACCACCAACTCTCATCAAGGATCCTTTGCCTCACCGCTTTTTCTTCAGTGGACTTAGAATGAGACCATCGTCCCCACTCTGGATTCACCACCATCAATTGAAGGGCCTCATACACCTCAATCATCCTCTCCATCAAGATGAAATATGTGCAATACCTATAGCAACAATTAAAAATTAAAAATTTAAACTTAAACATTAATGATTAAAATTTAAAACAAAAAGCATCACATGTAAGTAAACTTATAAATAATTTTTTTAAATAACTTAAAGTTAAAACAAACTAAAAGTAAACTATAATTATAATTGACATACCTTGTCTCGGCTGGTTTGAGAAACTCCTTCTTAGAGAAGGACTTGAATAGAGCAAGTGAAGTGTGGTGGTTGCAAATAAACATTTGCACTTCTCTAGCTTCTAGCACCGCTTGCTTCACCCATTCAATCTTCCCTACGTCCTTCAATGCATTGTTCAAGGAATGAACACAACAAGGGGTCCAAAATATGTGCCTATAAGCACCCTCTATCATCAAACCTGCTGATTTGCACACAAGTGCAGAATCTGTGATAACCTGTACAACATTAGAGGGCCCAATCCCCTCTATGGCATCTCGCAAAATGGTGAACTGAAAATCTGCATCCTTCTTCTTTCCTGAGCAATCTATAGCTCTCAAAAAATAAGAGCCAGCAAGGGATGTGACAATGATATTGATGAGTGGCCGATGTCTAACATCGGTCCACCCATCCATCACAATAGAGCAGCCTGTCCTAACCCAAGTGCGTCTCATATCCTCAAATAATAAAGCAACCTTTGAGTACTCTTCATCTAGGATAGTGGTTCGTAGCTTATGCTCACCGGGGGGCACAAATGAGGAATTCATGCTCATAATATCTTTCACCATTTGTTTATAATAAGTGAAACGGGCTGCATTATATGGGATACCATTAACAACAAAGAATCTACCAATGGATGCCTCACACTTCTCCTTTTCCTGTGCATTAAATATATTTTCCACCGAGCCCTTCTCACTACTACTTATCTTTCTCTTCCCTCTAGACCCACTAGGGCTGCCACTAGTACCAATGGCGGATGAAATATGCCTAGATGATTGTGAGGGAATGGATGGTGATGTCACTGTCAAATTTTGCCCCTCCATTTCAGCCTCTAAGTGCAATCTTTGACATTCTAATTTTTGTTCATCGGTTAGGTTAGGACAAGTGTTGACTCCTTGACGTGTAACACCTAAAAAATGTGACTTCACTCTTGTATAGCTGCCCCTAAAATCATCAAGACAAACATGACAATCCCACACCCTAGTCCCTCCCGAATTCTTTTTATCTTTTGGCCTAGGTGTGACATATTGGAGAAGAGGTTTTTTCCTATTGAAAGGACCTTTTGCAAAATTCTTCATAATGTCGGAAGGGCATTTAAACAAATCAGCTTTAGGATTGGGTTTTTGCCTAGTGTCACTACTAACAACATCAACCTCTACACTTTCTTCTTCACTACTACTACTTGTACTCTCACTGCTGCTCATTGTATTTAAATATGCAATTGAATAGATATATGAGCTGAAACAATGAAAAAAAAAAAAAAAATCAGACTTTGCAAGCTACAAATTTATTAAAAAAATGATAGATGAAAGCACAAAGAGTTTTATACTTACTTGGTGGACAAAATAGAAGATCAAACCCTTGGTCAAGCTCTTGGAAGCAAAACTATTACCTCCTCTACTTGCAAAATGAAAACTTCAGCCGGCTGCAACATAATATGAAAACCAAAAAATGGTTAAAACAATTTAAATGTGTTGAGTTATATACATTTTAGGGTTTTTGGAGGAGTGGGGCCCACTAGCCGACCAAAAAAGACACAACAAATGTTTTTTTTTTAATGTTTTGAGCTTGCAAAAAAGGGGGACAGCCGGCCGTACCCGGTACGGTTGGGGGACGGCTAGACGTCCCCTTTCTTTCGGGGATGTCCCCTGCAAAAAAAGAGAATTTGGGGACAGCTGGGGGACTTCCCATACCCGTCCCCCCGTCCCCGGGACGTCACCGTCCCCGAAATGGGGGGTTTTAGGCCGGGTACGCGTCCCCGGGGAACATAGTTTATTTCCCAGCTTAAGATTCCACCAAATGGACTTTTCACCATGGAGGGAATTCTTATCAAAGAAGTCCTTATTGGTGATGAGATGTCTAACACAGTCCAAGGCTTTCCAAATGGACTTAAAGATAGCAGAGCCTTGGACTGTGGTAGGGAAGTCGCCACAAATAAGGTCAGTAAGGGGAAGATTCTTCCAAAACTTAGCCTTTTTAGGATAACCTCTTCCAATATTATTACGGATTAGAACCTTCTAGGGGTCCTCACCCTCCAAAGCATGAAAGATCCATTTAGAGGCCAAAGCTATAGTGCTTAACTTAAGGTCCCTAAGACCCAGGCCCTTGAGAAGCTTGTCGGTGTGACACCACGCCCACTTGACAGAATGAGTCTTTTTGTTTCCTTTACCATTAGACCACAGGTAATTTCTAATGGCTTTCTGAATTTCCAACATTTGATAGTCATTGAACATCCAAGCTAAGGCATAGTAAATATTATAAGAGGAAAGGATTTTTTGATACACTTGAATTCTGCCCGCAAGCGACAAGGATCTATTGTGCCATTTGTTAAGCTTGCTATGAATTTTATCCTTGACCCATCTCCACATCTCTTTTAAGGACGGATCAACCGAGAATGGGATACCAAGATAGTTAACGAGCTTAGATGGGCCACCCCACTGAAAACCAAATTTCTCAAACCAATCCGGAGATTGGGTACTCCATCCAAGACAAATAGATTTAGAGTGGGATAACCGAGCTCCAAATATCATACAAAAGAAATTGAGTTTACTAATCACGGCTTCAAAATTAGACTTAGAAGCTTCAAAGAAGAGGGAGGTATCATCAGCAAATTGGCAGTTAATAAGGTCCTTGTTATCTGGGAGGGTGATACCTTTGACCGCAGGGGAGAGAGTATTGTCCCTAAGAATATAGAAAAGAGCTTCAGAGGAGATAACAAAGAGGGCAGGGGCAAGGGGACATCCTTGCTTAATCAATCTACCCAAAGGGAAGGGAGCTGAAAGAGATCCATTAACATCAACCTCAGCATACGCATCTTTGAGGAGCATTTTAACAACATCACAAGAAAAGGAGGGAAATCCAAAAGCATACAACATCATGATAATGAAGTTCCACTCAACTTTGTCATAGGCCTTTTCAAAATCCAATAAGAACATAGCAGCATCTTGCTTAGTGTGCTTAGCCTAGTCAAGAGCTTCCCAACTAGTGATCAGGTTTTCAAGGATAAACCTACCTTTAACAAAGCCCGTTTGGGAAGGGCAAATGAACTTAGGAAGAATATTCTCCAGCCTACGAGCCATAATCTTAGCCAAAATTTTATAGGAAAGATTTAACAGGGCTATGGGATGCTAGTTTTTAATAAGGGATTTATCACCCTCCTTGGGTATAAGTTTGATAATTCCAGAATTAATGTTTCTACCCAGAGTACCAGTGTCAATAGCTTCATTGTACACATCAAGAAGAACTTTACAAATCCAATTGCTATTAGCTTTATAGAATTCAACAGGGAGCCCATCCGGACCAGGGGCTTTATCATTCTTAAAAGAGTTAATGGATTACTCAATCTCCTCAAGAGTTAAAGGTTTCTCTAGGAAGGAAGCATCATTATCCGAAATCCTTTTGGGGATGAGACGTCTACACTGGTCACAAAGAGTCTTAGCTTCTTGAGAATCCTCGAAGGTGAAGAGATTAGCATAAAATCGGGAGAATTCTTCTATAATGGAATCCAAATCAGTGCTCATCACATTATTAATCAATAATTTATCAATATTCTCTTTGGCCTATTTCTATTTAATAAGATTAAAGAAGAATTTACTACCTCTATCCCCGAACTGGAGCCAATGGGTTCTAGATCTAACCCTCGCCCCCAAAGCTTTAAGATGCTGATGCTTCCTAAGAGCATGTCTAGCATTAGCCAGTTGAAGAAAAAGATAAGGATCATCAGATTTATTTTGAATAGCCATCTCCGCATTATAGAGATTATCATTCAGCCAAGATTCTTTATATCTAAAGTCTTTAGCTCTCTTTTGACCCACAGTTTTGAGTAAATTTTGCCAGGCAGCAACATTCATCCTCCATTTATCAATATGAGATAGGGAGGGATATTGTGAATCATTGATAATTCTTATTATGGAAACAGCAGCAAGAGTGTCTTCATCTTTCAGAAGATTGGTGTTGAGCAAGAACTTACGGTAATCTTGATTAATGCGGGTTGGGGAAGAGCCAAGGCAAATAGAAATGGAAATAGGATGATGATCCGAGAGGGTGGATGGGAAGATACTCACAATACTGTTATGTTCATTAGGAAGAATAGAAAAGAAATTACTATTGAGATAAAATCGGTCAAGCCTGGAATAGATCTTGGCTTGGCCTTTTTGAAAATTACACCACGTGAACCAGAGGCTTGGGTTGGAGTGCCTATTCCCACTTAAGGGATCAAATAAGGATTTAGTAGTTTTAAAATTATTCCAAGCCTTTCTTTCTTGTTCTTTCCAGGAGAAAGGGAGACCTCCTATCTTATTCTCTTGGTTTTCTATCATGTTAAAATCACCTCCAAAGAACCAAGGTATATTAGGAAGCAAGCTGAGCCAAGACCAAAAAGAAGTCCTTTCAACATAATCATTAGCAGCATAAATAACACATATACCAAATTGCATATTATTAAATTCCAGAATCAACCGAATAGCTCTATTACAGGGAGAGATGCCATGACATTTAATCCGAGGACCCCATTTTGGGGTAAGTAATATAGCCACACCTCCCCTTCCCTGAGGGTGGTTACTGTGAATTTTCACCGCATCTTTCCAGATAAAATTAAGGTTGGATTCCAAACAGAATCCAGTAGCTTTAATCTCTTGCAACATAATTAAATCAGTATTACTCTTAGCACTAGTAAAATTCTTAATCACAAATTTCCTATCGGGACATTCAAGTCCTCTGATATTCCAAGAAATGCAATTCATTGAGACAAAATTTTAGAAATGGATGCTTCCAACTCCATATTATCCTCCAAAGAAGGAGTGTTAATCAAAACAACATTATTTTGAGCTTTATTGCCTTTGCCTTTGTTTTTGGAACCAGGCGGTCTCCCTTTCCTCTTTGAAGTGGGAATATCCTCACTTTCAGACATGGGAGGGGAGGCATTTTCCAGCATTAAAGGCTGATTTTCAATTATAGAGGAGGCAACAGGTATGACCTCCACATAATAATCATCTTAGATTTCTTTGAAGCTTTTAATAGGAAGCTTCGGAGTGGAGAGGGTATTTAGAGATGAAGAGAAGGAAGTGTAAGGCTTGACAGACTCCTGCACATGAACAATCCTATTGTCCGTGGAGGTGGTGGGCAAATTGGCTCTTTAGGGGCAGCATTGTTTTTACTCGACCGGTTCTTCCTTTTCTTAGAAACAGTTTGAAACCCATCAGCATCTATGAAACTGGTAATAGAGGCAACTTGCAAGGATGGAGGCGGCATTGAGGAGGGGGAGGATTTTGAGGCAACAAATGGAGGAGGTGAAGAGTTGGGTTTGTCGGTAGTGGATCCGTTAATATTGGAGGCAGAGGGGGTGTTCGAGGGGGCGTTTGAGGGTTTAGGGTTTTTTGGAGATTTGTTCTTGAGGATTGGGCAATCTCTCCTAAGATGCCCTTCCTTTCTGCAAAGAAAACAAGCATTTAATCCACCCAAAATTTCAACAGGGCAAGAGATAACTTCATCAGTAATGCAAATGGTAACTTCTTTAGGAAGATCATTACCAGGATTTAGGGCTAGAAGAATCCTAGCGTCAAGGTGAGGGACGAGTCTTGCCGATTCATCCATGCGTAGGAATTTGCCAAGGGGTTCCACAAGCTGTGGGATGAATTTCCAAAGAAAAGTAGGAATGTTCTTGATAAGGACCCATCTGGGGGCCAAAAGAGCAATGATTTCTTCTAAATTAGCATCAGCACTCCAAGCCGAAGCTCGAAAAGTGGTGCTACCCACATTCCAATACTCTTTCTTAAGAATAACAAGTTGAGATTCAAGGTTATTGAAAAAAAGGACAAATAAACCTTTTTGAATTTGCCGGCAAAAAGAAATCTGGTAACCAAGCTTTAGATTCCAATAATTATAAAACTAGTCCTCTAAAAATTTTCTTGCAGGCACTTTATCAATTTCAACTGCAGAGAAAAAGATGGCAGTATTCCTTAATCTCTCTTTTTCATTTCTAATCTCAGCCAACATTTCATGGTTAGGAATGACATGAAACACAAAAGGGTCCCCAGGCTGCTTACCGTTTGTGAGGTTTTCGGCATGGGGAGATTTAGTGAAGCGAGCACCAGAGACCAGAGACCACCGTAGGGACCGAACCTAAAACTGCTTCCACGAAGGATTTAGGCTTAATATCGGCGATGCCATTGTCTCTGGTAGCATTGCTTTCATTGTTATTAGAAGCATTCGAGACGTTTGTGGCGTGAAAAGAAACATTCAGTACAGATGAAGTAAATGAGGAGTTAATTTCAGAATGCTGGGTAGAGGAGCGATCGCACCTTGAGTCGTCCTTACTTGCCAGCGCATGCTCAAAGTTACCTCTTAACGCTGCTACCTTGCCATCTCCTTGGTTGCCAGAAAAGGTAGTGACTCCAGCGAGGATATCTGTTAGATCCTTGTTAGGCATGATGTGTATCGACTGTACTGACCAAGTTTAGCTGCATCTGTTAAAAGAAGAAACAGTGAGGTTCACCAAAGATCGCACAATCTCTGCCAAAATTCGCACCGTCTGTCAAAATTCCTACCATTATCCTTCACTTCATCCGAACATTAAGTTCCGTGGTTAAAATTTGAGTTTTCCAATATATCTCAATAGGCTTTGTTTCAAATAATGCAAATTATAAATTAGTTCCCAGATCCTTCTCATTCGCTGGTTCAATATGTAGTCGCCATTCGACGATTCAATTCAGATCGCATTCGCAGTTCGCTTTTCCATCGCATTCACAGTTCTCCATGTTCTTTTGCAATCATTAATATTACATTGATTATTATTTAATGCTTAATATCATACTTATCAATAATAGTAATAAGGTATTTAAATGAAGTGTATGTTTAAATATATTTGTATTGTTCACACTAATTAGGGCTCATGACACATCATCAAAACAAGGAATAAAGAAGGATTATCAGAGAATAAAACAAATCAGTCCCAACCAATGAACTGATAGTGATCAAAGGTAGATAAAATAATCTTACGTTAAGAAGAATGAATGCTCATGAAATGAGCATTCATAGCAGGACATTTATATATTGTTCTCCTCTTGTATAAAGCAAGGGAATAATAGGAGAAGAAGATCATCACTCACAGATCTTCCTCTGAATCACAGAGATATAAGAATAAGTCGAAAGGGAGGAAGTTCGAGCAGTAATTGTCGTCAAATTATATTTTTAGTAAGATCAAATTATACTTGGAAAACATGTCTGGAACCATCCAACAAGGAGATGAGAAAAATCAATTGGAGGAGAAAAGACATGGTGGACAGAGTATGTGGATTTTAAAGGAGAGAATAATAGCGAAAAAAGAAAAAAGGAAAAAAAAAAGTACTAAATAAAAGAAAAATTTAAGAGAACTCTTCAAGTCTCTATATCTACGAACACATGGGCACTTTGCAATTAAGCATCCATTCAGCGACTATCATAAATCTGACATTCAATTCCACAGGTTTTGTGATCATTCAATCATTGAAAACATATCCTTGATTACATTCAATAGAAGCATACTTTGGAAGTTGAACATAATTCATGTTGCACAAACTCATAAGTCCATCACAAAAATTCATCTACTGTCATTTTGGGCCAGTATCAATCTCTGTAGAAGGAGAACAGTAATATGGGAAGTGGTTTCATCTATATGTCTTTGAATTGTCGGGTGATTAGGTCATGGGTGACAATGCTATGTTTGGAGATATCTGCGATTCCAAATACATATTGTTGCATAAGAGCATCAGGAGTTTGTCATTTTTGGAGACTGTGCTAATATGTATTAATATTGATTTTTGCATTTAAGTTATTAAGAAGATACAAACCATATGAATTATAGAATCTGGAGTACGAGCACTTACCATAGGAGAGGATATTGAGTTGGTGAGTCATCATTGTTGGATGTCTGAACTATAACCAAAAGGATAATTTGTAAAAGATAGACACAGTTGCATCAAATGTGTGTTGGTTGAGCAACTTGTTTATTTCAAGAGAAGCATGCGTGCATCAATGTAAGAGCAACAGATGGAAGAATTCATTGTCTTGATTGTTTAGAATCTTAGATTGGCCAAAGGTAAATATAGATTTTTCGAAATATATAATAGTTGGGAAACATCATTCACATGAATTAAAAGGTTTCTACAGTAACATTGCATGACATGTGATAGAGAGTTGACAGAAGTCATTGTCAGGAGTTCTATTATAATTACAATAAATAGTTGGCAGGACAGCTAACACACCAGTGCCAGAGGAGTTAGTCATATTATTGGAAATAGTAAGGTGTATCAGACAAACATGGCTATATATTTGTTTGGGCCTGATACATCCTCTATATATTTTCAACCATAAACTCCTAGTGCGGCCAAATATTTTGTAGCTCGCAACTAGTTGATATAAGATCCTGCCATGAATAAGAAGAAGAAGAACTAGATAAATCCCCAACACTCTAAGTTGTGTTAGTTTCATGTCCATCACTATTAGTGTTCCTAATATTTACATTCAACAAAGAAGTTGGTATCGAAAATTCAAGAGTGGCTCCATCCATCAGGAAGAGAAAGTAATCAAGCTGGACGTAACCTTGGAGTAATATACATGATGCTTGTCTTTGGGCACTAAATCTTCTATGGAAGCCTCCTCACAGCCAACAATGTAGCACTGGGTCCAACATGCATATCTGATGACTGGTGTACAAGTTTGAGAAAAAAAGACTCTTCCAGCTTACAAATTTGTTGTCTCAAATCCATTGAAGTTCTGCTTATTGTTGAGCACAATGTGAACAACGCCTTCTTGCATTGATAGTCCTGCTTGTGTACCAGATGTTGTTTAGAAGACTCAACATTAATATCTTAGTGAATAGGACTTTAGGGGAGACACAAATCATATACTAATGGATTGGAGAAGTACTACAATAAAATAGTAGTTAATGGTCAAAAGGGTATAATTTAATTGATAATGAAAAGGTGCAAAAATTAAGATAACCCTAGATGTGCCCTTTGATGACACACTCATTATTAGAAAATGGAGCAATTGGTCTTATGTGATGAACCATCAGTAGAAAATCATTAATTTTTTAGTATTCACTTAGAGATAAATATACAAGCCAGACAACATACAATCAAGAAATGGATATTGAACATACTAGCAAAGAGAAGAGACTAGATATTTTTGGTATGGATGACACTGATAGAATATATTGAAGAAGTGGTCTTTGCAATAAAAGTATTAAGTTCTCGATTACCAAGTGAAATTTTTTATGTGTGAGTTACTTCTTAGTGCAAAATGATTCATACTTTCCCATTTCTTGGTGTTACGGTAAAATTGTGTCATGAAAGGCCTAAAGATGCTTATATACACATTTGGGTAAAATACCAAGGGCAAAGTATTGGGAATATTAATCATTGACCTTTAATATTTCGAGTGTTTAGTCTATACGGCTAAGTGCAACATTCCAACTATCCATCCCTCTCTATGGCTGGAGTTATTTTTATAAAGGCTTGAGATATGAATGAAGTGAACATTTATTTTCTTGAGTAAATTAAAACTGATGTGAACCAATATGTAAAACGACATGAGTGATTCAGTTGGGATAAGTGATATAAAATTCTATAAATAATGAAATAAATGGGAATTTTACACTGAGGGGAAGCATGATAACCAATGTTCCATTCCCACATGAACCATCCTCAATGTGGAGATTATTCAAATATGGAAAATATTCAAAGAAGGCATTTTTGTGGGTGATAACATCCGAGACTATGAAATAAAGTCAAGACAAGGGACTCTTTCATTAAGAGGGAGTCTAACACTTCTTCAAAGGCAACATAGGATCCTAGAAGATTGATGCTCAGAAGGAGTCTATAAATACAGTTCTATGACTGCATGATTTTGATGGGCCTACTCTTGGATACATCATGAGGAAGTAATGACTTGTCACCAGGAAGTTGAAAGCTTAATATCAGATTCAGAGGGAGTTCAACGAGCATCTTTGGGAGATTCATAGGGAGTTCAACAAGCATCCTTGGGTGAAGAGAGCCTCTAAGGAAGTAACTACAAGACTGACTTCCCAGGACCATTGTTTACAAGAAGAATTTTTAAGTGCAATCCCTTGTGAATGATATCTTCTCTATGAGGAGAAATTCTAAGTGAAATTCCTTGTAATGCATTCTTCTTTGTGATAGAGAATTAAGGTGAATGCCTTTGTACCACCCTCTGACTTGGTTCATGGTGGTTACTATTTCGCATATGATATGTAATGAAAGGTGACGATCTTTCATGTGCATAAGGTCACTATTGTAAGGTGACGACCTTATCAATAGTGTGACATATCTCCTAGGTGCGCTATATCAACTTGTCTTCAATATAAATATAAATATGCATAATGAAATCTTTTTATTGAATAAATGAAGAGTCACAACCCTTCAGCCACGTCCATATATTAGAAGAAATATGGAATGAGCAAGGGGATATATGGAGGGACAAGGAGGAAGGAGCAGTGAACAGGGATAAGGATTATCAACTGGAGACTCAGAATAAATAAAGTAAAGGGCAGTTAAGACTACCCAATAAGCTATACAGAGCGGAGAGATATGAAATGACAGGATAAACTACAAGTACAGCAGATTGCATTAATTCAAACATTACAACTATGACCCAATAAAGATAGGCACTGCTCACACAGGGAAGCAAGAATAGGGAATTGAGATACAGGAGGAACACATAAGAAATGAATATATCTTAGGCAGAGAGTTATCGAACGGAGACTTTAAATGGAGAGTAAGAACATGGAGCAATCTCATATATAGCACCAAGATTATAAGGAACAACCAATACCTAATAAATGCACCTGATAACCATCACGACTGCAGCTTGGAGATGAGATACTAAGGAGGATTTGCAAATAACCAAGACAAGATATAAGTAAAAAGAAAAGAGGAAAGCCAACCAGCCGTACGAATGGGTTTGAGGATTAAGAGACATTGGTGGAGGAATTCGACCCAAGAGATCACTCAAAATAATATATCCAATAAATATACAATATGCAGCAATTACACTAATAATACTATACAGCAATCATAGATTGTAATGAACAATGAATGTGACAAAGCGAAGGAGATTACGAAAGGAAATTTACCAAGTGAAGGGATCTATCATTACGACTGTTTCAGACCAAATAACTGCGGTTTTAATGGGAAGGCAATTGGTCTAGGAAACAAGACATTACAGCATCCACAGAACATTACAAACGGTGACTGAAACACTCAGCAATAGTAAGAGTGGAAGATAGAGTTATATAGAAAGCACCAGTTCTTATCATATATCTGATAAGAACTGGTTATATCGGGGTGGAATACACCAAATCAGGTTATCATTTGAAAGACACAAGCTGTGCACACTTATCAGATGACATGAAGTCATTGGTAAAGGAAATGTAACTATTTGGAAACCTATTAGCTTACATCTTGCAAGTTCAGTAAGCGCAAAGAGGAAATAATTAATAATTACACATCATGATAAATCACTAATGAACATGTGTGATTATTATTAAGGATTATTAAAGGATATAAATATAAATAAGAATGACCTTCATAACAAGGGAAGTGGTTGCAGAAGTACAGAATTACTAGTATATCTAGATACATTCAGTAGATTGACAATAATCAGTAAGAAAATATACTTGGATAAAGAAGATGCATATATTCCATGAATTAGACATTGGCAAAGGACAACATAGGATTTATGATATCCTTGGAAAGAGAAATCTTGTGTAATGATAATTAGATCATGTAGAGAGGATTCAAGTAATTGTTTCAGAAAAAAGAAAGAAAAGAAAAACCAATTATATGAAGGGACATTGCATTTCTCCATTTTATTACATGATACTACCTTTGCTGCTCCATCAGGTATTCCCCGTAGAGTTATTTCTTTCCCTTCATGTTTGAAACATATTCCAAGATTTGGTCCATCCATGATAAACATCCTAGGGAGTTTATCCATGGCATTCCCAAGATGGTATCATTTTGTATGTTCACTACATAAAAGTTTCATTTAATTGTGTCCACCGATGGTGATTTCCACTTGTGTAACCATATTTGTACAACGATCTATGGTTCCATTTTTCAACTTGACCCTAAAACCTTCAAAGTCTTGAGCTTTTAGCCTCCTTTTCCTACCAAATGTTTTCTGATGAAGTCATGAGAAACTCCTATATCTACTAGTGCAATTGCTTTTTGACCCTTAAGTATGCCTTTAATCCGGAATGGCCTATTCTCATCTTGGGAGATAATTGCTAGTGTTCCTTGCTTTGATTCCTCCACTTTCGTCTTTTATTTGTTTCTTCAATTTGATTTACTTGCTCTCTTTTACATCAGTGACCTTGCTCCCCAGCTTTCTCACATGTGAAGCATAGATTTTTTCTAGATTAATTCTTCTCTTTGTTGACATCTATGTCTAGCACTCCATGGTATATTGTACAAATAGCATGGTTTATTTTGGTTACCCCTCCTTGTTTTTTCATTCTGGTGGAATGTTTTAGAAGTGAAGTTTTAAGATCTTTCCTTATTATTAGACTCAACCATTTTTTCTTTTCTTATAGCTTCTTCTAGATTTTGTGGTTTGTGAGGATTCACCATGGTTTTTGTGGATTCTTTAAGACCTATGAACATCCTTGTGAGTCTCTTTTGGGAGAGGTCGGAAATCATGACTAAAAATTCTTGGATTTGTTTAATATATTTAGTGGATGTTCCTAATTGCTTAAGATTTGTTAACTCTTGAAAGTACCATTTGGTATCTTTCTCATTGAATCTGTTCATAAGTTTTTGAGAGGACTCTTCATAGGATTTCACATCTTTATGCCCTAATGAGATACGCCCATGGGTCTACCAATCGTGTGCTGCTCCACCAAGATATATGATGGAGTATTCGAGGGCATCTTCTTCTATAATGGAATTTAGAATAAAAAATATGTTAAGTTTTTCCAACCATTGATGGGTTGTAATTTTCCCTGATCCATTAAAAATTGGAATTGCTACCTTGCTTACTTTGCGTTTGTGTTTTTCATTCATATGTCTTCTAGGCATCTCTTTTCTTTTATACTTGCAAAATTCCTTAAATGAGGCTGCTTCTATAACGTGAGGTTGAAGAGCTGCATTTGCCCTTGCAATGTCTTTAGTATTAGTCATGGGTTGCTTTGCCCCTTCTTCCTCTCTTAGGGTTTATTCCTCTAGGTAGGAATGTGGGTTGGGGTAGGTTGGTGTTTGAAGTCACATTACTATTTTCAAAAAGGATTGAACTAGTCTCTCCCAATATGGGGTTGACTTCTTAAATTATTGATTTAGTTTCCCATGTTCTGTAAGGCTTGGAGAAGGGCTTGATTTTACTTCTTCATTTGATTCAATATAGTTTGGTTGGTTTAGTTGGTTTGCTCCATATATGATCTCACCTCATTTGCAAGTCATTCATTATAGTTTTCTTTGTTCTCCTCTCATAAGTTTGCATAAGCCTTTACTCACATGATGGTATGATTATGCTCTAAGACCACTGTATTGGCCCCGATACTAACTTCAAGGGAAAAGTGTTGGAACCTGCAACACGATGATAGTATACCATAGATGATGTATATTTAATCTTAAAATGGGTTAGAAAAATGATATGTTAATTAACTACAAGACCTAAATGCTATCCTTAACCAGCCCTTCCTAATCCCAAGGAAAGAACTGCTCTCAAATTACCTAACCCTCTATTGAGGATTAATTCTCGATTAAGCAATCATCATATGCGAAGTGCTTCCCTAAGGCCTCTAGGATCTCTAAACATTACTTGGTAGATCCCACCTTTAACCAAGTCTCTTCTCTGACATGTGCATATGATTAACCACTACGACATATATTGTCTCCAAGAGATCTCTACAAATCTCTCTCTGGGATCCCAACATTCATCTCTAGATGCCCTCTAATCTCTGAGTTCTTTCTTATGGTTCGTTTGGTTCGTGGAAGATGACAGGAATTGGCTTTTCCATAATCCAGATTTGAAATTTTTTGTGTTTGTTTCAAAATTAACAAAATGGAATTAGAATAGCAAACTTCAAATTTTGTCTCAAAACCAGGTTATCAAACTTCCCACTAGCAACTAGGAATTCAAAATCAAAACCTAGTTACACTTTGAGGAGTGTAAAAACAATAGATTGGACTATATTTTAGAGTCTGCTTGCAACTCCATGCTTACGCATAAAAAAGTATCTTCCCACTCATCTTTCAAGTGAAACAAATGGTTCAAGAAAAATCCGAAAAATATGAATGACGATTTGCAAAACCTTGATTAAATCAAGATTTGTAGAAATCTCAATTTCTATAATTCCACAAACCAAACAGGCCCTTAAAGAACTCGACATCCACAATGGATGTCCTCTACCAAGATTAACCCAGTCTTTATATTAAATGATATTATCTATAGAAGAATTCATTTAATTCTTATATTGATTATGTATACCTCTTCTCTGTAGTCCATATACTTCTATTATTTTATTATCTTCCTCTATGATTGATAATATTTGTAACCAATTTCCCTTATCACTATTTTAATACTGTATATCCTCCTATCTGCTGATACGAATTGCCTTCCTTAATTTGACTGATGTGGGTGCTCTGCCTTTTTGGTTCTTATGTATTGCTGTCCCTTCCCTATATACTGTTATCAATTCTGATTCCTATTACACTTGTCCACTATCTATTATATAATACTTCCCTCTTGCGTTTTTGTTCACTCTGCTTGTTTTTAGCGTGGGATGTACTTGAGACGATCGATGTTGGATTTCCTTTAATCCCAAACTTTATCAGGTGCTCTTTTTGTTCACGCAGTTAGCCCTTGTTGTTGGGGATTGTCTTCAATGTGCCTCATCCACGTTAATAGTCTGACTGTTCGAACCTCTACCTTTGTAGATGATGATTGGCAAATAAGGTGTCTTGTATGATATCGCTCACTTATAATACTTGTTTTATTTTCTCCATTCCTTATGATGTCTATATCATGCAGGATGGAATGAATGACTTCCCCTGTTATTCGATGATATATTCATTTACTCCATCATCTATATATAGGATGTCTAGACACTCAAAGGTTGACAAGGTTGTGTCCCTTGGTCACACAATTATTTGTTTATATCGGGAGTTTTAATTTGTATAATTTACAGTATATTTAATTTTATAATTATGTAATATGTTATGAAATAAATTTTTGTTATGTGAGTAGGGTTATTTTGCATAGATTAATTTATTATTTGTTTATTATAATTTCATATTTGTTATTATTACTTTTCTTACACATTGATTATAATCTACATATTTCAAATATATATGGATTTCTTATTTAGGAAATTACATGCATTATTTGAAACTTATTTTGGGGTTATCACACTGTTATGTTTTCATTTTTCTATGGATAACCCAGTCAAAATGCTATGATTGTTATTGATTCATCCCTGATTGAGAGGATCCGTTGAGATATAAAGGACAGAACCTGTCCCAGAGTATATTTGGATTAGAATCGCATAAAATTACTTAACTGAATGTGTATATTGCATTGTTAGTTTACTGTGAGAAACAATATTCAAAGTCAGAGTTACTCATATGAATCATAGCTAAGCCATTGGCTGCGTTATAATTTTGCAATTACATTAGAGTTTTAATTTAATATCAAAATTGGGGAAGTTTCTGTTGGTAGAAAATAATGGTATAAGCTATTGGATTAAAGAATTGGGGTGGTTTGTTTGAAGTGGTTAACATTGTGCTGTGTGCTAAATAAATATCCATTTGATTGATTCTTTTGATGGTTAAATGAAAAATTATGAAAGTCATTATTCCAATGGACTGTGGGGCATGTCATTTTACCTTTTTACCTCTAAGAAGGTTTTGTTTTGGAATGATGATGTAAACTTTAGAATGACTGTTAGATAGTTTAGTGAATGAAGTTATTAGAAAAATAGTTCAGGACTTCTTTGCATTCTAAAATTAGCAATATATATGTATAGACATCTAGATGTGTCAACTAAGCAATGTTGACTTCTTCCATCTAATTTTTGTTGTTCAGGAACAAAGAGCTTTTTCAAGTTGCATTGCAAGTGTCAAATATTGAGAAACTTCAAGATGTTGTTCTTGTGTCTTTACAAGCAATGCATAAACAATGGTCAGATGCTATGAATATGTTTAAGGACAAGTTCCATCATCTTTCATCTCTGCTTGGAGTTAACGGTACATAAACTAAATCATATTGTTTTTATTTTTTTATAGGTATTTTATTGTGTAAGATCTTATAAACCATTTTTTTAATCTTTTCTGCGATCGTTATAGTAATTTTTGACTATCTGTCAGTTCATTTCAGGATTAGATTCAAACCAACAGGATGAATTTATGAATCTTTTATGTGGATTTACTGCAAGTGAATCTCTGCGCCAATTTTTGGAAGGTTCTCTTGGTGAAGGGGTATGAACTTTTCAATTTTTGTATTCCATGAAACTTTCTTTGTACAATCACACTTCCAATAAGACATAAAGGTTCCTTCAGGGATTAAAACGATTAGCCAAAGTCATTGAGTCTGCTGGTAAGGAGATGCGGACCATTATAGATGATTCTTTGAAGGTGAGCTTCCTTTGTTCGCAAATGCTTTCTTATTTCTAGTTGCTTTGAATTGTTTTGAATACCAGTATTACTCATGTAATCTGAGTCTGCAAAATGGGAAGGTCTGGGTTTCTTCATTTTTCCTTTGGTATAACTCAGTAGTCAATCCCAACTACCTCTAAATGTTAATGTGTCTGTACCACAGCTTGGGTGAATAGTGATAGTCTTAATTGAGCTTTATCTGTGCAACCATGACCTCTAAGTGATTCTTTAATGCTGTATTAAGACCAATTATCTCTTGAATTTCGGGTTGTTTCTGATAAATATCACCGACAAATGTTCTTTCACTTTTATCAAAATTTTGTCAAATAAATATTTTGATCACAAATTTTCCTGTCAGACATCCTTCGATAGCATTTGTCATTAGATATCCAAGCAAATAATCCAATATATAATAGGTAGCACATAATATGTGACTTTGGCAAAGCTTTGATCAAAGAATGCCAACTAGTTATGTTCATTGAATCGGATATATTCATGGTTATTGATTGATTAAGCTTGAATATTCTCTAAGATTTTTTAATAAAAAGTATGGTTACTAATTAAAGATTTTTTATTTTCAGTCGGACATAATATCATGCATTTGGATGCCACTGTGTTAAGTTTTTAATTCTTACATTTGGAGTCGCCTTTGAGACCTTTCCAGGAAGATTTCAGGGTCAAAAATAATTTTTTATATTCTTTGTAACCTCATTAACCTTTTGAGGTGCTTGTTCTTTTAGCACACACATGCCCTATCCCAACCTTCTCCATACTTGATGCACAAATTATTCCTCTTCTGGTGCCCTACTTGTAATTTTTTATTTCCCCTCCAATGAACGACCTTAAGAATCAATCAGTACATACAAAAAATTCCATATTATGCATGTATTCTGTATATACGATAATCAGTTATCAACAGCATATCCTAATCAGTAATGAGTTGGTATAGATAAAATTTATTATGCTATCCTAAAGAAACATGACAACAATGTATCATGAGTCAGTCTTGTTCAGATATAAATGGTACTTATCATTCCATCTATAAGGAACTCATACCAAAGACCACATTCTATGTTTGAATCTGGTGTGTATTATTTTTTAGTAATGCCAAATCTGCTTACTTAGATTGTGATTTGATGCCCACTTAACCACGGAGGTATTGTCTATTTATACTGCTTTAGGATGAATGTAGAGATATGGTTTTTGAGTATACATGCAAATGAGGTGTCCCTTCCAAGGGATCATTACTTCTCATAATATGTGGCTCTTGGTGGTGGTTTAATGTTTTAGTTTGAGTAAAATGTCCTTTAACCCAATATATTCTCCCAATTTTGGTATCCGTTGATGAAGCTTGATCAGTATTGCTTTACATATTGTGAGCAATCTTAACATGATGGAGGTTTCATTCTTTAACAACGGTGATAAAAATCAAAACAGAGTGGAAATGAGAAGGCATATTTTGTTATTGCTGGACATGGCGGAAATTGCAGTTTCCCTATTGTGAGAGAGTTTTTTAAATAGATACCAGCAAATCAGGTCAGGTTAATGAAAATGCGGCAGATGTTTTAAAATAGTTGACAAGGTTAAAAAAGCGAACATTAAAAATAGCATCGGCTGATTTCACTAAAAATGGAAATTGCTAAAAGTAGTATAGGCATTCAATAGGTCTAGCTTAAAATAGATAATATCTGAATGTACCTTTCTCCTTGAAAATGGTGATGTTCATAAATAGATACTATGGACTAAATATAAATTGTTTTTGTAGGCTAAAAATAGAGATCTAATTAGGCAATTGTAGATGACTTTGATGATTCTCCAAGTCTTCTTCTCATCACAACGAACCCTTTGGAAAGACTTAAAAATATACTCATTCAGCTCTTCTTTATAGAAGCACATCTTGTTGGTAAGCACCCTCTTACTTTGTCCACTTGTGTGATGTCCCCTTGTCTGGATCTTGAATGGAGTGTTGGAACCTACAAAAAATTGTCAATACAATAGAAAAACAAATATAAATTTATGTTAGAAATATTGAACTAATAGTATAAATACTATCCCCTCCAACCCTTCCTAATCCCTTTGGAGAAACTCTTCTCAAATCACTTCACCCTCTAGTGAGAATTTCTTCTCAATTAGGCAATTGTCATATAAAGAGCATCTTCCTAAGGTCTCTTTCGGGATCTCTAATTAATCACTTGCTAGAGATCCCACCTCTAACAAGTCTCTCGTCTCTAATATATGCATATGGTTGACCACTACAATATATATTGTCTCTTAAGAGATTCTCTATAAATCTCTCTCTGGATTCCCTTTTGGAATCTCGACATTCATATTGAATGCCCTCTAATCTCTGAGTTCTCCTTTGGAAAAATTCAACATTCAACATGAATGTTCTCTAGTCTCCGAGTTCTCTTGAGATAGACTCAACATTCATATGAATGTCCTCTATCAAAATCTTCATCATCCCCACAAGGGCTATTAATCTCTTATTATAATTCTAATTGTGAATTCCTCTTCGATATAGAAACATACCTCTAATTCTATCTGATCTGGTATTGATAAATACTCTCATAATTATATTTTATTCCCTTAGTCATTTACTCTCTTTCCTTCCTTACATCAGTTATACTTTTCCACTTACTTTCTATTGTTTATTAGTCACTGAATTATTAACATATCTCCTGCACTTTGGTTATTCATTTTTCTGTGATATTTTTCAGTTATTATATCATCTTCTTGCCGGTCAATTAATGGCTTAGTGTCAAATATTTTGATCTCCTTCTAGAGGCTAATTATCACCTTGATATTTTCCTTCATTATTTCATTCCTCTTTTTGTTTCAGTTAGTCTTTTTGTTGATTGCGGTTTGCGTGATTGCGGGTTACTGTTCTCTTCTCTTGCTATAGACGACTACCATTTGCAAGCTTCTTCACTTGTGATGACTATTGCAGACAGAATGCTAGTTCTTCTGTAATTTTTCTCCATTTCTCCTTTCATGGCCGTGGGTTTTCTTGCTTGCTGTGCCTCTTGCTGGTGGGTTTTCGTCACCAATGTTTACTGTGCTGGTGGGTTTTTGCTGTGAATCCGGTTAACCTTAGGGTTTTCTTACAGCTCCAAACCCTAGTCTATACTGGCGGTTACAATGACTATAGGCGATAATCAAACCATCACATACCAACGTTTATGCGATCGTGTTTTGAAGCTGGAGAATGATAACATCTTGTTGAAAGAACGAGTGTCTGAATTGATAGCAGAAATTGCGAACCTCAAACAGTCCACAAAATCAAACATCTTGAATATTCAACATTTTTCAGATACTTTCATCTCTAAAACAACTGGGTTAAAATCTAGCATAGAGGCTATCATTGAATAGTTAGACGGGCTAGACAAAATCAAAGAACAACAAACCGAAATGGCAACAATACACTCTTCTTTGATTGTGGAAACGGAATAGAAGGTGAAATCATGGGCTTCACTTTACACCAATATAGATACTACTACCCCGAGGCTGAGTATAGACAAGATTGTCCAAGGTAAGATTGATGACGAGCGGGTGTAATGTGCACGCGAGCTCAATTTGCATGTTTGTGGTCTTACACCCACTTCCGACGTTGTTGCTGTTGGACATTCCTTTCTCTTTGATCAACTTGGTATCTCGGATATTACCTTGGATAGATGTTGGTTTGGTATGGGGGACACCCTTTTCATCAGATTCTTCTATTTTCCAGATAGGCTATGTGCCCTTAGAGGGAAGAGAGAGTTTTTTTCTCTCCCCTCTAAAATTTGTCTAGACGAAGATCTTACTAAGGCACAGGTTACAAAACTCAAACATGCTCAAGGAATTGTGGCAGATGCTAAGCGTGCTGGGAAATGGGCTGTTATTAGGAATCTTAGAGCAGTGGTTCGTGATTCTCCTCCTACTGGTTGGGTAGAGAGGACAACCTCCAAACCGGAATGACGGTCCCGATGGCAATTTGACAAGAGGAAGCCCCCTTCTCTTCTTGGCAACTGCTAGAATGGTAATGGCTCTTTATGGTCATTACTCGGTCTTTTTCAGGATGCAGTGGGGTCCTCAGATTTTTTGGCCGTTACCGAGACTCGCGAGAGCCCTATGCGCCCTCTTCCAAGGTATCTTGGTTATCAGTGGCTGTTAGTTTGTAGAGATGAGGTCTGGACTTCTGGTGCGGTCCGTGGGTTTGGGGGTATTGCTTGCTTAGTTCGTGATGATATTTTCAGTTTCACTTCAGTTGTTTAGTTTGACACCTATGCCAAATTTATGTGGGTCCGGATTGGTCAGCAGAAATACCAACAGAGATATTTTTATTGTTGTTTGTTATTTTCCTCTGATCTCTTCTCCTTATGCCATTCATGACCCGAAGAATGGAGATCCTTTTTATGACCTTTAGGAGAGCATTTTATAATTTGAGGCTTTGGGTGATATTATTATTCTTGGAGAGTTCAACGCTTGAACCAGGGATCTTTAGATTCCTTTGCATCATCATGGTTCTAATTCGAACTGCACTTCTGAGTTAGATTTGACTACTATGGGCTTGCAACACACCTCAAGGGATGTTTTTATTAAGATAATATCTTATACTTTCTATAATAGTCAACTACTTGTCTGTAGTCCGTCTTCAGTCTAGATAGGATGTTTCCTATTACTTGTCTGTAGTCCGTCTTCAGTCCAGATAGGAATGTTTCCTATCCTGTCTCAAGTTTTGTTTCTAATTCCGTCTTCAGTCAACGTCCTTGTAATTCTTTATAAGGAACACATTTGTTCCTCTGTTAATTAATTAATCATCCGAAAATCCGTTAATCTGCCAACTCTTCTTGAATCTTGTAACATGGTATCAAAGCCAATACTTGAATTTCTTTGAAAAATTTATAATTTCATTCGAAATTATTTGCTAAAATTTTTCGAACTAATTTTTGAGGTTTTTCTCAAACAGCCCGTCTAGGGTTTTTTGTTTTTGTTGAGAAATTCATCTGTGAAAAATCTCAGTTTCTGCTGCTCGCATTTGTTTTTTGCAAACAAAAATGTCTCACATTTTCTACAAACAAAAACGTCTCACGTTTTCTGCAAATCATTTTTTTGGAGCCGAAAAATGCTTGAAAAAACCGGTATTTCGTCTGCTATAATCATTGCTGAAGGGTCGTTTTTGTCTATCCAGCCCTTTCGCCTATCTTTGCCAGCATTTCGGGTGTTCATTTATCCAAATCCGCCATTTTTTTCTGCAAATCCAACCTCCTTGGCCGCCGACTGTTATTCTGCTCGAAACCTTAATTTTTTGACTTCGAAAAAATATTTTGTTTGCAGATTTTTGGTGGGTTTTTCGAGAGCTCAACTGGGTTGTTGTCCGTTTTCTTTGGGTGCCTCGATTTTTGTGCCTCGATTTTCGAGCCAGTGGATCAAAAAAACGACAACAAATTCCTTGTGGGTTTTCTGAGCTCTCTTCTGGGTCATTCTCTGATTCTTCCGGGTCTTTCTTATTTTTGCCTCGAAGAACGTGCCTTCACAGATTTTCACAATTTTTATTGAAAAACGTGCCATGGCATCTCTGACAAATATTCTGCTCGAGCATAATTCCAAATTCAATGGTCGCAATTATGGAACCTGGAAGCAGCGCATCATTGCAATCTTTGAATATTGAAACACCGATCAACTTGTTCTGGGTGTTAAGTAGCGTCCGACTTCTCCGGGTCTTGATCAAGGCGAAGCTGCATTTTTTGCCTTCTGAATCTGTTTCTATTTTTATGGGTTTGTTGATTTTCTCCTCAAAAATCATTTCAAGTTGTCTGTAATACGCAAGGTTGTGTGAGATTCTGGGTTTGTTGATTTTCTCCTCAAAAATCATTTCAAGTTGTCTGTAATACGCAAGGTTGCGTGAGATTATGGGTTTGTTGATTTTCTCCTCAAAAATCATTTCAAGTTGTCTGTAATACGCAAGGTTGCGTGAGATTTTGGGTTTGTTGATTTTCTCCTCAAAAATCATTTCAAGTTGTTTGTAATACGCAAGGTTGCGTGAGATTATGTGTTTGTTGATTTTCTCCTCAAAAATCATTTCAAGTTGTCTATAATATGCAAGGTTGCGTGAGATTCTGGGTTTTACCGTTTTTTCCACAAAAACGAAGTTTTGTAATTGCAACTTATTTTGAGTCATAGCACTCTTCTGGCAAAGCTTCTTGGTTTCAGCATTCTGTAGATCCAGGGAGGGTCTCAGTTATCACAGAATGTTCTGTCATCCGTACGTTGACCATTAAGGACGGGTATTAACATAATATCTTATACTTTCTATAATAGTCAACTACTTGTTTGTAGTCCGTCTTCAGTCTAGATAGGATGTTTCCTATTACTTGTTTGTAGTCCGTCTTCAATCCAGATAGGAATGTTTCCTATCCTGTCTCAAGTTTTGTTTCTAATTCCGTCTTCAGTCTACGTTGTTTCTTTTAGAAACAACGTCCTTGTAAATCTTTATAAGGAACACATTTGTTCCTTTGATTAATGAATCATCCAAAAATCCGTTAATCTGCCAACTCTTCTTGAATCTTGTAACAGTTTTTGGGCTGCTCTCAGGTTATGGCTGTCGCCTTCTCCAGCTTTGTGAGTCTTCTGGGTTGTTGATTCTGAATGGTTTATCCTTCCCGGATCGAACCTCTTTACCTGCTGGCCGCACTGTGGAGGTGGGAGTGTTGTTGACTATGTCATTTCCTCTCATTCTTTCATTTTTTCCATTCGCAGTTTTACCATTTCGCATCTCCCCTTGGCTGTTCATGCTCTTCTTAGCATTTCTATTTACGTTTCACCCCACCCATCGTACTCCTTCCAGTCTTCTTACTGCCTGACTGATACTGTCTCCTTTCCTACTTGCTTTCATTACCCTGAGAGAAATGGTGAGCTTTTTACTTACCACCTTAGGAGACTTCTAACACCTGCTAGCTTTAATGAGTCGCTTGTTGCCTCTGACATGTTTGATTCACTTGCCTTTGCCATTTGGGATTTTGCTCTCCTTTCTATTCCTCATTGTTCCCCTCCTTCTCTCAGAGCTAAGTGTCAGAATACTTTTCCTATGAATCAATGGTTTGATACTGATTGCAAAACTTTCCATCGCTTTGTTCGCGTCACCTTTGAGACTCAGTCTCCTACCTTCACCCATCTGTGCCTTTCGTACCTTCGTTTTCTTCACCACAAGAAACGTTCTTTTCCTTCCTTTCAGTGCAGAACCCTTTGCTCCACGCTTATTCATAATCCCCAGATCTTTTGGCATACCCTTTTCCCTCGATGCTCCCCCTGTCCTCCACTCCTGACTACCACTCTTTGACCTCCCATATCATTACGCTTTATGACATTCCTGGGCAGCCACCTCTCCACTCCACTCCACCTCCTTACTACCGCTTGTTCACCTACTCCAATATTATTGAGGCCATTAGATCTTTGAGATGCAACAGAGCAGTTGATGAAGAGGGTTTCCAAGCAGAACTTTTCAAACTTGGTGCTTCGGTTCTTGGATCTTGCCTTCCTACACTCTTTAATAGAGTGGTTTGCACTAGGTTTCCTGAATCCTGGTCTAGACATGTGGTTTACCCTATTCACAAGTCTGGGCCTGCTTTTGATCCAGCTAACTATAGAACTATTATGATTGGACATACTTTTGCCAAACTTTATGCCATTGCCTTGAGCACTATGTTATCTAGTGAGCTTGATAGAAGAGATTGTAGAGCTAAAGGGCATCCTGGTTTTCGGGCAAACCATTAGACTATAGATTATATTTTCACACTGTGGGCTATCATTGAGGAGGCTAGACATCGCTCTCAGAAGGTCTATTGTTGTTTTGTGAACTTTTGTAAGGCTTTTGATTCGGTTCCTAGGTTGGCCTTATTTCAAAGACTTCATGAGATTGGAATCTCAGATATGTTGCAGACTGCTATTATGAGGCTTTATGAGAGGGTAACTGATAGGCTTAGGACTCCGAAGGGCTTTTTGGTTCCGATTTAGAGCACCATTGGGGTGAAGTAGGGTTGTCCTCTTTCTCTTACTCTGTTTGGTTTGTATATTGATGAGTTGGAGGATTTCCTTGTGAACTCCTCTCAATCGGGCGATCGGTGCTATTTGCATCAGGTTTTGATCTCTATTCTCCTTTTTGCTGATGATGTGGTTCTCTTGGCCTCTTCTCTTGATAGCTTGCAGAGACTCTTGGATGATCTGGCTTCTTTTTGTGATTAGTGATAGCTTGTGGTCAATTTGTCTGAGACTCAGGTTATGGTCTTTAATTATTTAAAGACCTCTCATCTTCATTTCTTCTTTTAGGGTCAGGAGGTTGAGATTACTTCCTCTTATATGTATCTCGATGTGAAGTTCTCGGGGCTGTGCTTTAGCTTGAGGCCAGCTATTCACTCCAGAGTTAGTAAGGGCATGGGTTCCCTAGCTTTCCTGGAAAGACAGTGCTTCAGGCATCATTTCCAGGATATTTTGTTCAAGTTGTCCCTTTTGGACTCCTTGGTTCATCCGACAGTTCTGTATGACTCAGTGGTTTAGGGGCCTTCTCTTATTGCTTCTGATTGGGCTTCTATAGAGAGGGTTTAGATGTTGATGTTACAACGTATCATAAATGTCATAGACTCACCCCTCACAGCATTGTCTTAGCTGAGTTTGGAGCTCATCCTCTCAAACTTGTCACCATTTTTGACTTAATTTGGTTTCTTCATCGGCTTCGTGGTTTTATGGAGTCGAGTGTTGACCAACACAGATACTCTCATCTGGCATACTGTTCTTCTGTTGAGATTTTGAGATATGATACCTCTACTAGGTCTCGTTGTTGGTACACCCAGGCCACCTCTTTGTTGGGTTTGATTGGTATTGAGATAGATCGTCTTTCTCCTTACTAGTTTTCACTTGATGCTCCTGCTCATCTTCTCCGCTCACGTCAAGAGTTGAATGAACATGTCAGACATGATATTTATAGATAGTACATTACCACTACCTAGAGTAATCCCTCGAGAGGTTTGCGACCTAGGATGGCCTTCTATGCTTAGCATTTTCTTGAGATCCAGGATGGTATTATTGTTCGCCTTGCTTATCTCTACTGGCGTTGGAATCATGCCTTGCAGTTTTCTTTGGGCTCATTCAGAGTTGGTTCTCACCGCCTCGGGGCTCGGATTGACCACCATATGGATCGGGCTGATCGGATATGTTAGTTGTGTACTTTGGCAGAGGTTGAGACTGAGATCCACTTCATATTTCAATGCCCTCTATACTATGAGATCAGAGGGAGATTTTACTGCCTTTTTAGAGACTATTCTTCTCTTTTGATGTTCTTTAGCTATATTGATCAGCAGTGTCTTGCACTTTATCTTTAGGAGGCCACCCATCTTTGAGAGATTACCCTGTAGTCTTTTATACTTCAGGGGCATACTTCAAACCAGCTCATTACTACCTTTTTCTCTCCCTAGTCTCCTCCACGGGCTTTGAAAAGGCCTTCCAGTACTTCTCATTCCAGATCGGCCAGACACTGCACTAGTCTCTCCAGGCAGTGACAATCCTATAGTGGTTCTACACGGCATTCTAAGAGTATGGATCATTTATGGGTTTACCCCTCTATTACTGATTTCTTTGTGGCAAGGAAGGACCCTTAATCCTTACCTTGTCTTCTTTCTTGTTTGTTTCTTGCTTTTGTTTCTTCTCAGTCAGCATTTGGTGCTTCTGTTTTGGTCAGCTCTTCTGTTTGTATGCTCAGTCCCATAAACCGTGTTGGTTTTCATGGACATTAATATTATTATCTTATCTTATCTTATCTTATCTTATGGTCTTGTTTGACTCAAACTCTTTCTATTAGAAATGTCATTAGGCCAGCTCCTTCCAAATTCTGAACATTGGCTTTATTGTTAAGGTCCCTGTCAACGTATTGGTGTTCGATCTTTCTATTGTACCTTGCTTTTACATTTTTCTATGGCATCTTTGGAATGTTTGTTCCCTGTCAAAATATCAGATATTTATTTTAATTTTGTTCTCCTTTGCGGTGGTATTCCTTCCATATCTTGTCCATTCTATGTATTGTTTGTGTTCGCTGCTTGTCCATTCTATGTTGGTTTTTGATTTTTAATCTATCTCCTCTTATGTATATCGCTGAGACAACTGACTTACCTGGTCTTTCTGAATGTGAGTGTTCCTATGTTCTTGTTGTTACATGTAGATCATTGGGCGTTGGATTGGTTTAGTATTTGTCCATTTCATTGAAGTCACTGCTTCCCCCATTCCCTGAATATGCTATCAATTTGGAATGCCCCCTTTCTTCTTATCACAGGATGATAACCCTTAGCATTGGATTCATACATGTTCGAAAGTGGCTTTTACTGTTGCAGTTCAATGCTATATCCTTCCCTTGCTCTTCCGTTGAATTTTGCTTTCTCCCTGTGTGGTGTTGGCTGTCTGCGTTGGCAGCACATGTTAGTAATGGAATCAATCCCTTAGATTATGTCACATCTCCCCAAATATGAATTACTATAGTGACTGAATGATTATCGAGGAGTCATGAATCACATATGTAGGCTAACACATAATCCCCAATTAATATATTTTCTCCTTTCTTATATATTGTCGATTTAATAGATTCAATAGTCACGAGCTTTAGTGACTAATTAATCATGTTTATTTACATTTTTAACATAATTCTATTTGTTGTTAATATATATTTAATATGATTATATATTATAATGTTTAGATGTATATAATTCTTTATATATATATATATATATATATATATATATATATATAAGTATATTTCAAATAATATCAGGTATTATCAAACATAATAATCTTATAATTATCATAATCTCTTCATCAATCTATTTGCCATAAATATTGTTTATTTTGGTTTCAAAGTGTTTATAGATTTATATTCTGGTTATTAAATTTCATTATTAGTGGGGATATTACAACTTGGAATTTGAAAAATAAAACAAGTTGTATTGGTGCACACCAATATACTCAAGTATGCTTATTTAGTTACCATCATGCCTTTCTTTGATTCTTATGTTAGGCGCTCTTCTATCTCTTTGAGTGTCTAGCCAAAGAAAGTATCTTTTATTAAAACTAGTGTTTTTTAGTATTGACATGCACTTATGATTTTGCCCCCTCTTATGCAAAAAATCGACTTTAAAAAAATGTCTTTTTCCTTGAGAGTTAGAAAACATGTCCCTTTGTGAGGTGTGAAATTTCTCCTTGGTGCATGTCATCCCAAGGAATTTTCTTTTTCATGACATCAAACTTTTAATGAAGACACCAATGCTTCATTTTGGATGCACTTTACTCTTCCTTGTGGTGTGCACTAGTTGTTTAGCATGTCCCAAAGTGCATTAGAAAATTATATCTTGGATTAGTTTCCTTTGTAAAGGCACATCAACAATCTTTGGCACGTGCCATTAGTTAGGGATTGTCTTTTCTGAAATTCATGACTTCTTGAGGTATGCAGCAACTAGAGGCATGCAACATTAGTTTGATGGTGATTGATAATATAAAAATTATCTCTTTTTGTTGGCAGATGCCTATACTTAGTCTTTGAAATCTTCAAACATTATTTGTTATTTCTTACTACATATAATCTTCTTTTCTTGTGTGGGCTTCTCTTCTTCAATGCAAGGTGTTCTCCATTCTTCTCCCTATTATCTGTCCTCTTCTTAAAGCTTACTACAATTTTTGCATTTTAGAGATTTGTTGGGTATAGTCATGCTTTTAGTGTTACTCATGATGAATTATGCTGACCCTTTGTATTGGTGCAACTAAGCTTTTTGGTGCACACCTATACACAGTGAGAAACATTCGAGTCTTTAGCTGCTTTTTTGAGATGCGCCTACAATCTTCTTTGTGTGCTTATACAATGTCTTGAATGACCTATTCTTGAAACTCTCCACACTCTTTTGCTCTTTTCGGGTGTGTTTATGTGCTTGGTGCATCTTCGTGCTTGTTTCTTTCCTCTTTGCAATGATTTGTGATTTCTCAAGTGCTTTAAAATATGACATCGTGCTGTTTGCCAAAAAGAACCAAGAAGGCGATATATAGAAGCTATGATTTTGAAACACATCAAGGGTAGATAAATGAGAATACCCAGTTGATAAATCCAAGTCAACATTATATGTGAACAACACTAATTCTTTAATAATACAGTCACTAATGTTAACATAATTATATAATTTTGAAAAATGTTCTGTCTATTAGTATACTGTAACTTTCATACACTCTAAAATGGCCAGATTATATGGATACATTCTTATTGTATTCATTGTAGAACAAGCAACATCTTTTTACTTAATACGTTGTCTGTCTGTTGACATTTAATAATTAGTGATGTTATTTTGAGAAGCAACATTTATTTTATCAATAAGTTTATTTTTCTTTGATTCTAGAGAAGCAATTTCTATATACAATGAAATGTTGCATATGATAATTTAAGTAATTGATACTTGGTCTGAATCTCTCTAAAGTTGTTTAATGATAAAGATTTAGATCTTCTAAATCTTTTTTAAATTTTTGATGGTGTTGGTTTCTTTAACACTCAATTGACTGGGAATCATACTTTATCCTGACCAAATCTATTTGCACTTTGCAATTTTCTTTCCTTTCAGCCAGCATCTGATGAAATTGCATTTAGAGTTGGGGAGCTGAAAGGATTTTCTGAATGGGGCGCACGCTTTCAAAGTATTGGACTGGAGGAAAATATGGTTCATCAAGCAATGGAAGACTCTGGGATGTTAGTGGTACAGATAGAAAGGCTGCTCAGAGTTCTAACTGAAACTGTGAAACTGGTATAATTGAATCGTCTTTTTGAAAGGAAATGTAGAATTTGAACAGACATAATATCCATGCTGTTCTTTGCTAATCTCATAAGAGTCCACAAGCAGTTATCTATGCTTTGCTTACTTGATGTTTACCTGATGACATTTTGTAGGGTCAGTTATGATACATTCTAGTATTGTGTTGTTAGTCTTGAATTCTGGTGCTAATTGTAGTAAATTTATCTTGCCACAATGATTATGTGAATGGCTTCTCCAAGATCTCTACTCTCTGCTTGTACAAGAACCTGCAGAATTTTGTAGGGAAGATCCCAGAAAGACTTAGATCATCAAAGCAGTGTGAACATCCTTATCTCACTTGGATGATCTTGCTACATCCTATATCTGCATTGAATTTAATGATAGCACAGTATTACATTTGTTCATGTGTTTTATTTATAATGATTTTCTGTATTCTGTTTTTCCTCATCACAACATTAACTCTAACCTCTGTCATATTTGGGACATTTTTTACCTCACTACTAAGTTTATTTTAGTAGAAAACATTAGGGTTAAGTCCGTCTTCTAGTTTTATATAGAGATCTCAGGGGCTTTGAAGGGAAATATAAGAGTTCTGCAGGATTTGTTTCAAAGCACTGACAGCAGAGCCCTTTTGTTGAAGATCCATCATTTGATTTTTTGATATGAAAAAGGCTATTGATGGGGATGTTGAAGGGAAGACCTTAGCTGCCCCATGTAGTTAGGATTTGGAAAGCTTCCATTTTATTCAATTGCGATTTCATTTCCTCTGATCACAAAACATTGACAATGAAAATTTTCATCTTTAAAGGTTTGTGCAGATATCTTTTAGGGAGCAACATAGGATGAGAAGGATCGCTAAACTATTTATGATAGTGCTACAGAGGACAGATATGGAAAATTTATTAATGTCCAACAAAAGACCACAAAGAGAGTCCAAGAGACTGCCAAAACAAAAGCAAAGGCCAGCCTAGAACACACGCCAAACAACACCTACAGAAGTGACACCAAACAGTGCCCGAGAAGAGAAGCGACTACAACGAAAAACTTGAAATAACACACCATAGATAATATTTCACAAAGCATAGGACCTAAGCAGAAATGGTAGCCCTTGGCATTGTATATATACCTACCACATTTGATGGAATTGGATACAAATTTGTTGAGATAGTGAAGCATTTATTTGGAACTCATAGATATTTCATTGTAGTTTTACCAAAAGTTGAAGTTTCAAGTTGTAGGAAACTTCAATAGCTCGAAATCATGTCTCGTTTGAAGTACCACCTTGCAGATATAAAAATGTGTGACACAAGTATTTGTGATTGTTGTCCTCAATTTGACATCACAAAATTGAGGCAACTCTATGCAATTTTCTCATAGATTCGTAGCTGCATCCTCTTTGTTTCAATGCATTAATGGGACATCATGAAAACAGTTCATTATCCCCGAATTGTTCTTTGTGTAATCTGGTTTATGTGTTCTTTTGAAAGTTTTCCATCGAGATTATTCCCAATTGTTTGTAGGTAAGAGTTTTCTTTGTTGCACTACAAAAGTGCGATTTTTTGTAAACTTGTACTTCTTTTCTTTGTGTTGTAAATAGTTTTCTTTTTTTTGCCTTAGGTGAATAGCCCTTGAATTTCTTCTCAATTTGAGCTAACTTAGGTCGAAATTTGGAGTTCTCTAGCACAAGTTTTAAGAGGAAAAGTGGGGTTTTTTAGGACAATTGCATATTTTTATTTAAAATCTCATAAAAGTGGGCTTTTTATTGGCAATTGCATGATATAAAGTTATATTTGATATTTAAAATAGATTGTGTGTTCCATTTTAAAATTTCAGCTCATTTTGAGTTTATTTGACCATAGTTTTTTATGTTTTATGAAATATCATTTTTTAAGACTATTTTTCATGTTACTTTATTAAAAGCTATAGTTAAATATTAAATATAATTACATAAGATAACTTAAGTGCATAAGTGGGATTTTTATTTCATATTGCATATATTCACATTTCATGAAAATCCGCTTTCAATAAATTCTAAGTCCCAACATCATTAAAAGTGTGCTTTTTAAATGCGATTGCATATTTGATTGTGTTTAAAGTCCATTTTTAATAATTAAATGCATGTGTTTTTAATCACCATTCAAAGTGGGTTTTTGAAATCCATTTAGATTTAAATGATAAATTAAAATGAGTTCTTTATTCATTTTAATCAAAAGTGGCGATTTTGGTCCCAAATGCATATGTTTTTAAATAAGAGAAGTGTTTTTCTTTAAACTTAAAGCTAAAGTGACATTTTCAAGCCAATTACATAGGTTTTCGACATATGTAAATGCTACTAAGGAATGTGTTTTGACTTATAAAATCCACCTTAAGCAAAATTGGCGATTTTATATCATATTGCATATTTTTCCCAATATGCTTATATCTCCTAAAAATGTGTCCAAAGGCAAAAGTGGCGATTTTTGTCAAGATTGCATGTTTCTCATATCATGTAAAATGCCTCTCCAAAGAGTGGTTTTGAGTTGCAAGTTTCATCCAAGAATTTACGTGGCGATTTTTGGTGCTAATGCATACATTTTGGTGTAAGTATTGCTTCTCCAAAAACAAGTACAAGACTCAACGACAATTTTTAAAGGGAAAACATATATTATAAACACATGCAAAATTCCTCCAAACAAGTGTTTTTGCCCTAACTATTCTACGTGACAATTTTCGACAAGAAAGCACTGTTTTTGTGATATAATGAGTTTCCAGAGCACGTTTGCAGGTAGCATTCTAACATAGTTTATGTCGTGGCGGTTTTCTTTGCTATTGCATGGAATTATTATATGCGTTTGCATCCAAGACCTGCATTTTTCTACCTTAAGCGCTTTGTGGGAAGCTTTGGTGTGTATTGTAACATGTTTTTAATCTCCAAAAATGCATTTAAGCTTTCATTACATATTGGCATATGTTATTGATCAAAAAAGACAGTTTTTGATCCAGCACAATGTAGTTTTGAAGGGTTTTTCCTAAGTGGTGGTTTTTGGAGCAAAAGTGTGTCCTCCAATATGCGCTTGGTAGAAAATAGTCCATCTAGGGCACGTTTTTGGTCAAAACTTTACATTTCTTCATAGATTGTGTTTTCCAATCACTTCAAGAAGCATTTTAGGGTAATCATTTCAATTTCCAGCTCGTTCTTCATCCGTTTGCAAGCTATTTTCTTGCCCTAGACATCAGTTTTATATGTCATTGCATTTGGATTTGCTAAGTCAAATTTTGTTCCACTTTTTATGCATTGCTCTTCTTTAACTATATCAACATGTCCAAATTCGAACCATGTTATGAGGATTTCGAATCTACTTAAGTCTTGGTTTTGGACAAATCTAAAATCCAAACATCTCTTGGATTTTTTCAGATTTGCTAAAGATTTGGATAAGGTTTTTGTCTTTCTAATTTTTGGCGGAGTTGATGTAAGATTTCCTTGGTTATTTTTCTAAGGCATTTGTATATATTTGTTTAAACTTTAAATGTTCTTGCAAGTCATTGACATTTCCATTTTCAGATTTGCATGATTTTTCATTCTTAAAGTTCTTCCTTCTATCTTCCTTCTTTTTCTCCAAGTTGCATATACAAGTTCTCATCTTACTTGCATATGTAGGCGGGTGTAAAATCATGCTCTAAAAATGAAAGATAAGTTTTCTTTTCCCTTACATGCAAATGCAAGTTAAAACCCCACAATTACACATTTCATGCACCTCCATATGGCTGCCCTATGGTTGAAGTCTTTCCCAAATGCTTGCTGGATAGAATATCACATTTTGCACTTATTTAAACATGAGGTGCTCAGTGTGTTTTCATTTTTCTCCTTGCTTACTTAGATCCAAGCTTGCTGGCCACATATGTAAGTCATCTTAAAAAACCTGTTTTAAGCTATTTTACTTACAATTTAGCCATTTTGAGCTTCACCCATTTGTTCATTATCTATCTTCATTCATTTCATCCATCTCATCCATCTCCCCCATGTATTCCTTGTTCAAAATTCATCGAAATCTTGCTACGGATCCTTCACATGAAGATGTTCTCATTTTATGAGATTTTCATGTAACAATTGTGCAGGCGTACCATTTTGCAATGTCAAGAGAATCTACTCCAGCAAAGGGCAAAGATAAAAAGAAGATGAAGTGCTAGTATAATCAGTATCATAACTCCATCCCTTCATCACTAGTAACCTCATCCTATGATGAGGTACGGGATATCGATATTTCTCATATGAACATTGAAGACTTTCTTGCAAGAGTTGAGGCTTCAGCTATAGAAGATATGGTGTGGATTAAGAGGAATCATATTCATCTTTTGTCCATTTTCCCCTGGGTAGCTCATGAACCGCAATTCATTCTCCCATGTGCAAGACATTTTGATGCGGCTTCACGAACCATCAAAGATCAAGATGGCAATACTATCATTAGTTTTGATCTTGAGACTATTGATCGTATATTTCATGTTCCTCACACTCTAGTTGTTACAAATATCACAAGGAAAAATGCTATGGAGTGGTGGAATGAGGATACTCCATCTTGTACCAAGTTTGTGAATGATAACTGGTTGATTACTAAGAGATTGAATCTTGACAGATGGTCGGTTAAGGGAGTACGCAGATGTGATTTCAAAATAGAAATCAATGATTTCATCACACTTCTTAGCCGCTTGGCAGGGCTTAAGGATTCAAACACCTTTGAACTCTGGATGTATAATTACATCTCACTCATAATATGGTATAAAAAGAATGTGTTTTGGGCTGAATTGGTGAGTGACTCAATATGTGAAAGTTATGTCAACTGGTGTGGTCAACATGAACTCCTACATGGTGTACATTGCTGCTGCTGCTCTAGGCATCTTTTCTAGTTTATAAACCAGACATGATAGGTCTATAGTTCATGTGTGTGAATATTATGAACAATTGCCTTTGAAACAAAGTCGGGTACATGTCAGAAGAGTTCAAGATGCCTTCTTTGGGCATATGTGCTTGTTTGATAAAGAGCTTCCTAATAAGCAAGTATTTGATGAGGCATGGAACAAGGTTAATGAGTATGGTTGCATGTTTTTACAATTCTTGAACTTTAGATATTTACGAGTTAGGTTCTTCAAGTGAGAGCCATACACACTACCAAGGTATCCCATCGATCGAATTATATCGATGAAGTTAGCAAGACAACTTATGGAAGTCTAGGCTTATCAGTCTAGTTTGCACCGGCCTGAAGTGGGGATCTCATCTCGAAACCCATTGAAGATTGGAGGATACTCACCAGACATTTTACCTAAGCCCAAGAATATGGAGTTTGAACTCCAAAGGATCATGCTGAAAAAGTTTGCAGCTAGGAGTTGTTTTAATTGGAGGGGATTGCATGACAAGATGGGGAAGCAATTCTTGCACATACATCGTCTAGAAGATCTTTGGATTGATGTACATACCGAGGTGGATATACGGTGTATGGATTATACTTGGTTAACTGTGAAACAAATTGTAGATTTCAACTTGGCTTCAATTCCTCCTAGTTTTGAAGATGATCAAATTTTAGATCCTGAATATTTTCAGCGTGATGTGGAGGAGTTACCCATTCTTCCTCCTACATGTTCATGCAACCAAAAATTTTAGCCAACAGTGATGCAACCACAAAGGATGTAAAAAGAGAGATGATTGCCTTGCTTGGTGCCCAAGAAGAGAAAAAGTCGAAAAGGGAAAGGGAAAAATTGGCCATGGGAGGAGCCATTTCTGAATTGCAAGGTATCTCTCCTTTTTAAGAATCATTTATTATTTTCTAATCACAATTATCAATTTGGATTGTGCTAAAACAGTGATCATAATGAAATGATGTGGGATGTGACTAGGTATCCTAGTTACCCTTGATGAAGAAGAAGTAACAATTGATGGCATAGTGGGCTCTCTTTGTGGCCCATGGATTTGAACACCTACCATCCACTTAGCTTCCGCTTCCGCTAGTTCTATTAGACCACATAAATCTTCTCTTGATGGTTTTTTTGTGCATCAAAAAACACTTGGAGCACAACCATCACTAGAGAGTACTAAATGGAACAATGATGTGCATCAACAAGTTGACATTCAAAGTGCTGATTTTGGATTTTTTTAACATCCCCTTCAATGTTGTAGGAAGTGCCTACCCTTGATGAAGAAGAAACAATAATTGATGACTTAGTGGGGTCTATTTGAGGCCCATGGATCCGCTCACCTACAATCCGCTTAGCTTCCACTTCCGCTAGTTCTATTATACCACATAAAGCTTCTCGTGATGGTTATTTTGTGCACCAAAAAACACCTGGAGCACAACCATAATTGGAGAGTACTAGATGAAAGAATGATGCACATCGGTAAGTTGACATTCAATGTGCTGATGTTGGATTTTTTATCATCGCTTTCAATGTTGCAGCAAGTCCTTATTTTCTGAATTTTGTGACTAGGTTGTGCGGTGGCTAGATGGGCTACAAGGCATCTACTCCTGTGGACTTGAGTGGAAGGTTAGCTTAATTGTTTCAAATTATAATACTTTTACAATTTTACAATTACTTAATGTTGAATTTAATTTAAAAAAAATCAAAGTTGTGTCCATAATGTTATTTTTATATTGTGCTTGTAGATTGCTCAAAGATGTTTTTAGGGCTAAAGATGTGGTTGAAGAACAAAACTTACAATGGAAATAGTATGGCTACAGTGTACTTTTAGATGGATGGATGCATAGTTCAAATTCTCGTTCTCTGTTATTTCTCGACAAGGCCAAAAAAAATTCTCAGCAAATATCGAAGAGAAATCGACAACTTCTAAGAAAAATATCGAGAATTTTAAAAATGACTTTAATTTAATTAAAATGCAGTTTTTCACAAAATCCAATAAGTAGATGCATATATAGAGTCAGTAAATGAGTAAACAAACCAAACATGTTGATCTAGATATATATATACATGCAATAAGTAAGAAAATCCCACCGTCATGTGAAATGTCGATGTAGTCAGAGACTCTGAACTTTGAAGTAAACTACAAATACCGAATTATCTTTGTCAAAAATATAAGCAAATACAAATGTCAAGTTCAATATGAAACTTGTCTACATCTTCTTCTTCCCCCTGCTAGTAGTTTTAGTAAACATTGTGGGAGAGAGAGGGGCTTTAGCATCTCTAGCCGTAGTAGTTGTTTGTGGTGGTGGTGTTGGTGTTGGCCCTGGCAATGACTCCTAATCCTCCTCATGCTCACTATTGTTGTGCTCATTGTCAATGTCCTCACTCTCACTATCTTCCTCCTAAATGTCGTCTAGTCCCATTGTAAAACCACCCTTTTCCATAGCCTGCCTCTCCAACTCATATATGTCATCCTCGGTGAACAATGAAGGATGCTAATGTGCTGCCTAATCACCAAAAGGATTTATGTGATCCAGATCAAGTGGCTCAGCTGTTGCTGACATTACCTTTCTTATATGCAACTTGAGGTTATAATGCACAAAGACAAGGTCATTTAGGCATTTTTGTGCCAACTTGTTCCTCTTCTTTGTGTGAATGGATTCGAACAAGCTCCAATTATGGTCACAACTAGATTAGCTACATGGCTGACATAAGATGCAAATTTTTTTTTTGCAGATTTTGGACATTGCCACCCCAATTTCGCCACCAAGCATCTACAAGATAAATATTAAAGAGTTAGAAAGATGAGGACAAGTTTTTGTAGCTTAATATTTATCTACTTATCATGCATCTGAAAGACTCCAAATTCCAAATATTGTACCTGGAGTTTGAGTGTGTCTGCCTCTCTTTGCCAAGGTTAAGGAGAATAGTTTGCCCGTTGAATTTTGATACACTTCCATCTCAGCCACTATGAGGTCTCTTACTGCAATGTTAGGTACCATCCTCTGCATGCATTCACTAAAGCCCTTCATGACCTCTCCATTGGGATCCACATATGATGAAGAAAAGTGGTAACAAGGGTTGAGGAAATACCCCGCTGCATGAATGGGTTGGTGGAGCTAATGCTCCATCTCCTATCAATAATCTCCCCTATGGGCTGAAATTTTAGGCTCTCCCCCTATACTTATTTCTTATAGCCTCTTTGTCCCTATCAATGGCCTCATAAAGGGACCCCATTGGGGTTTGTTCCCCATCTACCAAGTAGAGAACTCTAAACAAGGGCTTCACCACCTACAATTGAAAAGTAGAAAATTAATCAGAGAGTAGGGTTATAAATTAATAATGAAAGACTTGATTAATAAGTACAAAAAAAAAATTCAATTTTTGAAGTTTTCAAGTTACCTCCACAATTTCTATAGCTCGATCAAAAAATTGGGTGTCAAACACAATGTGTGCAATATTTTGTCCATCGACCTTCTTTGAATAACTTGATTGTAGCCGTTTTGGACACACAAACATCTGCCTCAATGGACTCATACAATGAAGAACACTTTGCAACGTTAAAACAATTGTTGCAAATTTTGTGACCATGGGTCTAACCAACTTCTTGTCTTCGGTGAAGTCTCTCATCAAGCGAAGGACCCAAGGGTGATTGTAGATATATTTTGTTATCTTCCTTGCTTCCTCTATGACTGGTTTCACCCAATCCAATTTCTCTATATCCTCCAAAAGAAGGTCAATAACATGTGTTGTCCAAGGTGACGAAAGGAGTGTGTTATGCTTTTCTTGTAAGATCCTACCCGCTGCCACATATGTTGCTGCATTGCCAGTTATGATTTGAACCATATTTTCAGCCCCGATCTCCATCACAATACTATCTAGCATTAGAGCCAAAGTCTGAACTATCTTTATCTTGTTCGAGGCATCCAAGGATTTAATAAAGACTACTTGATCCTTGCAAGAATACAGAAAGTTGATCATGGTATGGTTTCTTCCATCCATCCATCCATCTGAAAGTATGGTGCAGGCATATTGTTTCCATTGTAACTTTTACTCATCAACCAAATCTTTACCCTTAGAAACATCTTTCAACAATCTTCAAGCACAAAATAAAAAATGAGAAGTACACAACTTTAATTAAAAAAAAATACTTTCAACAAAAATAAGTAATTTGTAAAATTGTAAAAGTATTGAAGTTTGAAACAAGTAAACTAAGCTCCCACTCAAGGCTGTAGGAGTAGGTGGCTTGTAGCCCTTTCCCGCTACCGTACAATCAATCACAAAATTCAAAAAATATAGGCTTTTTACAACATTGAAGGAGAGGTTAAAAAACCAAATATCAACACATTGAATGTCAAGTTGCTCATGTACATCACATTCCATCCAGTACCCTCCAATGATGGTTGTGCTCTAGGTGTGTTTCTATGCACAAAATAACCATCAATAGAAGAGTTTTGTGGTCTACTAGAACTAGCAGATGTGGAAGTTGAGCTCAAGGGCTTGCCACAGGTAGGTATGTTCTGTGCGTGGATCCTTGGGCCAAGAAAAGAGCCCACAATCCCCTCAAGTGCTTCTTCTTCATCAAGGGTGACTGCGATACGTGGTCACAACCCACATCATTTCATTATGAATTATGATAATTGTTTTAGCACAATCATTAGTTGTGATTAGAAAATAATAAATGATTCTTAAAAGGAAACATACCTTGCGATGTATAAATGGATGCCCTCATGGCCAATTTTGCCCTTTCCCTTTTCAACTTACTTCTTGGGCACTAAGCAAAGCAATCATCTCCCTTTTTATTTCCTCCATAGTCGCATCGCAAACCCTTGTGTCAGGCTTTTCTATACTAGCAAGGTGGTACTTCAAATGAGATATGCCTCCACGAATTTGTTTTTCACATTTCATGCACATAACACTATTATACTTTGTTCCTTCAAAGGCATATATCAATGCAAAGTGTCTACCTCCTTTAGGCCGTGTGCCTATGAATCCAGATGTAATGACCCTACTCAAATCTGATTGAAAACTTTTGATTGAAGGCTCAAGAAATTTTGTCAAAAACTTTGCATACAAGGGACATATGATTGATATAACTTTTCAATTTGCTAAAATGACTATTTTCTTCAATTTGCATCAATAAGAATACTTACAAGAAGACTCTAAATTGTCTAAACAATGACCTAACATGAATGTGCAACTAATTTTGGCAATATTCAATGCATATATATGATCTAAGCATGAGAAATGAACACCTACAGCCAGCTGACATTTTTACAAACAGTTGGCATGCAAACTAAATAGCTGATAATAAATGATATTGAATTGCTCAAATGACACCAGCAACTATTATCTCCTTAATTGCAATGAAATTTCTAATACAGTGCTCATGAAATATGGCCAAGACTCTTGGCATTTACATGGATTACAAAAAATGATAATGTTGGTATAATGCACACCTACAGTTGAAACTTATAACACCTAAAATGCAATGCTAATATGAATGATAAACAAAGGAACCTAGAGAAATGATGATGCCTTAGAAAAGAGCTGATGAAAGAATCAAGTTTCAAGCAAAATGAACTTCTCTTAGGCCCAATCGATGCTTTCACCCAGCCGCCCCTATTCTTGCCTGGCAATATTTTAGAAAAATAAATGCAGCCTCTAAGCTCGTCGAATTTGTCCTTGAAATGATTGTCTCGACGATAGCAATTGAATGCAACAATACCCATAATGATATGTTGAGTAATGAGGAAGATATGAACAAAAATGTGGTTCCAAAGCCCTATCCTGAAATTCTGAAAATTGGATCAGACTTGTAGCTAAAACGAACCAGTAGCTATAAATCTTTCCTCCACCACAATTAAGCCTTCTAAAGATGTCCTGCCATCAATCCATGACTGAAAATGAATAGTCCTCAGAAAATGCCCTCCTTCTATAATTTCAGGTCTGCTGAAAGAAGCCTCTTAAAATTTTCGATCTGCTAAAAATGGCTTCCTATAATTTCGGACCTGCTAAAAATGGCCTCCTATAAATTCGGCCCTGCTAAAAATTGCTTCCTATAATTTTGGACTTGCTAAAAACGGCTTCCTATAATTTTGGTTCTGCTAAAAATGCCTCTTGAAATGTTGAAATGCTGAAAATGGCCTTAGGCCCAATAATGCCCTAGCTGAAGTGACTGTAGCATCACCTGCAAATGTGCAACCCTTCAAAGGATATTTCACCTCCTCAGTTGTGCAAAATCCTTAGGAGACTCCGTTCCTAAAGAAGAAATGATAATCTGCACACCAAGATGGCGCCACAAATGCTCAAAGAGAAAGGTAGTGTAAACTCAAGTTATGGGATATCCAAATGAGAGGCCAAGCACTCTATTTATTCACTTCTCTAAGAAGCCACTAGAACTTCTAGAAGTATCCATAAAATATTCTTATGAAATCCTTTTATAATGCACTTTTATATAAAAAGTAACTTTATAAAATAAAAAGCACAACTCAACTCAAAATTATAACATTTGGCCCCGCATAACACATAATAATAAAAATATAATAAATACCATCTCTCCAAGAGCACATAAAACCATCCAATCCCCAAATAATCATTAGAATGACTCTCTCACCAAAACCATTTGCCTACAAGAGTCTATGATAGGCAAATTCAGCATGTCAAAGGATTTCAACCAAAATGGGGACATGACACCAGATGGACATGCTATGGGACCATTGGGAGATGTTGCAACTGACCCAGCTGTATAGGAAACCTTATTTGCCATTTAATGCAAAATCAACCTACACACAAAATAAGCCACAGATTTAGAAATTAAATAAACATATTTAGGAACAAACTATACTAGATTAAAACTTCAAATATGTTTAAACACAAGCTTGAAAATCAGAGAATGAAATAAAAAATGTATTAGGTTTTGAAATTATTGAGAAAAAATTGATTATTTTGGAAAAATTGCAAAAAGATGGTGTTAGATCTTTGTCATTACACTCTAAAACATATTAAAGAACATTACAAATGGTATTCCTAGAGTCTTAATTAAGTTAGATGCAAGCTATGCAAGTATGGGAAGATAAAATGAACTTTATCTCAAAAGAACAAAAAATTGAGAAAATTAATTGTGAATCTAGATTTTCTTGGAATGAGCTTCAAATTTGCTCCTAATCCACTAACAATCATTTTAAATCAATGCCAAACACATAGGTGCTGCTCCAAAACCCTTCTCCACCCAAGAAGCTGAATGTAGCAAACAAAATAATAACACGCTAGGTTGTGCGTAGGTATTTACCGGCATGCTGCCCCGCAAGAAGTTCCTTAGATATCATTGAGAAATGGCGATATATCACAAAGATCTCGCCAACTTCTCGCCGCAAGGAGTTCATAATCTCGTCCAACGCAAATGGCAATAAAAGTCACAAGTTTTCTTGCCGCTGGGAATTTCTTGCGAGAAAACAATATATTGGCGAGAATTTGAACTATGGATGTATTACGTTCCGTTCGTTTGGGTACCTAATGGTGAGTTGCAGAATGTTGAATGACCATACGGAAGGTTAGCAAGGTCGTATAGTTGGCAATTTGCTAGGGATGAATGTGGCAGCTGGAGTACAAATCGTATGGGAGGACTGGAAGTTTGTACAGTGGGAGGACAATGGAGGCCGTAAGGTGTAGCAGCTTATAGGAAGCCATACAAAAGACATTGGCGTATTGGGATGTGGGTCTGTATGGTATAGAAGACATACGGTTGTGATGGGGAAGAGGCTGTACGGTGGAGGTGGGAAGGCTGTATGGTTAACTATGTAGGTCGTATAGTATTGTGGGGAGGATGTATGGTGGAGTGAAGGAGACGATATGGTGGTGAGGTGGGGTAGAGAATGAATGCAGAGTTGTCGATATAGTATGGGAAGGAAACAATGATGTACGGATGGAGGAAAGAAGAATGTCCAGTCATGCAACAAAACTTATAGATCTGAATTCATTAGATAGACCAAAGAATGAAGATTGAACATAGATAACTCTCAAAATATATTTGCTAAAAGATGGTGCTCTGATTTGCCAAACCCGAGCAAAGTATTACATGCAACAACGAAATCGGGTGAGGGTTAAATCCCGCCGAAACCACATGAGCCAAATAGGGAAAATCTTTCACTTTCGAAATGGAAAATAAATCTAGAACTCCAATAGGAATTCGCAGTAAAAGAAATAATCCAAAATGCATACCTACGACTGCCTACAGGCCATGCTTAAATACCCGTTGAGGAAAACTTTCCGAGGGTGTACAAACATAGTTGATGGCTACACAAAACTACGGAAACAAAACAAAAATGGGTCCAAGATATATTAAATCAATTGGCCCATTAACAATAGTTTGATTAATAATTTATATTATAACATGAACATTGTAGCCCTCCTATCCCAAATTTTGCTTGTTCTCAAGCAAATGCAATGCCGGATGTTGTAGAACGTGCTTGCCCTCCCACGTCGCATCATCCAACGACAAGTGTTTCCAACGTACCACATATTCCTTCACCATGCAGTTTCACAGGGTCTCTTCACGTACTTCGATGATCTTGGCTAGTTCCAATATGAGCTTTCCTTCTTCATTGAGTGGCAAAAGGTTTGCAGCTATCATGATGTTCTGTCCTATAGCTTTCTTAGGACAGGAGACTTGAAAAACGTTATGAATACGACTCCCTTTTGGATGTTCCAGGCAACTTCACCAATACGGTAAACTACTCGATAAGGGCCATAAAATCATGGCTTAAGTTTTTCTTTCCCTTTTTCCTTCAATGAGGATTGCCGGTATGGTTGAAGTCTGAGATAGACCAAGTCTCCCACTTCGAAACTTCTCTCAATTTGATATCTATCCGCATACATATTTTGTTGATTCTGCACTTCTTGTAAGTTTTCCTTTAAGCATCTCAAGATGTCCTGTCCCTCCTGAAGCCAGTCCTTCGCCCTTGGTGAGTAACTGTCACCTAGAACTATGTCGATGAAGGAAAGGGTTTCGCACTCGTATAGTGCCTTGTAAGGTGCCATCTTGATGGACATGTGGTGAGTGGTATTGTAGCAATACTCTCGTAGATGCATCTATTTAACCCATGTCCGTTGTGTCAAAACGTAGTTCCAAAGGTAGCCTTCGAGCCACTTGTTTACAATCTCTATTTGTTCATCTGTTTGAGGTCGGTAACTAGTACTGGGTGATAATTTCGTTCCTGTTAGCCAAAATGGTAATGTCCAAAAGATACTAATAAATCGCCCATCCCAATCACTAACAATGTTTTGGGGTAATTGGTGCTGAGTCTGACGATAGACTTATCTAAAAAATATATCCTATTCTTATAGTAAATGATGTCATCCACCACTTTGTATCGATCTTCCTAGGTGTTGCTATCCATTAGCTCACAGGCAAATGTCTTTTTGGAATATTCTTTCAACAAATGTGCTTTCTAGTCAGCTGAAATTTGGGTCAATAAGCAGATGGCGGGTTTCCTGGACAAGGCATCTACAACCGCATTGTTCTTTCCTTTCAATATTCAATGTCAAAATTAAAAGCCTGAACCTTGCTTACCCATTTTTTTTGCCTCTTGTTCAAGTCCTGTTGCTGCAGAAAATATCTCAAACTATTGTAATCCATAAGAACGACAAATTTGGCACCCAGCAGATACTGCCGGAACTTAGTTAATGCATGTACAATGACCAACATCTCTTTGTCATAAATGGAATATAAGCTTTTTGTTTGTGCAAGCTTCTTGCTCTCATAGGCTATGGGGTGTCTATCTTGTATTAGTACCTTGCCAATGCCTTCTCAAGAATCGTTGCACTCCAGAATGAATGGTTGAGTTAAAACAAGTAATGCAAGTACAGGACAAGTGCTCATTGCTTCTTTCAACTTATCAAAAGTGAGTTGCACCTTTTCATTCCATTGGTAGGAGCCCTTTCTTGTCATTCTATTAATGGGGCGCTGAGCTGAGAGAATCCTTTTACAAACCTCCAATAATAATTGCACAGTCCAAAAAATCCTTGCAACTCCGTCAATGATTTTGGGTGAGGCCAATCAAGGATAGCCTGAATCTTCTTTTGATGAACTTGAACTCCATATTTACTGACAACATGCCCTAGGTACAATATTTATGTCATACTGAATTTCAACTTGGATAGCTTGGCAAACAAAGGTTGATCCTTCATGATCCTTAGGACTTCATCCAAATGCTATAGGCGTTCTTCCCATGTCCTGCTATAAATAAGAATATCATAACAAATACCAGTAAGTACTTACGCAATTGTTTGTTGAAGATGCAATTCATGCATGATTGGAATGAAGTAGGTGCATTCATTAATTCAAACAGCATGACCAGGAACTCATAATGCTCGTAGTGACGACGAAAGGTCGTCTTTCCCACATCTTCTTCGCTCATGTAGATCTGATGGTATCCGGAACGGAGATTTGTTTTCGAAAAATAGACTGTGTCATGTAATTCATCCAACAACTCATCTATCCTTGGAATGGTATATCTATTTTTATTATTTTTCTGTTAAACGCACGATAGTCCACACACATGTGCATCATCTCGTCCTCCTTTTTGACCAAAACCACTGATGACATAAAAGGGCTAGAACTGGGATGGATCCATCCTTTCTCTAGTAGTTCATAAATTGTCTTTTTGATCTCATCTTTGAATTTCTTGGGATGGTGGTAGGATGTGGTTATGACCGGCTTGGCTCTTGTTTTTGACTCGATAGTATGTTTAAACCCTTGATGAGGCGATATGCCAGGAGGAATGTCTCTAAAAACTTTATCATGATCATTCCAAATATTTTGGAGATCATCATCTTGGGAAGGTGTCCATTGCCCTTTTATAGGTTTTGCCAAGACAAAACAATCTGCAGCCCAAGCAACGTCATCGCGCCGAAAAATTGCTTCCATCCGATGTGCAAAAACTTCCTTTGGACCCTCATTTGCCATTCCGCGGAGAACAATCTTCTTTCCATTGACAACAAAAGTGAAGCCCATTCGTTTGACGCTCCGAGTGTATTCACCAAGTGTCTCCATCCACTCTATGCCCAAAATAATTTCCATATTATCAAGGTCCACTATTAAGTAATCCTCAGTCAGTGTGTGATACTTAGTTGAGGAACAAGGTGTGTGTAGGGTAGAGAAGTCCCTCCGGAAACCTTGACCTGGAATCCTGTGTGCATCTTTGTAGGTAGACCTCTTCGTTTCACCAGAGATGAGTTTATGAAGTTTAGTGTGACTCCGCTATCGAGCATCACCATAACTCTGTCCTTGAAGGGTTCCCCATACATGAAACACTGTGCACCTCAGGCTACCAGCTAGGGTGATGGTTCCTCCACGCCATACCAATGCCTCAATTCTTTCCATATGGTTCAAGCTAACCATTTTGGTGTCCTCGTAAGGTTGGTTGTCTTCGGAGGGTATATCTTCCTGTTCTTCCTTTCCTGAGGCATCTGTGCCTAGGTTCCCACGGTCCCTTGCAGTTAAAACTTAGTTTCTTCCTTCGGAGCTCTTGCTTGGTAGCTTCGTTCAACGACGACTTTCTCAGTGGAGGTTTGTTATCTTTCTCCCTCAGAAACATTGTCGGTTTGGAATGTGAGTAACTTCGTGAGGATGATGCTAATGATGATGCCATGCTTCTTGCCTTCTGAATGGCCTCCGACAGGGTGGCAAGATTGAACCCTTTTACCCAACCCTCCAATGGCTCTGTCAGTCCGTCCATGAAAACACTATCCTTCTTCTTTCAGAAATGTCCATGACCAAAATAGAGAGTTCCTAAAATTCCGCAATGTACTGGTCAACCGATCCAGTTTGCCTCAGCTATGCCAAATCTTTGAAATTGAGTTTTGGATCTTTACCATCAAATCAAACTGTCAATCTCTCAGTGACTTCTGCATAGGTATTTATTTGATCACGCCCTAGTGTGATGGTGTCGTGATGCCACCATTCATGTGGCGACTCCCTCCAAGTGTAATGCCGCAAATTTAATTGCTTCTTTTGGCATAGGATTAAGCAAGAAGTATCAACCTTCATTACCCACGCTTGCACAGCTATGGATCCAGATTCGTCAAATGGAGACAAATCTACTTTACTCAACTTTCTTTTGAGATCATCATTGAAATATCCTCAGTTTCCTCCTCTGAAATATCTCATTCTAAGATTTGCGTAATGTTTGTAGGATATATCTTCCTCCAAATTCGCATTCTTCCAGTCTTCTCTCAGTTGTTCTTGCATTTCTTCAAAAGTTAGTTGCTTCCCTCCGTGTGCTGCCTTCGTCCGTGGGGAAAAGAGGGCATGGAAGGTCGAGAGCATGTTGGATGAGGGTTTTCTTTACCTGCACCGAGTCCACAGTGTGACCATTTTGTTCACCGGATATTTTCTTGTCTGCCAACTTCTTGAGAGTTTCTTCCATGAGATGCTGATTATCATTGATTTGTTCCTGATTCCTCGCAAGTTCTCTCAATAGTGCCACGAGATCGACAGCTATGGGTTCCTGTTCTACAACCATTCTATCAACGGAATGTGTTCTTCTTCTCTTCCAGCTATACACTCATTCACTGTCCACAGGCTGGCAAAATCGAAGCTTTGATACCGCTGTAATGTTCTGTTCATCTAGGTACCTGATGGTGAGTTATAGAATTCTGAATGACCGTATGGAAGGGTTGGCAAGAAGGCCGTATGGTTGGCAATTTTCTAGGGATGAATGTAGTAGTTGGAGTACAGATTGTACGGGAAGGCTGTAAGTCCGTATGGTGGAAGGACAATGGAGGTCGTACGGTGTAGCAGCTTACAAGAAGCCGTATGGAAGATATTGGCATATTGGGATGTGGGTCCGTACAGTATGAAAGCCATACGATGGTGATGGGAAAAAGGCTGTAAGGTATTGTGGGGAGGATGTACGGTGGAGTGAAGGAGACGATGTGGTGGTGAGGTGGGGTACGGAATGAGTGCAGAGTTGTTCTTATAGTATGGGGAGGAAACAAATGATGTACGGATGGAAGAAAGAAGAATGTCTAGTCATGCAACAAAACTTATAGATCCAAATTCATTAGATACACCAAAGAATGAAGAGTGAACATGAATAACTCTCAAAATATATTTTCCAAAAGATGGTGCTCTGATTTGCTAGACCCGAGCGAAGTATTATATGCAACAATGGAATAAGGTGAGGGTTGAATCCCACCGAAACTACACGAGCCAAATAGGAAGATCTTTCACATCCGAAATGGAAAATAAATGCAAAACTCCAACAGGAATTTGTAGTAAAAGAAATAATCCAAAATGCATACCTACGACTACCTACAAGCCGTGCTTAAATACTCGTTGGGGAAAACTTTATGAGGGTGTACAAAGATAGCCGACGGCTACACAAAACTACGAAAAGAAAACAAAAATGGGTCTGAGATATATTAAATCAATCGGCCCATTAACAATAGTTTGATTAATAATTTTTCTTATAACGAGAACAATACAGGATGGACGTATGGAAGAAGCCATACCCTTATCAATTTTTTGGTTTGTTGCAAGGATTAAATAGTCTTTTTCAAATCCTTGGATGTCTTAGACAAGGTAAAAATAATTGAAACTTTGGCTCTAATGATAGATAATGTTGTGATAGAGGTTGGGGTTGATAATGTGGTGCAAATAATAACCAACAATATAATGACATATGTGGTAGTGGGCAGGATCTTACAAGGTAAGCATAGCTCACTCTTTTGGTGAACTTGTGTAGTGCATGTTATTGTCCTTTTGGAGTATATAGGGAAATTGGATTGGGTGAGACTGGTTGTAGAGGATGGAAGGATGGTAATGAAATAAATCTGTAATCATCCTTGGGTCCTTCACTCGATGAGAGAATTCACCCATGGGAAGGAGTTGATTAGACTTATGGTCACAAGGTTTGCAACGATTTTCTTAACATTGCAAATTATTATTGGATCTTTGAATCCTTTGAGGCAATCGTTTGTGAGTCAACCATGTCTAGACTCAATTTATTTGCGGATGAGTGATGGACAAAGTGTTGCACAAATTATCTTTGACAACCACTTTTTTTATCTAGTTACAGAAATTGTGGAGCTAGCTTGGAAACTTCAAAAGTTGAATATTTAATTTTTTTGTATTCAATAATCAACTCTTTCATTATTAATTTGTAACCCTACTCTCTGATTAATGATAATTGTTTTCTACATTTCAATTTTAGATTGCGAAGCCTTGGTTAAAGTTCTCTGCTTGTAGATGGGGAACAAACCCCAGTGGGGTCTCTTTATGAGGCGATGGATAGGGTAAAGAGGCTCTATGAAATCAATTTAGGGGGAGCAACCTCAAATTTGAGCCCATATGGGCATTTATTGATAGGAGGTGGAGCTCAACCCATTCGTGCGGTAGTGTATTTCCTCAACCCTCATTTTCACTTCTCTTAATTTGTACACGGATCCCAATGGAGAGGTCATGGAGAGCTTCAGTGAGTGCAAGCATAGAATGGTATCTGACGTTGAGGTGGGAGACTTCATCATGGTCGAGATGGAAGTGTATCAAAATGCAAGAAGCAAACTATTATGCTCAGAGTTGGCAAGGAGAGGCAAAAATATTCAAACCATTGGTTTAATATTTTGGAATTTGGAGTCTTTTGTATGCTTGATAAGTAGATAATAGCTAGGTTACAAAAACATTTTCTCACCTCACATTCTAACTCTTTAGTATTGTTGGGCATTCATTTTGCACGAGGTCAACGGCAAGAATCCATAGTGTAATTCCTCTCTTGAAAAGCAAATCCTTTTAAGGACTCACTCCAAGGTTCAGTGTTTGTCTTGCGACGTACCAAAATCTGCTTAGTAGAAGATAAATGTGAATGTTCACGAGGAGGCCTTTGCTGGTTCCAAAAACTCTTTTACCTTGGAATCAAGTAAAATCTGTTTGCTGTCTCAAAATATCACACCAAAAGAACAATATTTTTTGTATTTTTTGTTTTTCAATGAATGCAACTCTAACAATGCAGCTACTATGAGGTCCTATTCTAACAAAGGGGTTAGCAAAGAAAATAACGAAATTGAAAGCAATTAACATGAAATCAAATAACTTGAAAGTGAAATTTCTAAATGGACATAAACTACAGAACACAAAACGCTGCAAGTTAAACCTTCAAAGAAATCGGTAGGAAACCAATGAAAACAGGAGCAGCGCTTCCTAGAATCCACTGATGCAATCATCGGTGAGAATCTTTAACAAATCGAATGATGTTTCACTCTTCATCAAATCGCAAGGCCACGGAAAGTGCGCTCATGCAAGACAAAAAGCTATGTAGACACAATCGGGTGATTTCTTCTCAAGCTCGTTACGTCAACGGAATTCATATATCTGTAGCAAACACCAGAACTAAAAGATCACACAACCAGAAACAACGCAATAAACCTTTGGCTCAATCACAATCTCATGAATAAAATCCATAAAACAATGACACATCCAGGCAAGAATAACTACACTCCGAATGCTAGCACCAAAAGGATAACTTTATTGCATAATAATGGCGGCCCCTGTTACATTTTACAATGGGGTATTTATAAGAAATCATCTCCTCAATTTGTGTTGAGAGTGAGAGATATCTTGATGCAATAAAATGCTTTTAAAATATTAAAACAAACTAAATATATACAAACTGACCATCTAACTGGTGCTTAGAGGGACTCCATCCATATTTTATTCATTAATTGGATGCATGAGCTCTTTACATGTCAAAAACAATGAAAGCATGAGAGAGAAAGTAGGAGGAAGCCATCAGTCGAAGTAGAAGTGCATGGAGACACCAAAAATAGAAGCTGACCCTTCACTAGGCGTGTGTCGGAGCTAACTTGCCATCAGAATGTGCTCCCAATGCATGGAAAGTGATATTTTTGAAACTGGCAGTCAACTGTCGGCGCACCTTTGAATTGCGGAGCTACATGAAAATGCGGAGCTGCGGACCTGCGTATCTGTGGAGCTGCGGATCTGCGGAGTTGAGGACCTGCGGAGCTCAATTCGCCAAAAAATCAAAGTTCTCAATTTTGAAAACGGTTTCTGGGTTTTGCTCAAATGAGGTTTTAAATCACTTTTTGTATATGCTCCATGCCCCTTTTTGATGATTTACACTCTCTTTATAGCCAATCAATTTTATAAACTTGCACTCCCTCTACTTCTTCAATCGAAAATCTCAAGGCACCTGTATTGAATCTTGTCCCCAATAGCTGCATAAGATGAGGAACTTGATTTGCTTTATGTGTCCAACCTCTGTATCTTTGACCTTTGTCTTCTCTCCACCTGTCCAATCCTTCCCGGCGAGAAACCAAGTGATCCATATTATCCAAGACGATTAAATGTTTGCAACTTTTTCATATTTTTTCACAAATTTTCTAGGCATTTTTAAATGACATTTTTGAAGGTCTTTTGCTCAAAATTTCAAGTCGAAACCTTTGTCAGTCCCTAAAACTGGGCAACCGAAGGCTCGCTATTTTAGGGACTGAAATTAGATCTTCAGTTCTTCTTTCCAATGGTGTAAGCGGTTTTGAATTCCGAGGCCCGAGTTCAAAGTTATGATCTCGACAAGTTGAGGATGCAATTTTTACCTACAAAAGAAGCAAACATTAGTTCGTAGAGTTAACAATGCATAGCAAAAACACACTAGCCATTTAAACAAAACTGGAGGTGAATCTTGAAATCTGGCTAAGTCTAAAATTTTGAAGCCCTGAAATCTAGCTAAGTCTGGATTCCTCAAGCCCTGAAATTTGGCTAAGTCTGGATTTCTGAAGCCCTGAAATTTTCTAGAATCTTTACCTTATCTCCGGGAGGTCTGAAACCTATCTCAAAAGATTCGTCGCATATATTAAAATATATCTTAAGTATAAGACGTCAACTTATACTTAAGCGATATATTTTAAACCCCTCTCATGACTATTCGGAAAAAACTGAAGGTGGAAAAACAGCTTGACAACCACACAAGGCGCTTGGTCATGCGTGCACGCACACATACGAAATGCATCAGAGCGCATGCGCGCGAGGCACGAACCCATGGCAATGCGCGCGGCGCGGCGCATGCGCAGCGCTCGGCGCGAGTGTCTCGGGCGCGGTGCGCACCGGCGCACGACGCGTGGCATCGCAGGCGCCCGTGGTGCTTTTTCCTTTTTTTTTTTGGTAATTAATAATTTTTTTTAAAAAAAATTTTGTGTTTTTTGATTTTTTGATTTTTTTGTGATTTTTGGACTCAACTTTTAAACAAAAATTCTTCTCCTGACTCTCGAATTATGAGTCCGGGATTTGAAAAAAGTAGGGGGTCCCCATTCCTAGTAAGGAATGGGGCGTGTGTTGTGGACACCACAACAAATAGCCTTGAAAAAGGAAGAAATGACTCAGTGTGTGCATTGTATATTCGTTCCCTTTGATGCATTAGGATGCAATTAATCAGAGTTTTCTAACAACTCAAAATTATCTTCCACTCCTTTCAGCTCATTCATTCAGAATCTTCACAAAGGCTCTTTATCAATCAATTGCTTGACCAGATGAGAGAATCAGTTTGAGGGCTCTTGGCGGGATGTCATGTTCTTTTAGTTTCTAGCCTTTTGCATAATTGCTCTATGTCATTCAACATGTTACTTTTGATGAAACAGTACTTTTGAATACAAGACACTTTGTTTTGCAACGTATCTTTGGCCGTTTCAGATCTTTAGAATCCTTCAGTCTTAACACTGTCTTCTTTTCTTTCTTTTTTTTTTTTTTTTGAATTATGTATCCTGACTGCTCTTAGACTATGTAGTCAGAACATCAGTGTCATTTCTTGGATTCGATCTCTTATGAACATCCCTTGCGTTCCTCTTTTAGAACTTTTTAGGAAACTCTCACGCCAAACAATGATCTTAGTAACCTTTCGAGGAGACCCCTCCTGTTTGAACTAGTCAGAGTTTGGATCATTTCTCGTCATCTTTGACTTGAAATTGAACAACACCTAACACAATCAAATCTTTAAATTTGCAAAGTGTTGAGAACTTGTTGGTCCAAACTTCTGATTTCCAGACTGAAAGTCCCCCATTTCCACAAGAAATTTCGGTTGCTCGGTTGGTATAAGACACACAATCATCCAAATGTTTTGACAAAGAAATACCTCTTCCTGAAATCGGAACCAAAGAGTGGTTAGTAAAGTCTTGAGAAAAATCCCAAGTACACCTTACCCCCTAGGATTGACATAACTTTGAAAGAAAACACACGACTGAAAGAAAAAATGCAACACCTAACTAGAAATACTAAAAAAACTAAAAAAAACAAAAACAAAAACTTATTTACAAAAAAACTCGAATAATAACAATGTGGGGTAGTTATTAGTAGATTTCTCATTATGTGCAATAGTAATGAACCACCCCATATAGTTCTCAAAAATGCTGACTTGTCTTTGTACTTAGAAAAAAAAAGTCTAGACAATCTTGGTTCAAATTCGGAGCACAAATCACACAAAATTAGAAGTTGTGGTAACTCTTTATGGCCATGATTAATCCACAAACAAGTTCTCTTACCTTTAGCATCATATTCAAATTGAAAATCATCAAACTGAGAGGGATAATGGAAAGATATCACTTGATCCAGCAAGTCCCCCACCATAGGGGTACACTCACACATTGTAATTTCTCCTTCTAGTGGTCTCATCTCATGGTACACCACTTCACGCGCACATGGAAACACTTTCGGTTCCTCTTTAAGCTCCCTTGGACTAGGAAACTAAATTCCCAACCTCCCTTTCGAATTACAGGATTCATTACTATCATCAACCAAGATGTTTTCTGCCTCAAATCTCAAAGAAGTTTGTTCAAAATCATACTTTCCCTCCATTGCGATCTCCCAAGCTAACAAGAAATCGGGGCAACTTTCTTCTGAATGGAACCCAAATGGATGAATCCTACATGACTCAGTTATTGCATGGTTTGATATGTGTGTAGAATACCCACAAATAGACATTTCCTCAGTCAAACTTGAGACCAAATTGAACAGTCTATCCATCTCTTCTAATGACATATCTTGTTTTGAAGGAGGCAACTTATCGTTATCCAATGGGGAATCAATATCACCACAGGAAGAATTGGTGTCTTCTTCTTGATGACTTTGTGATTCAAAAATCTCACCAACCTCAGGACCCTCCACATTTTCATCACCTTTTGAAACTTCATGGAGTTTTGGAACTTCAAAATTTTCCACACCCTCAAAATTTCTTGGCATATCCACACTTGTTGCAACATCAACACTTGGAAGAACTTCTTCATTGAATGGGAACGCAAACTCCTCTTGATCATCTTCATCAAGTTTTCCTGTAGATTCATCATATGAATCAAACATCATTGCACTAAACTGCAAAGGTTGTTTCTCCATGATTTGGGGAGGCTGATCCGAACCCATGGCAATGCGAATCAAACATCATTGCACTAAACTGCAAAGGTTGTTTCTCCATGATTTGGGGAGGCTGATCCGAACCCATGGCAATGCGCGCGCGCGGGGGCGAGCGCACATGCGCGTGGCGCGGCACAGGCACGGTGCGCGGCGCGCTCGGTGCTGCGGCGTGCACAACGCTCGGCGCGAGCGCGGGCGCGCGGCGCGAGTGTCTCGGGCGCGGTGTGCACCGGCGCACGACGCGTGGCGTCGCAGGCGCTCGTGGCGCTTTTTCCTTTTTTTTTGTAACTTTTATTTATTTATTTATTTTTTAAAATTTGTGTTTTTTGATTTTTTGATTTTTTTGTGATTTTTGGATTCAACTTTTAAACAAAAATTCTTCTCCTGACTCTCGAATTATGAGTCCGAGAGTCGAAAAAAGTAGGGGATCCCCATTCCTAGTAAAAAATGGGGCGTGTGTTGTGGACACCACAACAAGTATTCATCTTGTGGATGCTCGGTGGCGATTAGGGTGGAAATGTCCCAAATGTCCAAGAACTTGCACTTCACATCTTATGTCAGCCATGGTGCTCATCCAATTGTGAGTGTATCACACAAACAAGAGGAACAAGTTGGCACATAAACACCTAAATAAACTCGTCTTTGAACAATATAACCTTAAGTTGCACATAAGAAAAGTAGACTCAACACAAGTTGAACTAGTTGTTCTAGATAACATAGATCCTTATGGTGATTGGACAGCACAGGAGCAACCTCCATTATTCATAGAGGATGACATGTATGATTTGGAGAGTCAGGCTATGTGGGAGGGTACTTTTGCACAGGGATTGGATGACATTCAAGAGGAGGGCAGTGCGAGTGAGGACATTGGTAGTGAGGATTCAGATGATGAGGATTCATTGCCAGCGCCAACACCAACTACATTACAAAGGATTGGTAGGGCTAGACCTAGACCCCCTCCCACTCCCATAGTTTGTACTAGAGCTATTGGGAAGGGGAATTGGAAGATGTAGACTAGGTGTATATTGTACTTGACATTTCTATTTGCTTATCTTTTTACAAAGACGATTTGCTATTTTGAGTTTGCTTTAGAGTTCAAAGTCTTTGATTATGGCTCCCAATCATCAACATTCCACACGAGGATGTGATTTTGTTACATATGGCATTTATATATATCTAGATCACCTTATTTGGTTTGTTTACCCATTTACTGACTCATTAGATGCAACTCCTTATTGAGTTTTGCAAAAAAATGCATTTCTAATTAAATTTAAGTCATTCTTGAAATTCTTGATATTTTCTCGAGAAATTACCGATTTATCTCCAATATTTGTTGAGAAAACTTTTTTTTGCCTCTCTGATAAGTGGTAGAGAACGAGATTTTGAACTATGGTCACAATATTATCTTTGGTAGTCAGAGAATCCTCATAAATACATTCTCAATCTTTTTCTTTCCAAGTATATGATAATTTGCCATTTCCATTGCCTCATGAATTCTTTGTTCATTCTTGTTCTTCAGCAGGTAATCAAGCATTTTAGGGTCCATTCATTATTCCCGAGGCAGTTCCATTTTCTTCTCTTCAGTCATCTTCATGATTCAACCTATAGAGGTAGAAAAGAAGAAATCTTTTTAAATGAGAAATTCAAATGAATCTTGACTCGATTAGGGGGAAGGTTGTGAAGCTGCAATTCTGATAATCAATAATCCAATAAGGGAACCAAGCAAGACCTCGGTTTTTTGTTTGAGTTTTAAAGTCTGTATGGTAGAGAGTAGGAAATTAGGCATACAAAATCTTCTTGTCCAAATACAATTGGTGACTATATCATAGGACATTGCATTAAAAGGTAAAATCCATCAATCTTTTTATTTGCAATTGTTTAGATTTGGTATAGAGTTTTCTAACATGACTACAAGAAGTGCTTCATGAACTAAGACAATTGGGGAGGAAAATAGAGTATATTGCTGGACTCAAATCTGCTATTGAAAATGGGTTGTTATTGCTATCTGATTGTGATATCAATGTTGTAAAAAACATTCGCTGAGAAGACCTGTGCAAATACATCAAAAGTAGTAATTGGCATTAACAAAGCTCTGAAAATACTGCGGAAATATTAAAGCAATTGATCTCTCTGCATCTTCTGGAATTTCAATTAAAAGGCACTGATGGTAAATGATTAGCAAATATTGAGTTTAATAATCTATTTACCATTTTTAAGGCTGCCATTAAAATTGAAATATCCAAGATCCAGAAGAAATAGAGTGTAGCATTCTAGAATTTAATAAATACTTATATCAAACAGATTGAAATAGAAGAGTTGTTATTTGTGTTAGTTGCAAGTATCATTTTAGAAATTTTCAGGAGCTCCTTTTAACTTTGCTGCCAATTCTCAACTCTGCTTTATAGTTGTTCAAGACCATGTATGCAGAAAATCCATAGTGGGAAATGCTTTCGCAGTTTATTAGTTCATTAACTCTTACTAGCTATTATTAGCTTATTACTCTAAGGGCCCATTTGGATGCAGAAATAGGAAATAGGAATTTGTTAATCCGAAATTTATTATTCTCAATCCATTTGGTTCACTCGGAATTTGATGGGGAATATGTTTGTGCTGTGTTTGGTTGTGTTGGAATATGTCTATCTTGTTAAGACGTTTCACGGTGTGTCAAAAGGATGCCATTTGCAGAAAGTCACAATTTGTAGATCACATTTCTTTTTTCCTGCAACTCCTGCATAGATTGAAGTTTTTCCTGTTGTTTTCCTAATTCCACAACATTTTCATCCGAAGATTTCCTTCGCATTTCTCAAACAAACTGAGTAGAATTTGGCTTTTCTAGAGTAGCTTTCAAGGCCTCTTGAAACGAGGGGATTTGGATTTGATCTTGTCTTCCTTGTCCTCATTGTTTGTGACAAGGAAGACATTATTGTTTGGGACAAGGAAGACATTCTTGACCCTATCGCCTAGGGTAGGTATCTTGGCCTTGACTGCACACAGATGAAGAGCCCTTAGGGTTTTGATCACATCCATCAACGGGTCTGACCAATCACACAACACAATAAAGCGCATATCAACAACCATTCACCCTCCAAATCCCACTAACACTTGGTCTGCCAAATCTGGCAACGGGCTCCCTTGCTCTATGTCTGATGCCATCCGTTTCAGTTCTTTTACATGCTCGATTACTTCTACCAGCAGAGAAGCTTTATCCATGTGCACAGAAGGTAACAACATTACAAAGACTTGTCTTCAAACTGAAGTAGAAATAAATAGGGCCTGAGTTGGCAAACTTAATTTAATGGCGCTGGGAAGTAAGTTGTGAAGGGTGGTAAGGTGAGCGTTGATGTGTTCCTGCCTCGAACCACACTGAGGACACAAAGTTGAGAGCCGATGATTATTTCACGGACCCAAAAAGAATATAAATTCTGAAAAAGTAAAATCGGAATAGGAGTTGGCTATTCCAATTCGACCTATTTAGGTGGAATTGCAAATGCTCATTTTTGGGCCAAAATGGGAATACATATTCCTATTCCCAATTCTGATTTGGTGCACCCAAATAGAGGATTTGAAATTTTGGGTATTTACAGATCTCTATTGCAGTCCAATTCTAGCAGCCAAACGGGCCCTAAGCTTTCTAGTTTGATTCTGAGTTGGTCAGTTTCACTGTTTGCTGGGGCTGTGACCTACTCAAAACCTATAAGTATTATAATATATCTACTTACTTTTACCTTGTAGAGGAGGTTGAACAAACATTATCTTATTATTTTGATAATATCATTCTAAACTTTGATTAAATGGAATAGAGGTTTAATTTAAGGTTTCTTTTATTAAAAGAGGTTTGTGTTTTTGTGTCAATGTTTGATGGTAATGGTAGATGAATGTTAGTTTTGTGCTATGGTATTCTTAATGGTCATCTGGTATTGTTTAATTCACATGAATTCGCTTTGATTTGTGCTAGTCTATTCATTGGTTTCATTGTCGAACAAAAAATTGAAATCTGGCAAATGTTTTTGGGTAAACTGCATGTTATTTTGGTCATGCTATATAGTTTGAGGGAAATCAACAAATACAATTAATATGCTCTTCTTAAAAAATCTTAAATCAAATATTTCTACCTGCACTACTCTTTTCTCTTTTATTTGTATTCTTAGATGCAAAGCTCTATTGCATTATGTTTACTATGTTTATCTGATCATGTTTAAATTTTGATGTGTTTGTGAATGCTGGTAGTTTAGATATTGGTATCAAACGTTGGAGGGTAATCAAAAGCTTGTCCAATGGTACCTGAATTATGTCCTATAATGAGAGCCATTTGTTTGCGCATCATTTTGTTTTGAATGACCCACCAACAGATTGGAAGTGCACTGAGAACTGACATCTAAATTAGGGATGTTTTTCATAATAGTTCTTTTGGAGTGCATTCCTAGACTTGTAATTTAAGAGCATCATTTTTATTCTTTATCACAGGAACACTCATCCTTTTCTTATTCTTATTCTTTTGTAGTGCATTCTTATTCTCCCACTGACAAGTTATCTGTTTCTGCAGTTTGAGAATTTTTTCACTTGGCTGACTAAGTCACTTAAACACCTGAGTGGTGAACCTCTCTCACAAAGTGACCAGCTGCCTGTCAGTAACAGGTACAGTCTTACACTTGTTAGATGCAACAGGCTTTGCGAGGTGTTGTATTTTTGGTATTTGCTTTCCATAATAAACATCTATTAACATATTTTTTTGAGTATGAATGTTAATTTCATGTTTTTTTACAGTCAGCTGGTAATGGTTTTCTTGACGAGTGTTTTCAAGGAGGACCCAATTATGCCACACTTGGATGCTCTTCAAAAGGATGTAGAAATACAAATTCATCCGTAAGTACTTTAAATAATATTCTATGCTTTTATATTGTAAGGTTTGTAGGTTCATTAATGTAAAACTTCTAAACATGATTATGAGTGGGGCTCCTAGTCTTCGAATTGAAATCAGCCTTTCTAATAAAGTGAGATTGTCAAGGAAAGTAATGTAATAGCACTGACATGAAAAATAGGTTTATTGCCTTGAGCGGCTTATTGAACTTCAAATAATTCAACGGTAAGTGATAAATACAATTGAATGTTTTAAACTAGTGGCTGGTTCTGGTGTTTGAATGGGTGGATTTGTATTGCTATCTGTATATATATACTGAGTTCCAATCCTAGTTTCAATACAAATTCAGTTTTGGGTTCACGGATTTGGCTAATTTTTTCTTGGGTAGGTTCTGGTACTGTGGGTACATCTATAGATATTTCATAAAATAAATAAATGAATACATACACACACATACTGATATATTAAATTATATCTACATGATGGATTCATACATGCGGCATGTGATGAACCTTGTTGGTTCAGCCTCTATGCAACCTGTAAATTTGTGTTTTTCACCACTGAATTTTCCCTTTTGCCAATACCCAATTGTATCTACTATATATCCTTGGTTTATATCGAGAACATATGCTTATATATTCAAATAATCACCATATATCATTATAATATAATATATATATTCATCTGTGTAATAAGAGGAAGATGTGTCGATGTATATATCATAATTGTATTTCAAATATTTTAGTGCTTGCCTCTGTTGTAGCTTCTATCATCAGCTGAGACTATCTTTCTTCCCCTTCTAACAGTGCAGTCAATACTATTTATTCCCTTCAGTGTGGCTACTGACTATTTCTTCTAAACTCCTCCCTTTTCATCCCCCAGCAGACGTTAGAATAAGAGTTGCACTTAGGAGGACCACCAAATTTGTATGTTATAGATAATATTATAATCTTCCCCTTTTCCTTATTGAATACATATCCTCTCTCTCCACCGTTACTGACTGTGTCTAATCTGATATGGATCAATAAGAAAGTAGAAAAAGATGTAATGGTATTACTTTCATACTGTGCAATCCATTTCCTGTGATTAGTTCTTCTTCTGCCTTTTCTGTAGGATATTGGGCAATGGTTTTCTATTCCTAATGTTATTGATTGTCTATGCACGAAGATTATCACTGTCTAGTGATATAGTGGCTCCTGTTATCACCATTTTTTGTCTGACGTGGCTTACTCTCTTTGTTCTCTGTCCTCTTTGTTTTCTTGGTGCATCCGGATTCAATGAAAAACAGTTGTTACCTTTTTGTCTACCTGTTACCTTTTCCTCTCCCATCTCCAAAAGTTCCACTAATGTTTTATATATCTTTTTTGAACAGTTGTGACTGTTCTTTGAGTCACTAATAATATAGATTAATTATTAATTAATATAACTATACTATAACATGTTAATATCCTGATTATTAATTAGTATTATGTTTATTTATTAATCATATTATTTAATAACATGTTTTCTTTGATAATAATAATTTAGATATAATCATATATTTGATGTACTTATTAGTGTAATATATTATGCTATTATAATAATATAATATACAATGACTTGTGTAATAATATTTTATATCTTATCTTTCTTATTATTTTAATTATATAATTTATTACTTTATTATTTTATCAATTTATGTATTAAATTCTATTGAAAGAAATTAGAGGACATGACACTCCGACCAATGGTATTTGGCACTTTACCTCCAGGAGACTTTGCAGCTCTATGACCACACTTTACAGCTTATGTTTCCTCAAAGCTAGGCCTTAGATGACCTCATCACCGCCTTTTTCCTGCCCATGTTCCCCTCTAGGGGCATGAAGCGGTCACTTGCTAGACCCATCTCCGGGCACACCACATCTGTTAGACCTTCTCATGGATTCACTAGATAGCGGCACCCTATCTCCAGTGTTACTTAGACATGGGCCTAGACCCATTGTCGTCCTGAGCTTGACCCTTTAGTGTTGGATTTCTTTTTTACTGAGAAAGGATATCTAGTCCTTCTGTTCTCTGTTGTTCTGTTTCTTTGCTTTCTTGTTCACTCTTTCTCGGACATCGTTTGGGGCTCCTGCTGGCTTGTTTTCCTTCCTTGTTGTAATCTTCCAGTCCCTTGGACCCTTTGTTGGTCTCTTGTTGGACATTGTTATGCTCTTTACACTCCACCCTAATATATATATATATATATATATATATATATATATATATATATATATATATATATATATATATATAAATTGAAAATCTGATTTTATACATGTGTATATTACTCTTACTGCTTTTTATTAGCCTCACACTCACTTCTAGGATTACTTTTATTCGACATACTAATTCTTTCCATATCTCTATATGGGGTACCTTATGGAAATGTTCATAACTTGTTTGGCACCCATAATGGTAATGTATGATGTGTGCCACCTATAATTTCAAACTTACATTTTACCCATGTGATATATATATATATACATACTTCCACTTCACTTTTCTTTGTGCTTTTCTTGTGTTGTCTTATAGTCAGTACATAGTTCTGATGGCCACGCTCACTGCTGCAATATGTGTTAGAATTTGAATCAGTTCGTACAATGCTGCCTTATTGCATATCTTTTATTGTTTATCCTCTCTTATGCTCATTGTAAGAATTTTCCTTAGGGCAAAATAACACCAAGATCAAGAAGCTCAAGCACTAGCACAAGATGGACCAATAATGGATGATTAGAATAACAATATTGAGAATATCATATGCACATACACACTAGAAGTGCTTGTATATAAAGGCATCTAGAATGACTAGGAGTCAGCAAAATGATAAGCCTCACAAATAAGCACATGTCCACCAAGAGTGGATTATGCTCCATTGAGCACATGAGTTTGTGCGATGATGAGAGGATAAGCTTACATAGTTATATCTCGTAAAGAGATGTTGTAGACACCGTGTGCTTAATTAGAGTGCAAACAACTATGTTGTCTGCCTAACAATTTAGATGAATATGAAAACTCCTGTGTTGTCAACAAGACAACTTATATAACTACGCATATTCCTAGGGGTCTATATGATAAATAATAAAATAATGCATTTAACCTAAGTAAACTTAAGGAAAGCATAATAATAATAAATTATTTACACTAACACCCCCCCTTAAGTGCAAGTTAGGGGAATGCACTTAAGCTCATAAAAGCTATAATGAAAATGCATGATGGGTCTCGGCTACTAGACCATGTTAAGTACCCATGTACAAATGCAATACTCTACATATAATGCAATGCGATGCAATCTCTCTAAAAAACGGAGAAAGAGGGAAAACCTCATGGGAAAAACTTTCCGCCAAAAAGAGAGATAAGTACACTAAAGAAGTACGAGAAGGACAAAACCCCATAAGAGGAAAAGGTCCCCCTCATAAGAGGGAAGTAGAAGAAGAAAGGAGACAAGGTAGTCACCCCCAATATAGAATGCCCATTAGTGATAGCTGCTCCAAGATGAATGTAGAAGCTAATCCATGACTGCTGGATAATATTCCTCCCCTTAGGAAGAAACAATGTCATAGGTACATATGAGATGCTTCCCCAATGTGTAGAAAGAATCCTGAAGATGAATGGTGTCTTTGAAAACTGCTCAACTGTCCTTGTGTTGATATTGATAGATCTGAGATATTATTTAACAAGGTTCCTAGGGCCATTTCTTGTTTTGATGCCTAGTCTCCTTTATGAGACTCACTAGCATCATCATCAGGTTTCTTTGTTGCACCAATTACATAATGCAATAAACCATTTTCAACCAATGGTTCCTTTATCTTTTCTTTCCAAGTAGTATAATTATGTGTTGTTAACTTAGAAAAAGAACCCATAATGCAAAGGAAAGAGCGCAATATCAAGGAAACACAAGAACACAAGACATACCCCCCCTTTTCACTCAATCAAAGAACCCCCCCAAATGAATGCTTTAGGCACTTTATATGTAGTGCGTTTACAATAGGCCACTTGTCAAAATGGACAAAAGTGGACTTCTGATTTTATTGTTTACAACCTCCTCTCAGAGTTCAAATTTGGTACTTAGCAATATAGCTCAAATATACAACAATTTTGAAGTTTGATCAAAGCAATACAATGCAAAAAAAGGACCTATTTTTGAAAGTGGTATTTCTGTCCTCACAAGCCTATAATCTGATTGCAGGTCTAGAAAGTAGATGAAAAATTATGCACTTAAAAAAAAACAGAACTTGAAAATGTGTCCAGATGAGCCTGTACGGAGCATTTGAAGTTGCAAAATGTAGGATTGGATAGGTACAATTGCCAAAAAACAATTTCTCTAACAAATCTATGCACCAAAACTAGAAAATAATAGCACCACTGAAAAGTTCAAGAAATTTTTAGCCTGAATAAAAAAAATAGCACCTGATTTGGAGTCCGGATAACTAAGATATGGCCTCTCAAAGTTGGACTATCAAATCAAAACTGCATATGGAGAGGGGTTTGCAGAGGAAATTGCTAAGTTAAATTTGACGTCCAAATGGCTGTCATAGGAGTGCAATTTTGCCTTCTTGTGACAGTCAAATGACTATCAAATTTAGAATAGTGAACTGGTGATGTCAGCAAAAAAAGGGCCCGATCAACTGACTGTGCAGTCCATACTATACAAAATGCTAACGTGGCAATCAACATGGCAAACTAGACGTGGCAGCAATGTGTTGCCGCGTAGGATGAGTTGGTTGAGGGCTCTAACGTGGCAAGAGGAAGATCGGCGGTGCTGACGCATGGACAGCGCATGGCGGGAGGTCGGTGGACATGGAGCTTTGTCGACAAGCAGAGGCAGAGTGGCGTCGGGGAGTGGCGGAGTGGAGTTTGAATGGCGGCGCCGGGAGTTCGTTGTCGTCGTAGGAGTTGTTGCCATCTGTGGAGATTGGAGAAGCTGGCAGAAGGTATGACTGGCGAGTGGGTGCGAGACTTTATGTCATCGGTAAATATTGTGCAGCCGATGGGTTAATGTCGTTAGTAGAAACTGTGTCAGCCGACTTGATTGTCGTCGGTGTTTTTGTATTCTGTAGCCAACGGGTAAATAGTTTGTAGCAGACATAATGTTTGTGGCCGACGGACTCTTTGAAGGTTCGGCAGATAGTATTTATACTCTGTCTGGGATCATTGTAAATCATTCATCTTATGAAGCATAATGTAATGTTCTGGCATATGCGAATATAATAAAAGGAGTTTACTGTTCGTGTTCCATTGTCTGTATGCGTTCATTTATTTTACCCGTATGGTAAACACTTTAGTCCTACATTCACCATGCGAGGTGCCTTTTGCTTGTTTAAAAACAAAGGGCTGCCAAGTTTAAATTGGCTTAGAAGCCACTGTGTTGTAATCCATTGCCGGTTTGTGGTTTTAGATGCCGCCAAAATGTTGGATGTTGCCGGTTATGTGATGAAGCCGATTGCAGAGGAATATTCCGACTGCGGGCGCCGGGGTTTGACCACTAGGTTTGCCTGCAATAAATGCTTCTCCTACAGGCATGATGGCCAAAAAAATTTCGAAACAAAAAATGCAAATTTGAAAATCAATTGCACAGATCTAAAAGATCATACAAATTTCGCAAATCGGGCCTTCAGGTTACAGTTTTCAAAAAAACTTTTGCCTCAAATTTGACTATGGCCTAGGGTAGGCAAATTTATAGTCAAAATTCACCGAATTGACACTCCAAACACAATGATGAGGTTTGCTTTGGCTTTAAACACTCCAATAATTGCAAATACTCTGAATCTGAATCGTGGCCCTCCGAGAGGTGAAGCAAAAATAGTCTCCAATGGCTATGTGAAGACATCTCCTATCGCTCTGATACCATGTAAGAATTTGGTATAACTCTAATACCATGTAAGAATTTGCCTTAGGGAAAAATAACACCAAGATCAAGAAGCTCAAGCACTAGCACAATATGGACCAATAATGGATGATCAAAAAAACAATAATGAGAATATCATATGTACATACAAACTAGAAGTGCCTGTATATAAAGGCATCTAGAATGACTAGGAGTTACTAAAATGATAAGCCTCACAACTAAGCACATATCCACCAGAGTGGATTATCCTCCATTGAGCACAGGAGTTTGTGCGATGATGAGAGGATAAGCTTACATAGGTCTATCTCGTAAAGAGACGTTGTAGACACCATGTGCTTAATTAGAGTGCAAACAACTATGTTGTCTACATGACAACTCAGATGAATATGGAAACTCTTGTGTTGTTAACAAGAAAACTCATATATAACTACACATACTCCTAGTTGTCTATATGATAAATAATAAAATAATGCATTTAACCTAAGTAAACTTAAGTAAAGTGTAATAATAATTAATTATTTACATCAACACTCACAATTATCCATGTCCCAATATCTCTTTTCCACAGTTACACAGCCTTGGGTGACAGGGGAACAAGGGTCCGGGGGGACAAGTTTCTGGAACAGGGGACAAAAAGGGCCTTAATTTGGAGACGACGGCGGGGGATTGGGGGGGTTGTCTATAGTATACATATAGTACTCAAAATGCTAGTTATGAAAAGATGTATTACAATATAAGATATACAGATGGAAAAGAGTAAATACTTGAACATTGCATTAAATTGGAACATTGAACATAAGTAGTCAAATCAGCAAATAGTTAACATTGGGATGTTCCTCCATCCTTGTTGAAGGTGGTGGAATTTGGTGGCAATGTTGGGGATGGGGCAACAGAGTCCCCAAGTCCCTGGTGTGTGGGGCAACATTGGGGGGGATGCATCCCATGTTACTATGCCTTTTTTCTCAATTCTAAGTGATCAATCCATGTGTGATGACCTCCACAGTCAGAGTAAGAACGTTTATTTTCACCTTTGCATGGCATCTGATATGTCCTTCTAAGGACCCTTACTGTGATTGGTCTAGTTTGTTACTAACAAATAAATCATCAGATACTCTTTGGTTCAAGTTGCGAAAGCCCCCACCGCACTATATGCATATGCCTCCTTGCCTATTATTTAAATTGTTTTGTCATAATGATGGGTCAATGCAAATTTGTTATCTACTGCTCAAACAAATTCATTTTGTTGATTGCCTAGTATAAATCCAAACTTTATCACATTATCCACAATTTTTCGTGCACCCAATCAAGAGGATGAGGATACACAGTTTGTTTCGTTATTGTAAAACAAGACATTGGAAATCATTGAAGGTATCAACCATCTTGTCTGTGTCCATAACTTGTGCAAAGTGATGGAAAGCCAAAGTCATTGGTGGTTTTGATAGATGAAGATCTTTTGAATTAAGCCATGGGTGTTTGAGCTGGTTTTATGACTGTCTCGCTCACCTTTGGCCATTCTATTAAATATTTTCCCTCTAAACACTTTGGTGGATATTTATAGCGTAAATCTAAATATCCCTTTGTGTTCTGTGCATAGCTACCAAATGTATATTATTGATTCCTCCACAAACAAGTCCGTGCATTCCATATTATACATTTGCAGTCTGGCTCTGATACCATGTTAAATTTTGGGATCACTACAAATATATTAGCACTACTTGTGAAGTATTTTCTTTCCAAAGGCAGCGATCTCTTGCATTTATATTAATGAGCCATGAAGAGACATGTCCCTTCATGGGACATGTCTATTCATTATTATATTATTTTTTCTAATATTTACATAATATATATATATACACACACACACATATGTTCACTAGTTTTGACTCAGTAATTATTTGACAGAAGCTTCAAAACATCAACACAACCAACTACCTTACTAAAAATAGTAAGAGTCACTCTACAAATTATTGAGTGACTATAATTAGTAAATTCCTCAATATCTGATCAAATCAATGGTGGCAGGGGTCGTCACTACAACTAAGACTGGTCTTGGTGCCCTACCAAACATAGAAATGATGGAAAATGGCTCACTATAAATAGTAAGCATACCAAATTGAACTTAATGATGAGAAATCATGAACACTTAAGTAATCTAGAAGAGAAAGAGCCTCCTATTCTACCAACTAGGACCCTCTAACCATCATCCTTAACCTACGAGGGTCAATTTTGGGCAAAACTAATCATAAACAATGTTGAAATCCAATGGGGACATTACTATCCGCCCTCCCTGAAATTGCTTGTCCACAAGAGATCTCTCATCTAGAAGAGGATCCCATGGGTAGAATTGTGTAATGTCCATATCATCAATAACCAATTGCTGCAACAACATCATCAACATAACCAACAAAGTTTGCCAAACTTAAATATTCTCACTATTAAATGTTGCAGGAATAGAAACATTAGATAAGAGAAACTCTGTAGATCGAGAATACTTGCCTCTTAACACTACACAAGATACACTATCATGCATATCATGTAGCTCACACAACTGAACTATGCATCCGAAAATATCATGTACATATGGATCAAATAAAGAACTATATGTACTCCTCACCATGTATACTCTTGAAAACACTTCTATAAAACCTGTCTATTCATTATTATGAATTAATATAATGACAATTATAATTTTGTGTGTGTGTGTGTGTGTGTGTACATAATATCTCTTGAGTCATTGTTACATTAATTTTCTAATATATATATCTTCACTAGTTTTGACTCAGTGTGTTCATCCGACTGAAGCTACAAAACATCAACACAACCAACTACCTTACTAAAAATTGTAAGAGTTGCTCTCCGTAAACTATTGACTTACTTTAATCAGTAAATCTCTCAAAATCTGATCAAATCAATGGTGCCAAGGGTTGTCACTGCAACTAAGGCTGGTCTTGGTACCGTACCAAACATGGAAATGGTGGAAAATGACTTGCTATAAATAGTAACTGTATCAAATTGAACCTAATGATGAGAAATCATGAACACTTTAGTACTGCAGAAGGAAAAGAGCCTACTTTTCTACCAACTAGGACCCTCTAACCATCATCCTTAACCTATGAGGGTCAATTCTAGGCTAAGCTAATCATAAACAATGGTGAGCTCAAATGGGAATATTACTGTCAACCCTTCCTGAAAGTGCTTGTCCCCAAGCAATCTCTCATCTAGAAGCTTAGTGTACTCAGCTTGAAGAGAATTCACAACTAATCCAGGATCCCTTGGGTAGAATTGTGTAATGTCCCTATCACTAGTAACCAACAATAGGAACAACATCATCAATGCAATCAACAAAGTCTGCCAAACTAAAATAATCTCAACATTAAATGTTGCAGGAATAGAAACATTAGGTTAGAGAAACTCTACAGAATGACAATAGTTGCCCCTTTACGCAAGATTCACTATCATGCATATCCTCTAGCTCGCACAACTGAACTATGCTTCCGAAAATATCATGTACATATTGATCAAATAAAAAACAATACGTACTCGTTACCACGTACACTCTAGAAAACTCTTCTACAAGACCTGTCCGGTATCCTAATACATTGGTAGGATCACAAACATCATGAATCCTCATCTCAAGAGAGTGATCACTATCGACATCGAAAAGTGGATTGTCATATGATAATGCAATATCCGCCTCGAACAAAGAATTGTTCACAAAGTGAATCTCACCAATGCGCTGATCTGAACTTTTTAACTCTAAAATGTCGGAGTAATGAAATGTTTCAGATTCCTCTTGAATCATATCATCATCCTCTTTTGTCACCTTGCCCTTTTCTCTAGAAAAAGAAATGAAGTGCAAGCTCCCTATGTAATCCACCTTAGCACGTACCTGCTTCTCTACAACTCAAATCTCGTCCCCATCATAGGTAAGTTGAGGGTGAACTCACGAATACCCTAAAACCATTCGATATCCAATGCTATATCTAACTCACCCAAGTTGAGTATATTAAAGGCGGGCTGTAGCTCATAGTCACCACATGAGTGAGATTACATAGACGTCTAGTGCAAGGGTATAAGCATCTTCCACTTTAACATAGAATGTGGAAAAACTTTTGTTTAAGGTTTACACCTACTTAAAAAACCCTCATCAATAAAATTAGGCGTAGCCCTGGTGTCTAGCATGGCAACACATTGCGATCATCCACTGACCCCTTGATCCTGAATGCAGATGCAGTTAGTATAGTGGTAGATAATGCCAATAGAGATTATTTGACATCAGGTACCGTCTCCAGAGGTTCTTTCCTAGCCTCTTAATCATCAAAACGGCTGGCTGGTGTGTAATTTCAGACTCAACATCATCGTAATAAACCCTCATGGAACAGGTAGCTTTGCCCTTTGGCCTCAATGGATGACTGTGGTCACGATCATAGGGTTCTTTGTTTACCATATGGATTTAATCAAGCAATGCACATAGGAAATAGACATGAACACCGAACAGCAAACAGCAGAACTCTTATTATTATTCGCATATACCAACAGTACATCATGCTTTTCTCATAAGATATGATGATAAGATCCCTACAATGCTTCCCAAAGAGGTTATAAATACTTTCCGAAGAACTTTCCTGAAGGAGTCCGTCGGCCACATACATTATGTCCGTTACATAACAAAACCCTTTCCGAAGGGACCCGTCGGCCGATTCACAATTTCCTTCCCGAAGGGACCCGTCGGCTGATACATAATTTCCTTCTCGAAGGGACCCGTCGGCTGATACACAATTTCCTTTCCGAAGGGACCCGTCGGTTGATACACAATTTCTACCGACGACATCATCCCCCAAAAAGAAAAGTCGTCTCCTGACGACTACAGAACAAAACTCAAACAACTAATACAACAATATTGATCTGCCATATCACTTTCACATTCATCCCGTTGCATCTATAGCCTTTGCTAACACAATACTGACTCTTCAAGCTGACCTAGGTAGCCACCTGTGCTGCTTTCTCTACTTCCAACTCCTCAGTACCCTGAGCCAAGTGTCACTGCACTGCCTCCAACTGGATGATCAGCTCCTCCCGAGCTCTCTACACATCCACCAAGACAGCCTTACGGCCAACACCTACTCTCAGTGCCTCTGGTAAAAAGACACTCCATGCCTGCAGCAGCTCCAAGTCTTCTCAACTGGTCAGACTCCCACGACTGATATCCGCAATGACTGGGGGTCCAGGGGGCAACGCCCCCGGCGGGGTCGAGGGCAGCGCCCCTCGCCGCCAAGACCAAATTAGCACTTCGTAACCCACACAGAAATGCACAGAACACACCATTTCTGTCATTATCTGTCGATTCTGCACTCTTTCTGGCAACCACGGATGCGTCCCCTTCCCTTTGGCAAAAATCGTACTGCAAAAAACTGTACTACAAAATCGTGCACCATTCTTCAAACGTTAAAACTGTACGGTATTCCTTCTTTACTGTGAAATCCGTACGGTGGTGCTCCTTGTTTCATATACTAAATACCATACAGTGCCCTTTACTATGAAATCGATATGGTATCAAAAATCCGTACTCTAACAATGGAAACCGTACAGTAGCAATAAAATCCGTACTTCAACAATGAAACCCGTACGGTGGCAATGAAATCCGTGCCTTAGCCATGGAAACCGTACGGTACTAATGAAATCCGTACCTTGACAAAAAAACCGTACGGTACTAATGAAACCCATACCTTAACAATGGAAAACCGTACGGTACTATGAAATCTGTACCTTACCAATGAAAAACCGTACGGTACTTCTTTTTTTCCACTTTTTTTTTTTCTTTTTTTATTTTTTATTTTTTATTTTTTTTATAAATTTTAAAAAATAGTCAGTTTTCCCTTCGACCGTCGTCACCGTCGGTCTGCAGTAACGAAGGGGTCTCCCGAAGGCCATTTTCTGACGCAGAAGTCTTCCGCTCGTGATATATCTTCAACTTCGACCCATTCACTGCTTGAGGCACTTCGTGTCCATCCAAAGTCCATAATTTGATTGCTCCATTGTCCCCTACTTCCCAAATCTGATACGGCCCGACCCACTTAACCTTGAACTTGCCTGGTTTGATCTCATTCCGACCGTTGTACTTCAATACCCACTGTCCGAGTTGAAACCTGCTACGCCTGTTCTGTGTCATCTCCATACCGCCTAGTTTGTTCCTCAAGCTTGCTACCATGGACTCCATCAGCTGCCCCTTCTATCCGTCAATAAAACATTCACTCTGTAATGCTACAACTTTTATTGAACCCTTCCTCTTTGTTGCCTGTGCAGACCGTATCGTTTGTCTTCCTTGCCGCTGATACCTTTTTGCCATATCTGTGGTTCGACGTAATACTTTCTTCCTGCGTAGTCGTACAGTAGAAACTTTTCTTCTTTTGGGTTCGTATTGTATGTTCTGTCCTTCAGCTTCAGTCATATCCGCGTTTTCTTCTTCAGCTTCTCTGTGTTGCTTCGAACATTCATTTCTTCCTTCGGCTTCTCCGTGTTCCTTTAGACTTTCATTTCCTCCATCGGCTTCTCTGTGTTTCTTCGGACAGTCATTTCCTCCTTTGGCTTCTCTGTGTTCCTTCGGATATTCATTTCCTTCTTCTTTCTTACCTTCGTCGATCCTTAGCATATTACAACTTGGAAGGAGCTCGTAATCCTCTATCTGCCAGTGGTAAAGACCATTTACTGAATCTAGATCATCATCTCCTTCCAATCGTAGGACTCCCTCCTGATCGGGTTCCATAATCTGCCTGCTCTCATCATCTTCTCCTTTAGAATCCGATGATAGAGCTTCTTCTCCAACCATCTAAGTGTGCAGATCAATGACATACTTCCGGCCTTTGCTTTCGAGTGATAAAGTATTTTTCTTCTAATCGTGCTTTGCTTTTGCTTGTATCAGCCACCCTCGACCCAAAATAGCATCGTACCCCTTCCGCTTGAGAGTAATCACAACGAAGTCCAACAGGAATGGTTGTGTTCCGATTGTCACTAGTTGTGCTATGAGTATTCCCAATGGCTTGATTCCATGTTGATCGGCCGTTAGCAGCTGGAATGTAGGCAGCCATAATGTCGGCTATCCCAACTTTTTCCAAGTGTCTTCGGGCAACACATTGACACCAAACCCTCCGTCCACAATTGTTTCCGTCAATACAGTCCCGAGAATTCCTATTTCGACGACTGCTGGATGGCGTCCGGATGAGAGGGCTAACAACATCGGATCTTCTGCACTTGCGCCACTTTCCTTCTCCTTTTTGTCCACTATACTTGCTCCACTTTCCTGCTTCCTTCCATGTTCTCCTGGTAGTTGAGCAGCGGGAACAATGTTTGTGAGTGCCGATCGGAGCTGAGGCATAGTGAGCAACAAATCACTTATCCTGACAGGTATCTCGGCTTGCAAAATTTGCCGGACAATGTTCTGTTTTGTGCAGTTCCGTATGGAAGTACTCGGCATGTCCTTCAGGTGTGCCATTTCTGCCTGTGTTGCCTTCTGGATCTCTGCCCTTGCTTCCTCCAGCCTCTTTTTTTCTTCCGCTGGGTCGAGGTATAGCTTCGTCTGCTTCCAAGTGATTGCCAGGACTTCTTCCTCGTCTGTCCCTACGGTAATCAAGTTTACTCCGGACTTCGGGCACTTAGTATCATCATGATCTCCAGGTCCACACCATCGGCATAGCAATTTCGGTGTGTTCATCGTTGTGCACTCCCGAGCGAAGTGACCCCACAGATTGCATGCGTGGCATTGAACAATTGGCCGACCATTCGCATCGTACTGAATTCGACTCCTTCCTCCATTGTTGTTGTTGCCACCATTGTTGTTATTGCTGTTGTTGTTTGGACCGCGCTGGTTGTTTCTGTATCCACCTAATGTGGCACCTTCCGTACTGTTGTTCCCGTTCCCTCCTGACGGGGATGCCTCCTGTGACAGGAACACTTGCTGTGGTGTCCTTGTTTTTAAATTGAAAGGGCATTCTTTTATTGAGTGTCCGAGGATCTGACAAATTTCACAAAATTGCTCTTTCGGGCAGGATCCCTTCGTATGGCCTTCTTTCTTACATTCTGTGCACCATAGGTCATTGCCCTTAGTTTCCTTGTTCATGTTTTTGAATTCCTTCATCATCCGTATCATGTCCTTCTGGAGGGCACGAACCTTCTTGTTGCTTCCTTCGTCATCGTTGCTATCATCTCCTGAGGATGCATCGTCATCTGAATCGGACGAGCTGGTCTTCTTCTTCTTCTTTGTCTTCTGGTCACTTTCAAGGTTCATTGCCCGATTGTACGCTTCATTGTATGTGGATGGTGGCATGATCTTCATCTTTTTCCGCAACTTCGGGTTAAGGCCTTCAATGAACCATCTTTTCTGGAGCCCATCTGCCGGTTTATTCTCCATTTTACTGATTAAGTCCTTTAATCTCCTGGCGAAGACCCGTACTATTTCATTCTTCTTTAGCTTGGTATTGAATATCTCGGCTACAATTTCATTATCATCACGCAAAAGTTGAAATTCCGCGATGAACTCCTTAATATTATCCCAACTATTTAATTTCTATGGATCAGCATCAGTAAACCAATCAATGGCAACACCCCTTAGGGTTGCGGGAAATTGTCGGATCCATTCGTTTGTATCTGTTATGCCATTCGCCCTCCAGATCGTTTCACATGTTTTACAATGTCGAATGGGATCAGCTGCTTCATCACCATCAAATTTAGGTAATTTTTCCTTCGAACCTGCCATTATTACTGTATGTCGAGGGTTTTGTTGTGTACCTGCGCTGTTTTGCACTTCCGCGCTGTTTTGAGCACTCGCGCTGTTCTGAACACCCGCGCTGTTCTGCACACCCGCGCTGTTTTGGACACCCGCGCTGTTCTGCACACCCGCGCTGTTTTGGACACCCACGCTGTTTTTTGCTTCCACGCTATTTTCAACACCCGCACAGTTTTGGACTTCCGCGCTGTTTGGTGAAGAAGAGGGTTTGTCAACCGTAGCTGTCCGTTCCGGAAGTATATCTCGGACGAAGAGGTCACTCCACGCTCGTGCTCCTTCGGCACTCCGAGCCGTGCGAGTCGATCTCCTTCCGTTAGGATTCTCTTCCCGTGGCGTATGCAGGTTCAGAAACTCCTCCCTCGCTTCTTCCACCAAATCAAGCCGTTGTCGAGTCTCCTTCAACAATCCTTCCGCGCTCTTGTTTCCGTCAGAAATCTTCTGAAACCTCCTTCGACGCTCTATCTGCTGAGCCAAAATTAAATTTTCCTGCGCAACGCGTATGTCATCTTTTTCCTTCGGCTTACTCTTATCTTTGTTCAACTGATTCGGCATTTAATTCATATCTGCCTGCCTGCGTGCCAGATCCCTGGCAATGGCGCCAAATGTTTACCGTATGGATTTAATCAAGCAACGCACACAGGAAATAGACACGAACACCGAACAACAAACAACAGAACTCTTATTATTATTCGCATATACCAACAGTACATCATGCTTTTCTCATAAGATATGATGATAAGATCCCTACAATGCTTCCCGAAGAGGTTATAAATACTTTCCGAAGAACTTTCCCGAAGGAGTCCGTCGGCCACATACATTATGTCCGCTACATAACCAAACCCTTTCCGAAGGGACCCGTCAGCCAATACACAATTTCCTTCCTGAAGGGACCCGTCGGCTGATACATAATTTCCTTCCCGAAGGGACCTGTCAGCTGATACACAATTTCCTTTCCGAAGGGACCCGTCGGCTAATACACAATTTCTACTGACGACATTCTTTTCACCAATAACATACCTGTTTCTTCATTAGTTCCTAACATGTTGCATCTTAAAGTTTTGCTATTGATATGTTCTTTTGATCTGCAACTGCTGGGTGATCCTCTTCAGAACGCAAGGTGGTAGACTTAGGTCTGATGAAGATCAGCCGGGCACTAAGTGAATCCAGTAACATAGCTCTATTTCAATCAGTTGAGCCCATTCACTGATTTGAGAGGTTAAAACGATTTGATATGGGATCTTGTGAATAGAAGTGATTCAAATCTTGCCACAAGTAAAAGAATTACCTTGTAAGAACTCCATATCAATAGAATCTATAAAGCCCAAGCCATTGATAATTTTTTTTAGACACCCTATGGTCTACTATTCCAATAGCTGATTTTCAAGATGAATCCAACATAGATCATCATAGTAAGAGCAAGGGGTTTGAAAATTGGGGCACCATTATTACAAAAAAGGGTTGTGATAGTGTAGCACCATGGTTCATTTTGTAGCACAAAATATCTCTATATTGGATTGAAAACTCACCAATAAAAAACCTTTGGGAAGAAATTATCAATGTAATTTAATCTCAATACCCGAGACCTGAACTAAGACTAGCAGAGTAAAAAGGACCCAGTAACAGTTTCTAAGTGAACCATAGTTAGTGTGGTGAAGAATCCAATGAAATGTTGCAAATTTAGCTGATGTATGGGGTTATCCAGATTGCTTGGCAAGTCTTCCATTTGCATACATCTAAAGAAATTGAATAAAAGAATAGGAATACAACCTTAAGTCTCCGCTTTATCCTTATAAATCCATTCTGCCAATTCCTTTTCCTGACCCATCTTTTACCATACCATGCTCAGAATGGTATTTTGTTAATAAATGACAATTTTGGTTTTTGCTTCATATCTTTTACTGAAGGTTATCTTTATTATACAATTAACAGTTTGCTTCAAAGGGAAATAGTAGTCTTTGAAGAAGCTTATCTGTTTGTTTGGATATTCTCACAGAGAAATAAAAAGCATTGTGGAGGAATTGGTAATACTTGGAGGGTTCAAAGATACAAAGTGTTTGCAAAGGACTCTGTTCGAGCAGTTTAGTCATTTGCAAAGAAGGTAATGTTTGTTATATTGCTATTCATATTTGTGCTATGGTTCATTTAGGTGTAGATTATAGTTGGTTTGTTTGCCTGGAAAAGTTGGTAGAATAAATCACTGTTGTATGTACATGGATCACCATGTTTGGAGAACTACTATGTTGGTAGTCTCTCTAGTATGTATATTGAACATTTTTTGATACACTTCAATGTTAGCATTTCCTTTCTTAATTGCTTTTTTTTAGTGTATGTCTAGTTTATTCCTGTTTCATTTGCATGGACGGCATGCACTTATAGATGCGTTGCAATCATATGTGGTTCTGAATGCTCATCAATGATAGAAATATTTAATGAACATTGTTATATTAGAATAATTTGATGGATCAGAACTCAGGGTGTTTCAATTATTGCATCTTTTCTTGAGTTCTGTTGAATTATTTTGTTTATTGGAATGATTTCTCACAGTTAGTGCTTCATGTCTAATATGGAATAGGTTCCAATATGTTGTGAGAACATAACATCTGGCTATGAGAATTTTTTTGTAAGGGTGGTGCATTGGAAATCCAAAATCTTAATGGTGCTAGGAAAGACAATGCCATGTGATATAAATACCACAAATAAATGAGAGAGGAACTGCTGTCAACAAAGAAGATAAAGCTGACGCAGAGCAGGCTAGAGGCAAAGGATGAACCCAATCAGTAGCTGACTGTAAAGAATATCAAGGATCAACATTGTCATCAATCACACTACAGGAGCCAATAATTGTTTTTGACAATGTCCATAGGAGAATGAATGTGATAATGCCAAGATATGTGAACTCTTTTAATTTGTCAGTTTATTATACATTCTTAACTATTTGCCTATGTTTTGTATTTTTGACATAGGTTTCATTCCAATAGTCATGTGCTAAAAGCCTAAAAGTTGATTTCATCGAGAAACATATCTAACCTAGTGGAGTTATCTACAAGTTGTTCACTTCTGACATCCATAGATACTTGAATTAAAAATTTCTGTTTTGCTACTATTATGAATAGTGTGACAGCTAAGCACATGCACAGAAACACTATTGTTGTGAATCATTATTGATAGGTTCCAAGCCTTTCTTCCGGAGCCTTTATCATTATCAGTCAGGTCCCAAGGGTCAAGACCTTTTTATAGGTTGATTACACTTCTGTTGGGTCAGTGTGATACTATCATATACTTTGCATGATTAATTCTTGTCTGTTATCCCTTGTTATTAATGTCTTTGAGCTCATTTGATATATTTTCGCATGCACAACATTTCGAAGATGCATAATTTCCATTAACAGAATCTCAAATAGCTAAATCAATTGCAAAGATGCGTAGGGGAGTTGTTCTTCTAACGGTGAAGATCAGCAACACCCACAAATGTTCTTATGGGTAGTACAATCTCAATTTAGAATCCCTGTACAAGACTACAAAAGCAGAACTCCCTGCATGCATAAAAATTTGCTTGGTTATGTTTTTGATGAGTCAAGGCATCTTCCACTCAGTTTGAACTTTAAAGTCAACTGTTTTTCCTATATTGTTAAAGCAACTTGAAACCCTCTTCCAGCTATATTACCAACTGAATTTTGATAATGACATGAGAAAAGATCAAGGTCAAGTTGACAATGGTACCATTTGATGAGATTCAATGTTGTATTATTAATGCTACTAGCAATACTAATTACACGCTTTATAGTAAATCTGAGTGGATGTCTAGGAATTCTCATTGCACATAGAAGTCTTCCACCCCCTGCTGGAGAGGATCAATTAGTTATTGATAAACTAACTAAAAGATAAAATGTCAAATCAAGGATAGCATTTTGGAAATTGGCCAGTTCAGTAACATTTATAAAACTAGAGGTTAATGCTAACAGATTTCCACAATCCATGAAAAATTTAGTTAATTCCTTTGGATGCTGAAATATCCCAAATCGGATATTTACTCTATTTCCTTTTCCACAATATATTCAAGACTAAACATTGCAGATGTAATTCAAAACACCATAAAAACCAGTAGAAACTCCAATGAATATTTATCCACCTTCTCGTTGAGTATAATATTCAAAACTCAAACATTGGCAAATGTAATACAATACAACAATAAAACCAAAAGATTCTCCACATGATAATAACTCATTCTTTTCAAAATAATATTTAGGATTTGAGCATATCAAAATGCGTTACAAACCAACAAACTCTTATAACTCCTTAAAATATGTTATTGCATTATACAACAGCAATACAATAACTAGCACAAAAAATCCAATCTTAAATACAGTTTAACAGTCAGATTGGAATACTAATATAAGAACCTGTAAGTGCATACGAAACAATTGAAGTGTTGTCTCCCTGGACAATGGGTTTGCATCCATCTTCTGTCGGCACAAGGGGCAATGTCCTCACACTGGCTGAAGGTTGAAGCTTTCCAATTACTCTCCCAAGAGAGAAACTGAAATCTGAATAATAAAACCAAGCATGCCCAAATGAAAGAGTCCCATCTCCTTACATCCTCACAGTTGTGACTCTTCGACTTCCCTCTTGGCTTTTCGTCTTATCTCTCCTTGTCCTTTTTGCCCACTTTGTAATGTTAAATTGACCTTTTATATTTTGAGTCCACGCTCCAAAGTCAATCTTAATATTATATATAATATGCCTTTAATATTTCTAATGTCCCAAAAAGGGACATTACAAACTTCCCCTCCTCAAAATTGCTTGTCCTCAAGCAATTAATACTAGGATCCCATATAAATCTGTTGGTAGCTCTGTAGCCCAATTTGAGAACAAGTCTTGCCATACTACAGAGCAAGGTGTCGAACTTCAATCCATCCATCAACCAGATCCTTGGATCCCATGTTAATCCAAGTAATGTTACTGCACCTGAGGGCTGTAAAACTCTGAATGTCATCGTATCCAATCTCAAACTAAGTAGAACTGTGACCCAACTCTCAACAAGCCATAGATACATACGGCAAACACTTGGATCCCAAACACTAATGGCATAACCAGCTGATATGATGAGATAAAAATGTATCCAGAAGCTATGTATATCCTAGTAGGTGGTGACGACCTGTCCTAAATAGATGATGTAGGAAACGAGCTGCCCAAAAGTTGAAATCAACACTGTAACATCCTCTTTTTTCAGGTCTTAACTAACAACTAACATATCAAAGAAATATTGTTATTACTTCACATTCATAGGTAGACAGTTATATTAGTTATGTTCATGTGAATGAGATTAACGATTACAATCACTTAAATGGAAATCTCATAACTAGAAATTGAAGATACGATCAACGAATTCACCAAGGAATTTAAAATCTACATACCATAGAATTCAAACTCGAAAAATCGTCTAAGGATGCTTCTGCAAATCCCAGGTTAGTCCATAAAATACCTCTTAAGGAACAAATAGCTATACTACTTTATCGTAATGACAACTACCAATGTATATCATCTAGGGCATCAATTACCATTGGATCATTTAGGGCATCAGATACCACTATATCAATTAAAGCATCTATTACCACTGTATCATTTAGGGCATCAGATACCATTGTATCATTTAGGGCGTCAAATACCATTATATCTTTCCTTTTCTTTCTATTGCTAGTTGTGGCAATAACATAAATTAGAAGATATACTATAATCAATATTCTTATAAATGAAAGACTGAAAATAACAATCCATCAGATAAACCTATCTCTTGCAAATAAATATATTCCATGCTTAGTTGGAAGATCAACCGATCTAACTTGTTGCCAATTAAATTGATGATAAGAGTTGCTTTTATTTAAAGAAATAACCACAACGATGATACAACTCAATTCATCTTATCTTCTACTTGAATAGACATCATAAAAGTAAAATATCTGTTACCAATAAAGGTTTGAATGCTTAACTTATCTTTGTCTGATGCACATTCTGACATTTTTGTGGAGAGGGGAAACACTGTTTAAGGGCTTAACCGCCCAACCACGGACCTTATACTTATTCCCACACTTTCTTTAACTAGAAAGGCCCTCCCTACCCGGAATACGCATGGAACACCTTGTCAGCTATTGAGCATTCTGGTACTTAATCACACCACTCGACTTGACAGCAGAGAATGAATTGGATATGCATGAGCTATTAAACGATTTTCGTTTTTAACATAATATATTATTGTTATATCATTTCTGATCTTTATTTCCATGTTATTGCAGATTTCTATCTCACCTCCTCACCTCTTGCTTGGCTATATAGCTGGGTAAGTCCCACGTGTTTGAATCTCAGAGCAACCAGCTCTTTCTGTTGATCCTCAACTAATATAAGAATATTACATGTTTTCAACATATCACATTTCTGTGACTTGAGAAATATAATCTTAAGACTTGCAAAATAAATACCATTTGATTCTGACTTTCAGAAATAGAATAAAGATATGATATCATGATATGAATATTTGGTCTTGACTCATCATGAGAAGTTCTGACCTAAGGAGGAACTATCTGATGATATTAAAACAAGGATGATTTACGACATATCTTGGAACTGTATCATACAACTGTAATTACAAATGCAGTAGTATCTGATATAACACATTATAATCATTTGGATATGGGAAGTCAACCACATAACCTGGTAAATTCGAAAAGTAATCCAGTCTTGGTTGAATGCTATCAACCAGCTCCCTCACGGAAAGAATTCTGAACACAATCTTAGTGTGATTACCAATCACGTGTTTCAGCAAAAGTATAAATGAAATGGGAATATCGTGGCAAGAAAATATGCAGAGGGAATGAATGTAAGGAAAATTGCAGAGAGATATATCATGAGGAATGAGACTCGATGGTCTTATATCATCTTGGTTTCTCACGGCTTCGATAATAAAAGGCTTTCCAAGATCGTCAATCTTAACTCTTAAAGAAATGTTTTGCCTTCTTGGATGCTGATAAAATATGCCAAGTGTGCATTTCGGTTTCAAGTAAAGAATTGAATAAGAAAAATAATTAAAGGTTATAAATCAAAAGAGTATTATAACATATTTATTTACTTGCATGTAAATATATCTTATTAAGATGGCACATAGTAAATGTTTATCCACGGTTGTACCTTTTAAATATGTATATCTAAATACATGTTTCATCTTGGAAGATTTAGTTTATCTTTTTGTACATGCATTTAAATGTACATATTAAATAGATAAAATCTTGTATAAAAATAATATTATGATGTCACCTTTAATTTATATCTGTGTATGTACATAAATATGTATTATAATGATGTGGTGAAAAAGTCAATCAAAAGTCATTTGAGGTACGCATTAATTACGTTAAAATGATTAATATTTTAAATGTTTATTTAATAGCTCATGTGTGTCTAATGTATGTATCCTATTCTGTAGTCGCTAGGTCCTCAACCATGATGATTCACGATTCATACCCATTTGCCTAGTGATCGTGATGCTCTTGTGCCCAATTCTTTTCTGACAATGCTTCCACCCCTTTGACATGCTCCCTACAAAGAAATTCTTTGCAATTAAATCATATTACCACAACAAGCTATTAATCATAAATAATCATAATGGCTAACCGCCTTTTCAATTCCATGAATTCATGATAAATAATCAACTAGCATGTTATCTTCATATGAAATTATAACGACTAACCATCTTACTATTTCGCAGGATTATAACAAATTTAACTGTCAACTGACTTCATGTGAACCTCAACGACTATATGAATATTTTAAATTGGGTTGAAAATTGGGATGTAACAAACACCAAGGGTGCATAAAAGATAATATTGCCAACATCACTCAGAAGAATCCCTAAATACATAGGGGTCATGAAAAGGAATGAAGCTGAGAAAGCATTCCCTATGATCAACACATAACTCTCCTCAGTCCTCCACTAGGACCTATTTAACTGCTGAAATAAGAAATCCATCCAACCTATATATAAGTTAGAATTCAGAACCCTGTAAAGGTTGTACAAAAGAGGGGCAGTAGTGGTCATTTCACCACACCAATCCTGTGACCAAGGTTCGCTATTAAGAACTGTGGCATGATCTGAATCTCTAAAGTCAAGGTCATCCTCTTTCTAGAAATCAAGAGGAATTCTCTCCTCTACCTCAAAAAGTGGGTTATCGGAAATCCAAACAGCATCTACCTCAAACAAAGAGTTGTCTATAAGCTGAATCTAATATGAAGTTTTGGAACTTGGTCATTTGGGGTAACTATCCAAATCATATGTCTGTTGAATGCTATCAAGTTCATCAATTACCTCTAGCAAAAATTCCTGCTTCTCTTTATCCTCCTGTTCCCTAAAATGATTTGTGCTCCGAATCTGATTTTGTGCTTCCTAAAGGGAAACCTGAGCATCATTTAATGCCTCATGAGTATCCTTAAGCTCTTTATTGAGCTCCATAATCTCATTCCTTTCTTTATTCATCCAATCAACATGTATTTCAACAACTTTAAGAATGTTATCCCTGTTGGAAAGCAAATACACATAATCTGATTTCATAGTTTCAAGAGCTGTTTTGATCACTTGCAAATCAAAAACAAGGCATTCTTTTTCCACTCCCTTTTAAACCTTCCTATAGAGATCCTCAACCGTCTTGTGATTGGTGTCATAATGTACCAGAGATGCCACAACTCTATCTTCATTAACCTTCAATTGGTTCTCTAAGGTATGCATTTCATGATTGTTAGTTTGAAGTGGTTCATCGTTTTGCAGTGTCATCTCAGTATGTTTGTCTAATTTTATGTCATGGGCATAAGAAATACATGGTTCATCACACAAAGATTCCAACCTGCTATTACCTTGTGTGCAACCGACCTTATCAACCTGCTTGTCAACACTAACTTTCAACTCACCAACATAGAAACTTGCACCCTGAGTAACGTCCTCTACATAATTGCTTGAAGGTTGTAAATCAATGGTAGTTGACTGTCCACTTTAACAAAAACCTCTATTCGATGATTTTGATCTGCTGAAAATTCCTCATACACATTTTTGCCCTGGTCTTTTGCAAAGAGATCTTGAGCCAAATCCAAATACTTTCTTTTTGCCATATCAGTCTTATTTTGCTGCTCTAGATGAAGATCCAAGGAATCACTAAATGATAAATCATTTTGGACTCGGATATGAAGTTTTTGATATTCCTTGTAAATGTTGAGTATTTATGTTCTTATATTTGTTGATTGTGGCCCCCATAGTCTAGAATATTCAACTCTTTCTATATCTCTTTTTGTGTCCTTGTGTTTTGGACTACAACATCTATATTCATTAAATTTTATGCTACCATCTCCAACCTTCTTTACATTAGTATTACTTGTATTTACATGTCTCTTGGAGTAATTGAAAAATTCTTGCCTTTCCCCATAGCAATCAGATGAAGTTTGCATAGGCTTAGTTTTTTGGGACTTGCTTGGGCTAGCATGCCTAGCTGGTCTGAACTCTGAATCTTTATCAAAATTGTTCTCTAGCCTCTCTTCATGGTTTCCATCATCTGATTTTTTTATCGACATGTTGTTTTGAGCCACAAAAAAGTTGTTATTACCAACTTCCGAATTATATGAACTTTTTAAAGTTTTGAGGATGTCTTCTCCATTATAATCTTGATAAAGATCCTTCTCCATGGAAGACTGCTTTGAATTTTGTATCTATTAAGAGTTGCCCATTTCTTCCTCCAATTGAAGACAATTTTTCCATAGACATATTCTCAGAATTTGGTAAAATTCCTTTGAAGTAAAATTAGCATGATATGAACTTCCAAAATCAACTTGTGAATCTTGAGCCTCTACCAATCCACCTGAAGTAGGGAAACAATAATCGGTATTAATTAATATGCTTTCCTGCTCTAAACCTTGTCGAACATGGGATGCTACTTTTCCGATTGTTTGTGCCTTCACTATTTCCCAAAACTTTTCCTGTAATGTAATATCCAAAACGAAACTTATTAAAAGGAAGGAGCAGTTTTTAAACATTTGCCAGAATTTTCGCTGTTCATTATACTTTTTCCTACTTGTATGTCCAGTGTGTATTCAAGCTACATAAGGAGGAGTCCATGTTGGAAAGAAAACGTGGAAGCTTGTCCAGACAAACGATAACTCCACTTTTGCTTACGACGCTAGCTAGAGCTTGATTATTTATTTTGGAAGTATTTTTATTTTTTAAAGTCTCTGGCAATTCCTTTTAACATTATAAACTCTTTTCCTATTGTGGCCTCTGATGGTGTTACTGTTTGGTTACGTATGCCGGTCCTGTTATTTCCAAAGTCGAGATGTTTACTATTTATGCAAAATCAACTATTGAAAAATTTCTGTCAAACACTGACTCAAACCTCCACTTGGCACTTAACATCCATGTTTTCGATGCTTTTCCGTGGCTGTTACAACCAATCTTCAATGATATTGGTGTCTTCACAGGTTATCGAAGATACTATAGGGTGAGAGCTTTACTACTTCCCACCATTTTCTTGCCTCCCAACATCTATCTAATATTCCACTAGCTATTTTGAAACACAATAAAACACCTGTATAAACTACCCTTCGATAACACCAATCGTCAATTTCAAATTTACTCTATCGTTACTAAGTAACGTATGCCTAAAATAGCCAACACCAACTTAAATTTAACTCCTCTCCTTGATATGAAGACACCATATCAAATATTGCATGAGACGATTCGTCGACAAGAGATGCTACAAACATTTCACGATATTATTTAATCTTCCTCCAGCGATCACTGAACGGAGAGTTACACCTTCAGAGAATTCTTGGTGTTTGCCGTGAAGAAGGATATGGCTACCTCTTGACTGAGTTTGATGCTTCCTATCTCCAGCGAATGCTCCTTGCCGTGGACAAGATACAGTAACACAGTGGCATTCAAACCTTCTGCCTGGCTGTGACACCCAAACCACTACCTGTTGTTCCTGCTGTGTACTTGGCACTTACGTGAATGTGGATGTAAGACCAGACACCAATACAGAATCAGACATACGTTACACCTACCACCATCTTGCTTGTTGCCTTTGCCGTTAACTCACTTTCTCCACTCTTGACTAGATTGCCTTATACCCGACTTCCTCCTTACTATCATCTAACACTTTCAATACCACCTGTGACCTGCTTGAAACATGTGATCTCTAGACGCTTTCAGTATACACGGGTGTTTGCTTTCCTTATTCGAATTCATTTGTAATGTTTGATACTATTAATCTATGGATTCTATACATTGATAGCCATGATCTTCCAATGTAGGCGTTGTAGAATACTCACTATTGAGAGCCAACCTTAATTGTGATTCTGAGTTCCAATCTTTGCACTTGAAATTTGAGATCCCAAGGCAATGGAACATGGATTAGAAGACCATCGCCATTATCTAGATCGCTTTATGTCCAAGGACCCTCCGTAAAGTCCTTATCTTTTAGAGCAACCTCATGTGTCTTCACATGTTGTGCATCTTTGTTATCTAGTGTTGATACTCGTGTACCAAGATTCAATCTAAAAACCTTCCTCTTCAAAAATCATAGCTTCTATACTAATTCAATGTGTCACTTCTAACTTCAATTATGGATCTAAAACATTAAGGCCCATAGCTATCATCAACTCAACTCATGGGAATGTGTAAATAGATTTCCAATCCTTGTACCAAATCCTTTAGAGAAAAGGACTATGGTCTGTAGATATTGTATCTCTGCAATTACTTCACGTAGTAATGCTAGTGATGGTCACTCGCTGCGCTTGATGCATAAGCTTCAGAATCCAGTTTCAAGATAATCTTTCAAGAAAACTTGCTTCTGCCCAACATAATGGTAGGTTTGATAACTCTGATACCACTGAAATATCCCAAACTGGATATTTACTTGATTTCCTTTTCAACAATATATTCAGGACTAAACATTGCAGATGTATTACAAAATACCATAAAAACCAGCAGAAACTCCAACAAATATTTATCCAGCTTCTCCTTGAGTATAATATTCAAAACTCATAGGCAAATATAATACGATACAATAAGAAAACTAGAAGATTCTCCACTATATAATAACCCGTTCTTTCCAAAATAATATTAAGGATTTGAGCATATGAAAATGTGTTACAAACCAATAATATAAAAACCAGCAAACTCATATACCTCCTTAAAATATGTTATTGCATTATACAACAACAATACAATAACCAGCACAAAAAGTCCAATCTTAAATATATTTTAACAGTCAGATTGGAATACTAATATAAGAACCTTTGAGTGCATATGAAATACCTAAAGTGATGTCTCCCCGAACAATGAGTTTGCGTCAATTGTTTGCCAGCACAAGGGGCAACATCCTCACACTAGCTGAAAGTTGAAGCTTTCCAATTACTCTCTCAAGAGAGAAACTGAAATCTAAATAATAAAACCAAGCATGTCCAAATGAAAGAGTCTTATCTCCTTATATCCTCACAGCTCTGACTCTTCGACTTCCCTCCTGGCTTTTCATCTTATCTCTCCTTGTCCTTTTTGCCCACTTTGTAATATTAAATTGACCTTTTATATTTTGAGTCCATGCTCCAAAGTCAATCTTAATATTATATATAATATGCCTTAAATATTTTTAATATCTCAAAAAGTGACATTACAAATGCGATTGTGTTAAATCTTTGCATCAAAGTTTTGAATTTGGGTTTGGGGAAAGATTTAGGTTCGAGGTTCAAGTTCGTGGGTTCGGGCAATTTTTTTTTCATTTGGGTTTGTGGGTGGGTTCATGAGTGTGTATATACACACACACACACACACATACAAGAGAAATGTGCATAGTTGCAAAACTAAGTCATTTCATAGTATGAATATATATATACACACACACAAGAGAAATATGCATAGCTGCAAAACTAAGTCATTTCACAGTACGAATATGTGTTGCTTGATCATTGATTAATGCCAAATGTCAACGATAAACATTTAATAATCACTCATTAATCTATCTCCATGATTGTAAAGAAAATCATACATTGAGTTACTAAATTGCAAAACATAGACTAGTTCATCAAATAATAAAGTTTGAAACATAATCATAAATGACAAGTGTTCAATAGTTTATCAATAATCATAGTATCAAAAGCCCTTCAAGGGTAAAATGGGTCATTGAGAAATGGGGGATCGATGGCTTCATCCTCGGTTGCAACTATATCTAGAACATCATCATTGGAACCCAAATTGGTTTCATTCATCCCAAATGCTGGTATATCATCATCATCCTCAATAGGAGAGATTAGATGAGTGATATGTTTTTTATTAGGTTCCTTTTAGAGTAACATCAAAAAAATTTAACTTGGGTTCACTCTAGTAAGGACCTGGGCTAAACCAAAGTCCAAAATAAGGACTCTGCCCAGAGCCATAGCGAACCTAGGCAAGTAGCCGGACCTGAATCTGGGCAGCATGGGACGAATCCGGTATTCTAGTATTTAATTATTTGTAGATAAGATCGCCTTTACGATCTTCTTAAGTTTCTTATTAGAAACTTTGTATTTTGTACATTTATAAATTCTTTATAATGATCTCTTTGATCTTTTGTTAATACATAAACTTTTTCACCAATTACTTTGTGTGATAGTGATTTAATGTTTTGTATTATTTTTGCTGTCTAACTTGAAATTCTGTTTTCCAATCCTTATTAAAATAATCAATCATGTGGATATAGACTATTAGTTTTGTGCCTATTTTGTAAATTTGATTAAGTGGATTTCTAAAAAGAAATAATGTTCAAAGGGAGGAATTAGGTACATGTGCCAATTTTTTATATTAATATTATGCTATGTTGTGGGTGTGAATAAAAGGAGAAATGTGTTTTAGTTTCGTGCAATGAGATATTTCATTTTTCTATAATTTCAATATATTATAAGAAAACTTTTTTTTTTATATTGAAAATGGTATCCTTATGGCCAAATTTTGAGTTTGTTTTATTGTGTTTTATTTGACTTCATATGGTCAAATTTTCTTTGTTGTAGCTGCAAGGAGGCTTTCTACATGCCCTTTAAGGTGGTTTCTCAACAATTGTATTGTGAAGGCATAATGCTGCTTTCTTATGTTTCAAGTCTGCCTACGGCAATGAAATTCAAAGAACCTATATCAATCACATATTATGAGGTATGCAATTTTCTTACTGTTTTTGGCTAGCACAAGTGGAATGAACACACTTTTCTCAAATTCTAATTTTAATCCTAAGAAAGCATTTCCAACTCATATATATTTAAAAAGTAAGTTTACCAAAGAAAATATAACTTTTTAAGAACATTGCAGAATTCAAAGGGCTCTTCCAAAAAACAATGGAAAAGTGTGTCATAATGACAGTCAATAACATGGTGACTATTGAGGCCTTTCCCTCTCATTCTCATGTACGCCAAAGTTAACTATGGGGATTTTCGAACTAAATCAGTAATGAGGACATCTTGGGGATGATAGGATAAAGATGAAATGATCTACCACTTTCCCTATATGTACCCACTTTCAGGATTTGCCATTATTTGGATGGCCTTATGTTGCAAGAGACATCCTGTAATGTCCCTGTCCTGATCTGCAATAGCTCAGTAACCTCTGACTGTAGATACCTAGACAGCCTCCATAATTGGCCTGATATATGTAAATTACATATTCATCTGATGAGTCATCAGTGAATACACTAACCGCTGTCTTCAATATTATTAGTATGCAATTGCTCTGTCAAATTTTTGTAACTAAAATCTGAGACATCCACTTTTACAGCAATGCATTTGATCTTTGCTTTGTCACCCATGCTTTAAAGACAAAGGAATGAATGAAGAGTTGCTAGAGGAGAATATCCAAGCTCAATGTGATTACACAGTGGGCAACCTCAAGAAATTGAGAATCTGGGCCTGCACAACTTATAGCACTAATTACATGCCAGTTGATAGAGAGCAGGGTATGCGATGAATGCATCCAACAGCACAACACTATGTTGATATTTGAAGACTGCAGTTCTACAGTCTAGATAGTGCAATTAATAGTGAAATGATGATATCACTCACCTTGGGGATATAGTGTAAATCTCAGCCACAGTCTACTGCTTCCTTAGTTTATGCAAATTTTGGAACAATAAGTTTGGTAGAGGACAATTGTTCGAATCACCTTATAATGGAGATGTTATTCAAGACTTACATTGCTTGTCAATAGATTGTGTCCTTTCCTTATGTCCCTTCAGACTTGTGAACTTCCATAAACCTTGTTATCTTTGCTTCTATACCAAGTAGTTACTCCCATAGCTACCAATCCGATTTGGCAATCGAGTGATATTGTAATGATTACCAAACTATCAAATAGTCCATTAATTCATCAACTCAGTAAATTTTATGATTTGAGATATCCACAAGATGAATCCGCATTGTCAATGGAGTGATGCAATGTCATTCTGTGTCTGCACAGGAGAATGCTTGATTGCCAGAAAGACACTTCAAGTCAGGTAATATCAATTACTTGTGATATGGCAAACTCCTATATAGTCCACCAAACTATCTCTCGTAGAATTCCAGGGTCTTCAAAATGAATGTGTAATTCCTCCATTTCCGAATTGCAGCTCATTCTATGTTTTGCTCAAATTCTGTTATTGTTCTCAAGTTCAAGTGTCCCACTTCAATATTTCTTAGACATGAAGTGTAAATGTCTTCGTACTATTGTTGTTAGCCACAAATGTTCATCGAAATGATTATAACTACCATCAAACGATGTAGTGCTTCTATTATCCGACAGAAATTTGTCGACACAGTATTGAATATATCCGCTTTAGGCAATATCAAGAGAGGGTTGTGAGGTGGAAGATTATAATCCATGAATGTCAATGGAAGTATCAGGATATTATAATTGCCACTGATTGTCATCTTGGATCACTATTAAATTTTTATTTGGAGCATACATGCAGGTAGCTGTTGATATTCTCATTTGCAATGAAACGCTTATACATATTTCTGAATCTTTGCACAATGTACTTGGTTTTTTTCAATGAAATGCTTAATACAATATTTCTGAAATGCTTAATATAATTTCATTCACAGGGGGTTTTTAAGTGAATGTGGATGGAAGTGGCACTCCGTGATAATTTGGCCTCAGGACCAAACTCCAAAGCCATCTTCCAAGCTTCATAATCATCTGAACCAGCTGGCTAATGTTAAGTTTCAACCTCATCATCCTCATACTATACCCACACAAAACGATTTTCCTTGCCCCTAGACCTTGAAGAGCAAGAGTGATCTCTATCATAAGGCTCTTTGCACCAATAGAAAAGTTGTCTCCTCAAATCCTAAGGAGTTGCCTCATCATGTTTCACAACTGATTTCTATTTTTCAACAAAAACTAGTCAGTGTACCTCATGCAAAGGTAAAGTGTTACATTTAGGATGTGCTTGCCTTTAAGGGGCTGCAAACTCCATGCTCTTGACATTTTCGATGGGCCCATGCAGAAGGGAGGGTTAAATGCCTCAAGTCAACCTATCAGTGGCTCTTGTTGTTCCCCTATAAATAGCATTGACCAAGTGCTTCTTTGACACATGTGGAATCATGGCAGTCTTAAAGCTCACAAATGAAGGACTCCAAATGACCCACCTGTCTGAGCTGAGCAAGGTCTTGGAAATATGATTCTGGCTTCGTTTGATCAAAATGCTCTATCTACCTGTCAGTAACCATCCCGTGATGCCACTACTCATCGAGTGCCCCATTTTAATGCAAAGATGCAAATTTAATAGCACCCACCTTTAACATAGGACCTAAGTGTCAAAAATGTATCAACCTTATTTATCCAAGCTCGATTAGTAACCATCTGCTACTGTCAAACATGGGAAGAGTGAGCTTATTGGTGACATGCTTCAGATCTGCATTCTGATTCCTATGCCTCCCCTCTTGCCTAGGTCTCCTATGCTCTCTCCTTTGAGTCATATATCTGTCGAAGGGTAGATGATTCCTAACTCAATCAGGCAATGCTTCTCACTCGTCATGCATAGCCATTATATTATCAACAAAATCTCCAACTTCCTCCTCCCCTGCATTCCCTACCCCAGATTTGTTCCTCAAGAACGTGGGTTGGGTAGGCCTGTCATATGTAACTGTAGGAGCTTCTCTAGCCTGAGGAGTCCCAATAACACTACCATGCACATCTTGTCATGTTCATGTCCTCAAGATATGAGCATTTGCTGAATGGCGGTAGTGAGCTGCTGCAAAACCTGTGTAACCTTTTGTTGCAATGTTGCCAATCCCTTGAACAACTCTCTTGCTTCTCTCTCATCATCATTGTGTCGAACATTCCTAGGTGGACTTCCACCTATCTTATCACCCATTGAGCCTAACTGAATTTCTTGTACATTTTCCTCCAAGTTGGTGCCCCCTTAACATCCTTGTCAAGGATCTCTTTGATAGAAATGTCCTAGTGATGTATCTTCCCTACTAGTGTGTAGTAACCCCAACTGGTTATAACTTCATCAAAAACCATTTATTTTATAATTCAATTGTTTGACATTTCGTCAAACACTTTGCAAGCAAGCTTTGATACCACTGTAATGAGCCCTGCTAACTCTCAAACAATTTGTGCCAAAGAAATGATTTCTTTTTTTAAATAGAAGATATTACAATAATACTTTCAATTCAAATATTTGGATATTACATACGGAATATACAATTGAAAATTCCAAATTTTAATATCAACTTAGGTATTGAGTATTTTCACGAAATACCAACAACCCAGTTGATAAAATATCTCCTATTATCTAAATCAACAATACTAAGAAAAATTAGAAGTTACAACCCATGAACGTACAAGTAAGACATGCCTTGAAACCCATTGAAATGAATTCTAGTAGCAGCAAAAGAATTCTCCAACAAACAAATGCAACTATAAATATGTAAAACGCTGCTCCCAAAGTGCAGATAAAAAATAACGCCTAACAACAAATATAAATGGGTGCTCAACCAACTCCAAATTAACCAACACCCAACCACTTTTCAGAAACAGTAATAACAGTATAAGAAGATGCCAAATTCCAAATTCCCAACGCCACAATATCTCCAAACCACAATGTATATAGCAATGGAGATAAAGAACAATTCTCAAAAAACTAATTCACAATACCTCAATTGTGAATTATAATGAACTTCTCAAGAACAAACCCTTATACTTCAACAAGGGCACAAAAAAATTAGTGATGAGCGCTCCTCATAGTGTAATGCCGATAAAAACTCCCAATCTATGTCAAGGGCTCGTTAGTATCAGTCGGGGAATCAGAAGATGACTCTAATCTCTAACTCCGAACTACCGGTCGGACAGGATCCTCAGCAATCCTCTCAATAAACTCAACCTCGATATCCCTGTGGGGAAGCATAGTAGACAAAATCTCTACAATCTTCCCCACCAACCTCTGGATAGCACGTGTAATGTTCCCATTATAAAATAAATCATTTATTAAACTACTGTTAATAGGCCGATTGATTTAATATATCTTGGACCCATTTTTGTTTTGTTTTCGTAGTTTGTGTTGCCATTAGCTATCTTTGTACACCCCTAGAAAGTTTTCCCGACGGTTTTTAAGCACGGCTTGTAGGTAGTCTTTAGGTATGCAATTTGGATTATTTTCTCTGTACTGTGGATTCCTGTTGGGATTCTCTATTGTTTGCCATTTTGGAAGTGAAAGATCTTCCCTATTTGGTCATCTTGGTTTCGGTGGGATTCAATCCTAACCATATTTCGTTGCCTATAATACTTCGCTCGGATCTAGCAAATCGAAGCACCATCTTTCGGCATTTATTGAAGGAATCATTTCTACTCAAGTTTCTAATCTTGATCTGATCTACTTGTGTTGTGTATGAACGAATTTGCATTCGTTTTTGTACTATGTCGCATCTAGACATTTTCGTATGGCTCCCTCTTTGCCTGTATGGCCTTTACTCTCCCACACATCTTCTACCACACTCCCGTACCTTCCTTGTTTCCTCCATCCACTCACTGTACGGCCTACTTAGCCACCACCCCATATGCTATCATTCTAGCTACTCTTGACCACTATACGGCTTGAAGTTTTCCCCTACGTATGGCCACATTAAACATAGGGTATGGTCAACTTCCCACAGACACCGTACAGCCTAGTTAGGCCCTCCATCGTACGGCCCTCCTGTTTGTCACCCACCATACGACCACACACCACTCAGCATCCTCCTCCATCACTGTACATTAGTCCATTCATACTATATGGCCCTATTCTGTATAGTGCGGCCCCTTCTAGTTGCATTTGACAATCACATACAATAGCTCTTGCCATCAGATACTAGTGTACAAACATCACTGGCAAGAAGTTGAATAGTTTCCTTATAGGGTTGTTAGGAAGGACAAAAGAACATTACAAGTGGTATCAGAGCTTTGGTACTATCAGCCTATGGACAGTAAATGAGAGTTTATAGCTGGAAGAGAAGGATGCATTCCATTGATAGAATGGCTATCGATCTAGAACCAACAGCTACCAAACTCGTGGCACTACTGAGAGAACTTGCCAGGAATCAGGCATAGATCACTGATACTCAGCGACTCATGAAAGAGACTTTCAAGAAGTTGGCAAACAATAAAGTATCCAGAGAACAAAATGGTCACAGTGCAGACTCGATGTCGAGTAAATCAAACCCTCATCCAGTACGCTCTCAACCTTCCATGTCGTCTTTTCCCCACGGATGAAGGCACCACACGAAGGGAAACAACCAACTTTTGAAGAGATGCAAGAACAACTGAGAGAAGACTGGAAGAATGTGAATTTTGAGGAAGATATATCCTACAAAGATTACACGGATCTAAGAATGAGGTTTTCGGGAGGCAGACACCAAGAATATTTTAACAATGATCTCAAAAGAAAGTTGAGTAAAGTAAATCTGTTTCCATTTGACAGATCCGGATCCATATCTACGCAAGCGTGGGTAATGAAGGCCGATACTTACTTCCAGCTGAATCCTATGCCAAAAGAAGAAGCAATCAAATTTGCGGCCTTGCACTTCGAGGGAGTTGCGCATGAATGGTGGCATCACGATACCATCACACTGGGGCATGATCAAATAAATGCTTACGTGGAATTCATTGAGAGATTGATAGATTGATTTGATGGTAAAGATCCATAACTCAATTTCAAGATTTGGCACAGCTAAGGCAAACTAGATCGGTCGACCAGTACATTGCGGAATTTCAGAAACTCTCTGTTTTGGTCACGGACATTTCTGAAAGAAGACAAATAGTGCTCTTCATGGGCGGACTAACAAAACCACTGAAAGGTTGGGTAAAGGGGTTCAATCATGCCACCTTGTTGGTAGCTATTAAGAAGGCACGAAGCATGGCATCATCATCGACGTCATCCTCTCGAAGTTACTCACACCCCAAACTGTCGGCATTTCCGAGGGACAAAGATAATAAACCTCCACCCTAGAAGTTGTCATTGGACGAAGCTACCAGACAAGAACTTCGAAGGAAGAAATTATGTTTCAACTACAAGGGACCTTGGGAACCTAGCCACAGATGCCTCGGAAAAGGAAAAATACATTACATTGAGGTTGTGTCCGATGATGAGGATGAATAGGAAGAAACACTCACCGAAGACAACCAATATCACGACGACACCAATATGGTTAGTTTGAACCATACGGAAAGGACTGCAGCGTTGGTACAACGCGGAGGAACTATCGCCCTAGCCAATAGCCTGAGATGTACAGTGTTTTGTGTACGGGGAACCTTCAAGGACAAAGGATTATGGTGATGCTCGATAACAGAGCTATGCAAAACTTCATAAACTCCTCTTTGGTGAAATGAAGAGGTCTACCTATGGAGACACGTGCAAGATTTTAGGTCAAGGTTGCCGGAGGGACTCTCTTGCCCTGCACACACATTATTCCTCAACTATCACAATGGCGAATCAAACGCTGACCGAGGATTTCTTCATAATGGACCTTGATGATATGGAGGTTAGTTTAGGCATATAGTGGATGGAGACACTTGATGAATACACTTAGAGTTTCAAATAAAGGTCCAAAGGAAGTTTTTGCACATCGGATTGAGGCATTTTTTCGGCGTGATGACGTTGCGTGGGTTGCACATTGTTTTATCTCAGCGGAACCTATAAAAGGGCAACGAACACCTCCCTAGGATGATGATCTCCAGAATATTTTGAGTAAACATGATAAAATTTTCATTGACATTCCTCTTGGCATATTGCCTCATTGAGGGTTTGAACATAATATCGAGTTGGAAGCTGGAGCCAAGCGGACCATAACCACACCCTACCATCTTCCCAAGAAATTCAAGGATGAGATTGAAAAAACTATTTAGGAATTGTTGGAGAAAGTATGGATCCATCTCAATTCTAGCCCTTTCGCATCATCAGAAGTATTGGTCAAGAAGAAGGATGGGACGATGCACATGTGTGTGAACTACTGTGCGTTGAACAAAAAACAATAAAGAATAGATATATCATTCCAAGGATAGATGAGTTGCTAGATGAATTACATGTTGTAGTCTATTTTTTAGAAATAGATCTCCCTTCCGGATACCATCAGATCCGCATGAGGGAGGAAGATGTAGAAAAGACAGCCTTCCTTTGTCACTATGGGCATTATGAATTTTTGGTCATGCCATTCAGACTGACAAATGCACCTGCTACATTCCAATCATGCATGAATCACATCTTCAACAAACAATTGCGTAAGTACTTATTGGTATTTTTTGATGATCTTATTTATAGCAAGACATGGGAGGAGCACCTGAAGCATCAAGATGAAGTCCTAAGGATCATAGAGGAGCAGTCTTTGTTTGCCAAGCAATCCAAGTGTGAATTTGGCATGACAGAAATATTGTACTTAGGGCATGTTGTTAGTAAATACGGAGTTCAAGTTCATCAAGAGAAGATTTGGGCTATCCTTGATTGGCCTCCTCCAAAATCACTCATGGATTTGCGAGGGTTTTTTGGACTGTGCAGTTATTACCAGAGGTTCGTTAAAGGATTCTCTCAACTCAGCACATCCTTAATGGATTTGACAAGGGGTCTTTCTAGCGGAACGAAAAGGCACAACTCACTTTCGATAAATTGAAAGAGGCAATGAGCACTTGTCCCGTACTTGCATTACCTAATTTCACTTCAACCATTCATTCTGGAGTGCGATGCGTCCGGAGAAGGCATTGGCGCAATACTGATGTAGAATAGACACCCCATAGCTTATGAGAACAAGAAGCTTACACAAATGAAACACTTATATTCCATCTATGGAAAAGAAATGTTGGCCATCGTACATGCACTAACCAAGTTTCAACAGTATCTGGTGGGTGCCAAGTTTGTCGTTCGTATGGATCACAATAGTTTGAGATATTTTCTAGAGCAACGAGACTTGAATGAGAGGCAACAAAAATGAGTAAGCAAAGATCAAGCTTTTGATTTTGACATTGAATATGTGAAAGAGAAGAACAATGTGGTTGCAGATGCCTTGTCCAGGCAGCCCGCCTTCTGCTCACTAAACCAGATTTCAGCTGATTGGAAGGCACATTTGTTGGTAGAATATTCTAAAAACACATTTTCCTATGAGCTAATGGATGGCAACACCCAGGATGATCGGTACAGAGTAGTGGATGACATCATCTACTATAAGAATTGGATATTTTTAATGCCGGAATCCAAATTGAAGCAGAAAATTTTGAAGGAAGTACACAACTCACCCTTGGCAAGACACCCAGGTTTCCTCTAAACTTATAGAAGTCTCCAGGAGAGGTTTTCATGGAAAGGACTTAAAGGGGACATGTTGCAGTATGTAAGAGAGTGTGCGGTTTGCCAGTAGAACAAATTCGAACATACTCTACCTGTCGGGTTACTGCAACCTCTGCCAATTCTAGAACATAAGTGGGAAAGTATCTCAATAGATTTCATAATGGGGCTTCCAAAGATGAATGGAAAGGATTGTATTTTCATGTGGTTGACAGATTGACAAAATACACATATTTCTTCGCCATCCCCTCAGATTTTCAAGCCGCACAAGTTGCCAATCTGTTTTTTAGAGAAGTCTTTCATCTACATGAGTTACCTCGAAATATTTTCAATGATCGGGATGGGTGATTCATCAGTATCTTTTAGACATAATTGTTTCGATTGGCAAGGACTGAATTGTCACCAAGTACTAGTTACCACCCTCAGATAGACCAACAAATGTAGATTGTGAACAAGTGGCTAGAAGGATACCTTCGAAACTATGTTTCGGCATAACGAGCATCGGTCAAGTGGATACACCTAGGAGAATATTGTTACAATACCATGTATCACGTGTCTATCAGGATGACACCATTCAAAGCTTTATATGGGTACGAACCCTTCTCCTTCATCGACACAGTGTTGGGAGACAATCGCGCACCGAGGGTGAGGGATTGGTTTTAGGAGGGCTAGAACATCTTACGATACCTGAAGGAAAACTTACAACGGGCACAAAATCAACAAAAGATGTATGCTAATAGACATTGAATGGAGAGGAGTTTCAAAGTAGGGGACTTGGTTTATCTTAGGCTCCAGCCATATTGACAATCCTCATTGAAGGAAAAGGGAAAAGAAAAATTGAGGCCACGATTTTATAGCGCCTATCACGTAATCTATTGCATTGGTGAAGTCGCTTACGAGCTGGAGCTTCCGAAAGGAAGCCGTATTCATAACATCGTTCATGTTTCATGCCTGAAGAAGGTCGTGGACAAAACGTCACAGTAGCCACAGACTTTCCACCCCTTAATGAAGAAGGAAAGCTCATCTTGGAACCAGCTGAGATCATCAAAGTACGTGAAAAGATTCTGCGGAACTGCACGGTCAAAGAATATTTGGTGTGTTGCAAACACTTGCTATTGGATGACGTAATGTGGGAGGGCGAGCACATTTTTCAGCACCCGGCATTTCATTTGCTTGAGGACAAGCAAAATTTGGGACGGGAGGACTGTAATGTTCCCGTTATAAAATAAATCATTTATTAAACTATTGTTAATGGGCCGATTGATTTAATATATCTCGGACCCATTTTTGTTTTATTTCTGTAGTTTGTGTCGCCATCGGCTATCTTTGTACACCCTCAGAAAGTTTTCCCAACGAGTATTTAAGCATGACTTATAGGTAGTCTTTAGGTATGCAATTTGGATTATTTTCTCTGTACTGTGAATTCCTATAGGGATTCTCTATTGTTTTCCGTTTCGGAAGTGAAAGATCTTCCTTATTTGGTTATCTCGTTTTCGGATTCAACCCTCACCCTATTCCATTGCCTGTAATACTTCACTCGGATGTAGCAAATCGGAGCACCATCTTTCAGCATATATTGAAGGAATTATTTATATTTAGGTTTCTAATCTTGTAACTAATCTACTTGTGTTGTGTATGAATGAATTTGCATTCATTGTTGTACTGTGTGGGATCCGGACATTTCCATACAGCTCCCTCTTTGCTCGTACGGCCTTCACTCTCCCACACATCTTCCACCACACCCTCGTACCTTCCTTGTTTCCTCCATCCACTCATTGTATGGCCCACCTGACCATCACCCCATACGCCATCATTCTAGCTACCCTTGACCACCGTATGGCTTGAAGTTTTCCCCTACATACAGCTACATTAAACATAGCGTACAACCAACTTCCCACAGACACCATACGGCCTAGTTAGGCCCACTACCATTCGGCCCTCTTGATAGTCACCCACCGTATGGCCACACACCACTTAGCATCCTCCTCCCTCGCTGTACATCAGTCTAGTCATACTACACGACCCTATTTTGTACCGTACAGCCCCTTCTAGTTACATTTTACAATCACGTATAGTAGCTCTTGCCATCAGATACTAGCGTATGGACATCATTGGCAACGAGTTGAATAGTTTCCATGTAGGGTTGTCAGGAGGGACAATAGAACATTACAACACGAGAGCGTTAGATGATAGTACCCTCAGACATTCTGTATGAATCCTCTCAAATATCCGAACTCTCTAAAAGATACTCCATAAAAGACTTTGTGCAATAGAAATTATATGTGGAAGCATCAACCTACTCCCCTACAACCCACAGCGGTTCCCTCTGAAAATGTGGCACCACCAATTGTCCAGTGCTATCAACTATATGAGATGAAGAAATAAATTCTCTTCCAGCAGAAGGAAACAAATCATCTTAAGAGTTCAATTCCATTGATACTATTACCTCATCCGTACCTACTGCATCCATATCCTGGACATGTGTCGACAACATCATCATGTCCCTTGTCCCCAAACATGGAAGCAAACTCACCACCAACCACAATATGTAACTGAACAGGGTCTGTTGGATCCGCTCTAACTCCACAATAACCTCATCCAACTATGACTCTTGAAGAGCCAACTGAGTACATTGAAGAGAGTTCCTAGTCACCTCAAGCTCTTGGGTGAGCTCAACCACCTCCTTCTCTTTCTATAATAATGTCTCATAACAAGTACTACCCAGTCTAGAAGGTAATCCCTATCAGCAACTAGCTTTGAATAGTTATGCTTCAAGATCTTGACAACCTCTTGAAGCGCATAAACCTCTACCAGAGAAAGAGTACTATTGCTACGCTCATCAGACATAGGAGCACCCCAACCAAATGTAGGTAGCATCTAACAGATTGCATCATAATGCTCGAAAGCTGAAGAGATGTCACTTTCATTCACCTTCAATTGACTGGAAGCTCTCTGCCTCATTAACTGCACTATGATAGGAAATTGAATCAGAACTACCCACCACTAGATCACTCACTGCATGTGTGCTATCGACCTCGCACAACTCTGCATCTGAGATGCAACTACTATGTACCTCAATCAACTCCTCATCTGAAGAAATGGAAGCCCTCGAAAATATCAATCTCCCCGCATATCTTAGCTTTCACCTCAAAAGATAGATCTTGTAAACAATGATCCTGGGACCCATCCAAAACCTCCTCAGGGTCATCAACTAATGCCTGACAAGGGATATCATAAGGCACAACACTTGGTGAAGGTTTTGCAAATGGGGTTGCAAGCTTTGGGTTTAACCATGGAGGAAACTCCGTAGTTAAGTGCGCTCAGGCTAGAGTAGTACTGGAATGAGTGACCTCCCGGGAAGTCCCGGTGCTTCACCCCTATGAGCATCAAGAAACTCCGTAGTTAAGCGCGCTCAGGCTAGAGTAGTACTGGGATGGGTGACCTCCCGGGAAGTCCCGGTGCTTCACCCTTGTCAGCATCACCTAGATCCAATGAGTGCTAAGTGTTCCATTTATTCTCATGAGAGATGGATTCATGTTGAATCACTACTCATGAAATATGGGTCAATGAGTTTGACTCAAAAATCACACAGTTAAATCCTGATAGCAATATCATAATTTGACTTGCTGTGGAAATTATCTCCTACTTATCAATTGATGAGCTTAAGGGGCTTTCTCATAAATGGTTCATAAGGCACAACACTTGGTGAAGGTTTTGCAAATGGGGTTGCAAGCTTTGGGTTTAACAATGGAGGAAACTCCGTAGTTAAGCGCGCTCAGGCTGGAGTAGTACTGGGATGGGTGACCTCCCGGGAAGTCCTGGTGCTTCACCCTTGTGAGCATCACCTAGATCCAATGAGTGCTAAGTGTTTCATTTATTCTCATGAGAGATGGATTCATGTTGAATCACTACTCATGAAATATGGGTCAATGAGTTTGACTCAAAAGTCACACAGTTAAATCCTGATAGCAATATCATAATTTGACTTGCTGTGGAAATTATCTCCTACTTACCAATTGATGAGCTTAAGGGGCTTTCTCATAAATGGTTCATAAGGCACAACACTTGGTGAAGGTTTTGCAAATGGGGTTGCAAGCTTTGGGTTTAATAATGGAGGAAACTCCGTAGTTAAGCGCGCTTAGGCTGGAGTAGTACTAGGATGGGTGACCTCCCGAGAAGTCCCGGTGGTTCACCCCTATGAGCATCACCTAGATCCAATGAGTGCTAAGTGTTCCATTTATTCTCATGAGAGATGGATTCATGTTGAATCACTACTCATGAAATATGGGTCAATGAGTTTGACTCAAAAATCACACAGTTAAATCCTGATAGCAATATCATAAAGGGATATCATATCCGATGCAGCTCATAGCATCATCCAACAAATCATTAGATGTGTCAATACCATCTGCATCCACATCTGCTGACAAAGCCTCAACTTCGGACATCTGACTCTATACACACGAACCGATGTTAGGTTGTGAATCAATAATACTAGAGCATGAACCCACATCTATAGAATCTACTATAACACCAACATCATAGCTGAGTGACTTCATATTTTGGTCCTTCCTGAGGAAGCAACTCCCTTCTGCACTAGAGCAACACTATGACAACTCACATACAAATCTCCAATGATAATCCTATCCTCGAGAGATCCTAAAGTAGTAGCAGCAACTACTACATCAATTGTCTCTGCACTAACTGCAGCAACAACTCTGGGAGCCTCAACTTGTTGAAGCTCAGTGCCACTATCCTCTGCTGCCACTGGCACAATTGCATGTCCTTGTGAAATAAGTCCATCATCAACACTACGGATAGGACTAGCAGGTGTCGTACTAAATATAGGTACATTTGCATCGTGGACACTTTTCGGGGAAAACTCAAGCCTCCTTCCCGCCGACCTAATAAAAGTGGAAACCATGTATCTTGTAGTTCTCAATCGTCTCTAGATTCAACAAGCTCTTCGCCAACCTATGTTGATGAAGCTTAAGTTTCTTCATACTCTTTGCAAAGCATTCATTTCATGCTAACTTCCTCAGTACTCCATCGACTTCTAGAATTGTCAGTCTTCTTATGTCTGTTCATGGCTAGAAAATGCTAGAGTGTTGGTCACTCCAAATATAACAACAAATCTGAAATAAAATAAAATAAAAATTTCTTACCCCACAGGATGGCAAAAAATTACTCTGATACCACTATAGTAACCCCAACCAGTTATAACTTCATCAAACACCCAATTCTTTATAATTCAATTGTTTGACATTCTGTCAAACACTTTGCAAGCAAGCTTTGATACCATTGTAATGAGCCCTGCTGGCTCTCAAACAATATGTGCCAAATAAATGATTTTTTTGTTTTTTTGTTTTTGAGGTTTTGCAATTTATGATACAACAGTATAGCAACAAAATAGAAGATATTACAATAATAATTTCAATTCAAATGTTTGGATATTACATGGGGAATATACAGCTGAAAATTTCAGATTTTAATATCAATTTAGATACTGAATATTTTCATAAAATACCAACAACCCAGTTGATAAAATATCTCCTATTATATAAATCAACAATACCTAGAAAAATTAGAAGTTACAATCCATGAACTTATAGGTAAGACATGCCTTGAAACCCTTTGAAATGAAGTCTAGTACAAGCAAAATAATTCTCCAACAAACAAATGCAATTGCAGATATGTAAAATGCTACTCCCAAAGTGCAGATAGAAAATAACGCCTAGCAACAAATATATATGGGTGCTTAACCAACTCCAAATTAACCAGCACCCAACCGCTTCTCAGCAACAGTAATAATAGTATAAGAAGACGCCAAATTGCAAATTCCCAACACCATAATATCTCCAAACCACAATGCATACAACAATGGAGATAAAGAACAATACCTCAATTGTGAAATACAATGAACTTCTCAAGAACAAACCCTTATACTTCAGCAAGGGCACATAAAAATCAGACTTCAGAAACATCACAAAGATGACAAAACAAAATAAGATAATCAAATAATCGGATGCTTTTCTCATCAAATATCCTCATATTTATAATCTCCAAATGACATAAGTTTCCCAAAAGAACTCCACTTAAAAAGCTTCCTCTACACAACATTAATATATAATAAAGTGCCATTAATATAATTTATTAATTGCTTTTGGCTCAAAAAATTACCTTTTCCACCATAATAATATTTTGACATGCAAGGCCGTTGTTTCTTTTTGCCAAGATCTAAAACTTTTCGTCTCGGTTCCAACGAGCTATGATACTAAGGTGACCAACCAACAATACCAACAAAAATAACAACCTCAGTGTATTTAGATGAATAATAATAATAATTCACCCGTCTTTCAAAAACAACTGAAGATGTATCATAATCGAAATCTAACAATACCAAAGTGATCCTGATGATGAAAGACGAATGAACTTGACAAGGTGACTTACTATAAATAGACGCTCCCTCCAAGATTCTTGGAGCCCAAACTAGAAGCTCAGCATAAAAATTGAGAGCATCACATAGCTCCTCTAACTTAACTAAGCTCATCGGAACCAACAATTTGACTTACTATTTATAGCAAATCCCTCAATGAAGCCAAAGCACACTATAGGCTGCTAGAAAACCTATAACCCCACATTGAGACCCTCAAATTGTACTGTCAACTCATGAGAGTCATGATAGTGAATTGACCAAGCCAACTGCAAAAACCTACTAAAAATGGGGACATTATGTAGTGGTGATGGGTGGATGGAAGAGTTACATTTCCTAAACTTTTAGAGTTTTGAGGACATGCCTATCTCCAGAGATAACGATTTTTATAGGGATTTGCACAACCCTTGAAAATTGGTATACATTTTTCTTACTTATTAATACATGCTATTGTAATGTAATCTTCTGGCCATTTATTTGATCCTAGAGTACTATGTTGGCGTCGTACAAATATCCTTTTTTCTACAAATAACTGATAAAAGTTAAATGTTTGAAAAGATTAACTTACAATTTACACTTCTTAAAATTTCAGTTCCATTTCAGAATATTGAATTGGTGTATAGAAAATGTCCATGTTGGATACCTTTTGAGCATTTATGGTTATTATCTTGCATACTTGAAATTCATACAATCTAATATTTTAAACTACAATATTCATCCAGTAAAGACTTTATCATACCGTTTGTCTTAAGTAATTTCTTGTTACTATCTTCTTTTCCCTTTCTCTATTGCATAGAGCTAAACTGAGATATTTTATCAAGTTTTCTCAGTGCCTCTATTACAAATTACTCATACTAAAGTTCATCTTATACATTTATTTTTCTATCCATTGATTTATCTGTTATATAACTGTTCTAAGCATTGCATTTCATTATTTGATTGACATGTTTGCAATCTTCATTAAGATGGTTTCTGTGCATATTACTAGTCTTAGTCATATCTTATTTTGTACAGAGTGTTTTCTTTTTTAGTACCTGCTTATTTTACTTCTTATTATTTGTGCTTTGAATTGACTTAAATTAATTAAGCATAACAGGAAGTTGGAGATGGCCAGTCAGTAGACCAAATACCAGAAAATATGATTCAGGATTACATTTGCTTTCGGTTTCCTGATGAGGATCCACATGGGCCTAGTATTCTAGTCATTGTACGGGGGTTCCGGACGGCTGGAAATTTCCAGCAATCAGAGTCAATGGAGAATAAAGTTGAAGTAATTGCATTATCTTTTGCCAACAGATTTCATTGCATTGATCTAGCTCTATACAAGGTAAAGACACTAAAAGCATGCATGTATTAAACATGTATTTTTCTTGATCCTTGTAGGATCATATATATATTAGTATCTTATTTATTCTTTGTCATTTGCTGTTTTGTCATAATAGAAAGATCAGATAGTGTTACTACTAGATGAAACAAGGTCCAGTGATGATGCAGTGGCAGCTGGAAATTCTTGGTTAATGCTTCTACCCATCGGCAATTTACCCTTTGTTCCTCTTCCAGATGTTCCATTAGATATTCCTATTTTAGAATTATTCCAAAAAGAGGTATGATATTTCAATATAATCTAATCTTTAGTTGCAATTATTTTATATCCGGTAAGCATCTTGACATAATTCATTTGTAGCTTTGGATGGACTGGATAATGTTAAAATTAAAAATTAAAAAGTTAGACCCTGTTCTCTTGTCCAAAATTGCATATTGTGCAAGGGGTAGCATTATACATGGATCAGTATATGTTATTAATGCAAGACCATTAACCATCATTTGTTTAGAAACTCTAAGAAAATAATGAAGCATGAAGTAGGTTATGAGGCATGTCTTGTGTTGTAAACACACACCCTATTAAAAATGGAGGCCCCTTTTCTTCACTTTCTAGCTTGCTGTTTAACATAGTCATCCTTAGTTTGGCAACATGTTTTTGAGTATTTTAGTCGCCTTGTTCTTAAGGCATGGGTGAGCTAAGCTAGGTTGAGATATGGGATGAAGAAATTTTCCAAGGATTGAATCTCAACTGTAAAATCTGGGTCTGAGGAGGATTTCCTTTTGCTTCTAGGTCATACTTCCCCTTCAAATCTTGCACAAGTTGAGATGATGTTTCGAGAAGTCTATGTTTGAAGTATGAATTTGTGATTGGAATGTGGAAGTCCTTGATCAAAAGGCAAGAATTCGAAGGATGAGAAATAAACTAAGTTCATGAAATTTCATGGTAAGGAATTGAGAAGTTTTGAAAGGTAGATTTGCCTAAGTGGGAAATTGAAGGCAAAATAATAAATGATTTCAGAAAATTGAAAAGTTGTCAAGATGATGACAAAATATTGTCAAGGTTGGAAATCAAGGTGATGAATGTGAGATTTGGAAAATGACAAATGGAAATAAAAACTCTATTTTGAAAAATGATAAGTGATTGGATAAGATAAGATAAATTTATTAATGTCCAACGAAAGACCAAAAAACAAGTCCAAGGGACTAGAACAACGTGACAAAGGAATACCCAACAACAGGCCCACCGAATGGTGATCGGTGTAAGGAACAATTCCAAAACAAAGACAACAACCAAGACAGGAACCAAAATAAGAAGCTAAGAAGAGAAGCCGAGAAACCATGCTAGCAATCCCGAATAAGTGGGAAAACGTTCAAAACCAAAGGATAGGACTTAGGGCTGGAAGGTACCCTAATCCGTTGCTGAGAACCATAGTATAGAAATATGTGATCAGAAATAAAATACCAAATTGGAAAAGGAAGACAAATACAATCCTTCGATGAAAAATGCAAAAACTCAAGTGAATAGCAAGTGAAAAAATGGAAGAATGCCAAATTCGAGTTCCCTTCATTATTTCCAGCTAAATGTGGGATTCACGGCTTTAGATTTTGATCGATTCTAGCTAAAAGGCTAAAATGTGCCCACCTTGCTTGGGAAATTTCAGCTAAAATTCTAAACTACGCCACCTTGCTTCACATTTCTAGCTAAGACATGAATTTGTACCCAACAAGCAAGAGAAATCCTTATCAACTTGCAAGATCCTACTTTGTTGTCCTTTAGTGATTACAATTTTTCAATCCAAAATTTTCTAAGGCAAAGATGAAGAAATTTAATGGAAACTGAAAATTGAGAGTTAAAAATTGATAATAATAATAATAAATAAATAAATCTAGGTGGAGTTCAAAAATCCTTACTCGAAAATAAGAAATTCCAAGTCAAGATGGGGAAATCCAATTTCCAATACAAAATCTTGCTGCATGGGAGAATTCTGCCCTAGGAATACATCTAGATATGAAATTTGCACTCACTTTTCCAGCTGAAACATGCAATCCCAATGAACTTGTCCAGCTGGAGGCCTGAATCTCGCCCTCACTAATCTGGCTAAACATCAGTTTTGTGAGAAGCAGGATGCGAGCATGTGTAAAAACTGATTTTCAATGCATGTTGACTTGGAAGTTCTGCCACACACATGTGAGAGGGTGCGAAATAGATCAGAGCTGACCTAATTTGAGGAAGACCAATTTAAAAACCACTTGGAAAAGGCATGAGCAGGTCAAGACCAACTTGAGAAGCAACAAAGGGATTGAGTTCAAGAGGTATTTAAGGGTTTGAGATGATTGAAATGGAAACAAAATTAAATACATGTAGGTTGGCCCCTTCTTCAAATGTTTAAGATCAACATTCTTTTCTCATTCAATTTAAGTGATGAGCAGATTCAAAATCTGAGTTGCATTAGACTACCAAAATGGTTGCAAGCATATATTCAATCAAGAATTTGGAATTAACTCCAAGATCGATGAAGACATAGTTTACAAATTATGTGAGTACTTTTCGAGTTGTCAAGTACTTTATATCATTGGCTTTGCGAGTTTTCTATAATGTCTCCAATTTTGTTGGCATCGGAGTTTTAGGGATTAGCCTATTATTGTGATCCTTGTAGGCTAATTATTGTGGATAGAGGGTCGGGTCTTCTGTGGCAATGGCTTGGTTTGGGAGGTTCTTATCTTCTCCACATCTCAGTAAGCTACAGGTTGGTCTTCATTTGGCTCAGATCGGACTTCATTTGGGCTTGGTTTTGTGTACTTACTATTTGTGGTAAGTTGATGTTAATCGAGATGGACCCTTTCTATTTTTGGCAAGTGCATTTGGTCACATGGAGAAATAATAGGTATGCTTTCTATTTCAGATTGCATATTTAAATGATGAGTATTTTGGGAGTTATTATATTTTTAATGGCCAAATTATTATCAATTATTAAATGGCTTATTATAAAGTTATAATTTAACTTTATAATTTCATGTAAGTTGAGAATTGAGTTATCATTGGAAAGTGTCATTTATTAATTAGTTAAGCCAAGTCAAATGAGAGAATCTAATGGAAGCTTCTAATTAATGTTGTGTAGTGGAGCTTCTTGAGTGAAGTTACATTTTGGCAACAAAAGGGAATCTGGAGGTTATAAATACAAGCTCATTTCATTGGGAAAAGCATACTTGAATATATATTTTCTTTTGTTGCCTTTGTGGCTTTCTGAGGTACTGAATTTTGTTGCCCTTGCTGAGGTACAAGGGAAGCTGAGAAGTGTTTTTGAATCACTACTGAGGTAAATTGATTCCATCTAATCTCCCTTACTGTTATTATCTGTGGTTGGGAGTATTGCATTTCTGGAGTTTGATTGGCATCTTTCATTACTATACTTACTATGGCTTGGAAGATATATGTTGGCTAGAGGTTATCTACATTATACCATTGATTGAGAAGAGGGCTGATAACTAAAGAAAATATCATGCTTTGGTACACCTAGGGTTTGGAGTTTGGCATCATTTCTCAGAGTTTTGCTGTAAGTTCTCATTGGCTCTTCACACGCCTAGATTTCTGGTTGCATGCCTTGGATTCCAGTGGTCTAAAAGTCTTGTCAAAGGCCACGTTAATGTCTGCTGTTCGACACGTGTATCTTTGCTATTTGGGTTGTTCAAACTGCATTCTAGAGTGGTATTATTTCTGAATCTGAATACCATAAAATCTCTATTCTGGGCATGTAACTCTCTGGATTTTAAATGACAATATTGTGCTGCTGTGCATTATTTATTTCTGCATTTCTGGGCTGCTGTAGATACATTTTCAGGGCCTGCAATTAATTAAAGGAAGCTATTTCCAGGTTCCTTGCACTAGTCTCATTTTATATATTGTGCCAGCATTAGCTTGAATTAATAAGATTTTGCTATTGCTTTCAGCATTGGTTGTTGTTAAGAAATGTCAATTTGATATTCAGTATTTGGAAAATTGGTAAATATTTAAGAATCCAAATCTCATTTCCAGTTGTGAAGCCATAATTTGAGAATTTTGTACTCGCAAAATCTGATTACAATATTAGTAGAGATTCTTGGGATTAGAGGAAATTGGTTCTAATTCTGTAATAATTAAGGGTGCAATTTCTTGGAAACAAAAGTTGTAGTTGTGAAGCATCTAGTTAGGAACTTCCTTAGTTCTGTTTGTGTGAGCTTGATTGGGGTTATTACATTTTCACAAGTTTAACTTGTGTTTTTATATAGTTGTTTCCTCATGGTGAAGCAAAACAAGGTTTAGGAAATTTGAATATTCAAGCATGATTGATTGCCATCACTACCCTTAGGTGTTAAAAGTACTCTACATTCCCAAATCTTAATCATTTTGTCTTTTATTTGAAAATAGTATATTTTTAGCATTCAAGTTACAATCACTTTCAGGGAAAAGAGTTATTTAATCTAGGAACGATTATGTAAGTCCCTTTTTTTGTCACCAACATTATCACATCATTTCCATTAAGTTATATCCAACACAAAGATACATGTTTATAGTGTAAACCTGGAGTTTGCCTTATTTGATCATACATTGCCACATTGTTTAACATTTGGGGTTTCCTTGTTGAAGAGAGGATAAAACACTTCTTATTTTTTTCTATGTCAGTGAATGTCTTAAAACACCCATAAACAGTAGGCAGTCTAGATTGCTATAACATGACCTTAATATGCGATTGAATATTTGGTTCCAAGATTTGATTTACAAGTGGAATCTGATATGGATATGTAATGTCCCCGATTTAGAAGGTGTCTGGAGTATGGTTTTGTCAGCTCATCATTGTGACCCTCATGAGCTGACATTTGGATTTGGGGGTCTTTGTCAAGCAATTCCTATTTTGAGACTTACTATTTTTAGTAAGTCACTTTTGGCCAGTTACTATTTTTGGTTGAGCAGTTCAAGTTGGGTGATCGTCTAGCATTTCGGTACTCGGTCTCACGATGGATTTTGATGGACTCATGTTTATTTTGAGTATGATAGAATTTAATGAATATTTAATGCATGCTTAATTATGATTGTCCTTTATATTATAAAGTGACTAGACTTTATATTATAAGAGTTGCTTGTAAGTGAAAGGTGTGTGGGTGAAGCTAATTGGCTCAAATTGCATTATAAATATGACTTCTTGGGAGAATGTGAGATATCTTGAATATTATATATTTTCCTTGCTTGGTTCTGGCTGAGGGTTTGGTCATTTTCTAGGACTTGCATGGGCAATTGTGCTGAGGTAAACAATTGTCCATTTATCCTACTGTGTTTACTGTGGCTAAGGGGATTGATTCATTTAAGGAAGTTAATTGCATCAGTTACATCCAATTATAGCAATCGAGACGCGGGTGCAATTGCTGAATTCTGAGGCTGCCATATGTTCCCTGAGGCAGCGTGCGGACTGTCTAATAACAAGAAATTGATATCAGACATTGGATGCCAATTTTCTAAGGCTGGGCAGACTATTTGTAAGCAGCGTTTGAGACAGCAGGATAATGATCGCAGGCCCAGCATTCCTAATATTGTACCTGCGATTTGTTTGAATGATCTGCAATTTGATTGGGAGGCTTAGAGACTTAATCCATATTGTCTGCGATCAGCAATTGGGTTAAATAATCGGTTTGCAGACCTGTGTGTTTCATCTCCCAGGCTTATATTGAAATCAGGGGTGGCTAGGGTATTGAAAGGGAGCTGCATTTCATCTCAGTCTGGCGATTTTCTTTATTCTGGAAATTCTACAATTCCACGTGGCATTGCAGAGGACTAGCAATAAATGATCAGGTTCCATTGTTGTTAAATTTGAATTCAGTTACACAAGCATTGTTGAACTAGTAATTTGCATTCGCAAATTGAAGTTGAAGAATTCTGGAGTAGTGTTATTTGATTAAATTATTTTTTGCACATACTTACATATTTTCAAAAAAAGCATATATTCAAGAAATACAAAAAAAATGAATTCCAAAACATTTCTCAATTTTCATTAGCAAATCAGTGTAAGACAATAAGGGATTTTTACAGGATATCTCTTTATCTCCTATTGCTGCCAGAAGAAAGTTAATAAAGTTATTTCAATGGGTTCTATTTCACAACTTTAATGTAAGTTGAAAGGTAATGAAATTGCAGAAGATTCAGAGATGTGATGTTTCTAATCTGCAATTTTCAACTTCTCAAGTTTCTTTCCCTCTTAAGTTTTTTCTCCCATTTCCATTTGATTTTATAATATTTCCTTGGTTTAATTTGTTAAATGTATACAAAAGTTAATCAAATTCAATATAGATTTGCTAAAATACAATGACAAATAACAGTAACTTGTTCAATATAAGGCCTACTCAGACCTATATCAAATTGATGATTATCTATTTCTATTCAATTTACTTTATAGAAAATCTACATTAGTCGAGCCATACATGATTTTTGAAACACCCATCTTTCTTGTTGGATTAACTAGTGATAAATCTCATGAAGCAGGTGTTTCTATTTGGTTTGTATCCCAAAACATAAAGCCACCAAAACAAATGCAAGGATTGACTCCTTTCTTGAATAAAATGAATCTAAAACTCTTTTTTAGGTATTTTCAAGAAAATATAATATTTGCATCTTCATTCCTCTTGGTTCTCCTAACTTTTGTAATGATTTCAGCACAGTACCCCACTTACTGTGGATATTCATTCTGTCAAAACCCTTTTTCTTCAATAAAATTAATGTGATACAAAAAATACACATTGGAATAGTTCGTTTGGATAAAAAATTAACCACAATTTTATTCAGAAAAGATTTCTACAAGTTGTCAAGGAAGCTAATATGTACTGGCCTATCAGCCAAAAATAGTAACCTTGCTGCTTTCCTATCGCTATTATTTGCTCACAGTAGTAGACATTGATAGGTAGGAGATATTTTCCACATGAAGCCAAATAGAGATATTGCTATTAGGATTCTGTGTAATTTTTGGGTCAAACTCGTCAACCTTTGTTTCATGAGCAGTGGTTCACCCCTCTAAGCATCACCTAGATGAAATGAGTGTATTATGTGGTTCATTAATTCTCATGAGAGATGGGTTCTTGTGAACCACCACTCATGCAACATGGGCTAATGAGTTTGACCTGAAAAACTACATAGTTAAATCTGATAGCAATATCACAATAGTAGACATTTTATGTTCTCAATAAATACCCAATAGTAAATGATAGATCATTGATAGTGTCCAAGGATAATACCAAGTTTGCACATATGCTTTTTGTATGTATAAAATACACTATGCATAGAGTTACAAGAAATATGCTATCGTGATTAACTTTGAATGTCTTTTAATGTTTTTTTAACTTACAGAGTAAAGCCTTCAGTGCGAACTTGGAGGATGGAAGAGCGCGTTGTATTTCACACTCACTAGTTGCACCATTGGTTGTTAGTGGTATGTGTGGATGGCTCTAAATCTATCGACACTTTATATATTAATTAGTGTGTGCATTTTTTATATTTCAATCTATTGACATTTTTTATCATAATGTTTCGCTTATCTTTTTAAGATAAGAGGTAATGTACATCATGATGTTTGATGTAGTATGGCCACATATCTTGAGCTGTTCATTTATCATATATACTAGAAAAACTATATCAATCACTTCGTATCATAAGCATGACTATTTAAGTATGCTCCAGGATCAAACACAAATGATGATACAAAATATTCTGCAAACCAATCAAATGAACATACAAAAAATAATATTATGCAGGATTTTTGTTTAGATGTATTAAGATGAATTTATATTGGCTCATAAAGCCATTCCTATGAATAGCTATCAAAGTGACCCTAAAACTAACTGCATATGGCAAATTTCCCAAGACAGAAAATAATCATATAATTTTTAAGAATATTTAAGTACAAACAAACATATTGGATCATAAACCCACCAATCCCTCGATTCAGATGGGACTAAAGGATAATTTGGAGGGTCCATAAATCTGAGTAATCTTGCGACTTGCCACTTTGTAAGCCGAGTCTCTTGTCTCTTGGTACTGACGAACTAGTGTCAACATTGGATGTATCCTTCTAATGTTTGACATTTTTTAATACTTTCTTGAATGAGAAACACTTGGCAATCCCATAAATCTAGTGCCTTGTGCCAATGCCCCTTGTGGTCTTAGGGTCCATTTCATCTTGCTGACACTACGCAACATGATCATATTCAATTTCTTCAATCAGCATTTGCTTGACCATGTGTACCACATGTAGTATGAGCAATTGTCTTCATTAACCCTGCAATAATCATTGCCCTCATTATTCCTTGTACTTGTAGCCCCCGCGCATCCTTAACTGTTGACTGATTGCCTGACCACATCTCAATTGACCCCATTTTACCGCTGCTTCTTTGGCATAGGCAATACCTGTCAAAAGTATAAAACCACTTTCCGATTGATTGTTAAGACCTACGCTCTCCACCTCCTCCAGCATCTTAGAGATCAAGATGGAAAGGGAATAAAACGAACTCTGCTAAACCACTACTACATATTATTGCTCAACAATAGGAAACGAAAACTTAGCATTACAAAACACACTACGATTCTAAACTGGAACAAACTACTGTACCAACTGAAAAATGAGCCATCTACTCCTACTAAAAATGCTATTACAACATTTCAACTATTCTTTGAGTGAATAGTAACCCAAGAAGGAAATGGTCCTCCATCCTCCTGTTGGGTACTCCAACCTGTATGTTGACCCTTTCTTTCTGTTATCTAAAATGCTTTTGATGGATTTTGTAGTGCACAAGTTACAAGATAATACATGTTCGTCTTTGTAAGCACTATGGATATAGCATGTAAAATGTCAATAACTATGATAGCACAAACAATGGGAAACACTTAAGATTATAGTTGTATGTGAAGAAGCCAATTTCAATATCCAGTCAAAAAATGGTAGTTGATTTACAGTGGAAGGCACTCATTATTCATTGAAGCGCTTTTTTTCTTCATTTTTAATACATTTTTTCTAAAATAAAATTGAAGTACCGTTTATATTAAATATTAACTACTTATGTCTTCAAATTTCACACATTAAATACATTTCATCATTTCCAAAGCACTTTTAAATGCAATCGTAGTTATATAGCGGAAATAAAACCCTTGTTTCTTCTTTTACCTTACAATTGAATTAAAAGCTTATCCAAAGCACTTCCAAGCAGATTTATTTGCTTTTGTCTCACCTCTGAAATATTTTAAAATCAGTTTCCATGGCCTGTGACCGATTTCAATGCCATATGAATAGCTAATCCATTTTATTGTTATTTCAGTATTTTTTGGTCTTACAACTGTTTTCAGTGCCTTTCCTCAACACTTTCAGAAGATTTTCAATATTTCAGGGATTTCAGTGCTTTGAGATTTTCCATTCAACACCTTCCCAGCGATAGACAGTTTTGTTTTAACACTAGTAGAAATATCTCCTTACTTAATACTGTGCATTAAATTTTGCTTGCAGAAATCAACTGAAAACTTAAGTGCCACTTTTGCTGTAAAATATCTGTTATAATTTATTGTTGACAGAAGAATTCAACACCCTTACTTTTTTTTAACTCCCAAAAAAATTTCAAAACAAAATACCTCCAATCAAAATATTAATAGCATCACATGTCACACTACAGAAAGCTACATACTGCATATCATATTTCATCAATATTCACCCTGTTTCTATTTTTATAATGGCTCTGATATCATTGTAAGCTCTAGGGTCAAACACAAATTATTTTTTACAAGATTTCTTTTTGGATGATACTGCAATGAACTTGTATTGGCTTAGAAAGCCTCTCCCGTGTATACTAACCAAACTAACACCTAAAACATGTATGGGACAGTTCCTAAGATGAAGAATAGATTATTTACAAACAACAATATATTAAGTACAAACCAACACTTTGGATCATAAACCTAGCACACTCATATATGTAAGAGCTTTGACATTGTAACAAATACTATCTGTAAGAATGCTATCATCGAAACAGATACCAAGAACCTTATTGCCAATAGCTTCCATAAGTCATTATCAATTTGCCTAACATCAAGCAGATTTGGCAAAAATACCCGTTTGGATTTTTAGGTTTCCTATCAAAGATGACTTTACTGAATGTTGTTAGCCTTTACAGTTGAGGGGATGTCAATATTAACATGGTCCCAAACATCAGAATGATCTGAAATGAAGCTTGTACAACAAGGAGTGGAAGGAATATAGGCCCTTTCAGTCCACTGATCGTCACATAGTGATCAGCATAAGCATGAGAATAAGTATAATCTCTTTCCCTCTCCGTCACATGTCCTCTATCTCTGTGAAGAGTCTACGCTGAGAAATATCCTCATATCTGTTCTGGTAATCGTTAAATGGCAGGATGAAATGAAGCTTGTACAACAAGGAGTGGAAGGAATATAGGCCCTTTCAGTCCAATGATCATCACATAGTGATCAGCATAAACATGAGAATAAGTATAATGTCTTTCCCTCTCCGTCACATGTCCTCTATCTCTGTGAAGAGTCTATATAGAGAAATATCCTCATATCTGTCTGGTAATTGTTAAATGGCAGTGCTTCCCACCTTCCAAATTCACACATACTACTATCATTTAATTCTAAACATACACCTCCAACTCATTGTAAGTGGACTGATACTATACAAAAATGTTTGCTAACATTTCTGATCATGATATAGGTCTCTTACAGTAAGATGGTACCTTGATTCAGCCTCTAATATTTTCCTTATATTCAACAAAGGACCCAAAACAAACCTAGCACTAATATATTGCCACAAAAATGACAAAAATTCATGTTTAAGGTTTGAAATACACTTTTCAGACTTTCCAAACACCTTGCAAGCAGTCTACTATATGGTTATGACTCTCTGAGCATGTAGCATGACTATAACAACATTCTTACTTTCATGATTCTTAACGTAATGTTGTCAAATACAAATCAGAGGACCCCAAATGACAAGAATTAACTAATAAACAACAATAAGCATGTTAGGACATGCTTGGAAGGAGGGGCCCACTTAAAATTAAAAAAGAAAGAGTTTTGTAAAAGAAAAATGTGTTTGTAAAGTGCTAATGTTGCTTATCTCATCCAAGACACCTATTCGTCTTAGGGACTGACGTATAGGCATCCCCAAAATAATTTTCCGAAGTCCTCAAGTTTTTTGGATGTTTCCTATGAATTTTCATAAAAGGGGATGGTGTGCGGATGTCCCCTAACTGTCCCCAAGTCTTGGAAACATTTCTAGTACAGAGACAGGGTTTTAGGCCAGGGACGCTTCCCTGGGTAACATTGTTAAATGGACTCTAGATTTCTGAATTGCTTATGATTACTCATGGAAAGCACAAATTGAGATAAACACCAGCCTAAGACTTGGCAAGGCCCAAATTGAGCTCGGACTCAACAGTTAAAAATCCATGAAATTCAAATATTTTTGAAGATTTTAAGGTTTTTTCATGCATCATTTAGTCAATTATCGTCGAATATATAATAGTTGAGATAAATAGAAGCTACTTTGCACACATTCACAACTTTTCATAGATCGCATAAGTATAAATGCAAAATTTTAAAAGAAATTACTTGAAGTTAAATTGAATAACATAATAGAAATATAGTATCATTGTCAAATGTCTATAATATTTGTGGAATATGCAATCCATTGAATCTAAAGTCCAAAACATATGAGCCTATGTCCTGCAGCTACACTTGAAATAGATCATGGAAGACTCGAGAGGCATAATCTTTCCCTATGTTTGAAGTTGAATCTCTTGTGACATGCTCATCATAATTATCCTTCCCATCCTCATACTCATCCTCATAATCCTCATCATCAAAGTCAGATCCATCACTCTTAGCCTCAAGGTCCTACACTAGGTCTCCTTGACTCTAGCCTCCTCCACTGCCATCGTCACTACCTCTGCCTCTCGATCCACCAGATCAACCCACTCCAAGTCGACTCATCCTCATAATCCTCATCATCAAAGTTAGATCCATCACTCTCAGCCTCAAGATCCTACACCAGGTCTCCTTGTGCTCTGGCCTCCTCCATTGCCATTGCCACTGCCTCTGCCTTTGCCTCTCGATCCACCTAATCAACCCACTCCAAGTTATCATCACTGAAGATAGGATCATCAACTTCCAACTTCAATTTGACCTCAAATAGCCAAGAAAAGTTGTTCGAGATTACATTGTTGAAGGCATCCTGAATCCTAAAATTTGGCCAATAGAAATTTTCATAAACCTTTGAAATGTAGAATTTGCATTTTAACTCCTTTGAAGTTAAAAGCTATCTCAAACATCCTCATAGTATTTATACAAATACAACTTAAAGTATAAGAAAGAAAATAAATGCAATTTATACTTAAATGTTATATTTGGATAAATCATCTTGCCCTTAAGTTGAAAAACTTATTATTTTTTTGTTGGCTGATGGCAGTGTTCGACTAGCAAGACTCAGTGAGTCAACCAAGCCAGCTACCTCGACAAGTCAGCCAAGACTCGTTCATGACTCGATTGAGTTTGAATCTAGAGGCAATTTGCCTCGTTTTACCCACCTTGCCTCACAATTCACCTAGTCCTTGCCAAACACATCAGTTCCTATAACATTGCTCTAGATGCCTTGCGGATGTTGGTTGGAAGCTAGGCACAAGCCTCCGGATGCATTTGGAAGTTATAAACTAGCTTCCAAATACATCCAGAGGCTTGTGATTAGCTTCCGACCAACATCCACAAGGAATCTGCACGTATTTGTCCTTGAGTCTAGCTGATCTGGGGACAAACTGATTTCTTAGCAATAAACATTTAATTTTAACTTTATTAAACAACTTATTGTTATTTAATCTATTAGCTCCAAACTATATCAAACCTTAGGATGAAAATAAAAGCCAACTCATCCAACGGTACTAAAATTGTCATTTGGCTTTGTTGATGCTCATTTCAAACTTATTAGAAATAGCAAGTGTAGGAGAAAGTGTCCAAAAAGATTCTAGAAAAGGGTGTTCTGCTCAATGGCTCATTATACTTGTCTAAATACCTCTTTGATCTTGCTAGCACCAAAAAAAACAACACTAGCTCTAGTACAAGATAACCAAAAAATGGGGATATTATATATACCTACCAAAGTCGTAGGCTCTTTCGATGCTAGGAAAAAGAGAATCCATTGGAAGGTAGGAGCAATAGGGGGAACACAAACCCCATGTGCAAAATAGTTATTAGTTTAACATCAACAACTACACAATATTTGAAACCCCCTCTCTATTAGCAAACAAAGCCAAACACATGAAGGACAAAGTGTAGGCCAAGCTCTCCAAATTGTCATACTAGGCACATAGCCATTTGAGGCAACCAACTCCACTCAATGCAAGGGCAGAGAGATCAACACCTTGAGGGCTTCATCAATGGAACCTCAAATTGACCCTTAATCCTCTTCAGAATTGTCTGATTCTTCTAAGATGTCAGATGAGTTAATGGGCAATCCCCAAAGAATATGTATTTTATGCAACAAAGGAGTAGTTGAAACTGAATGACACTTTATCTTTGAATGCACTTATTTGCAAAATATTTAGGGTCATTACGAGAACACCATGAAGGAGTGTTGTCCAAACCAATCTTTTGAGGAAGCAAGGCGTCACGAAACTGTTAGTTTTCTCATAAGGATCCATAAGTGGATAGTGACATCAAAAAGAACATTGGGATGGTTGGAATTGGCTAAATCCTAATCTAAAACATAAATCTTGTCAAGGGGGAAGGGAGTCATGTCAAAAAATACTTTCCCCTTGGTAAGATTTACGTTTTAGTTTAGGATTTAGATGTTTCCAAGATGGTTTAGGATCTTGTGGAAGTCATTAAAATTCTTCCATTCTTACCCATACCAGACAAACCCTATTGTTACTACTTTAGCTACCACCCTACTTCATTCAACTAATTAAAGGTTGTCCTCTATTATTAGTTTGATTTGTCTAATTTTTTATCTTCTCAAAATCTGATATGTTGTAAAAGGGTAGAAATAGAAACTAGTGTGGATTTGTGGCCTTCTGAAATTGAATTCGCTACCAAGTTAAATAATTTGTAGTCTACCCAAATGGAAAATTGGTGCTTCATCCCAAATCATTGTTTTACTTTTATAGGATTTAGAAAATGAAAATGTAGTCATATAGTTTTATTTATTTTACTTTTCTAAATTTTTCTTGTTACAATATAATTTCATTATTCCTTACTAATAATAATGATCTTACTCATTTTTATTTCACAATTCTGGCTTCCAGCATCTCGGGGTCTAGCTTGTTTGTTTACGTGTCAACGTCATGCAATGATATACAATCTAGAAGAAGATGAAGAGAAAGAAGATGATGAATAGCAAGTGACCATTATTTCTTCTTCAGCTAAGGTGCATTGATTATATGACATGTTCCCCACTCCTTGATTGTATTACCATGAAGAGCTTTTGTTATGCTCTTGAAGACTGAGGATGGCCATATTCTTCATCATCCACGTTTAAGCTTATTGAGCAATTTTGCTTGTGGATTTTAGTTAAAGAGCCTAGATTAGTCATGTATATTGAGGGATGTGTGTCTATTACGTTCATATGAGTTTCAAATTAAATTTAAAAACATATATATATATATATATATATATTCAGATGAATCTTGGATCAAATTTTACAGAATTTTATTTTATTTGCAAAGCGATTTTGATCAAACCTTTAGTAAAAAATAAATTATTATCATTTATGGTTGGAAAATGATTTTTGTTTTATATTTATAGTGAATAGTTTATTTATTTTTGATATGTAATAGAGAATTTATATTAATTTCAAAAAGATCTTACAAAATGCTACAACTGTGTAGCCGTTAATGGTGAATCAATTTTTTTTTAATGTGATTAAAAATTTATATATTTGACTTTAAAATGTCTATTTTATTTAGTTTAAAAGTCATTGCTTTATTTATTTTTATGCAATCTTTTACTTATTTTTAAAATAATAATCATTTTGATAATTTTTGTTTTATTTTAATTTAAAAATAGAAAAAAAATATTTTTTTAAATAATTTTATTTGCCAACATAACGGAGGCCTCCCCTTATTATCTAATCATATATATTACAATTTCTTTAAAATGTGATATAAATTCAAGCATTTCATAATAATTAAATATCATACATAAATATTATAGGCATCTAATGTCTTAGGCTTAGTAACAAGGTAGGAGTATAAGGAAAATGTTGAAAGTAAATTAATTGGCTCCATCCTTGACTTTTATTTTAAACCTACAACTTTGAGCTTCCATTCTATTTTATACAATAACTTAGTAAGTGCATTAAACTATAAGTTAGCCTAATAGTATGTGAGTAAACTAACACTCTTCTTGTTTTAGAATAGGGGTTACATTAAACATACTTATAGTCAACAAGCAACATTCTATGTTATGACTCCTTTAAGTAACTAGTATAGATATCTTAAATAAATCTATTTAAAGAAATGTTGATAGATATCCACTACAAAATAATTGTAATTTAATTTACGACATCTAAAAATATTTATATTTCTTTTATTTCCATTTATTTAGTTTTTTACTAACTATGCTTTTAATTTTAATTTCTTCAAAATGGATGATTTATATCTCCAAATATTATAATCTAAATAGATATTCTATGTGATATTTATTAAATTATTTTAAAAAGTATATTCTATTTATAATAAGATTTAAACTGTTGACATGTAAATGGTTGTCAAATTTAACCTATAAGAATAAAAATTAACATTAACATGCTCACACCATCCCACTCCCCAATTCTACCATTGTAGAATGTCTATCGGCATTAATAATAATGTACTCTAGATAGATTATCAAACAATATACCTAAGTTTGATAGCATTAAATTTAGTATCAATAATGTTATTATAAATAATTGTAAGATGTTAGCATGATGAAGCCTTTGCACACTAATATTTTCCTTAAATGATGGAGAGGTCATCATTATAGAGTGAAGTAATAGAGTTTTTTTCCTCTCACATGTATACATAAGATTAGACAACTATTTAAACTAGCACTTCCCCAAAAAAGAGTGCAATGATTAGGGCAATAGTAAAATATGCATGAAATAATAATATATTAGTGTACAAAGAGAAGAATGTGATAACTAATTTTAATAGTGGTAATTAATTTAATATGTTATAATAAAAATAGAAGAAGAATTTTGTAAATAAGAATGAAACAAATTTTATTTAAACTTTATTTATTTGAAACATCTCTATTTTTTACTTTTAGTTTAGGTGCACTAATTTTATTTTTCTATTAAAATTAATATAATTATATTCATATATTATAAACATTACCTATAAATATTTTAATTAAAAAAATGTTCATATTTTTTAAATATATCTATTTTTTACTAGCACCAATAAATATAAAATAATTTTGCAACATTATAAAAATGTTATAATTTTGGAAAATGTATTTCTCCAATACCTAAATATGTATTTTTACTTATTACAATGCATTAACTAAGAGCTTCAAATATTTATGTTTTCTTTTAGCTCAATTTGATCATTATTTTTATTTGCAACTTCCTGTATGATGTAGTTTATATAAAAATTATAGATAATTGTCTAATTAAATATAGTTTCAATATATTTTTCATAATCACCAATATTGGTATGTTATGATCATTATGTTGCGTTTTTCTTGCCAACCAAGTTCAAATCTTATTGGGGATTAAGCCCCTAGTTTGAATTCTCACTAATTCATAGTTTTAGTCCAAAACATTTAACTCTCTTTAGAAATGTGTGTAGATATATATAATCTAAATATTATATTGTTTTACATTCTCTATGATTTCTTCGATAACTTTAGTTCTAATTCAACCTTAACTCGATCTAGAATATATATGTTACATATTTTAAGTGAAAGATGATATATTATAATAAAAAGGTAAACACACATTATCATCTTTATTACTTAATGCCTTATTGAATTGGACATTTCCAATTTTAAATATATTTAAATTGTACACCTATGCTCATTGTGGGCACCGATTGGAAATAACAGAGTCAAGAAAATCTCTAGTCTAGCTTGGAACTTATAAAGTTGGATTATTAACCACTTACATTCTTGCCTCAAGCATGCGGGTCAATGATGATAATCACTTGTTTTCAAAATTACAATTACAGCCTTGCACCTTATTCAAGGAGCTTTTATCCTCCTTTGATGGTGATCCAATATGGGAGCACGTGTGACAAATTCTTGACGAACTTTCTATAAAATATAGCTAAACAACAAAACCTATTGATATCCCCAATGGTTTTAGGTGTTGTCCAAGTGAGTATAGCTTCTACTTTATCAAGGTCCATTCCTAGATTCTACATTGAGATTAGAAAACCAAGGTATGCCAATTTTCTTGCAAAAGTTTGCATTTATCCAAATTTATCATCAAATTTTCCTTACACAATTTGATCAATATTTAGTCCAAGTGTTTCATATGGCCTTCTGTAGTTTTGCTAAAGACCAAAACGTCATCTAGCTATACTACCACAAACTTCCCAATAAAATGTTTCAATACCTCAATTATTAATCTCACAAATATACTTGGAGCATTTGATAGGCCAAAAGGCATCACCATCCACTCACAAAGACATTAATTGGTTTTAAAGACAGTTTTCCACTCATCTCCCCTTTTTTCCTAATCTAATGATACCCACTCTGAGATTGATCTTAGAACAATACCTTGCTCCTATACATTATATAAAATCTTATATTCTTGGAATAGGGAACCTAGATCTGATGGTTATATTGTTAATAGCCCTAGAATCAATACATAACCTCCATATTTTTTCCCTCATAGGTCCTAAGACTATAATGATTACAAATGAGCTCAAGCTCTTCCTTATTAAACCTCTATCCGATAAATCTTGTATTTGTGTTGCAATTTCCACATTCTGCATAGGGGTCATCTTGTATGTGCCCTTATTGGAGAGTATAGCTCTGAGAATAAAGCCAATTTGATGGCTAATTTCCCTGTAGGTGGTAGTGTGGAAGGTATGCCTTCTACAACTATTCCTTTATGTTGATTTAACAGTTCTTTAATTTCTTTGGGACCGACTTCCTTCTTTTTGTACTTATTTGTAAATTCCTTCTTTGTCTTCCTATTTGGGTAGTATTACTAAGGCATAACATGGGTATGTTCCTCCTTCATAACTTTCAAAAAATCTCTTCCTTCAACACAAAAAATGTGCCTTCCCTTTGTTTTTCTATTTTACTGTCAAGCAAAGGTCTTATTGTATACCTAACTCATTTTTAAGGATAGTGTAAGCATTCTTCCTAACATCATGTTGGGCTTCCAATTTTTACTACCTGAGATGGCCTAAAAATAAATGATAGGCATCCATTTCTATTATATCAAAGAGTACCTTGTCCTTATATTCACCCACCTGAAACTCTATCGAAGATTAACCAATAACAAGACTTTGCTTCCCCCTAGTCAACAATGACACTTTGTAATGGTAAGGGTGTGGAATCCTTGCCAATTTAAGATTTTCAACCATCTCAAGTCAAGATAAACAATTCTGTAGAAGCAGAATCAATCACTAGCTTACATACCTTTCCTTAACTTTTGCAATTGGTTCTAAATACAGTTTGTCTATTGTGGCTCTTCCATAGTTGGTAACTTGATCAAAGTCCTCTGCATCATTAGACATTTACCTTCTTATGGATCTAGCATCTTGGATGGTGAATTGGTACCTTGTGATGCAGGAGCATCCTTGGTTTGTTGGCAATCTTGCATCCCCAAAAACATATTTTCTTGTTTTTAATTTTTATGTTATCTATTTGACAGTTTGTTTCGGCGAACACTTGTTTGTCCTTTCTAGATTCCGCAAGCTTAGCTTCATATGGTAGACCTATCATGGATCATTATCCTAAGTACATATAATTTAATATCACACTTGGTGGGAGCTATGCTTCATCATCTTAGGAGTTGATTTTTGTTGTCATTCTTCAAACGATGATTATCATTTAATTTGGTGAGGTTCTATATTTAAGAGTTGGCTTATGTTCTCTTAGATCTAGACATGTGGACCTATATCTAAGGTTTCATAAGGTTTTATCATGTATTATGTATTTGGTCATTAATTCATTAAGGGTTAGTCTTATATTGTATAACATGTTTCCTAATATTGGATATTGTGAACTCAAATCTGACCTGTATGCCTTGATGGCTATATATTTAATGTTATTAATTCTAGGAGGAGGAAATCAAACTATCAAGAACGTAGAGCAAGAGGATAGCTCAACAATTATGAGTTTGTTCTGTAATCTTGAATATATTGGTTGTAACTTGGAAGGCCTTACAGCCTGACAATGTATATTGTTTCGTTAAAGTAATTCAAGATATGTTGTTAATTAAAGAGTTATTTTCAATTGTATCTTGTTTACTTCTGATGTATTTTTATTTGTTGGGGTCTTAGTCATCTCCTTTGAGGATACACCTTCTGTGTACTGCATTAGATGGTATTAGATCATGGTTTGATCTAGCTAGACTTATCAGAGTGAAGGTTGATATGATTGTGGTTGATCTAATTGTGGTTAATCTTGGTAGACTTGTCAAGACCTGGACTTCTTGGCTTTGAGGTGGAAGATCATAATTTTGGCTCACAATTGCAAATGACTTGCTCAAGTTGTGTTGGTATTCTATTACAAACTTGTTGATTTTTGTTGTTGGATAGATAGCCAAAGTTTGAGGCAATTGCATCTTCTTGTGATTAAGTGTGCTACCTAAAGGGGTGAATCTTAGGAGGTTAGGACATATGTTTGAAGAATTCAATTTAGAGATGAGGAATGAAATCCAAAATGTCTTCAATGACTTGAGAAGGAATCCTACAACAAACGATGAATATGTGGAAGTTGTTGAAGATTTTGAAGTTCCTGAAGTAGAGATCTTGATAGAAGAAGAAATATTATTGAGAGTATGGCACATGTTGGTAAGAGTCATAAAATGGAGGTATTATTCTGGTTCTTTAGATCCTAAGGAATTAATAGATTGGATTAATGAACTTGAGGATTACTTTGAGCTTGAAAATATTGTAGATCCATAGAGAGTTAGGTTAGCACGAACTAAGGTGAAGTGTCATGTTGCCTTATGGAAGAAACAATTGCAAAAGGATACATAGGATAATCATGAGCCTAATCTTAGTAGATGGAAATAAATGGCTTCTAGATTGAAGGCTAAATTCATTCATGAAAATTATGAACTTAAATTATTTAAGAAGTTGCAGATTTTGAAGTAGAAAGATATCTCTATGAAAATCTACACTGAAGAATTTAACAAGATACAAAACAAATCTAGGCATCGTGAATCTTCTAAGGAAAAGGTTGCAAGGTATATTAATGGTTTGAAATTCAATGTTTAGGATGAATTGAGTATGTTGAAGCTCATTTCAATTGAAGATGCCTATCCATATGCATTGAAGGCAGATGAATAAATTTGGAAGAAAGCAAACAATTGACAAAAGTGTAAGAGTGAGCAAGTTATTTCTGATAAGAAATATGTATTCAAAGGTACTTGTTTTAAATATGGAAAATATGGACAGTCTAACTTGAAGAGGTTATCTGATCTTGTGGTTAAGAAAAGAGGTAAAAGAAAGAAATCTAATAAAATGAAGGTATGCAATAGGTATGATTCATTTGATCCTGGAAGTAGTAGTGGTAGAAGATTTGAAATATTTGGAGTAGTTGGCAACAAGTTTGGATGGACTTTTGTGCTAATTGATGAAGAGGATTTATGGGTTAAGAATGAGCAAGGGATTTATGTTCTAGATTCTCTTAGGCATTCATAATTCTATGGAACATATTTTTTCACATTGGGTGTCTAATGCAGGAGCATCCTTGGGTTGTTAGTAATCTTACATCCCCAAAAAGATATTTTAGTTTTTTTAGTTTTTCAATTATCTGTTTGACAGATTGATTTGACAAATACTTGTTTGTCCTTTCTAGATTCTGCGAGGTTGGCTTCATATTGTGGACCTATCATGGATTATCTTCCTAGGTGTTGATTTCCTTAGTTGTTCTTTATGCGATACTTGGTATTTAATTTGGCAAGGTTCTATTTATAAGAATTAGCTTGTTAAAAAACCAACCTTAAAAATTAGGAAAATATATCAATTCTTACTATAAATAATAATTAAAAATAATAATCCTAGACTTCATTCATTTCTACACATTTCATAGCTACTTCATTTTCAAATTCCAAATAATAGTACGAGTTTTATGTCATTGAAATTGAATAGTTATACTTTTGTTTTTCTTTTCATTTATAAAAGGGTGACACAGGTTTGTGCTTTTTCCCTTTCAATTGTTTCTTGTTTACTTTGGTTGCATTGTTATTTTTTGGGGGCTTGGCCATCTCCTTTGGGGATACACCTACCTTATACTACATCACCTTGAGAGTCTTCTTGAATTATTTTCTCTTCTTTCTCCTTGTTGATTTGGACTCCCCTTTTTAGGACATCAACATGTAGGATGACCTACTTGGTTGCTATTCTAACTGTTGGTCTGAATCAGTGTTGAGAGGGGGGGTGAATTAGTACCAACTCTAAACCTAGTTACTCCCTTAATTTCTATGATCAAGATGAACACTAACCACAAAACAACTATCTAGAACCAAGATAAATGTAGTGGAGTAGAAACAAGTAAATTCACACACAAAATCATTCATCAAGATGGGAGAATGATTTAAATGTGGAAACCCTTGATTAGAGAATGAAAACCACGGTGGGGATGATATACCTACTTTCCTTTATAATGCATATAAAGGGTTTCCATGTTAAGAGCTACAATTGTTTCTTTTGGAAACACATATGGTTAGGAATGTCTATAACCTTTTAGGATTATACAAGTCTGTGAAATATACCTAGTTAAAGGATTTACAAATCCTCTTCTAAAAAACCTTGTTAGAGGATTTACAATAATCTTACTAATGAAGTTTTCCCTATTAAGAGCTACAACTAGATGTAATGGTAATAAATAAATCTAATGTATAAGATATAAATGTAGCACTAGTTTGCCTTGTAGATCTATGATGCATATCCTCAAAGATGCACTAATCTTCTTGTTAACTTAGTGAGCTCTTTATTCTCATTTCTACCCTTGGTTGTTCCAATCATCCTATGACTATATCTTCTTTCTCTGCAACTACTCTCAATAGCTTGCACTTTCAACAACTCTGCATGTTATTTGACATACTTCTCTCTCTATGTCTCCTTATTCGCTCCATTGCATCACTCTCTAATAAATTTCCTTTGTAACTTGAGTGCTTATATCCACTCTCTAATGTCAAGGCATGATTACCCATGACCAAATTATCTTGCTTGATTTAAAATTCAAAATTTAAATTCCATATTTGGTTTTTTCACAGGAAACCTATTACCCCTACTCCTAGGGTCTAGACTGATAGCCCTGTTAGTCCGTATGATAACCAATATGTAGCCTTCATCCTTTCCTACTTTTGTTGTTTCACCCTTTTCTTCTATCGCATCCATTCTAACCTTCCTCTCTCCTATCACATCCATAGTGACTCACTTCGTCAATGATCTAGATTGACCACCCTTCACTCTTGTCTGGCGATGGTGGTGCAATATATATGTTCATACAAATTTACTCTTTTATCAATGATCATGTTACCTTGTTGCTTCTTCCATTGACAATCCTTTATATTTCACAATATTTATGCCAATGAGACTTGTGGGATCAACAATCTGCCCCTTTTGTTGTCTTTCACTTCTACGATCACTCTGTCAATTTTATTCTATCTATATTGGTAAGGTCATTGTGTTGATAAGTGGACTTCGTATTTATTGTCTAGAGATCCCCCTAAAAATGTGTTACCTAGCTTTCATATCAGATTTCCTTTTTGTTTTGTTTTTATTCATTCCTTTTTCTTTTCCTTTTCTTTATTATATTGGTAAGGTCATTGTGTTGATAAGTGGACTTCGTATTTATTGTCTAGAGATCCCCCTAAAAATGTGTTACCTAGCTTTCATATTAGATTTCCTTTCTGTTTTGTTTTTATTCATTCCTTTTTCTTTTCCTTTTCTTATCTCTTTCTTTTTGCATTCATTTGGATTCTCTTTTTGTTACTCTCACTCCTTTGTTTCATTTCCCCCTTTCCATTTTATATATCTCCTTTTATCTCCTTTCTTTTGTTCTTTATCTCATTTATTTCTTTGTTTTGTCGTATTCATCTCCATGTTCAACATATCATCTCCCCCTTTTTGTCATCAATGACAAAGGGTCCTATAGGTTGTAGAATACATCTTTTTATTGATCATGTGTGTTTGTGATGTCCCCAAATCAAGTTCTTTCCATTCAAGGTTTTATTTTTCATCTTTAAAAAAAAAATCCTTTTTCTGTGTCTATGTGTTTATTCTACTTATTTTTATGTATGCAAAAAATCACATGAATCCAAAGGTCATGTCTAATGGCATATACAAATACTTATCTTAGTATATTATTTTGAATGTATTGATCTAACAGCTTTAATTTTATATAAAAGTTTTCATATTTATATTTGTCTATATTAATATTTGGTATTTAATATATTTTGATACATGTTTAATAATATATTTAATTTATATTATTATTATAATATATATAATAAATGATAAGTATTTTAATTACTATTATATTATACTTATTTTATCTATTACATTATATAATATATTTATAATGATAATCTTTTATTAGTATTTATTATATAAATTTATATTATATATTTATTAAATATAATAAATTGTATTATTTACCTTAAGCTATAGTATCATTATTTATCCATTGCACTTGTAATTGTGTAATTTAATATTATTAAAGTTTCTATTATTTAATTTTTACTTATTATTAAGTTTTATCTAGATGGAGATATCACAATCCTCCCCTCCTAAATTTTGCCCATCCTCAAGAAATAGTCCAATTTGTAGAATTAATATACTAAGTATACACTTCGATCTCAGAATACAAGTTGTACATAAAGTAAAAATATGAATGCATAAAAACACAAAGTATACACGACGTAGAAAAATGAATGCATAAAGACATAAAGTATACATGATGTAGACACGTGATGCATGAAGAAAAAGTGTAACTACTTCTCTTGATAGCTTGCACTTTGAACAACTTTATGTGTTATTTGACACACTTCTCTCTCTGTGTCTCCTTATTCACTCTAGTGCATCACTCTCTAACAAATTTTCTTTGTAATCTAAGCACTTATATCCACTCTTTGATGTCAAGGCACAATTACCCATGACCAAATTATCCTACTTGATTTAAAATTTAAAATTTGAATTCCATGTTCGGTTTGTTCAGAAGAAACCCATGACCCCTACTCCTAGGGTCTAGATTGACAGCCCTATCAGTCCATCTAAGAACCAATATGTAGCCTTCATACTTTCCTACTTTTGTTGGTTTACCCTTTGCTTCTATCACATCCATTCTAACCTTTCCTCTCTCATGTCACATCCATAGTGACTCACTTTGTCGATGACCTAGATTAACTATCTTTTACTCTTGTGTGTTGATAGTGGTGTAATATATATATGTTCATACCACTTCTACCAGCAACCATGTTACCTTGTAGCTTCTTCTGTTGACCAATTGCCAATTAATAACAACACCATTTGTATTTGACAATATTTATGCCAATGAAACTTATGCGATCAACAATCTCCCCCTTTGGAATTGATGGTGAAACCTTCTTTCACTTCTACCATCACTATGTTTGTTTCCTTCTATCTATATTGATAAATTTCAGTGTGTTGATAAGTGGACTTAGTCTTTCTTTGTTAGAGACCCCCCTAACAATGTGTTGCCTAACTTTCATAGTGGCTCTCTTGTCTGTTTTGTTATATTCATTCCTTTTTATCTTCCTTTTCACGTTCATTTCATGAACTTCTCTTTTTGTAATTCTCTCACTCCTTTGTTTTATTTTGCCCTTTTCTTTATGTATCTCTCCTTTTATCTATTTTCTTTTGTTATTCATCTCATTTCTTTCTTTTCTTCATCATATTCATCTCCATGTTCAACATCTCATCTCCCCCTTTTTGTCATCAATGACAAAGGGCCCTATAGGCTACCGAATACATCTTTGTATTGATCATGTGTGTTTGGGATGTCCCGAAATCAGGTTCTTTGTATTTTAGGTTTTATATTTCATCTCAAAAAAAAAAAATTATTTTCCTGTGTGAATGTGTATATTCTTCTTATTTATATGTATGCAATAGATCATATGAATCCAAAGGCCATGTCTATTAGCATATAAAAATACTTATCTTGGTATATTATTTTAATGTATTTATAATAACTTTAACTTTATATAAAAGTTTTCATATTTATATTTGGTATTTAACATGTTTTGATACACACCACACACACATGTATATGTATACATATACATATATATGTATGTATATATATGTATATGTATATACATACACACACACACACACACACACACACACACACACATATATGTATAATGAATGATAAATATTTATATTACTATTATATTATACTTATATATTTATCACATTATATAATATATTTATAATGACAATATTTTATTATCAAATCTACTATATAAATTTATATTATATATTTATTAAATATAATAAATTAAATTATATACGTTAAGCTATTATTAACATTATTTATCCATTATATTTGTAATTATGTAATTTATTATTATTTAGTTTCTACTTATTATTAAGTTTTATCTAGATTGAGACACCATAGTCCAACCCTCCAAAATTTTGCTTGTCCTTAAGAAATAGTCCAAATTGTAGAATTAATATACTAAGTATGCACTTTGATGTTGGAAGACAAGGTGTACACAAAGTAAACATATGAATACATGAAAATGCAAAATATACACAATGTAGATACATGAATGCATGAAGACACGAGCCATACATGATGTAGACACATGATGCATGAAGACACAAAGCATACATGATCTAGACACATGATGCATCAAGACACGAAGTATACACAATGCAAACACAAAATACACACAATATGTGATTTCTTGATTAAGTCCTATAATTTACAATTTTGGGGGCACTTCCTTATTCTACTTTATTTTGAAACCTGCAACCACAAAATCATTAGTACGTAAATGCACATACATATATAAATCTCAAAGAAAGGTGTGTCATGATAAATTAGGTTCAAGATAATTCCATACTAAGCCCAAGAGTAGGACTTTGACCCACTTGGCCTTGGTGTCAAGTATTAGGCATCCACACAAAGTGGCCTACTTAGCAAGATGCTTATTTTTTTCCATTATTATACTTTATCTTGATCTAAGTCCAAGGGTGAGACTTTGACCCCCTTGACCTTTATGAAAAATGTTAGGCATCCATCAAGGTGGTCTACTGAGATCATTTGTATATTGGAGGAAGAACTACAATAGGGTGCATGATTAGCCAACCCTAGGCCCAAGGGTATATCCTTTACCTCCCTTGACCCCATATCCTATGGAGTAGTGTACCTAGTGGGCCTCATTATTACCCCTTAGTGTTATTATCTCTCTTTGATCATTACTTCTAAGATAGTGCCTTTGTATGATGTAACCTAGACACATTATAGAAGTTTATGAAATAGGTAATATATATGTTCAAGTATTATGTTTCCTAAATAGATAGTATAAATGATAATAAATGTATATAAGAGAAATAAAACATTTCCTTATATGATCTCATAATTTAAAAATGATAATACACATTTAATTATAATGAAAATCCATATAGTTGCCTCTTGACCACTTCTTTCACTCTTTTATTGGATGTTATTTAGTTGTATTCTTCCACTCAATCATTTACGATAATTATCTTGCTCACTCTTATTGTTGATACCACATCACATCATTGATTTGTTATTTTAATATCCTTTATTCATGTCAATATCCTATGTCCTTATGTCCATAATCATTTCTTTATTCACTTGTTCCTTTAGTTAATACAATTGTTTTTCTTTATATAATTATTGTTTTTGAGGTATCCACACAAAACCTTATAAACCTATTTTGGTGAACAAATTGTCTTCCAAAGAAATACATACAAACTAACTCTAAAATGCCCAAATAGGAAGACTAAATCAACTCTAATAGTTGGGTGATCCCACAATAATGGGTTCCACTTTTTGACCAATTTTGACACTGAAATCAATATTTTTGCAACAAACGTCACGTTCAAGTGACTATATCTCCAAAACTATAAATAATTTCAAGATGACATAAACTAGTGATTTTGAGTACTTTGTTCCTACTTTGTAACCATATTTTTTAATCTAAAAAAAAAGTTTATTTATGTCAATTTTTTTTATCTCCTCCAAAAAGTGGTACATAATAAAATTCAATATTTTAAAAAGTGACAGTCTGTTTGACACACATAACTTTTTTTCTAAAAATGATAATGGAGTAATTCTTTCGGCGTTGGATTTGTAACATCAATATCCAGTGTCTACATTTGGTTTGATTTATTTTTGATGAATATTGTATAGTTTATGAAGTTTTGAAGTGACATGAACCGTAATTCAGACATACGTTCCGTTTGACACACATAATTTGAAGTCAATTTATCATAAACCTTTTTTTTTTTTTTTTGAATAGAAAGGTATCTCAATAAGCCAGTGCCTCCATATTTTTCAAAAAAAAATTGACCTAATTTACTAATTTTCTCGAGGTGTCAAAGTCGGTTGATGTTCAATCGGTAATGAACCTATAATGAGTTAAACTCATATTTGAAAGTCTTAATGATTAAATTATGTAATAAAATTATAGTCATTGGAAAGCTTGCTCCGAGCAGCACATTTTGAAAATTTTTATTTTACAGTAGGAGATCATTCTCCTACAATTATGGCAGTCAAAAGAGCAAAAAAAAAGAAAAAAGAAAAAAAGGTTAAAATTTTTGTGATTTTGCATGTTCGTGCGAACATGGCGTTCGCGTGAACACGTTTACCATGTTCGCGTGAACATACAAATCATGTTTGTGCAAACATATATATCACATATGTTCGCACGAACATACGAAATATGTTCGCGCGAACATGATTAAAAAAAAAGTTCACGCAAACATATGGTAAACTCAATTTCTCATTTTGCAATTTTTTTCATTTTTGTTCATCCCGCTAATGTGGAACCCATTATTGTGGGTTCACCTAGTTGGGTCACTTCATTATTGAAGAGCATAAGTGCCCTTTGAATTTATCTAGATACAACTCCTCGTGTGTGTTTTACAATGAATCAAATACACTACAATCGATAATGCTTTTAAACTGAAAGCAAGAAATGTTTACAAACATCTATACATAAACATGACATAGATGCAAAGGGAAAAACTAATCAAAAGAAAATGATAAGTAAATAATACAAAGCTCATTTACCCAATCATTACATTATAGGAGAAATGCATAAATAAAGATCAATTGTTCTTTCCAAATACACGAATAACAAAAGCCCAAAGTCCTAATAATAATCATGGCAATAATCATATGCATCAAAACTGCATTTAGAGGTGACCAAGATAATTCAAAGATTGAAATTGATCAAAAAGCTATCACACAAACTCAACAAGAAGAGTTGCATGTGCAAGGAGAACTCATGTTATGGAGAGACGGTTGGTAAGTGATGATAAAGAGGTGAATACTTGTCATTTTCAAGCTATATTTTCACCAGATGAGAACTTTTATCCCATTTCAAACAAGGAATTTCCTCCTACAAAGTTTGGTCCTCTGATTATTGAAAGTAGTTTTGAAAAACCATTGCTCTTAAATATATGTCATGAGGATATTTCAGCTTGTAACATGCATGAAGAAACTATGAATTCTGATTTTCTGTTGCGTGTCAAAGCAAGAATGTGGTTGATATGATAGCAGTAGAAAATTAATTAAAGAGTCTCAATGATGAGATTATTTGGAGCAACATGAATGTATTGTACTCTACTAATGAATGAACATATTGAGGACTTTGAAATTAGGGATAATCCTCTCTTCATACCTTGTGATCTATGTGATAGTAATGAAGAAGAGGATCATATTGGAAATTCTAGCAGTGTGAACATGCATCAGCAAAGAAAAGAAACTACAGCCAGCCCAAAACATGATGGCCAATTAGAAGTTCCCTTAGTGAATAATCCATGGCTTTTTCAGGCAACTAAAGATGACATAGTGGGTGATGTCTGAAAGATCATCAAGGTGCATGGCAAAGAAAACATATGTACGGTTGAGCTAAATGATATCTTAAGCTTGATGTCTTCAGTTTCCAAATACAAAGATCTCGATGCTTCCTTTGTTGAGTCTCATGCTATTCATAGCTTGATGATTGATGGATTAGAATTTAGAGTTTGTGCAATTAATGGGAATATTGAGTATGAGGCTTTCTTGTTTGATCTCACCCTAACTCAAGAGAAGTGGTCTTAGCCCCAAATGTTGGAGGCATTCTATTTTAGAAGTGAAGTCGTTGATGAACTTATGGGAGATAGACTTTTAGCAAGCTTAGTTTTAGGATTGGGTTTGAAAATTTCTACGAGACTCTTCCACAATGCCTACCTCATGCATGGTTTAGCTTGGTTTTCCCAAGAGAAGGACATGGTTGTTTGTGATACAAACTATTCACTCAAAATGATGGCAAGATATTTCAACTTGAAACTTATGATGAGTCATGGTTATTTGGATATGACTATCGTTTTGCCAAGTTCTTGCGCATGACTAATACAAATTCTCGCCACTTGGAGCCTGCCAAACAAAGATGACATGAAGATCTTGCATTCAAATGCAACCGACTGACTCAGAAAGGCTCTAATTTTTCTCATCTCGTCAATGGTTTCACATAAGTTTTCCATGTTTCTAGTGTTGTAGTAGTGTCTTCCTTTCTATGTATATGATTGTAAATATACTCTTACTCTGTAAGTTTTTGTGGTGCATAGTTTAGTTTTCTTTACTTTCCATTTGTTTTTCTTTTCGTCATTTTGGTTGTTGCCTTGCTCTCCCTACAAACACCCCCTTTTTCTTGTCATGTGCTTTGACTTTGCTACCCAATGGACTAGGCACCGGTCTTCTTACCAGGAAATGTTGGATTCTTTATGTGCCTTTCAAGCACATACTCCCTAGTCAAAGCCAATGTTGGTTGGTGTTTTGACCCCAATTATCAAACTCGAAAACTTCTTCCCCTTGATGGCATTTTCATGTTTTGCTCTTTAGTCTCCCCTATTTCATATTGAAAAATGCTTTTATGGAGTTTTGTTTTATGAAGGCAATGTTCATATTAATTATCATAACAGGGAACCAAAGGACATTTGTGTCAAGTTCAAGATCAAGAAAATGATTTCAAATCTTCTGAAGTGGTTATGAACCACTTTGTATTCAAAAGTTTAGATGGTTCAATGAGGTTTGAAAGTTCAATTTGCATTTCAAATAGATTCATTGATTCGATATGGCATAGTAGGCGCGTTCACATGATTATTTCCAAAATGTACAAGACCATTCTCAAATCATAATGTGCAATGTTTCAAAAGTTCATTAGTGCAGAAGTGCAGTTCAAATTCAAAGATACAAATTCACCTACTCTAGAGAAATGCAAATTCAATGGTTCAAAAGCTCTGTTTTTAGGTTCAGATGTAATTGTATCATGTTGAACTTAAAACTTTGAATCATTAAGTTCAAAGATTGAGGTTCAAAGTTCAAAAATGTATATTCAAACCTCAAGGTTCACATGTTTTGGTTCAAGATGCATATGTTGAAACAACAAACCATAAGTTGAAGGCTTAGAATCTGAGTTTGTTCCAAATGGAGGGTTATTATTCTAAAACTCAAAGGTGAGACTTCTTAAAGGTCCAATCATATGAGTCCCAAGAACTCATTTAAATTAAGATCCCAGAGTTTATTTGTTACTAAAAATTTGAGCTCTCAAATTGCAAACATTGAGTGCATCAAATTTAGACATGTCAAGTATTGACTCCATCATCAAGATCTAATAAAGAATGCAAAGAAATGAATCTAGATGTTCCTATACAATTTGGCCAATCAAGAATATGAGTGTTTGGAGATCCTCCTATCTTAAAAAGGAAGCCTTAATGAGCCTGATCCCATATAGATAAAATGGCCCTTGCCACTCATGACATATTATGGTTGCCTTAGGGTTGACCATCTCATAGAGACTAAACTACAAAACAAAGGCCTTATTAATTTTTGGGATTAATATGGTCTGCGAATAGAAATTTCATGTATGATATTAAGTTAAAGACACCACGGATATTGTGATATTGCTAGCAAGATTTAAGTATGTGATTTTGACTCAAACTCATTGACCCACATTTTATTAGTAGTCATTCAACATGAATCCATCTCATGAGAATAAATGGAACACTTAGCACTCATTGGATCTAGGTGATGCTCATAGGGGTGAAGCACCGAGACTTCCCAGTTGTTCCCAGGAGGTCACCCATCCCAGTACTACTCCAACTTGAGCGCACTTAACTACGGAGTTTCCTCCATGGTTAAACCCAAAGCTTACAACCCCATTTGCAAAACCTTCACCAAGTGTTGTGCCTTATGAACCATTCATTAGAAAACCCCTTAAGCTTATCAATTGATAAGTAGGAGATAATCTCCACAGCAAGTCAAATTGTTATATTGCTATCAAGATTTAACTATGTGATTTTGAGTCAAACTCAAAATTTAACCATAGATATTGCAAAGTGCTGCCATACATGTATGGAATCTAAAACCCGTCCATTACCACCAGTAATCATTAGTCCCATGAATCAAAAGGTAAAATCTCGGGAACGCATCACAAGTGTTTGACCAAATGTCAAGCACCTAAAACAAAGGCACTGACCAACACAAACGGTTAGAATGTCTAGGAGTTGAGCTTAGGAGATCTCGGTGAATGAAGAGAAAAGACACAAATTTTGTCAGCGCCATGGCATGCGGAGGGCGTAGAATGAACGCCATAAATGACATAAGTCTTCAGCTGCTAGTAGATTTTGCATAGTGGAACACATACCCGATGATAAGCAACAAAATGGAGCCCAATGAGGCATTCAAAGAGTCAATGTCACATAACATCCACAAAAGGGGCATTGATTCATCAATCCCGGACCATAATGCATGCGCGATATGATATGATAGATTTTAATGACGTCCATGAGACTAAAGTAGTCTATGGGACCCATGTAATCGCCCTCCCGAGTCAGGAGCCAAACTAGTCAGTTGCAAAGTTTTGGTTAACTTGTCTCTTCTTCTCTGAATTTTGATAATCAAATCCGTTGTTCTCTTCACTTGATCTTCCTCAAATAAATAGTTGAAGTCCCTGTTCTGCAGAATTTTTGTATAATCAGATCTGATGTCGTTGTAAGCCAAGCATTCCATGAGAAAGTGTTGCTCTGTCTCCACTGTTCCCATATTGCAGAATAAACATGTTCTGTCTACCCACTCTTCCTTTGGAACTTGCCATCTACTAGTTTCACATCGCAACTGATGTGAACTAGTTCTAATTTGTGCCATCAACATTTTTGTTTTCCAGTTAATAGGTGCCCTTATATAGGCCTTTTCATCATGACTAGAAGTGGGATTAAATTCTTTAATGTAATAAGATTTTTTCCGCCCTATGTGTCTTGTCCACAAAATATTGCGAAATTTTTCATTGACAATTTTTTTTATTTCTTTAATGTTATCCGGGCAAGTTTGGATGTTGATATCCCATTTTTGCATCCATTTGTTATTTTATTTCATCCATGTGCTTTTCCTCCTCACAAGTTTTTCCTCTATTACCAACTTGGGCCAACGATGTGTTTCCAGACCTTGGGTTTTCTTTAAATAGCTTAGCATTTGGATCAATGCGACGGCTTCTAATGGAAAGGAACCCACCTCCGCCAAAAGGATTTCATAGGGAACTGTGGTCTTGACTTTAAGATTGCATGTAATAAAGTTTTTTTGAATTCTTTCTACTTGTCGCCATTTCTGTTTGGACATACTACCGCCCCACACTTCACATCCGTATAGAATAACCAGAGTGACCAACCAACCAAACAGAGTTTTCATGGTCGTCCAATCTCATAATTCTGCATTCTTGCACTTGTTTTGTAAAGAATATAACGCCTTCCAGCCCCCTTGGATCCTTTTCGATCTACAAGTATCCCAGTTGAGTTTGTTATGAAAATCGATGCCCAAGTATTTGTACTCTTCCACAATCTCAAGGGGGCTATTTTCAAACAGAAACTTGTCTTGTATGCCCCTATTCTTCTTTAGTGAGAAGATCATAATTTTGGTTTTGCTAGTGTTAACTTGCATTCCTACATCATGACAAAAAATTTCTAGTGCTTTCAAGTGCTCTTTCAGGCCTTTAGCTGTTCTAGCAAGAATTATGAGATCATCTGCATATAAGAGCAATCTTATCATGAAGTGGGCCAGCTGTACCCCCTCATCATTGGTCTTGTTTATCCACTCTTCTAACTTGTCAATATAGAGCCCGAATATTGTTGGAGAAAGCGGACACCCTTGCTTAACCCCGATGTTGCTGTCAAAATCTTCTGATATCCCTTCTGTCATTCTGATTTTAGCTTTGACCTGCTCATATAATCTGTAAACCGCTGACCTAAGTTCTTTAGGGACATCCAGCTCTACCATTCTATTCCATAGTTTATTACGTGGCACTGTGTCGAAAGCTTTTTTAAAGTCCACAAAACAACAAAAAGCCTCGTTCCCCGGAGTGTCCCAAACTTTCTCTATCAAATGCCTGAGAGTGATGTTGTGATCTATAGTAGAGTGTTTCGGTCTAAAGCCTGCTTGCCCTTTTGCACATTTGCCTTCTGTTTCAACCCAGTTGCTGATTTTTTGTTCTATCAAACTACCAAATAACTTGCCAAATATTGGATTGATCATGATGGTTTGGTAATTAGAAGGATTGTTTATATCTCCACTTTTATGGAGTGGGATCACCACACTTGTAGTCCATTTTACAGGGAAACCTTCTCTATTGACACTGTTGAAAATCTTAGTGATGTGAGGTGTGAGGATTTCAGCACCCCATTTTAAGTATTCCTCTTGTAGCCCATCTATATCTTGCGCTTTACCAGCAGCTAACCTCCTAATGCCTTGAATAATATCATTTTCACTGAATAACTCCCCTGTAGTCTCTGTTTCCATGGTACTATGCTCTCTTAGATCACATTCGTAGAGAGTCTTGGCATATTCCAACCATTTGGTTCCTGTTATGTTATTCACTATCTGAGTTTTTCTCTGCTGAAGCTCTTTCCAAAATTTTCTGGGGTTGTTTTTACCAAGATTAATCAACTCTATTCTTCTCTTGTTCACATACTCTTCTTTCTTCTTTTTAATCAGTTGATCATACTCTTTTCTACTTTCTTTGTTCATGTTCTTTTTCCAATTCCTTTTTGTCATTTTGCACTCCTCATCAAACCAAGGATTGGCCGGAAAAGTGTTCTTGGCTTCTTTTGTGGCCCTAGATCTTTTACACTCCTCCAATGCTTTAATGATAGTAAGAACAAGATTATCTTTGTCCATGAAATGCTATTTTTCAGACTCTAGATGGTTTTCTGGAACCCTAGACAGCCGCAAAAGAGAGTCTTGAAAAGTATCATGGTTTTCTTGTGTCATTAAAACTTTGCCAGTCGGAATCATCTTCCTCTTCTGTAAAAGTTTTGAGACAATATGTTGATCTTTAAAGTGAGTAGTCACCCTTATCAAGATGGAGTTATGATTAGATTTTAACTCTATGGGGCAATCTTCTATCTCAAAATTAATTATCTTTGTGACATAGTCTTGTGAGCATATAACATAATCAACAACACTTTGTCCATTGTGTCTTTTGCATGTGATGCCTCCTGATTTAGGCCACTTTTCCATACCATTGCATATAACCATGTTGTATAGGCAGCATAAGCCTAGTAATTCAACACCAAAATGATTAATCTTTCCCATGTTATCCTGTGAAGATCTTTCCCATTTTTGTGTCCCTTCTTCTTCGAGCCAAACTGGATCTCTGCTTTCATTGTAACTCTCCTTAAGATTGAGAGTTTGGTTGTTTGCTGTTCTAGCATTGAAATCCCCTATTAGCATTATTTCCCCTAAAGAGCTAAAGGCTGCTATGTCTTTCTTTAGCGCAACGAACGGATCTTCTCGATCCAATCTATATTTTTTATATATTTTTGAGCCTTTTGGAGCGAAGTAACATATAGCCACCCTTGTAGAAATCTGATTCTCTGTTATTTTTATTCAAATATACTGCTTGTTTACATCTTCTTTCTTTAAGTTTACAAATCTGTTCCAAATTTCTTTTATTAGAACGGTGATGCCTCGATGCCCCTTACGATTATCTATCTTTTCATTCCACAGTGATACCTTCTTATACCCTTCAAAATCTGAAACTCTACATCCATCATGTTCATGAGTCTCGGTAAGCATAATGATGTCATTATCTTTAGCTATGCAAGGAGCTTTTCAACCATTCTAATTAATGATTTTATCAATGGAAATTCACCGTTTTCGAATCATAGACAGTCTTTGTCCTCTTCTGCAATATGATTAATGTGGATATAGTTCGGGTGCTTGCTATGTCTAAATGACTACTATACTTGTGGTGCCAATATAAAGAATGCACATAGGTGGTACTCCATAAACTTCGTGAAATGAGACTCCTCTGTGTCCCTGAAATGTTTACGACCACAGTCCACAGGCACACGTACTCATGGTTGATAAGGGATTGATTGATCACCTTCAATATATTGACATTCAATGGTAACACGATATACCAGCATATATCCATCAGTTTCCAATTAATCCCCCTGGTCCTGAAACTTGGCAGAGCTCTGGAACGACAACTCCGTGTGTGAAAACACAATCAAGGCATCGAGCTTCAAGATAGGGAGTATTAAGCCATCCTCTTCAGGATAACAGTGTGTCAAATGTCTTCGCAACATGATGAACCCGCAGCCTGTTCAGTTTCAATAAAGGTAAAAGGAGAAGCTGCCTAATTTCGATGAAAATTGTGGCAAAAATTATGAAGCCATCAATACTGAACCCAACAGAGATACCATGCATTGAAATGTCGGTTATAAACAATGACCACTGTTGTCCAACGTGGACATAGTGATAGCTATTAATCTTCCTAAACATTACATAAAGTTTAGTGAAGGAACATGTCCTTAAAAATGACAGGTTGTAAAGGATTAGAAAGGGGAATGAAAGGAAAGATCATCATGGAGTGATTAAAGATTTCGATTCCAAGAAACAGCTATGTTGGTAACCGAATGATTATGAGTATATGCAATTGTTAAATAGATGACAGAACAACAGTGAAAGGGTTCCAGTTTTAGCTTTGAGGGGCAGACTTTGTGTTGCGGGAAAGAGAGTCAGAAATAAAGACAAGGAAAGAGGGCATTATATTTTTCTGTAAACTTCACGTTACAAGAGAGTAGATATTTTAAGTGATGTGTGTCTCAACGAACAAATCTTTCTTTGTTTTATTGTGTTTAGAGGAGGAAAGTTTTAGTATATCAAAATTTTGAGTTTGTGTGTTAGCTTCTTAATCATTGTCAATCTTTGAATTATCTTGATCGCTTCTAAATGCAGTTTTCACACATGATTATTGCCATGATTATTATTAGGACTTCGGGCTTTTGTTATTCGTGTATTTGGAAAGAACAATTCGTCTTTCTTTCTGCATTTCTCCTATAATGTAATGATTGGGTAAATGAGATTTGTATTATTAACTTATTATTTTCATCTTGTTAGTTAGTCCCTCTACATCTATCTCATGTTTACGAATAGATGTTTGTAAATCTTTCTTGCTTTTAAGGTAAAAGCATTATCGATTGTAGTGTATTTGATTCATTGTAAAACACATACGGGGAGTTGTACCCGAATAAATTTAGAGGGTGGTTACGCTCTTCAATAGCGAAGTGACCCAACTATTAGCATTGATTTAATCTTCCTGTTTGGGGGTTTTAGAGTTATTTTGTATGTATTTCTTTGGAAGACAATTTGTTCACTAACAACCTACTAACCATAATTCAGGAATAAATCAAATATTTTAAATAACGTATTTCTCGACTATATGTAGTTTATCTTGGAATCCTTACATTCCCCTAGGTAGGAATTCTCCTCTCCAAATCATTGACTATGGATGACATATGGATGACTCTCATGTTTTGTTGTTTGAACATTAGCATGATGACTATTAATTTTCAAATGGTGCATTTTCATAATCTTACTGTATTACAGTATAATTTCTTTGTTGGACAATATTATCAAATTGCCTCTTATTCATCTTAAATTTCTAAACATAATCTTTGTGGAAAACCATATAATTCATGTTAAAGTTGTTGCTTTAGTCGAATTGAACCTACAACTTTAACATATATATAATACAAAACATGTGTTACTTATATTGGATGATTTACTTATCATAAATTGAATCTCATATTTTTGCCCCATGTATTATCAGGATCATCTCATATAATAATCATAGTGCATTACCATTGTTCAATGTAACGAACTTGTAATCACCACCAAACTATTGTAATAATCATGTCTATTTAAGATAGTGTTGACTATTCTAGGTCCACATAGGGACATGACCCTACATTGTACTTTACAACCATGTAGAGTCATGCCCCTCTGTAGACATGGCTCTCCATTATAATATAAAGACTGTTAATTTTATAGTTAGAGAACATTGTCAATTCATGACAATGATTAGTATCCAACATAACTAAACATAATTGTAATCTACAGCTATACTAAAATAGATACTTTATATTATATATCCCTGTCTTGCTTCAAGATTAACATATCAATTCGGGTATCAAATTTTGAGTGTATGAAAAGTCATACTATGTAGAAGAACCTCAGTCAAAGAACATTACATTTCTTCTTCTGTTACTCTATCAGAGATCCTACATCCATTTACATGGTATCAAAGCCTAACTGATAGAGCATAAATAATTGATTATCATTCAAATTTTAGATCTATTTAAATAAATTGCAACCATGGTGAACCCTATAAGACTGGAGGATAGACTTGAAGGTGCTTCAAAGTTCATATAATGGAAGATTCAAATTATGATTATTCTATGAGAACTTGAATTAGAAGGATATGTGGAAGAAAATAAAACAATGCCTAAAAATGAACTAGACAAAATAATCTGGGAAAGACATAATAATAAATCTATGAAGATTATTATAGATTCAATTAAAGATCATATACTTTCATCTATATCAAATCTAAAAACTACCTACGAGATGTTCATGACTATTCAAAACACATTTGAAATCAATAATACTAACCTTGAAACAACACTATACATCAAGATGAATAAAGAAGGGACCATCACATCTTATTTCATGAGAATTGCAGAGTTAAAAGATAAGCTCTCAACCATTCATTCAAATAAGGTAGATGAAAATGATTTGTTTCTGCTAGCTCTTAAAGAATTACCTATGGCTTGGGAGTCCTTGCTCAACCTAAATTGCCAAATTTTGATTGACTCAAGAATGACCATACTCAAGAGGAATTGAGACTAATCACTAAAGGAATCAGTCCAAATCAAGAGGGAGATATTCAAGCCCTTCTAGTCAATACAAACAATAAAGGAAAGAAAAGACATTTCAAATTGAAAAGGGGAAAGAGTAATCAAACATAACAAAAAAGAGACATGTCTAAAGTTCAATTCTATAAATGTGATAAATTTGGACACACTCACAAATTCTATTGGAAAGGAAGATAATTTCAGCTACCCTAGTAGAAGTCAAGGAAGAAAACTCAAATTTCTTTTTAGCCTTCTCAAGTGAGCTAAATACCAACAAAAATATATGGATAATAGATAGTGGAGCATCTTGACACATAACTAGATTCAAAGACAAATTTGAAACCCTAGAAGGTCACTCTACTAAAGAAGTAACAATAGGGGATAACTCCACCTATCTAGTGAAAGGAATCAAGACCTGTTCATTGCAACTAAAAAATGGAGTTACTCTACAACTAAAAGATGTATTATTTGTACCTAACATCAAAATAAATTTGGTTTCAATTTCAGGCCTAGCAGATCAAGGGTATTCTATCACCTTTCAAGGAGATAATGTTCTATCTTGGCCTAAGAACTCAAATGTTAAAAAATGCAATCACCATAGAATTCAGAGATGGAAGATTTTATAAGCTTTGTAACCCTCAAAACCTAGCATTAAACCATGAATTTTCAAACTCTAATAATATTCAACATAAAAGGCTAGGTCACCTTCATTTTCATGCTTTGTTGTTTGTAAAAAAGATTGTAATAGGTCTACCTAGTGTAAAACCTAATTATATTGGAACCTATGAGGAATGTGCCTTAGGAAAAAATACCAAAGGATATTCTACTAATAGTCAACATAAATCTAAAATCATACTTGAACTTATTCACACTAACTTATGCAGTGCTATGTCAGTACCTTCACTAGGAGGGATCTTGTACTACTAAGTAATTTTAATATATGATTTCTTCAAGAAAGCTTGGATTTATATCCTAAAACTTAAGGAATCAAACAAAGTATTATCAAAGTCCAAAGAGTTTAAAGCATCAACCAAAAATCAAAATAGGAAGAAAATTAATATACTAAGATCTGACAATGGGGGTAAATATATTTCTGAGAACTTTAAAAAATTATGCAGTTATGTTGGGATTAAGAGGGATTTTTTAGTATCTTATAATCCTCAACAAAATGGAGTGGCAGAAAAGAAAAACATAACTATCATTGAATATACTAAATCCTTGATGCATGCTCAAAACCTCCACATTCATTCTAGGATGAAGCCTCAAATATAATAGTATACATCTAAAATAGACGTCCCCATTAGATCTTAGAAAATAGAACCCTTGAAGAAGCCTTTACATGAAACAAACCAGATACAAGTCACCTAAGAATCTTTGGATAAATTGTATATATTCATGTCCCGAAAGAAAATAGATCCAAACTAGAACCCTCTGGGAAGAAAGGTATATTTGTTGGGTATAGTGAATCCTCCAAAGGCTACAAGGTTTATTTGTTGTGTAAATAATTTGTTGTACTCTTTGATTTTTGTGTGTAAATTAAAAATTAAACTTTTTGTAAAGATATTTAAGTATGGAAAGATGTGTTGAATAAAGTATTCATATTTAACCTGGATTGCAACAACTATGAATCATACTAGATAACATAAATAACATAAATTTAACAATGAAAATTATCATAAAAATAATAACAATGTAAGTCACAATTTTATATATTTGTACGAGCATACCAACAAGACTCAGATAATTACTTAAAATTAAAGAGAATGATAATTAATAAAATTATCTAAATGTTATATCATCATATAGATTTATTTTTTAATAATAATTCATGAATAAAACATAAAATATACTAATAAAAATAAGAATTGATTTTAAACATTATCTCTACTTTCATTTCATTATTGAAATAATGATATATAAACAATAAAGTCATAGGTGTTATACCAGTGGAAATTATGCTATTGAAATTTATGATATTTAAGTGGTGAGATGTCTCATTCTTAGGAAAATATTTCTATTTTAAAAGTTGGAGCTATGATATTGAATTTTGATTTGTTGCAAAGATGAAGTTAAAACTAGAAAAATAGTGGTTTTGCAATCCAAGTTTGTTATTATTGTAAGCTAGGAGCCATTTCTTTTTTGCTTGATATTTTTTACAAAAAATCAATAACCACCATTCAACTCCCATATTTACAGTGTAAAAACTATCTAATCATTATTTCAAAATATTTGAAATTTATGTACCCATATAGCAGGTGCTCGACATCAATTATTTTGTAAAACAAGATCACCAGCAAAAGTGCAAAACAAAAGCAATTGTATATCGGGATTCAACCCTGTAAAAAATTCAAATGTTAGAAACCTTTACAGATTTCAAATAACAAGGGGCTCAATGATTATAGTCAAACATGGACGTATAATGAATTTGGACTCTTTCATAAGTCATTGCTAACTATTTCAAATTACTAGCTTAGAGGATATAATATAATTATGACAACTCAAAATGCAACTATTGTAACAATGGAATGTTGAATCAGATGAGTTCAAGTGGCATATCACTAGAGTTTTCATAGGGTATACACATATTCAAAGCCATTGATGTAAGCGGAAGCATTTCTAAAAACTCAGATTTGGAATAACTCACTAAGACAAGAACATTACATTCACAATATGATATAGTAGAATTGCGTGTGATTCCTTCCATGCATACAAATTAAATATGAATCACAACATATTTATCATAATGAAAATATGTTACAACGCATGGCCTTCTAAGTAGTATCACAAGAAACTATCGCCATTTACACTAATATCATGTTTTTGACATTGCGTACTTTCTACTCTTTCTAGAGAGCTAAAATCTATTTAATTACACATCAAATGATCCTTTAACACTACAATATTTATAATTTTCAAGAAATGCAACCAACAACCGCTTGAATGGAAACAAAAATAACAATCTCCAGCTGCCTAAGAATTTCTCAATTAATAGCTCTTGGAAAGATATAAGAAGTGTCTTTACACCCAGAAACACCAAAGAAAATTTACAATAATGAATCAAGAAAGAATTATTTGAGGCAAAATGCTCCAGAATGTTCTGATTTGTGCTAAAATGTGCAAATCTTGCGTAAGGGTAGAATTGATAGAGCGCCTGAAAGATGCTCATACTAGTTTGTGTGCAAAGATCCTTCAATAATCTGGTGCCTACACTTTCAGAAGCATCAAGTTCTCTGAAATTGTGAAAACAATAGTACACCATTCTTTCATCATGGATTTTTGTCAAAGACATCTTCTAGCACAACTGATTCTCATTAACCTTTCCCATGGAACCCTCAGAGCTTCTCAACATATTGTTGGATTGTGGACCAAGGATTATGAGTTTCCAAACTACACCACTCAAAATATTGTTCATGAATCATGAATGAGAAGTTGTGGTGGATGGTAGAAAATGCTAGAACTTAAGGCACTTTCCAAGAACTTTTGAGACTATTTTTTCAAAAAGAATTGTGAATAAAATTATTTTTACTCCTAACAAAATTCACATTGGTCATTCAGAATTTAAAAATTAGTTTATAGAAATCAAATTTAAAAAAATTAATTTTATACTTTAGAATGTCACACTTTGCGTAATTGAAAACATTAGTTCCCTATCTATATGTAAGCAAGGACTAATAAAGATTTAATGAATTTAACATTTAGAACATAGAAAAATAACCAACCAAAAAAATCTCTATGTAATCAATAGCTTATGTGTCCAAAAGTCTTTCTACAACTTTAGAAATCTAACAAAGATATTTCCTAATGCTTTTTTCATTGGCCACACAATACATTTTTAAATCTTTTAAATAGAAAAATAAAAAATAGTTGACAAAAATATAAAGAACCAATTAGAAAAAAAAGAAATTATCTTAACAAGTTCAAAATAAAAATGAAAAAACTGTTGAGCATTAGAAAAACTCTTTACTGTACAAACAAACAAATAACAAAAAGGAGATGCAAATACTCCCTATATAGGCAAAACTAATAAAATAATTAATCAATTGATGTGCTACTCTAAAAGTTGAACTTAATATAAGTGTTACATTTTGATTGTGGCATTCAAATGATAGAGAAGTGTGCCAATAGGCTTCATAAACTTGTAGAGCCTAAGCTATACTCCAATTTCAACAATATTTTTTGGGTTGTTTATGTATTTCCTATAAGAATTGTTTAGAAATTGGACTATTTCAAAGTGTTGCCCACCTATTTGAAAATATCTCTTGATAATACTTATAAAAAAATATTATAGCAGTGCATAAATGAACCAATTATGAACCAAACAACTTAAAATGATGAGCTATTGGTACATGTGAAACTTATTAATGAACATTTAGTTATCATTTGACTCCTTTAAAATTAACAAGAGCTTTGTGCATAGAGCTTGAGTCCCTGTCTTGTACTATTGGTGATTTATATTTTGAAAATGAAATAGAAATAGTTATAATAGCATATCATTTAAAAATTAATACTATTACAAATTTTCAAAACTTACCATATTTTCAATTTAATTTATTTTACATCTTGTAGACTCTTACCTTCCATCTTATAATGAAATTGAATAATAATAAATTTCACTATCATCTCTTTATCCAAATTATTGTTTAACTATAAATTTAATAACAATCAATTTTTAAAAAAATATTCTATTATTTCTAGAAATAAAACAATTCTTGTTTAATATTTTTTTAATATAAAAATTCAAAATGTAGTTTACTAAAAAAAAATATTGTTATCTAAATATTATATTAATTGAATATATATTTTTTATGTACATTTTCCAAATAATGATTTAAGAACATATATTTTTAAAACTAATAATCTGTGTATATATTTTCAAAACCCTTAAAACCTATAAATAATTATAAAATATAATTTTTTTTTTTAACTAATCCTCTTGAAAGTGTAAATAGTTCACACAATGAAAGTTTTTTACGAACCTAATCTATAATTGTTTTTGGTGAGATTAGTCAGATGAAGGTCTATCATTGCAGATTCGTTCATTTTTATTATTATCAATACACTCAGTGAGGTTTAGAGTTGTGTTCCAAGCATTGTAAATTCTTATTAGCAGACATATTGTAAATAATCGGGACATATTTTATCAGCAGATGGTATAGAAATGGACCTTGCAAAGATAAAAGCCATCCTTGAATGGCTAACTCTACAAAATGTGAGTGAAGTTCATAGTTCTATGGACCTTCTTGGGTATTACAAAAAAATCATAAAGGGATTCTCTAGTATTGTAACACCTATTACATCCCTCTAGTGAAAGGGAAAAACATTCAAGTGGACTAAAGCATGTGAGAAGGCCTTTCTGTTGCTAAAGAAAAGGCTTACTTTCATTCCTATCTTGGTTATACCATATCCAAATGGACATTTTATTGTCATAATAGATTCTTTACGGCATGGGCTTGGTGGCATGTTGATGTAGGATGACAAGGTTGTAGCCTATGAGTCTAGAAAGCTCAAACAACATGAGGTGAACTATGGAGTTGGCTATGATAGTACATGCTTTGCAATTGTGGTGGCATTACTTGTTGGGAAATCTGTTTGAACTTAAGACTAATCATATAGGTTTGAGATATATTTTAACTCAACCCAATCTTAATGCAAGACATAGGCAATGGTTAGAGATACTCAGCAAGTATGATTTTGGCATTGAATACATTAAGGGAAAACAAAATAGGGTAGCAAATGCTCTTAGTCATAGAAGACACATTATTGCTATCACTACTTCTAGAACTCACATGAGGGAGCACATTCTACAATATATCTTCCTAGTGACACTCATTATGAATGGGTGAAGTTGGCATTGCATACCGACTCATCCGATCTATGTTTTGATGGATATTCACTTGATGATGATGGTATACTAAAATACCATAACATGATATATCTTCCCGATAGTGAAGGGTTGCAGAAAGTGGTATTTGAGGAGATGTATTGCACTCTATTTTAAGGGCACCCAAGGGTGAATAAAATGATGGCTGATGTGAGGCCACTATACTTTTGGTCAGGACTCAAGTGAGATCTGACAAAGTATGTTGCCTAGTGCTTGGAATGTTAGTGTGTTGAGGTTGAACATGTCCATCTGACTAGATTTCTTTACCCATATGAGATTGTTAGTATAAATGGTAGGTTATCAGCATGGACTTTGTGTAGGGACTACCCATGAATTGACACAAGCATGATGTTATCTTGGTCATAGTTGACAAATTAATGAAGGTAGCCCACTTCATTTTTGGTAGTTTGAAGGATGGATCACCTATCTTGGCTAGGAAGTTTGTTTAGGAGATATTTTGACTCCATTGTATACCAGAGACCATCATTTTTGACAGGGACACCTAAATGACTTCAAGGTTCCAGACAACCTTAAACTCGACTTTGGGTTCATACCTGAAATTTAGCACCACATACCACCCTAAGACTAATGGGAAAACTGAGAGAGTCAATCAGGTGCTTGAGGACTTATTGTGTTTGTATTGCATGGATTAATAGTATAAATAGGAGGAATACCTTCCATTAGTGGAGTTTTCTTGTAACAACTCATATCATTCTTCATTGGGCATGACTCCTTTTAAGGCCTTTTACAAATGCAAGTGTCGTATGCCTATCAGTTGGGATAGGTTCAATGACAAGATTATTGTTGTCTTGAAATGTTGAACAAGATGGAAGAGAATGATTCTCATTTGCAATCCACTAAAGGAAGTATTTGATCGATAGAAAAGTTATGTTGATGAGAAGTGCACCTTCTAATAATTTCAAGCTAGTAAAAGGTGTTCTTACAAGTCACAGCAGAGAAGATCTCAATCTTATTCGACAAGAGTTCAAAGCTAGTGCCAAGATTTGTTGGCCCCTTTGAGGTGTTAGAGGTTATCAACCTTGTCACATATTGGCTTGCTTTGTTGCCTGCACTTGCCCATATACATAATGTTTTTCATGTTTCACCACTTAATCCTTATCACCCTGGCATATCTCATGTGCTTTATTGGCATTCATTATAGGTTCAACATCCAGGGGCAGTGGCAATTCAACCCACCTAACTCATTGAGCAATGTACCATCAAGGTACGAGATAGTGACATTCTCCAGTACAAGGTCTAATGGGACTAATTTTGCGTGGATAGTGCCACTTGGGAGGATGCAGAGGATTTACAGAAATCCTTCCCTCATCTTTTTGTATAGATTATTTTGTTTCAGTTAGTCATCAATTTTGTTGTGAGTGTGCTATTTTTTTTATTTGACATAAGGACGATACCTCTTCCTAGTGGGGAGGGATGTCACATCTTGCTTGTCGACATTTCTAGTCACAAGATTATGTGGCTATCAGGTTAACTTTGACTGGTCAACTTTATATTTGAACATTGATTAAGGATCAATTAAGTTAATTATCTTAATTGTGGAGCTAAATAAAACTATCTGATGCATTAATTATGTGATTAACTGATTAATTGATGTATGGATATATGTTTATGAAATTTTCACATTTCATTACTTACATGATTAAGCAATGTTGTTTCATAGAATGATGTTGAGACTATGTTCATGATGTTTAATGTGAATACTGATTCATGAACTATACTGACTCATTTCTTGTTGTGAGTGTTTGAGTGGATGCAATGATGCCGAGACGAAAGTGTGGTTGAGGTAGAGAAGGCTAGCCTCTTAGAAGGGGATGGTCAAATATCTTAAGAAACCCACACACCACTTTGATTTCAAAATTTTGATTTATATCCTATCTTGCATTTTATTTCTACCCTACCCCTGGAGTGACAAAATGTGATGGAGGTAAGTTAGTAATATTAATCTATTATGTTAAATTAGAGGTTACTTTCTTTGTTTACACAAAATAAAGGAAAAAGATAATTGATTTATTTCAAATTATTAATAAAGATTATGTACATTAGCGACAATCTCTAATAATTGTATTGACATAATACATCCTTACTGGAATGATAAATGCAATAAAAAAAAATTAAAATAGTTTTTTGAGGTTATCCCAAACTTTTCTATTTTATTTAACGATACAAAAAGAGATTTTATTTATAAAACTTGGGGAGAAAATGCGAAAGAAGAAGAGAGGAATTGGGTCAGTTACATCAAGAAATGGGATAAAAACAAATCAATTATGGCTTTGTAGACACATGGGGACATTGACAGCTGGAGGTTCTGGGAGATTGATCTAGACAACCTTCAAATACCAAATTCCTTCAAATGCTTTGCAAAGATTTTGGTTTTCATGTTTATTAGACTCTATTACGTAGAAATTATTAATGATTGTCGTACTTTAGCAATTAAATGTTTATCGAATCATAGGATTATTATTTAAACTTTGTAACCATCACATATATTTCTCTGTGTCATCTCGTTCACCTTCAAGGCAGTAATCCCTGTAGCATTTTAAAATTGAGAAATGTCAATATACACACCAATGGTGAATTCACTGATAATACTATTCATTGCCTTGTTAATGGGAGCATAGAACTATAACAATATGAACAATGGATACATGCGCCACACCCTCAAGTGAAAACCATACAAAATTCAAAATTCAAAAAAGTGAACTAGATAGGTAGATGGAGACGTATTCTTGATTGGCTTTTACAGAATAGTGAATATATTTGTTAATGTGTGGTCAATTTTAATCATTCAATTTCAAAGCTTGCTTCTTCTAATTGAGAGTAGTCTAGAAACTTAGAGATTAGATTTGGGTTGGGATTTACGCTCGCCTTGATTTTCTAGCTATGGAAATTCTGTCAGACAAAATTTGTTATAAGATCTTTTGTTTACTTGATCATCAAAGTCTTGTTGTTTCTCAACAAGGTTAGTTTTATCTGATATATTTGAAGTATTGATTGTGCCCTTTCTGCATTTTTTAAAAGAAAGTCACTATCAATCATGCATCCCTAAACTTCTCAATTTAAGGAAGGGTAGATTTCTTATTAATTACAAAACCCATTCCTTGATATATATCGTGCCCCAATTTGTAGAAGGGTTTTCTTGGGGTTCTTCATTTTAGATGACATTTATTTTTCTTCTTTGTAATCCCTCTTTCGTGTGATCATTTTAGTTAAATTCTAATAATTTGAGGTTTGTGGGTTTCTACAATTTGAGTTCCTAGAAATTGTATTCTTGACCAAAGTTTAAGATTTCATTAAGGTAGATGATGTTTGACGTCCTTAAATTTTGGCGACTATCTACCGCTTCACAAAATGTAAGAACCAGTTGAGCTTTGGTAACATTCATCACCTTGTTAGATTTCTATAGTCGTGAATGAAATGTCATGTCCCCTATTCAAATAATAAAAAAAATAATAATAAACTTTGTTAAGGCAGGCAGGCTCCAAAAAGGTGAAATTTCGGAAAAAGGGGTTAATCTTTGGAAACCAATGGACTAATAAATAAAAATTATTATTAAATTATATTTTATTAACCCCTCTTGGACGTGAGTTAGGGTTATGCCCTCTTTAAAAGGGGTTTGGAGGCATTTTGGGCTCATTCTACATCTTGATTCTTGCTAATTTTCTTGTTGTTCTTCAGAGGCTGCCAAACCTGTGGAGAAGGAGACCCAAGAACGGGAGTTTGCAGGTTTCCAGGAAGGCTAAGGACGGGAGTTTGAAGCCATTCCATGTGCATGCTCATACAGAGTTTGCCCTTGTGCTGAATAGTGCCGATTTGGGTGTTTTCGGGGATTGTTTTTTGTTTGAATTTGGGTTTTCAGTTGAGTGTTTCATATCAGTTTGGTTTGCTGTTGTATTTCAGACTTTATGATGTTAAAATAGAGCCGAATATATGTATTGGGTCGTGATCAAACTTCTGAGATAATTTATGAGTGTTTTTTGGTGTTTTCGGGCATTTTGGTGTTAATTTCGGGAGCCCGATTGAGCATAGTTTTGCTCTACATTTGTGATCTGTTGTGTAAGGGCTGTACAAATCTGGAAATGTCATTTTGTAGGCTGTTATGCTGCTGAAATTTCTGTAAAAATGTCCATTTTCAGATTTATTAACAATTTGTGAAGTTGTGAAGTTTTTTTTGGCACTAATTTGGACATACCCGATTTGGGTTTTATTGGAGAATTGACAGCTCTTTGTAATATTGGTTGTTTGATTTTAAAGTTCTGATTTGAGGCTGGAAATATCATAAAAAATTAGTAAAGGGACATTTCAGTGGTATCAGAGCCGTGATCTTGCCAGCCTGAGGGTTTGTAGAAGTTGCATGTCAGTTTTAACAACTACCCAGATCTTGCATGTCAAGTTTTGATAACTACCCAGATCTTGCATGTCATATTTTATGATTGCATGCAACTAAGTGAAAGAGAAAAAAGATATTTGCAGCGAGAAAAGAATAAAGAAATTTTGATCAAACCCCCAGTTGAAAGCAAAAGTACAAAATCCAAGGAAGAAAAAAGTATGGCTGATCCAGATGAGATGGCAAAGAAATTCTTCCAAGACATCCAAAATACTCAGAAGCAAACAGTGGATGGTTTGGCGGAAACTAGAGAGGCTTTGCGAATATTGACAGAAAAATTACAAGGAATTGCATCTATTAATGAGAAAGGGAGCACTTCAGAGGAGCCGAGAAATGGGAGATCCACACCATCTAAATCATCCAAATCTATTTTCTTGCCTGCAGATGAGCCACCAGTACCAAATCCAGCCATTAATCCAGTGGAAGAGGTTACAGGTAATTTGATTACATTAAGAGCTACTTACAATGGCTTAGATGATGACTTTCGTAGTTCAGTTCCTTTTAAAGAATATGTGGATATGATGAACGCTTTGATGCCCAAGAAAGAGAATAGGAGGGAGCATGACACAAGTGGAAGAGAGCTCAAAAATAAAATAAGCAAGTTTACAGCGCCTACTTTTGATGGAACAAATAAAATTTCAGCTAGAGCATGGCTACAAAAATTACAAACTTTCTTCACACTCAACCCCATGAAAGAGAGTGATGCTATTCAATTTGCAAGTCTACACTTGGAAGATGCAGCCTATGATTGGTGGTATCATGGAATGACTACTCAAGGTCACGATCAGGTAACTACATTTGAAGATTTCAGTCAAAGGGTGATAGATAGATTTGACCTCAAGGATGATGAAGAGTACTTTAAAGAATTGTCAAAGTTGAAGCAAACCAAATCAGTTAATGAGTATGTAGAAGAATTTCAAAAAGTGGCTGTTATGGTACCTGATATGAGTGAAAAGAGGATCGTTTATCTTTTTCTTGATGGTTTAGAAGATTCTGTTAAGGGTTTGGTTAAGGCTTTCTCACCCTCAACCTTACAGGAAGCTATCAAAAGAAGCTTGCAACTTGAAACGTGCGTGCCTATGAAATCAATCACTAATCAAAAACCCCCAAATCTTTGGCAACATAAGGGAAATTTTCAGAAAAAGACTTTCCCAACACTACCACCAAAAGATGTGACAAATGTGGCAAAAAAGAAGGTAGATGAAGAGACTAGGAGTGAATTACGAAGGAAAAAACTTTGTTTTACTTGTAGAGAACCATGGGTTCCAGGACACAGATGTTTGGGGAAAGGTCAAGTGCACTATATTGAAGTTGCTTCAGAATCTGATTCAGATGAGCATGAGGAATTTCATGATACTAAGGAGGAGGTAGAAGAAGAGAAAGTAAAAGAAATCAGCAAGGATGGCACTTTAGCAGCATTATCAGGAGTCCCAAGATACCACCCCTTCCGAATTCGAGGGGTACTAGCAGGGCAAAGGTTGACTGTTCTTCTTGATAGTGGGGCAACTCACAATTTTATTGATGAAGGATTTGTCATGAAAAGAGGGCTTAAAGCAGAAGATTTTGAGGGATTCAATGTTACTGTAGCTGATGGATTCACTATGCCTTGCACACGGGTGGTGAAACAACTCAAGATGACCTTAGGAGATTATGAGTTATGTGATGACTTCTATGTGGTTGGTATTGGGGAGACAGATCTTGTATTGGGTGTTCAATGGTTGCACTCTATCGGAGGCTATTACATGAACCATCAAACTATGGAGTTTAAATTTCATTCCAATGGGAAAGAAGTCATATTGAGAGGGTTATCAAATGGAGCACCTAAGGCGGTCTCTGCAAAGAGGATGGAGAGGACTTTTCGAAGAGGACAAGTAACATGGGCAGCAGGAGTCATAATCCAACCAACAAGCTCTCCCAAGAATCAAGGTAATTTCCATTTTGAAATTCAAAATATTCTTGATAAGCATAGTATAGTTTTCAATGACTTGCCTCCAGGATTACCACCAGATAGAGGTTTTGAGCATGTTATAGAGTTAGAACAGGGTGCCAAACCAGTTATAACAACCCCATACCGCCATCCAAGAGGTTATAAGGAAGAAATTGAAAAAACTATTAAAGAACTCCTGGACATGGGATTCATAAGGCCTAGCTCTAGTCCATTTGCATCATCTGTGGTACTTGTCAAGAAAAAGGATGGTACAATGAGAATGTGTATAGACTACAGGGCTCTAAACAAGAAGACCATAAAAAATAGGTATCCCATACCACGCATAGATGAACTCATTGATGAGTTACATGGTGCTGTATACTTCTCAAAAATTGACTTAAGATCAGGCTACCATCAAATCCGAATGAGGAGTGAAGATGTGGAAAAGACTGCTTTCAGATGTCACTATGGGCACTTTGAATTTCTTGTTATGCCATTTGGACTCACTAATGCACCAGCAACATTCCAATCTTGTATGAATAAGGTATTCAGTCAGCATCTTCGAAAATTTGTTTTGGTATTTTTTGATGATATCTTGATATACAGTAAAACATGGGAAGAGCATCTAAAGCACATAGACACTATTTTGGGAATCTTGGAGCAGCAATCCTTCTATGCTAAGCTATCTAAATGTGAGTTTGGTTTGACAGAGATCCTATATTTGGGACATATTATAAGCTCTAAAGGAGTACAGGTTGATCAACAAAAAATCCAGGCAATTTTGGATTGGCCTCCACCCACTAATCTTACACAGTTGAGAGGTTTCTTCGGGTTGTGTAGCTACTATAGGAGATTTGCCAAGGGATTTTCTCAGCTTGCTGCCCCCTTGACTGATTTGACAAAGAAAGGAGCTTTTGTTTGGACAGAAGAGGCACAAAAAACATTTGATAAGCTTAAGGAGGTAATGAGTTCATGCCCTGTGCTTGCAATTCCAGATTTCTCTTTACCTTTTGTTGTTGAATGTGATGCTTCAGGAGAAGGTATAGGGGCTGTCCTAACTCAAAGGGGACATCCAATAGCATTTGAGAGTCGAAAATTAAATCAATCAGAGAAAGGGTACTCCATCTATGATAAGGAAATGTTGGCAATCATGCATGCACTTCATAAGTTTAGACAATATTTGGTATGTGGGAGATTCATTGTAAAGACAGACCATAATAGCCTCAAGTTCTTCTTGAACCAAAGGGATTTGAATGATCGTCAACAAAAATGGGTAAGCAAATTGCAAGCTTATGATTTTGATATTGAATACATGAAAGGAAAGAATAATGTGGTTGCTGATGCTCTCTCAAGAAAGCCCACTTTGTGTTCCTTATCATCTATCTTTGCTGATTGGAAAGTCTCCATAATTTTAGAGTATGCTAAAGATTCATTTGCCACCAAGATTTTGGATAAGTTAGTGGATGATAACAGGTACAAGGTTGTTGATGAATTGATTTATTACAAGAACAGGATCTTCTTAGTACCAGGGTCAAAAACTAAGGAGAGGATATTGAGGGCTTTTCATGACACACCTTTGGCTGGTCACCAGGGATACTTCAAGACATACAGGAAAATTCGAGAGCGGTTTTCATGGAAGGGTATGAAGGAGGATGTCCTTAAACACATTAAGGAATGTATGGTATGCCAACAAAGCAAGAGTGAGCAAAATTTTCCTGCAGGGTTGTTGCAGCCACTTCCTATTCCTGAACAAAAATGGGAAAGTATTTCCATGGATTTCATCACTGGGTTGCCCAAGGTTCAAGGTAAGGATTGCATATATGTGGTGGTAGATAGACTAACTAAGTATGCACATTTCTTTCCTATCACATCTGATTTCAAGGCATCACAAGTGGCTGAATTGTTCTTCAAGGAAATTTTTAGATTACATGGTTTGCCTAGAAACATTGTTAGTGACCGGGACAGTAGATTCCTTAGCTCTTTTTGGAAGGAGCTCTTTCATTTGGCAGGAACTGAACTCACTCCCAGTACTAGCTATCACCCTCAAACAGATGGACAAACAGAGATAGTTAATAAATGGATAGAAGGATATTTGAGGAACTATGTTTCAAATCAACAACATGCTTGGGTGAAATGGTTACACCTAGGGGAGTATTGTTACAATACATCTCATCACATGTCTATTGGTATGCCTCCTTTTCGTGCTCTTTATGGTTACGATGCCCTTTCCTTTGTTGATCTAATACTTTCCGATAGCAGAGTACTCGCAGCAAGTGATTTCATCAAGCAAAGCCAAGACATAATAAGGTCCCTCAAGGATAATCTACAACATGCACAAAACCAACAAAAGATATATGCTGACAGGAAAAGGATTGAAAGATCTTTTGAGGTGGGAGATTTGGTATTTGTTAGGTTGCAGCCATATAAGCAAAGCACCTTGAAGAGAAGTGGGGCAGAGAAACTCAAGCCAAGGTTCTATGGGCCTTATAAAATCATCAAGAAGGTAGGAGAGGTAGCTTATGAATTGGAGCTCCCACCAAACAGCAAAATACATAATATTTTTCATGTATCTTTCTTAAAGAAGGTTATAGGCCAGCAAACCATAGTATCTACAGAATTACCACCTCTTGATGATGAAGGGAAATTAGTTTTGATACCAGAAGAAATTTTGGATACAAGAGAGAAAAGGTTGAGAAATAGGAGCATCATAGAGCATTTGGTCAAATGGAAAGGATTACCACTAGAGGATGCAACTTGGGAAGGAGAACATATTCTTGAGAATTCCAACCTTCATTGCTTGAGGACAAGCAATATTTGGGAGGGGAGGACTTGTCATGTCCCCTATTCAAATAATAAAAAAAATAATAATAAACTTTGTTAAGGCAGGCAGGCTCCAAAAAGGTGAAATTTCGGAAAAAGGGGTTAATCTTTGGAAACCAATGGACTAATAAATAAAAATTATTATTAAATTATATTTTATTAACCCCTCTTGGACGTGAGTTAGGGTTATGCCCTCTTTAAAAGGGGTTTGGAGGCATTTTGGGCTCATTCTACATCTTGATTCTTGCTAATTTTCTTGTTGTTCTTCAGAGGCTGCCAAACCTGTGGAGAAGGAGACCCAAGAACGGGAGTTTGCAGGTTTCCAGGAAGGCTAAGGATGGGAGTTTGAAGCCATTCCATGTGCATGCTCATACAGAGTTTGCCCTTGTGCTGAATAGTGCCGATTTGGGTGTTTTCGGGGATTGTTTTTGGTTTGAATTTGAGTTTTCAGTTGAGTGTTTCATATCAGTTTGGTTTGCTGTTGTATTTCAGACTTTATGATGTTAAAATAGAGCCGAATATATGTATTGGGTCGTGATCAAACTTCTGAGATAATTTATGAGTGTTTTTTGGTGTTTTCGGGCATTTTGGTGTTAATTTCGGGAGCCCGATTGAGCATAGTTTTGCTCTACATTTGTGATCTGTTGTGTAAGGGCTGTACAAATCTGGAAATGTCATTTTGTAGGCTGTTATGCTGCTGAAATTTCTGTAAAAATGTCCATTTTCAGATTTATTAACAATTTGTGAAGTTGTGAAGTTTTTTTTGGCACTAATTTGGACATACCCGATTTGGGTTTTATTGGAGAATTGACAGCTCTTTGTAATATTGGTTGTTTGATTTTAAAGTTCTGATTTGAGGCTGGAAATATCATAAAAAATTAGTAAAGGGACATTTCATGAAAAATGGTGGTAAGTGTCTGGCTAATGTGTATCATGCCAGAGTAGACTGAAATACAGTAGAAGACACCATTCATGTTACCACATCAACACAAGTTACACTCCTAATGAATAGAAGGACATGCATTGGTTACTCTATATCCTAAATAGATGTTCAAGTTGTATTCAATTTGTGATTGCTATTCAAAATTTGAAGTTATTTTCACTCTGTATAGTATATATATATTTAATTAAAATGGAGTGATAAAACACCCATTAATTCCTATGTACATAGGAGGCACTAGTGTTGAGTTATTTTCACATTAACTTACATTTTCTACAGTATATTATTAAGCTGAATGTCAAGAGTTTGTCACTAAATTACATTGTCATACTGAATGTAGATTATGAGTTGTGCATTTTATTGCCTAGTTATTATCCTAAGAGTTTCTTTTAGTTTCCTTATGGATGGGTGTAATGTGGCTTTTAAAAAGGGAGGGTTAGAGATGGATTCATGAGGTTTTTTTTCTCTCTACCTGCTAGTTCTAAATGAATGGATACATTACATTTTGTTTCTTATTTCATCTAAATCTGACACTAAAAATGATTGGCCTAGCTATTTCTTTGTATGCATATGTTTAGATATGTCATTATTTTACTTTCTACATATGAGTAGATATGTGATGATTTATTTTCTACATATGAGTAGATATGTTTTTATATCATTATTTTGTATTTGAATGTTTCTCTTTTTCCCTATCACATTTGATTTTTAGGCTACTTGGACATATGTGGAAAGTAGTATGTTACATGGCTGCACCAGATCTATCTGATCCTCTTGTTCTGAGTATCTAGCATTCCTGTGCTAGGGTCAGGGCATTCTTCTTGTCCAGAAGGACCCTGATGGAGCTCAACACTTTGTAGTTGGCATGGTAAAAGTGTTTTGGCCACACTCCCATCTCAGATAGCAGATGGATGATGTTTGATGGCTTTGGAGACCAGAACCCATAAATGGGCACATGTTCAAGGCATTCTTTATATAACTCTACTCATGATGTAGTGTCATCTTGTAGTGATCATTAAGATGTAATTATGAACACTAGATATTGAATCTTTAGTGATTTTGATGTAATATTTAATTATGCATATGATGGACATGTGATAGATGCATGATGTTTAGATCAACATCTTTATCAATGTATAGTAATTACATTTGTTTATGGAAAACTCAATTGTTAAATCTTAATTATTGGTTAATGAATGATTATTGACTTTTCAAACCGAGTATTTTATTGTTTAATTCCACATTTCTCACAATTGTATGATGTGGCAATTGTTGAGTAGGACATGGTTCTTACAGTTTCCACAATGTTGCAATGTTTATTCATTTTCATAGGATGATCAATGATCGAATGAAGGTGGGTTACAATAGTCACTTACTAAAGAAGATGGCAATCAGATATGTGGGGTAGGATAATCATGCTACTCAAATGAAACAAGAGTTATAATGTTCTTAAGGCATAATTGATGGTGTTTTTTATGTGTGAAAGCTTGATTGGAAGAATGAAGAATTTGAACCTAGCCAATTAGAAAATAGAAATTCCTGATTCAAAATTAATTAAAAAATAAACTTGTCTTTTCTAATTTAGAAATTTATTAGCTTTGATTCTAAAAACTTAATTATGACCACCACAAAATATTAGTACCATAAAAAACTCGGAGTGTTTTTTCAACCATCAAAAGGTCTCATTAATTTCTAATGCAAATCAACTTAAAAATTTAAGCTCTAAAAATCTAGATTCCATAAGTTTTTTTCTCAAATCTAAATATTTCTTTTGAATTACTATTAGTTTTTTAATGCATAATCTAAAAGTAAAATTTAAAGTAAGTTGCATGGCTCAGAATTTGACTACCATGAAAGAATAATCCAATAAAAAATGATGTCACATAGAAAAAAGACTAATCTAAAAGTAAAATTTAAAGTAAGTTGCATGGCTCAGAATTTGACTACCATGAAAGAATAATCCAATAAAAAATGATGTCACATAGAAAAAAGACTATTATGATGAATATATTAGTGTTATTTTCATTCCAACCATTAAGAGACTCAAAATTCCATTTAATGATTCAAATGTACTGAAATACAAATGCACCTTAAAAACTTGAAAACAATGATTTTTTATATCAAAATCTCACAAACAGAAGTTAAGATAAATGCACATTTGATAATGATTTAAAATATAAAAGTTTAGTATAAACTATAACTATTTTTAAAAAATATATATATATGCTTTATCACTAAGTAATAAAATAAATCTAAGTCATTAAGGCATCAACTTTCTCTCAAAATACATACTCAATTTGGTATATTAAATAATGTCTTTCTTCGTGTAAATGTGGAAAAGTAATAAACTAATAGATTTAGATTTTAAATATTTTATTGTTAATTATTTTGATATCAATTTATGAATTTTAATTTCCTCTTGAGAAAAATATTCTCAATAAATTTAAATCTAACTCAAATACAAGTAAATATGAAAAATTGTATTTAGTAGTCCAAAAGCTTTCAATTAATTATATTCATTAAAAAAATAAGAAAATAAAAAAGTAACATAAAAATAAATTTGAACAAAAAGTCAAAATAAACAAAGTTATAAAATTTCATAGTTTAAGTCATACTAACATAAATAAATTTCATCTTAAACACACCATAGAACTTGATCTAATTATTTTAGTTGTAATAACTTATTTAATGACATCAAATAACTCATTTAATAATTTAAATAAAATAAGAGCTCTAGAGCCCTCTCTCTCTAATGTTAAAAAAATAACTAATATTAAAGGAAAATGAGCTTTGAAGGCATTACGAAAATATTTGGTGTTATGTGCATTGGGAATATAAATTTTAGCTAGACATTAAATTAAGCATAGACTATATAGATTTTATTTTTAATGAATATATTTTTAGAGCATAGAAAAACAACCAATGAAAACTTCAACCTTTTATTTACATAATGGAGATACAAATTGAAAAATATTATCAATAATTTGTGTGTCCAAAAGTTTTAGTTTTTTATGACTTTATAAATCTAACAAAAATATTTCATAATACATTTTTTTATTGGCCACACCATCAATTTTTGAATTTTTTGATTACAAAAATAAAAAATCTTGGCAAATTATCAATTGGTGTGCTACTTTGTAAGAACCATTTTCTCTCATTAGTGCCACTTAAGAAAAATTAACCAATATACACAAAAGATAAAGAGTTGAAAATCCAAATCTCAACAACACTTATGTAAGACTCATTTCTACTTCTTCAAACTTGAAAAAATAAAATACAGTGACATTCAATTGAGTTACAAAGATGAATCATATCATCATCAATTGCATCAGATGTACATAATAAATGCCTTTAAAATTTAATACAAAGCCGACCACATGTTGGTACTACAAATATGCAAAATGCTTATATATATATATATATATATATAAACAACATACTTGTATTAAAAACTATGTCGACCTACACGTCAAACATAAACAATCATTAGTATGGCATATGAGGTAAACGTGCAATAACATAAAAACACATAAGATAACATGACATCAGACCTGTGAGCCCATTCACAGCGTAGTCCAATCCCCAAGCCATTGAAGCACAATCCATTTGCTATCGTGGGACAAAAGAGTGGCTCGGGCACTTTTACCACCCAACCATGGAGTGGTTAACTCCCTAAGATTCTTTAGTTAAGAAGAACTACCTGACCCTGGCACAAGAAGGCTAGCAACTTAGAACAATTGGATCAGAAGGATTTGGTGCAGCCAAGTGCCTAGTTCTACTTTACACATATGTCTAGTAGAAAACATACACGTGAATATGAAAGAGGGAAAAACAAGAATTTAACCGTGCATTTCAAACTTATGAAAAATATTTTCATGAGCTTGGCCAAGCATCAAAACCAATTATATGTAAAAGACTAGCAGGTAGCAATAAGGAAAAAAAATCACTAGTATTCCTATCAGATATACCCTCCTCTTTATACCCACATTCAATAAAGACAACAGATCTAGATTTACCACAAACTATAATTCTTAAGGAAAATAATTACAATCAAATTTGTACATTAAAAATTTGGTAATCTCTATGAAAATAAAACATAACATTTTAACATCTTTAATTGACATTAAAATTCTTTCGTTAAGATCACATTATTTTTTAATTTTTAATTCTTTTTCCAACCTTAAATAGGTGTGCTCAAGTTTTGGTAAATTCACAAGAAATTTTTTTTTGTTGAAATACCATTTCTTTACCACATTAAAAAAAAGTAAATGACTGAGTACAATTTTGTCTCATTTAGGAGTTAATGTAATAGATAACTTCTAAGTAAAAATTTAATAGTCTGTAATTGTTGTTTATACAATCTATAGCATTAATTTACTACTTCATCCAATACAACTGCATTTTACAAATCTTCTCAAAATCAAGAGCATGGTTGAAAATATCAATTTTCTCTATTAGGGTGCATCGATTTTAACTAACCATGACATCCCATTTAAAAAAGATTCTAACCCGATTCAATTTGTTTGCTATCAATGGTCAAGTTTTAATTAGAAACTACAAAACTTGTAGTTGTTGCCATCATGTTCAAAACCTTGTATGAGAAGTAACTACAGGCAATTTAAATCCAAGGACTATCAAATTTTCCGTCCTAGAAAAGATGGCCATAAATACACACAAAAAAAGAAACTCCTTATTTAAAAACAAAATAGTAACAGTATGGTTTTCCCAGATTGTAAAACTTTTACTCTAAGACTATATGCATGAATAAAGGTAAAGCTCAATTTTATTATTATCAATTTTCCCTTTTTTAAATAGTTTCAAATATTCACACAGTCATATCATTCTTTTCATCTCAAATGTTCATTACCTATCAATGGGGATCAATCCTTTCTATTGGAAATGATTGAAAAGATCATGAGGAAAGTTGTTGGAATGATCATATGGAACTGGTAAAGAATGTTCTCAATCATTGTTTTGTCATTGATGTCAAACTTGCTACTTGCAAGAATGACAATTGCTTAAGTGATCCTAATACTATCAATTAGTTGATTGACAAGAAGGAGGCAATCAATAAGATGTAACTAGAACACCAAGAGAAAGGTTGAAGTTATGATGTTGTAATCAAGTTCAAGGATCAGTCAAGCCATTGATGAAATAAGTGTGTTGATGACATACTATAAGACCCAAAGAATGGGCACACTAAAACATATCAAAGATGTAAGATTTTAAGCTAAGACATCTGTAAAGCCTAACTAAAGTTCATTAGAGAGAAGGAGCCGAGCAAGCTAGTAGGTGCCAAACAGATTCCTAGTTGAAGTTTAGCAAGATCAACTTTAGATGCCGAGTGAACTTCAGATGCCAAGTGAACTTCAGATGCCGAGTAAACTTCAGATGTCGAGTGAACTTCAATGCTGAGTGATATAGAGTTTATCAAGTGCCGAGTGATATCAAGTGCTGAGTAGATATAAGTGTCGAGTAACATAGAGATGCTGAGCATCAGAAAACCAATAGTGCCGAGTAACACAAAGATGTCGAGCATCAAAAAACCAATAGTGCCGAGTAACACAGAGATGTCAAGCATCAAAAAACTAATAGTGTTGAGTTGCTGCATTATTTTGAAAATCGAAGATTTTCCAGATCTAAGCTGACAAGGTTGTTATCTAGAAGTCTTTGAATTAAATGGAAGATAAGAATGATGAGCTGGTGGCACAGAACACCATGTAGAACGTTTTTGAGGTTACAACTAGAGCCTAGACGAAGTTTTTAATAAAAGAAAGATATGGGGTAGATACATTGTATCCTACCTAATCCATTAAAAACCCTAAAATTGAAGAGGGAGAATTGAGCAGCAAAGGCAAATCAGATTTCTATTTAAGGAGTCATAAGTTCATGAAAGAAAAGAGGAAGAGGCAGTTAAGCATGAAAGCATAAAATGTTGAATGAGGTGCTAAGGAGGAAAGAGAGCATAGTTACTCTGTTTCAATAAGAAGACCCCAGATATGGATGCATTGGCATGATGAGTAAGAAGACTCAAGGAGACGAAGCTTGAGAGGAAGACAAGCAGTCAGAGCTGAAGTGATTAAAGCCAAGCAAAAGGATAGAACTGAAGTGTGATCTGAAATCTGCAAAGTATGTTGTAAGTTGTATCAAATCAAAAAGCCATTATCATTACTTTCTAGAAATTGTAACAGTTATTTTAAATCCAATGGACTTAGGTTGGTTTAATAGCCATGAGCTAAATCCTTTAACAGGGTGACATTCCAAGTGAATGTTTAGAATTCCTTTAACCAGGCCCATTCCTAACAGTTTGGTGAAATCCTCTATCAAGGTCACATTTAACAGTGTGTTGTAAGCCTTTAATAAGGCAGGCTTTTAACAGGGCATCACTTTAGAAGAGTGAAAATCAAGTAGCATGTTACTGGTGGTTTTTTCCAAATTGGGTTTCCACATAAATCATTGTGTCATGTGTTGATCTTGCATGTTTTATCTCTGCATGTTGATTTACTGTAACTTACTAATATGGTTGATTTAAGTTTGGATGGATGAAAAGTGTATGGATTCATTAAAAGTAGTGAAAAAGTATTATTAGGACATTTGGACCTTGAATAACTGATTCACCCACACCCCCCCCCCCCCCTCAGTTATTCTAAAAGAATTCTAACAATTGGTATCAGAGCCAAACTGATGATTCAGTTTAAAGGGACTATAAGCAGAAAATATCAAAATGCCTAAGAGAGAAGTTCCCAAGCTCAACAAAGACAACTTTGTTGCATGGAAAAGCTTGATGAAGCTACATCTTGGATCCATAGGAGATTATGCCCAAAATTCAATTGTTACTGAATATGTTGATCCAACTGGTACTCTTACTACAGAAGATATGAAAAACAAACACGAACACAATTAGACAATGCTGGAGATTGCTTCTGCACTCAACTATGCTGAATTTGATGATATCAAAGGATGTGACACTACATTCAAAATGTGGAAAGCTCTATCAGACATCTATGGAGGAGATCAGAATATACAAAGAGCAAAAAGGGAAAGTCTCAGAGGAAAGTTTGATGATATGAAAATGGAGGAAAATGAGAATGCTACTCAGTATGGCTCAAGAATAAAGGAAGTGGTAAGTGCAATAAGATTCTTGAGTGGTCAATTGGATGAAGATACTGTTAATAGTAAGTTCTTAAGAACCTTGCTTCCTATCTATGCTATTAGAGTATCAGCAATACAAGAGTTAAGATGTGTACCAGGAAACAATCTAAGTTTTGAAGGTATAGTGGGTAGACTCACTGCATTTGAGTTATCTAACTTTGACAACTACAGACCTGAGAATGTTGAATCTTCTTTCAAGACCAAGCTATCACTGAAAGATGCTGAATAGATGAAATCAAAAAAAGGAAGAAAGATGAAATATGTATCCAGTGACAGTACCACTGATGAGGAAGATGTGGAAAAATTAGAAGCACTACTTGCTAGAAGATTTCATAGAGGTAAAGGAAAATTCAAAGGTAAGATGCCTATCATTTTTTTCAATTGCAATGAAGTAGGTCATATTGCTGCCAAGTGTACACAGAAAAAGGATTATAAGGAAGGCAACAAATTCAGAAGAGAAGATAGCAAGAGAGATTACAAAGACAAAGGTAAGAAGTGTTATATTGTTGAAGAAAATTTTGATGATAATGATGATGAAGTTGTTTATGTAGCCATGAAGGACCAATCTAATGAAGAAGAGCCTACAAAACTGGTAACATGTATGAACAAGAATGACAGGTGGATCATAGACAGTGGATGCTCACGTCACATGATAGGAGATAAAAGTAAGTTTGTTAACTTTACTCAGTATGATGGAAATAGTGTTAGATTTGGTAATGATGCTCCGTGTCAAATCAAAGGAAAAGGTTCCATTAAGCTTACAGAAAAAATTTCATGTGATAATGCATACTATGTTAAAGGATTAAACTAAAATTTGTTGAGTGTCTCACAGTTAGGCAATATAGGATGCAAAGTAGAATTTGGAAACAAAACTGCAAAAATCTATGATACTGATGGTAAATTGATAGGAAAAGGAGATCAAACAAGAACTAATTTTTTTTACCTTGATATGGATGATGTTTCTTGTCTCATTGCAAAATTTGATGATGAATGATTATGGCATAAAAGGCTATGTCATGTCAACTTTGAAAATCTGGTCAAGATCCGTAAAATGAAGAAAGTTAGAGGTTTACCAAAATTGAAGAAGCCTAATAATATCATGTGCAAACAATGTCAGCTAGGAAAGATGACAAAGTCAAGTTTCAAAAACAAAAGCTATACATCCAAAGAAGTACTTGAACTAGTTCATACTGACTTATGTGGTCCAATGGAAGTACAAAGCTATAAAGGAGATAAGTACATAATTTTGTTTGTTGATTACTATTCTAGGATGATGATTCTTATGTTCTTAAAGCAAAAATCTGATGCTTTTCAAATGTTTAAGTGGTATGTGGCTAGAGTTGAAAAGGAAACAGGAAAGAACTTGAAATGCCTAAGATCAGACAGAGGTGGTGAATTCACATCAAATGAATTCGAGATATTTTGTAATGATAAAGGAATCAACAGACAAACGTCAACTCCTAGAACTCCCCCACAAAATGGAATTGCTGAAAGAAGAAATAGATCTATGATTGACTGTGCTAGAACATTAATGATGGAAAAGACTGTTGCTCTAAAATATTGGAGAGAAGTTGTAAGTGTAGCTATTCATACACTGAACCAAGTACAAGTCAAGAAAGGTACAAATACAACACCTTTTGAATTATGGTATGGTCACTTGCCCAATATAAAAAATTTCAAAGTATTTGGTTGCAAATGCTTTATCCTTAAAGATGCTAGAAATGGAAAATTTGATGCAAAAAGCGATGAAGGCATATTCCTTGGTTATTCCACTAGAAGTAAGGCATACAAGTGTTTGAATACTAACACTAACAAAATTGCGGAAAGTGCAAATGTAAACTTTGATGAACATACAAAAGTTCAAGCTGAAGAACCAAAGAGAATGGATGAATACAGAACCTTTGTGTATTCTTATGAAGGAATGACTGTTGATGAGGATGATGTCAATCAAATTGAAACTCAACAAAAAATTTTAGTTTCAGCCAACTCACAACCAGTGAATGCCGAGTTGCATTCAAAAGCCAAGTTGCAGAATGAAGGAAATGCACAATCTGAAGACAGTACACATGAAATAGATGAAGAACATCCTGACAGTGAAGTGCATAGTGACCCTGAATTAAACATGGAAACAAGGATAGAACCAAGATTATCCAAATATGTAAAAAGACATCACCTTGCTAAACAGATAATTGGTGACAAAGATACAAGACCAATGACAAGGAACAAACTAAGACATGAATCATGTCTGATCAGCAAATCTGAACCTAAGATAGTATATGGTGCATTACAAGATGATGACTGGTATAAAGCTATGGAAGAAGAGATTGATCAAATAAAGAAGAAAAAAACTTGGAGTTTGGTTCCCAGACCAGTTGACAAGAATGTGATTGGCACCAAGTGGGTATTCAGAAACAAGTTAGATGAGAATGGTGAGATTACTAGAAACAAAGCTAGACTAGTATGCAAGGGTTATGCTCAAGAAGAAGGACTAGACAATGGGGAAACGTTTGCCCCTATTGCTAGAATGGAAGGAGTAAGAACTTTACTTGCATATGCTGCATATAAAGATTTTAAAGTCTATCAGATGGATGTAAAGTCTACCTTTTTAAATGGAATACTAGAGGGAGAAGTCTACATTGAACAACCAGAGGGATTTGTTGATGAAAGCAATAGGGATATGGTTTGTAAGCTACATAAAGCACTCTATGGTTTGAAACAAGCACCTAGAGCATGGTACGAGAGACTTCACAAGTATCTAGTGCAAATAGGATTTGAAAGAACTGATGATAACAACAACATGTACATCAAAGCAGAAGACGGTAAGGATATTATTGTACCTAAAATCTTTGTGGATGACATAGTGTTTGGTGGAAAGGAAGTGCTTTGCAAAGGCTTTGCTGACAAAATGAAACATGAATTTGAGATGTCTATGTTTGGAGAAATCAAATTTTTTGTTGGATTGCAAGTACATCAACTAAAACATGGTATATTTGTGACACAATCAAAGTACATCAAAGAGATTCTTAAAATGTTTGGATTAGAGGAGTCCAAACCAGTCAGCACACCAATGGCAATAGGAAATAAGTTGTCCAAAAATGATGAATCAGCTGAAGTCAATCAAACAATGTACAGATCCATGATTGGAAAACTACAATATGTTGTACATAGAAAACTAGAAATAGCATTTGCAGTTGGAATAGTGGCTAGATTCTCTGCTAATACCAAAGAAAATCATCTCATAGTAGTAAAAAGAATAATGAGATATCTTAAAAGAACTGATAACTTTGGTCTATACTATAAGTAGAATGAAAAGTTTGAGCTCAATGCATATACAGATGCAGATTGGGGAGGCAACATTGATGTTAGAAAAAACACAAGTGGAGGTGCATTATTTTTAGGTAAAAGGCTAGTTACTTGGACTAGCAAGAAATAAACATGCACATCCCAGTCCACTGCAGAATCAAAATATGTGGTAGCAGCAGTCAATTGCACAAACATTGTGTGGCTCACACATCTATTGAAAGGAATGAAAGAAGAGGTAACAAAACCTGTGATATTGTATTGTGATAATACAAGTGCTATAAACGTATCCAAAAATCAAGTAATGCATGCAAAAACAAAGCACATTGCAATCAAGTATCATTATGTCAGAGAATTGGTAGAAGAAAAAAAAGTGAAGGTGGAATACATTCACACAAAGGAACAAACTGCAGATATCTTCACCAAACCATTGCCCAAGGATGCTTATGAATATCTTAGAGGCAAGTTGGGGGTAATACCCCTAACTCAAGCAGTTTAAAGGAACAAGGATGTTGCCCTGCATCAACAAGAACAAATCATTGAAATATCAATAGAATGATGCAGAGGATGACAGTAGGAGTAGAAACTCCAAATCAGTCACAAGCATGGTGATAGAGGGAGAAGACATTAAGAAGCCAAAGCTTATATTTTGCATGATAACGATGCTACATCTTTGGCATTTATGTCAAATAGGGAGAAATATGCAGAAACTTGATCAATAGAAAGCAAGAGGGAGATATATGAGATCAATAGTAAGGATGCAGTAGCCAAGAAACGTAGTAGACAACGTATACAATCTTGGTAGTAACTAAGTTGATCAATTGATCAGTTTGGTTTTCCATCAATGAAAATTGTTTAAGTGATCCTAATACTATCAATTAGTTGATTGACAAGAAGGAGGCAATCAATAAGATGTAACTAGAACACCAAGAGAAAGGTTGAAGTTATGATGTTGTAATGAAGTTCAAAGATCAGTCAAGCCATTGATGAAATAAGTGTGTTGATGACATACTATAAGACACAGAGAATGGGCACACTGAAACATATCAAAGATGTAAGGTTTTAAACTAAGACATCTGTAAAGCCTAACTAAAGTTCATTAGAGAGAAGGAGCCGAGCAAGCTAGTAGGTTCCGAACAGATTCCTACTTGAAGCCGAGCAAGATCAACTTCAGATGCTGAGTGAACTTCAGATGTCGAGTGAACTTTAGATGCCAAGTAAACTTCAGATGTCGAGTAAACTTTAGATGCCGAGTAAACTTCAGATGCCAAGTGAACTTTAGATGCCGAGTGATACAAATTTTATCAAGTGCCAAGTGATATCAAGTACCGAGCATATATAAGTGCCGAGTAACACAGAGATGCCAAGCATCACAAAACCAATAGTGTCGAGTAACACAGAGATGTCGAGCATTAGAAAACCAATAGTGTCGAGTTGCTACATTATTTTGAAAATCAAAGATTTGCTAGATCTAAGTCGATAAGGTTGTTATCTAGAAGTCTATGAATTAAATAGAAGATAAGAATGATGAGCTGGTGGCACAGAACACCATGTAGAATGTTTTTGAGGTTACAACTGGAGCCTAGACGAAGTTTTTAATAAAAACAAGATATGGGGTAGATACATTGTATCCTACCTAATCTATTAAAAATCCTAAAATTGGAGAGGGAGAATTGAGTGGCAAAGGCAAATCAAATTTCTATTTAAGGAGTCATAAGTTCATGAAGGAAAAGAGGAAGAGGCAGTTAAACATAAAAGCATAAAATGTTGAAGGAGGTGGTAAGGAGGAATGAGAGCATAGTTACTCTGTTTCAATAAGAAGACCCCAGATATGGATGCATTGGCATGATGAGTAAGAAGACTCAAGGAGACGGAGCTTGAGAGGAAGACAAGCAGTCAGAGCTGAAGTGATTAAAGCCAAGCAAAAGGATAGAACTAAAGTGTGATCTAAAATTTGCAAAGTATGTTGTAAGTTGTATCAGATTAAAAAGCCATTATCATTACTTTCTAGCAATTGTAACAGTTATTTTAAATCCTATGGACTTAGGTTGATTTAATAGCCATGAGGTAAATCCTTTAACAGGGTGACATTCCAAGTGAATGTTCAGAAGTCCTTTAACCAGGCCCATTCCTAACAGTTTGGTGAAATCCTCTAACAAGGTCACATTTAACAGTGTGTTGTAAGCCTTTAATAGGGCAGGCTTTTAATAGGGCATCATTGTAGAAGAGTGAAAATCAAGTAGCATGTTACTAGTGGTTTTTCCCAAATTGGGTTTCCACGTAAATCATTGTGTCATGTGTTGATCTTGCATGTTGATTTATTGTAACTTGCTAATATGGTTGATTTAAGTTTGGATGGATGAAAAGTGTATGGATTCATTAAAATTAGTGAAAAAATATTATTAGGACATTTGGACCTTGGATAATTGATTCACGCCCCCCCCAGTTATTCTAAAAGAATTCTAACACTTTCTAGCTACTCATGTAAAAGGTGTTATCAGCTTTTCTAGCCTTGATATGCATCAATAATGTAAGTCTTAAACAAGTCCACCTCCTTAGTTCAATAGTGCTAAAAAGGCATATATATGCAAAGTGGGAAAAAAACTATGGTTAAACCAATACTTCTGTTGCTACTATAACTAAGAAATGGCAAAGGAAAAATTCACTTGGATGTTCAAACAGTCACCCCTATTCTTGATTCAAATCTATGGTTCTAAGGAGAAAAGTGGTTTTATTTATCTACCAAACACAAATAAACGAAAAAGTCTAAACTAATCATAATTTATTATGCCCTTTCCTAGCATGCGATGAAGCTCCAACCAAAACATAATTTAAACTTTGTAGATAAAAAAAGTTGAATAGAAAGATCATTTGACATCAATAGAATTCTTCAAATAACAAACAAAATATATCTCTAATAATGAAAATAGAGAGGGGAACATAGAAAACCTTGTGGCTCAAATTGAGCTCTCTCAGATGCATTCTCCACTTCCTACCAACTTTCCTCTTCCTTCCTCCAAAATGGTTAATCCAATCCTAAAGTTTTCAATCAATTTTTTTTAATCGTATACTCCTCTTCTCCCTCTATCGATTGCTAAGTTGTCATTCTCTTTAAGAACATGTCCCTCCTTACTTTTAGTTCCCCCGCCCCCTCTCTAAATAAGGTTATGTGAGTTAATAGATGTCTTAATTATTAAATTCTATTTCCACTGATGAAGGAATTTGACTTTAGTTCAATTTTTGGAGAAATTACTCAATCTTAGTTCTATTAAATACCAATAAATTCCTCACTAGCAACTTCAAATTCAAATTTGAGCATCTTAATTACTAATAGAAAAAATAAAGAGTGCTTTTTATTTTAAAATCTATATTATAACATTTCAAAAACAATAGTCATAACTACTTATTTTGTCCATTACTCTATACATGTAACAAACTGTATAATCAAATTAGATCTAAAATCAAACCAAACTAGAATAAATTAAGTGTGTTTGCATACACTAGTCGATCCCATACCAACCTTACCAAGGAGCTAAACTTCTCTACCTCAACCACTCTTCAACCTTCAATACCTGCACACTCACTAACTCAACATCGCCCATTGAGTCAATATCATCATCATTAGGATAGAAACATAACATCATTAAACATGATATCTCTTATCAAAATTCATGATTTCATTTAATATTTAATAACATGAATTAGAATATTCATCATTCATATAAACCAAATTTTAAACTTAATTAAAATATAAATCATTTACACAATCCATCAAACGTTAACCATTATGTCACTAACTCAAATAATCAAATATAAAACTACATCATTGTAGCAACTAATAAGTTAAATTCATCTATCTAATAAAATCAACTAATAAGGTCTCATCAAAGTATATAATGTATTCGACTCAAGTTAAGTCAACATAGTCAAATATAGTCTAAGTCAAAAGAGTCAAATACATACTAATTCTTGAAAAATTGGAAGTTGTAATTTGAGTCGTAACATCCTTCCCCACTAGGAAGAGACATTGAGCCAATGTCAATCAAAATCCAAATGATTATCATAACATGTAATAAACTACAACATCATATAAAAGTACTAATATATGTAAAAAGATGTAGAAAGGACTTATGCATATCATCAACATTCTCCCATGTAGCACTGTCAATAGAGAATTGGTCCCATTGGACCTTATACTGTAAAACATCTTTGTCACGCACTCAAATAGTGCACTTATCCATGAGGTGGGTAGGTAGTACCTGCACTACCCCTAAATCTTGAACTTGCAAGGCACACCAATCAAGAATATGAGATGTATTAAACAATGAAACATGAAAGACATTATGGATACGAGGCCAAAGCTGGTGATAGAGCAAGTCGATAAGCCACAAGATTTATGACCTACTATTAGAATTAGTAATCTTTCCAAGGTTGGTTGTATTTATTTATTAAATGGGATAAATCAAGGTATCCCTTGTGTTATTTGTCCTCTAGTCCACATGTAAGGACATGTCACTTGCTTGTCCTATTGTCCATGTGTGAGGACAACTCCTTTTTTGTAATTCCTTTTATAAGGAAAATAGTTAGTCCTCCTTAAGAGGATTATGACACTTTTTATGCACATGCTTATGAATGTGGCAATCATTCACATGGGAGTTACTAAATAACTCCTCTTCTCATCTCTTTATAAGAGATACTTCTCTCTCATATATTCTAAAAACATATAATCACTATGTAGTTCTTGTAATGAGCCTTTGGCTCCACTTTATCTCATTCTCTCTATGTTCCTTCATTCTTTAGGCTTTTGCCTCATTCATATAATTCACAAGGGGTTTTCTTTGCTTTCCCCTTTCAAAATCTTTGTCTCCTCTATTGTGTTGATCTTGGGAATCTCATGAAAAGTATGGTAACTATCTTCATTACAAACTCTCTTGAATTAATTTATTGTTCTTCATTTTAGTTCATTTCAATCTCATTATTTCTAACATGGTATTAGAGCTTCCTAATCCTTGCTTTTGAGTTTATGTGAAGATTACCATTTTCTTTGGAGACATTGTTGTTGCAAGAAGAAGATATGCACGAACTTCATTTCTAACACTTTCTTTGTGTTGCAATTTTTTTTTCATATCTTAGTTTTTTTTCTTTGCCAAAAATATATTATTTTTTTAGGATTTGTTTCTAACCCTCTTTGGAAGGTTTATCGCCAAAGACCCTTATTTTTTCTCAATTTTTTTGTGTTTGGTTGGTTTGTTGGAAGGCTTATTTCCAAAGCTAAGAGAAGGATTGGTCTATCAAGTTCTATTTGCAAGCTTTCTCTTTTATTTTATTGTAATTTTATTTTTTTTGGATCTAATCTATTCTTATTACAGATTTTAAAACTCTACCTTTTTTTTCAGATCTATTTTCATATATCTACTTTTTAGATTGAAATAACTCTATTTATTGTCTATTATTATTTATATTCTTTTGAAAACCTTGTACAATACACTTATTGCACGTTTAAAACTCTCTACCTTATTGTTTACTAACATGTGGTCTACCTTTTATTGTATAAAGTAATTATTTTTATTTTATTTTTCTCACAATGTGATTGAGGGAGCCATTGGTGTGCGCTCTTGGTGACCCTTCTCATCATGTTCCTATACTTTCCTTTTTTATTTTATTGCAACAAAAAAGGTTGTTGAGAGCCATTTCTAATGAATGTACTATATCTGTGATAAAACAACAAAGCTATAATAATCACAATGATTGTCATTGTTAATGAGAAACTTCATTGTTTTTATTTAGTTTATTGTAACTTTTGTTCATGTCAATCGCGCTTGCATGAGTGATTAAGATTCTCACCATTTTCTTTATGGTGCAGCAAAGCAATAAGATTAGCGACCTATCATAAATTTACAAGGAAAGAAGTATCTAACCTTAATTTAAATCATGCACCCAACCACCTATGATTTTTTTATTTTTTCTCTGTGTTGCTTCAAGATTTTTAGAATGTTACTGTGATTTGTCAAAATAATATTAATGGTTCAAACCATTTTTTTGGTTTTTGGTTCAATTTATCATTTTTGCAACATGACATTTTAATAATAATTATTTCTCTATGAATTTGTCTCATCATTTTTATTCTTTTTCTATATGGAATAACTCTTTTCTTCTTCTTTTCTTTACCATAAATATTATATGTTAAATGCAGTAATCATCCATCACCAAGTTAGTAACGTTTCTTTGGAGATGTAAGGTCTACCATTCAAAATCTCTTTTAATTATTATTGACATACTAGTCTATAGTGCAACTGTGTCTTTTCCTTTATTTATCCTCTACAGTAAACTTGATTATCTTTTGATGGTTGTTGTTTCACTCATTTGCTCTCACCTGGCAAGGAATGACAAATGATCTATAACTCGTGCCTCTATTTGAGCCATTCTTTTGATGTTGAGTAGGAAGAGTATCGAGTATATTCCCATTAAACTCATTTGAAATGATGGAAGAGATGAAAACAAACAGCTACATATGTTGTAGATGTTACTAAACTCATAAATTAAAGTTTGTAGCTTTACAGCTTGCTACTTTTATACAGTTGTCTTTTTGTTTAGCCTCTTTGTGTCTTAACAATCATTTTTTTCATTATTTCTCAAATGATTACCTTTTTAATTTTTTTTAATTAACTACTATTTTTTTTAATCATTTTAAATAAGAACTTTTGTAACATTTCTTTTCATCTGATTCCTTATTTTATTACAAGTGTCGTCAATTTATAATTATAAAACATAATTTGAACTAAACAATTTTTTTAAAATAAAAAATAAAAACAATTATTTCCAAGCTCGAATATTTAAAAGCAAACCAAAAGTTTTAGTAGCCTATTATTTTGTCAAAGGGGGGCATTCATAGTTAGCAAGTGAAATAGAGTTGGCCTCCCCTCCATCCATCTCCTCATTAGGAGCAGAGATAGATACTTAAATTTGATCTTTTTGCATGCCTCTTCTAACCTTTCATTGCAGTTGAGTAATTTTATAATGGTTTAAAATTCATTCCCTTCTATTAGAGACAATTCTTAATCATTCTTCTATTTCATGACATTTATTAAACATTTCATTGGTTGTTAGTGGGCAATTTTTTTCTATACAACATTTTCTCCAAGGGCACATTTGGTCGCAGGCATAGGAATGGTTATTCCAATAGCAAGTATTTTTTGGAATGGGTATAAGCTCATTTTAGAGGCAAAATGGGAATATGTATTCCTATTCCCTATTCCAAGTGACGAACCAAACAGAAAATGGAAACTGTATTCCAACTTTTCTATTCCTATTCCAACAACCAAACGAGCCCCAAATGTGTGCTATCATATTATTCTATTCTATATTTAATCTCACTTTTTCATGGTAATTATCGCTACACTTAAAGCGTACCATTTCCTCTTTTCATTCATCTTTTTTCTCTTTCTTTTAATGTGATTTTTGTTTTTAATAATTTTTAAACTTTCAAAAGACAAGATACTCTCATATCATAAATTTAAGATTCTTAGACTTCTTTTTCTAACTTTCTTACATGGCTTCTTTTATTAAATATTTTTTAAATCTTATATTTTTACCAAAAAAAAATCTTACAAGCTTTATTTATTTGTATTTGGTCCTTTCCATTTACTCAAATCTTTTAACTTGGTTTCACAAATAAATTTAGTTTTTCATGTAACTCAATAACTTTATTTAATTTTCAATCTTTTCAATATTAATAATTGCTAAAATTTAACTTCCATTTAAACAAATAAATTTATTGTGATTTATTTATCTATATGTAAGCTATCTTGATTCATTGAAATATTTTCATTTTTGATAGAAAAACATTTATTTTTATGATCATGCTATAATATTTCAATTTCAAATCTTAATTTGATTTAAAACCTTGTTATGCTATTGTACAATTCATTATATCAATTTCTTGAATTTTATTATATATATATATATATATATATATATATATATATATATATATATATATATATATATATATATATATATATATATATATATATATATATATATATATATATATATATATATATATTCCAAAAAGAAAAAAGGTTTGCTTCTTATTTAAAATAGTTATTCAATCTATTTTTTATTTCTCAAGCCTCCTCCTATATTCATCGTAAATCTTGTGGTAATACTAAAACTCATGTCTAAGTTTTTGACATGTAATTGGTTGTTCACACATTGTGAGTCATCTTTGTTAATTGCCTTGGTATTGACTATGTTTTGTACCTTACTTTTGTGCACTCTTATTGATGCCATGAATGTGGTTTGAGACTATTGTTATATGCACCACATTGCACTTATTATGGTGCCTCTTTATGAATCTTTATTGTATTTTTATTGGTGAGTTGTATAGGAAGCCCTTGTTTCAAGGGTTACTATGGATGACACTTTAGTTGCACCTACCATCTGATTGTTTTTACTAGATTTATTTCTAGTAATTATATTCTATTGCCCATTTGACTTTCATGTGAGTTAGATATGATTTTTTATTTTTAATAATTTTTAATTGTGTGATTTCATACCACAATATTTTAGTTATATTTATTTGAGTGTATATGGGTGCACACATATATACCCAAATAAATATACAAGTTATTGTGATTGTGATGATTAATAAATTATATGGGTGTATTATTTTATCAAATAAATGAGTTTTATACTTCAATTTTTAATATTATTTAAGTACCCATGTTTACCCTTAATGGAGTTTTCTACCTGATATCTATACATTGTTTATTACTCATTGATCTTCCTTGGATCACTACATTTACCATACATATATTATTTGGAGCATGAGATATCTTACACATTTTCCTTAAACTTTATTTTGATCAATTGATATGCACATAGTTGCACTTTTATGCTTTTATAGCATCATTCTATGCCCATGTTGGCACTTTATGGTTTTATACCATTGATTTATATGAAGTTTTTTTTTTTTTTTTTGAGTTGCAAAGGGAGCCAATTTTTCAAGATTAACTATGAAGGTCCCCTTAGTTATATTTGATTCATACTATGAAGGTCCCCTCGGTATAACTAATACATAGTTTCCTTATTTGGCCCATAGAGTATCCCTCCATCCTATATTGGTGTGCACTCAATTTATATGGAGTTTCCCTCCATTTGGTTCTATTTGTTCCACTTTGAAAGATGATATTTATATGGAGTTTTCACTCCATTTGGTTCTATTCGTTCCACTGTGAAAGGATGCTATTTATATGGAGTTTCCCTCCATTTGGTTATATATGCTCTACCTTGAAGCTTGATATTTATGGAGTTTCCCTCCATGTTGTTCCATTTTTGTTCCTCAATAAAGAGGATGTTATTCTTGGAGTTTCCCTCCAATTTCTGATGGTTTAATCTAATTTGAAGGCAAAGTATGTGCAGGATCATGGTGTGCCAAAAAGTGGGAATCTAAAAAATTTGTAGTTTTGAAATATCTTAAACCATTTCAAAATATATTCCAACTTTTTTCCCACCCTCCCTAATATTAAATGAAAACAAATTAATATCTCTATAAAGTCTACTATATTTTTTAATACCAAAACTATATGTCAACTACAAAAACATCCTAAAAATGTGCTTTTGGCCTATTTTTATGTGATTTTTACTTCAAACATGTAGCTGGCGACTTTTTTTTCACCAAAATTTGATGAAATGAAAAGGGTTTCTTAAGAATGTTCTTATATTTCCATAAATGTAAGGTTTGACAAATTATGAGTTTAGTAAGTAATTATTACTTATTTTCTAATGGAGTTACATATAAAGTCCTGACTGAGACACTACTTGAAAAACAACTATAACTTTCAAATGGTACAACATTTTTTAAATCCAAAAGATGCATCACATTATATGTTTCTTCTACTATAAGGGAAAAAAAAATGAAAAATTGAATTTTACAGAGTTTTGAATTAGTTAAATTGGTCAGACATGAGAGTTTTTTTATTCCAAAAATACTAAAGTCAAAAATTAATTTATTATTATTTATTTAGAATAAAAATACCCAAAAATATGTGTCACATATAGGCATGAGTCTACTTCTTATATCTAGAACATTATTAAAAAATATTATCATTTGATTTTGATTAAGGGGGTCAGACATATATCTACTTCTTATTTTTTTGCTAAAATTTTTGTAATATTGCATTGAAATTCAAAATTTTGACCAATCAATTTTTATTTTTTTGAGATAAGTCCTAGTAGTTTAGAAATTGGATTCAATTTTCTAGAGATTCTTTTCTCTCAACTTTTTGATATAAAGTTAATAACAAGTAAAAAATTGCACGTCAAGTTAACATAACCCTGATTTTCTAATTTTTTATTGCCACTTAAGGGCATAGTTTGGTTGACCATGATCCTGCACATGCCCGACAATATGTTGTTAATCCTCATAATCCTTCCCTTTTTAGTTTCCTACAATAATCATGATGTGATAATATTGTTTTGATCAGCATGTCTCTCATTTTAATTTAATTCATATATTAATTTGATAATGCTTTGCACACTTTATTACTTAGATCATGAGTCATGTAAGTTATAAAGGGATGCCCCCACTAACTTGCAGTGAGATGATTCATTAAGTGAATTGTCTATATCCATGTGATTGATGCAATGTTGATGAAAGTATCATTAGTTGACCTTGTCTATGGTTATTTGTGCAATAGTATATACTTTTCATGAGAATAATGATCAATTTCTTTTTAATCAATTTATCCTTGTTGATAATTCTTTGAGCCTATAATTTTTCTTGATATCAAGTTACCTCCATTGCATTGTGGTGACATGTCTCTTTTTCCTCTTTGTTTCTCTATGAGAGTTTTTTTATCCTTATTCAAAAGGATTTCTAATTTGAATAAAAGATGAAATAGTCCTTGTGGATAGTTGCCTTGTTTCTTGTGTCTATTTTTTTAGGTAATCCATCCAAGCCATACAAAACATTTGGTGTACATATCCTATGCACCATGATTTGACTTATATATGCAACACATTTCTCTTGGCTCTATAAAGATCTACCCACACTCACAAGAGACCTCTTGCATAATTGAAGACATTCTCAAAGATCAAGTTGTTGCTTTCTAGAGAGAATTTAAAATTTCATTATAAAAAATTGGGTTTAATACTTATTGATGTAATTCCCCCAAGTAAAGATTAAAGGGGGGTGTTAGAATTAGTAATCTTTCCTTGGTTGTATTTATTTATTAAATGGGATAAACCAAGGTATCTCTTATGTTATTTGTCCTCTAGTCCACATGTAAGGACATGTCCTATAGTCCATGTGTGAGAACAACTCCTTTTTTGTAATTCCTTTAATAAGGAAAATAGTTATTCCTCTTTAAGAGGATTATGAAACTTGTTATGCACACACTTATGAATGTGGCAATCATTCACATGGGAGTTACTAAATAACTCCTCTTCTCATCTATTTATAAGAGATGATTCTCTCTCATTCTAAAAATATATAATCACTATGTAGTTCTTGTAATGAGCCTTTGGCTCCACTTTATCTCATTCTCTCTCTTCCTCCATTCTTTAGGCTTTTGCCTCATTCATATAATTCACAAGGGGTTTTCTTTGCTTTCCCCTTTCAAAATCTTTGTCTCCTCTATTGTGTTGATCTTGGAAAGCTCATGGAAAGTATGGTAACTATCTTCATTTCAAACTCTCTTGGATTAATTTATTATTCTTCATTTTAGTTCATTTCAATCTCATTATTTCTAACACATGGAAAATATCAAACAATCCAACATGTCTCAACGCAAGCTTAGAAGGCTTTCTGAAAGAGATTGAACTCTTATGCAGATGCACATGTAGGAATGCCTTGTCCCCTACCTAAAACTAACTAAAAGTATGTTTCCTATCTGCATAGCTCTTATGTCCATCTACAGCTTCCTTCAAGTGAGCACGAATCATAACCATTGTTCTTCCATCCCTCTAAGCATCTCAGGACCAATCAAAATTTGACCCTCCATTCTATCCCAACTGCTAGGTGTGTGATGTTTATGCACATAAAGTGCCTCAAAAGGAGTCATTCCAAAAGATGCATGATAAGAATAATTATACAAAAAATCAACCAAAGGATGGTATTCCTCCAATTTTTACTGATGATCCATGCAATACATATGGACTAAATCCTCTACAACTTGATTTACCCTCTTAGTCTTCCCATCACTCTATGGATGATAAGTAGTGCTGAAATTTTACTATATCCCCAATGAAGCATTCAAGGTCATCTAGAACCTTGATGTCATCTTGTGTCCCTATTAGAAATGAAAATCTTAGGTACACCATGTAACCTGAACACCTCTTGTGCAAACTTCTTGGCCAAAGCCAATGATCCATCCTTCAAACTCCTAGGTATAAAATGTGCAACCTTAGTCAACTTATTGACCACAACTAATATAAAATAATGTCTCTACCTAGTCATAAGTAAACCCTGTATAAAATCCATGGAAATAACTTGTCATTTGTATTATGGTATCTGATAAGAAATAACAATCTTGTTAGATGAATATGTTCAACCTTAGCTCACTAGCATTCTAAACACTGGGCAACAAAAGCGGTCATGTCACACTTCAGCCCTGGCCAAAAGTAAAGTGACCTCATGTCTAAAATCATCTTAGTCACTCCATATAACCAAAATAAGGAGTACTGTACATTTCCTCCATCACAATTTTCCTCAACCTTGCACAGTTAAGAATATACATATGTCCTTGATATCTTAGAAGACTCTCTATGTCAAAACTATATTCATCAAAATGGTGATCAGATGCATCAGCGCAAAATGTTGTCTTAAACATCTCATAATGGTCATCACATATAAGGTTCTCTACAACATGCTCCATCTATCGTGTTCTGGTAGTAGACATAGTAGAGATATGTCTTCTCCTACTAAGAGCACCAACTACCTTGCTCTCTTTACCCTTTATGTACTCAATAGAAAAATCATAATCACTAAGGAATTTGAGCCAACACCTCTATTTGGTATTCAAATTCGGTTGAGTGAAGATATATCTCAAACCCATCTGATCCATTTTTAGCTCAAAACATTTACCAATGAGATAATGTCTCCACATCAACAAGGCATGAACAATGGTAGCCAACTCAAGATCACGAGGCAAATAATTAACCTCATGTTGCTTTAGCATATGGGACTCATAAGCTACAACTTGTCCTTCTTGCATCAAAACTCCACCTAAACCATCACCAAAAGCATTGGTAATTATGGTAAAATACCTGTTATGATCGGGAATCACTAGAATAGGAGCAGAGGTGAGCTTCTATCTTAATAATTTAAAATCCCTCTCACACTCATTAGTCCACACATATCTCTTTACTTTTCATTGTAGTGAGGTAATAGGTGTTGCAATTTTTGAAAATCCCTCTATGAATTTTTGATAGTAGCCTACCAAACTCATGAAGCTTTGAATTTCACTCACATTCTGTTTAGTTGGTCATTCAAGAATAGACCTAATCTTGGAAGGATCTACTAAAACTCCATCATGGTGATGATGTGCCCAAGATAGTGAATCTATTTTTGATAAAAAGTGCACTTGGTTAGCTTTGCATAAAACTTCCTATCACAAAGACACCAAAAAGAAATGTGCAAGTGTTCCTCATGCTCCTCAATAGTCTTTGAATAAATTAGAATATCATCAATGAAGATCTCAGCAAACTTGTCCAAACAATCTTGAAATACACTATTAATTAAATTCCTGAATGTTGTACGTGCATTCATAAAACTAAAGGATAAAATGAAAAATTCATAGTGTCCATACCGTGTCTTGAAAGTTGTCTTAGATCTATCTTCGTCCTTTATTTGGAGTTGATGATAACTAGATCGTAAATCTATCTTTGAAAATACCTTAGCTCCCTTTATCTGATCAAAAAGGTCATCTATTCATGGAAGCGAGTATAGATTCTTTATGATTACTTTGTTCAGCATCCTATAATCAATACATAGGCACAATGTGCCATCCTTCTTCTTTACAAAAATCATAGGTTCTCCCCACGGTAACACACTTGGACGTATAAATATGTTGTCTAGTAATTCTTGCAAATATACCTTAAGCTCGTACATCTTCATCATTGTCATCCTATAGGGCACCTTAGATTGAGGCTTTGTACCTAGCTTGATATCTATAGAGAAATGAAACTCTCTCTTAGGAGGTAGCTCAGGTAAATACTTAGGAAAAATATCTCAAAAATTTTGTAATATTGGGTAATCATCTATGGAAGGTATAGGATCTTCAAGATCCTTAACATGTGTAACATAAAGTTGACATCCTTTCCTCTTAGCCTTCTTCAACTACATAGCTGAAATATGCCTTAATACTATTAGCCTCTTGACCCTATTCACCACTACTACATTCCCAAAGTCATCCAAGCATTCCAAAAACGTATCCTCACAATTTACTATTGCCTTATGCTCAATGAGCCAATTAATACCAAGAATAACATCGTATGACCCAAGTGGAGCTACATATAAATTGACTTGTGTGTGAAAAGTTGGAAGTTCTAACTAACTACAGGATAGACATTAGTCTACTCATAGCTTTGCCTCATTCCCATACTCAACTAACCAAGGGTTTTCCATATAACTAACTCCAATTGGAATTCTAGATAATACACTAGGATCAACAAAAGACTCCATAGCACCAGTATAAATCAAAATAGAAACTTCACAACTGTAAAGCTTACCTGTTAACTATAAAGGAGTTGTTTGAAACTCTCCTTGCCTATGGTCCACAACTACATGAATTTGATGTTGTGCTTTCAGTCCATTTCTAGATGCATTTCACTAAGGGCATCTAGCCACATAGTGATCACCCCCACACACAAAACATTCATCATGAAGTCTTGATTGTGCTGCTAATTTATCATTCCTATTCCAATTCCTATTATTGTTAACATTGTTGTTCTTGTTATTGTTACCACCTCTACCCCTATTTTGTCCTTGGAAATTCCTATTATTAATCTGTCTCGATTCCTCTTGGCCCTTTCCTTTCGTATTATTCATTTGTTTTCAACCACCGTACTACTTGTTTCCCTGATATTTCCTCTTGAAAGATTGGTTATTGAAAACTTTTACTGGAGCTAAAACTTTCGACCTTTGTTCTTGTTTTAGAGCCTTCTTAAGTAGATAGTCCAAAGACTATGGCTCATGTATTTCTACCTCATTATAGACCTAGGGACATAGCCCCATGAAAAATGTGTGATTCCTAAACAAGTCATCATTTTAACACTAAGGAATGTATTTAACCAGATGGAAAAATCATTTAGGATACTACGTGACTGACATCACTCTTGGAATTAGCTTATAGAATTCAGATGCCTTCTTGTCATAAAATAGCTAAGGCAACCATTTCTTATAGAAAATCTACAAGAAGCCCTCCCATGATATCTCACCATGCTATAACTTATTTTTCGCAATAACATTTTCCCACCATGTTGCCACTTCACCAACCAACTAAAAAGTAGTCCATACTACTCTAGATTTTCTAGTGAAATTAAAAACATGGAAATACTTTTCCATGGTAGCTATCCAAGCTTCTACCTCCTCTCCCATTAAAGGTAGGATTTGTGACCTTCTTGAGGTCCTTACTGAGATCTTTTACAATTTTAACCCTATCCTGAACTAGTTTGGCCATCCTATGGTGGGCTTATCCCTTTTGTTGCACCTCATTCCTTCAATCTTCCTCCTATTTCCCCTAAGCCTAAAGGAGTTGGTCCTCCTCTCTTTTCCTTTTTTCCTTCTTCATGTTCATGCATAGCTTCCCTATGCTCATCCTCCTTAGCCTGTCATCCTCTCATAGAAGTTTCTATGTCATCCATGCGTTGTCCTTGCCGAGTGAGGAGTTTGATCCAACCTTTGATTTCAGGCTCATCCTGTGGACCATTGTTGCCACTAGCCCTATTGCCTCTATAGGAATACATAGTGATAGATTACTCCAATCCCAAGAGCAGACCACACAACATTAGCATCAGTAAGACCTTAGGTCCTAGTGTTAAACACAACTCTAATACCATATGTAAGAACCATTTTCTCTCATTAATGCCACTTAAACAAAATTAACCAATATAAATGGAAAATAAAGAGTTAAAAATTCAAATTCTAATAACACATATGTAAGACTCATTTCTATTTCTTCAAAGTTGAAAAAAAATGCAGTGACATTCAGTCAAGTTATAGAGATGAATCATATCACCATTAATTGCATCAGATGTACATATTAAATGCCTTTCAAAGTTAATACAAAGCTAACCACATGTCGGTACCAAAAATACACAAAATGCTGAGAAAAATATATATAAACAACATACTTGTGTTGAAAACTATGTTGACATGGATATGAACATAAACAATCATGAGTATGTCATATGAGGTAAATGTGCAATAACATAAAAATACAGAAGATAGCATGTCATCAGATCTATGAGCCCATCCACATGTAGTCCAATCCCCAAGCCATCAAAGCACGATCCATCTATTATTATGGGATGAAAGAGTGGCTCAGGAACTTTTACTACCCAAACATGGAGTGGTTAACTCCTTGAGATTCTTTGGTTAAGAAGAACTACCCGATCCTGGCATGAGAAGGCCAGCAACTTAGAGAAATTGGATTGGAAGGATCTAGTTCAGCCAAGTGCCTAATTCTACTTTACACATATGTCTAGTAGAAAACATATGTGTGGATGTGAAAGAGGGAAAACCAAGAATTTAACTGTGCATTTCAAACTTATGCAAAATATTTTCATGAGCTTGGCCAAGAATCAAAACTAGTAATATGTAAAAGAATGGTAGGTAGCAATAAGGAAAAAAGATCACTAGTATTCCTATTAGATCTACCCTCTTCTTTATATACACATTCAACACTCTTCCAAAAAGACTCAAACCATCCTCTTAATACATATTTAAAAGAAAATCATGAATCTATCAAAGTATATAAAGATGTCTTTGTCATACATATACTCAAACTAATTATGAAAAAGAAATGAAACAAAATCTAATCATTTATTTTGAGAAGAGATAAAGACAGTGGATCTATATTTACCACCAATTGAAATTCTTAAGAAAATAATTCCAATCAAATTTGTACGTTAAAAATTTGGTAATCCGTATGAAAATAAAACTTAAGATTTAAACTGTATCACCTAGTTTAGTAGTGTAAATTGAAAACTAACTATTAAATGAAAGCTTTAACCATACTAAACATGGAAAACACTTATGATAGGACTGATTATTATCACCGCAAAAGGAAGCAAACCAAGAATGGTAGGCTCCTAATGGTATAACATATGATGCAATGGATTTGTCCCTAATGAGAGGGGATGTATGCTCATGTTGTGCTCAAGCTTCCAATAGATGGGGGTTTTTACCAAGTGTGTGCATGGATGAGGGTTTTAACAATGGATTCATGGAGTGATTCCAACATTATAATGGTATTTTGGTAGTTTATGAGCTCTCAAAATAGCATTATAACTTTGCATGGAAGGTGGATTATTTTTTGAAGGGAGGAGGTTCAATTTATAGGCCAAGGGTTGGAGGAATGGAGGATCAAGATGTCAAGATGATGAGATGGTGAGGGAGGGTCAGGATGCACTCAAAAGGGAGCACAAGGATTGTGTTTGTTTAGCACCAATGGGGAGGTGAAAAGTGTCACAAGGAGAATGAGTGTGAGAGGATAGGATATGGGTTGGTCAAAGGCTTTGATGAGGGTGGTTGAGTATGTAAGAGTCATGTAAGAGATGTAAGAGATATTTTGGGGATGTAAGAGGTGTGGTTGAGTTTGTTGACTCTAGCTTGGGTTAACAAGTCTTAACCCATGTTTATGATTATGCACATGTTTAGAAGGGGATTAGGATTAGGTTAGAAGGGAGGTTAGGGGGTAAGTGATTTGGCTTTGATGGGATGGGTTAGTTAGGAGGATAAGTGAGGTTAGTATGGGTGAATGGGTTGGATTAGGGGTTAGGATAAGGTTTAGGAAAGGTTTTTTAGGATTTTAGATATTTTATTAAATTTTTTATTCAATAAAATGAGAGTATGGAATTAAATTGAATAGATTTGATGATTTATCAAATTTAATAGAGGAATTGGGATTTAATTGATAAATTGATTTTGGGTGATCATTTGATTTTATCAATTGGACTATAGTTAATTAAATTAATTAATTAACTAGGGGATGACAATTAATTAATTAAATAGTAAATATGTAATCAAAAATGTCTTAGGAGAAAACTAAGTACGATTACTTATTGATGTAATCAGATTTAGGTGTCTACATTTTACCTCTGTTTGACATAGTGTTGAAACAACACTATTTCAAAGAAGTTCAAACACAAATGACATGAAGAAGACTTTTTTGAAGCAACATGGTTGCCCCAATCTTGGGTAGAAGATGAGAGAATGGATTGCATGATGAGGGGGGAGGGTGATTGCTTGCTTGAAATTAAGCCCAGGGAAGTGATTCAGAAGATGGTAAGGGTGGGGAGATTATGATTCTAGGATTAGGATTGGTGATGACTAAGGTTATGATTGATGCAGGAGTTATGATAATGATTGATGTAGGAGCTATGATAGTGATTGATGTAGGAGCTATGATAATGATTGATGTAGGAGCTATGATTATGATTTGAAGCAGGAGCTATGATTATGATTGATGCAAGATTGGACACTATGAGATCGATAGACTGGCTAGATCATGATGGCAGGATTGATTGGATGGGATGCTTGGATAAGGATGGGATGCTTGTATAGGATATGATGCTTTGATATGAGGAGAGTGCTTTGATAGGATGGAAGTGTGAAGTAATCCATTGAAGCTTGAGCATTGGGGTATTTTGAAGGAGAGCACCGCCATGTAGTGGAGCATTTATTTTGATATAGGAATATTGGGTATATGCCGAGGTTACTAAGAACATCAAGTCCTTTGTACCAATATTACATAGGACTGACATGAAACAAACACACAAGAATTGCTCCAGCATCACACAGGAATCCCAGAGGAAGCAAAGTGGAAATGATATTGGGAAACCCACAAGCAAAGGATATTTCCCAAGTGCACCATGCAACCACAGGTGATCACATGTTTGTAATATGCAAGGGTCATATCTAACTGAGTCACAAGCAGAGAAAGAAGACGAAAGAGACCTAATCAAGATCTTGCACTTGAATTGCCCCATTCATAGCATATCATGATATAAAATATTGTGGTGACTTTGAGGAGGGAACAACACAAATCACTTGGTAGAGATACTGTAAGAATCAAAACTTGAAATCTCGAAAAGAAAAGAAATCGAAAGAAAATGTAAATCCAAGAGAAAGTAATCTTTTGCCAGAGAGATCAATAGGACTGGATACTAATGGACCAAGATTAGACGAGAGGAAGGATGCATCCTGCAAGGATCTATCGATAATATCGAGGACTAGGATGAGCTGGGCAATTAGAAATTTTTAGGATAACATTTTGATGACAAGGGAACTCATATGAGGATTCACTAAAGCACCTAACCAAAAGGACTGCAAGTTGTGATCAAGCATGAACTCTCATGCCTGACCACTACTTTGGGTTTTTCTGCAAACTAGGACCTTGCTATTTTAAGATTTTGTTCTGATGTTATGATTGAATTTCTGTAGAACTTGGTTATAATACTATTGTTGAATCATGAGACTGATGCTGAACATATTTTCTATGAAGAACTATGTTTTAGCAATAAATGTGATTTAGGATTTTATGAATTGAATTTGGCATATCATTGATTTCATGTTGATAAATTATTGATTATGTTATTAGGTTTTTAACTCTTTGTTTTCTGCATTCTATTTCATATTGTATGTTAACTTGATGTTACAAATACACTTAAATGGTAATATGTTGTATGCATTAAGAATCCTTCATTGTACTTTCATATATGTAACTATACAAGGATTAAATATTTATATCGTGTTAACCCTTAAGATGGTTTCGTTTCATGACTCATATTAACTTCTTATTTGAGGGAACCATAGTTTGCATTTATATTTATATATGTGTTTTCTTATGTTAAAAGGTCTAACACTGTAGTGTAGGTTGGCATATACATTTCTATTTGTTTTTAAAAAGTGAAATCACCTCTTAAGCATTAAGCATTAAGGTAACCCTAAATGGGTATCGATTGCAAAGGAGGGAAACATAGTTATTTTGTTTGAGCCAAATTCATGGCGGTGGACTTGGTATTGCCGAATTTATGGCATTGTGATTCATATGGGTAATGAATGTTGGTTATGGGGTTTTATGGCACCAATGGTTAAGTCGGCCATTTTATGTTGTGACTTGGGTTTTTTGCAGATTATGGGCCGAGTTCTGGGCTGTATTATTCTGTTTGGTTTTACATCTGTGATTTTGTGCTGAGATATCGGCAATTTTATGGGATTTGGTTGGAAGGTAAACTTGCATATTGGGTTTAGCTCGACGGAGTTATTCCTCAGTAGTTTGCTGTTGTTGTTTATGCGTTTTCTGCTTCACCCCATTGTGAAGTCTTCTACGAATTGTGTGAGTCGACATTGTAGAGTTTTCTCACCGGTGTTGGTTTCAGCTTTTGGGGCTTTGGCATCAAGTTGGATTGAAGAACAATCTTCCATCTTCAGTTTTATAGGTAGGGGGCAATTTCTTACCCTACTTTTTCGCTTTGTTTGCAAATGCCATGTTATTTTCATTTAGCATAATGTAAATAGTTATCAGATTTACATATTGTGAAATTTACATTCAAGGATGAGTATATGCACTGCGTGTGATGCATAGTTCTGCATATATTCACCTTTGAATGTGGAAGTTGTGGAGAAATATGACTGGATGTTGCTTCATGTATGTTTAATTAGCTTTGCCCCAAACATATGTTTCCCACCAAGTTGAGTCTTGTGAGAAACATATGGTTGTGGCAGTGAACATGTTGGCTATTGTATTAATAGCGAACAAGTTTTTGTGCTCCCTTTGGTATGAGCTTTGTGAAAACCCATACCTCCAGCTTACTTGGTAGTATATAACAAAATGTGAGTGGCTTGGCCTTAGACTTGAGAATGCTTTAAAATAACGAGCTCGTGTCTGCTGTCGAGGGCAGAGGCATTTTGTCAAATGGATAGCGTGGAACGATAGCAATGTTAAATTATCATGTTATTTGCATAGCATTTTATGGGTAATGAAATGTTTGACATATTTTCATGAATCATGGTCGATATACTGTCTGAACATTGTTAGTTTGAATTCCTTTATGATAGTTACCTTGTTTTATGATATTAATGAGTAATATGAGGGTTTTGTCATTATTTTAAAAAAAATAGTATGTCAAATCCAATAACTTGGTTAAATTATTTATTGAAAATAGTAACTTAGTAAACAGTTGGTGATGGTTTTGGAAATGACATTTTGTCAAATGTTTTAAAAGAAAGCTTGTTTTGAATAGGAAACCTTGTGATAGTTTAAATTATTCCATAATTTATGATGGAGATTTGAGTTATGAATAATTGTTGTTGTGGAATTGGTTGCAAATGAACAAGACATTATTTCGAGAGCATAGATATAGATAGGTGTTGTTGTATCACCAAGGTCATTATGTGAACAGTTTGTGAGCATCTTACTGTTTTTGGGATTTTGCATCTTAATCATTTTTGGTCATTGATATAATGTAAGTTATATTGCATATTTGTGAGTCATATTTCAAATTTAATTCAGATATTGTATTTTAAATGCTGATTGTAGATATAACTGGGTGGTATCTCACCATTAAACAGTGGTAAAACATCAATAGACACTTAGATATTCAGTAACCTTGCAGATTATCTTTTGTTCAGCATTGACTGCACTTGGATTTAGTAATACTTGATTTTACTATAAAGTGTTTTAATAAGTATTTACCAATTGTTTTGAAATAAGATGTATTTCTATTCTTAGATAAAATGGAAAGTCGTTTTAAGATATGAGACAGATTATGATATATGTTGGTGTGATGTTATTTAAAAACAAGGGTATCATATGTACATTATATTATTATCTTGGCCAATTCAGAGGTTAAGCTTAGTTTTTTATAATAGTAGAGATAAGTAGTACAGTACTGTGACTGGTAAATATCATTCAACTGATGTAGCAGTTTAGTGATATTTACGAGATTGTAATATTGTAGTATTTACTTTTGTTATTAAAATAACCTAAGTTTACTTTCAATTTGACATTAGAAGATGAGAGTTTTAAAAGAGGAAGAATGTAATATCATGAGAAAATTGACTTGTTATTAGTTACATGTGCATTTTTAGAATATCTGTTTGATGTGTATGTTAAGGATAGCTGTAGTGAGCGTATATCGAGGTGGCTAAATATCAATTTATTCTATTCAGTTAATGAAATTCAGTGATAATTTTAAGATGAATTGGGAGGGTTAATTATAAATAAAAGATAAATGGCCTTACCTATGACTTAAACCAGTAAGGTTAAGTACGAAGAACAAGGCAGGTCTCTATTGCGTCATTTCACAAGTATTATAGAGAATCCCACTATGTGTTGTCTAAGGGCTTACCATATATAGATGCAGTATCTTAGCACCATAGTGATGACACCTTAGTATATATATGGTTCATTAACTAGTTATTCTTAGTGCGAGTTTAATTTTGCATTGTTTAGAAGGTGTTACTTCTTGCATAGTAATATTAGAATTGCACTATGTTATGTGTTTAGATATCTGCATCAAGGTTTTATATATATGTTTATTCTGACATGTATGTAGGTGGACTACCCCTTTTAACTCAGTGTGTACTAAGCCCTCTGTGTGTTGTGTTGCATGTTTGTGTAATTTTTAGGTGTTCAAGTTGAATAACTAGTGTGAAGGAAGACAGTTGAAGTTACTTCTTGAAACTAAATTTGATACTTGTAAAATTAATTTGTTGGACCTAGGCATCTTTGAATGATACTGTTCATCAATATTGTACTGAAATCATTATGTATAGACATCTTTATGGAAATATATTTTGATGATATATTCTTTTATGTTGAGGTTTACAGTTCTAAGAATGATTCAATCTTTGAACTTGATCTTGCAATATGATGATTAAATTTTTAAAAAAATTTATGTTCTTTATGTTTGCTCATGGTTTAGTTTTATCTTTGTTTGTGGTGTGTTACATTTGGTATCAGAGCCCGGGTTAGAATAACCAGGACTCTTGGGGTTTAGGGTTTTTCTCGTCTTCGATGTGTTATTAACAGTTAATTGTTTTAGGTTGCTATCATGCCTCCCGTCACTAGAGGAACTCGAGGTCATGGTATTCTTGAAGATAACCTTGCTGGTAGAGGCAAAGGTAGAGGTAGGGGCCGTGGTAGAGGTCTTAGGCACTAGAGAAATGTTGGGGATGATTAGTTTGATCAGAATGTTGGGGTTGGAAACAATCAAGATAACCAGGCAAATCAAGCAATGGTACTTCAACGGATACTAGAATGTCTCGATAATATTGAGACTAACAACTAGATTCCTAGTGCGGGTGCAAATGTACGGTTACCTCTTGTGCAGGGTATTAACCTTCCTATAGAGGATGATCTAGTGGCTAGAGCTCAGGTCAAGGATCTTTCCAAGGTAAAAGGGCCACTATTTTATGGTACAGAACAAGGTACAGCAGCAGAGGCTTGGTTGCTGAATATTGAGTGGTACTTTATCTTACACTATTACTTGAGTAACGTGAAAGTAAGATGGACGATTATGCATTTGAGGGGATTCTATTCTTTGTGGTGGGAATAGGAGTTGGAGAAGCTTGGTATTGATATCTCTTTAGTTACTTGGGAGCTTTTTGTAGAGCATTTCAAGGAGAGGTTCATGTCAGAATATTGGCGTCAGGCCCGTGCAGAGGAATTCTTTCAGATTATGCAGTCTGGCTCTACAGTGGAAGCTTATGAACGTAGGTTCTACGAGCTTAAAATTTTTTTTGGCTAGGTAGAAAATGATAAAGCCATGATACAACATTTCATCAGGGGGCTTATGCCCAAGATCGAGGAGGAAGTGAGAACTTTTAGACCTGTGTCTATGTAGGAAGCTTCAGAGATAGAAAAGCTGATTGAGATGAAGTCTAGCTATCATGGGCCTTCATACAAAACTAGCATGGATCTACCTACCCCGAATGTCAGTAAGAATCAAAAGCCTCCTCAGCATAGTTCGAAATCATGTTTTGCAGTGGGGAAATTCAAGAAGAGGAAGTTTGATAAGAATTCCAAGGGTTCAAAATGGCCTAGACCATCTCAACCACCTCAAAGTGTGCAGAGTAATAACCCATCTCCTAACCTTTCTGGTTAGAATATGGTATTTTAGAAATCTATTGAGTGTTATCATTGTGGTAAGATAGGTCATTACCAGTCTTAGTGCCCTAATTGGGACAAGTCGAAGGTTGGACCTAAGCCAACTAGGTCTGAAGTGACAGTTGGTGATTCTGCCAGGAACCACCATGTTTTTGCTACCCTGGATCAGAAGCAAGCATAACATCAAAACACAATTATTGAAGCTCAGGGTAATACTCAAGGCATGAAAGTATCTATTTTATTTGACTCTGGAGCTACAGATTCATTTATTTCTTCTACTTTAGTTGCATATAGTGGAATTCTTGTGGTTAAGGCAAGGAATAGATGGCAAGTGGAGTTATCATCAGGTTCTAAGGTGAACGCTGATATAGTTGCTCCTGACTGTAAGATTCAAATGAAACCTTTTACTACTTTAGCGAACCTTAGGGTTATACGTTGAGGATTGTATGACATAGTTTTGGGAATGGATTGGTTAGAACAACATCAAGCTATTTTGGATTGTAAGGATAAGATAATCACTTATTTGGATGATGTTGGATCAGCTAGAGTTATTGCTGGAATCAAGAGACTCATCTCTTTGCAGACAATTTCTGCCAAGCAATTGACAAGGTGTGCTCGAAAAGGTTGTAGTTTATTTTCCATAATGGTAAATGACTTAGATGATTCCATGGATAAAGGTTCTTCTTGTGATCATCCAGTCTTGCAAAGATTTTTGGATTTTTTTGTTGAAGAAATTTTGGGAATACCTCCGAGAAGAGAAATTGATTTTCGGATTGATTTAGTACCAAGAACGGAACCAATTTCCAAGACTCCTTACAGGATGACAGCTCAAGAGTTGGTTGAACTTAAATTTCAGTTGGAGGAGCTTTTGGAGAAAGGTTTGATTCATCCTAGTGTATCACCTTGGGGTGCTTTGGTAATCTTTGTCAAGAAGAAAGATGGCTCCTTGAGACTTTGTATAGACTATAGACAATTAAATAAGGTCACTGTTAAGAACAGGTATCCTTTGCCTAGAATTGATGACTTGTTTGATCAATTCAAGGGTGCCTGAGTCTTTTCAAAGATTGATTTGAAATCCGGATATCATCAACTTAGAATCCAGGAAGCTGATATTCATAAGACAGCTTTTCACACCAGGTATGGGCACTACGAATTCACGGTAGTACCATTTGGGTTAACAAATGCACCTTTTGTCTTTATGAGATTTATGAATAGTGTTCTTAGAACTTTCCTTGATAAGTTCATAGTGGTTTTTCTGGATGATATTTTGGTATATTCTTGCTTTGTGGAGGAGCATCATCAGCATTTAGAGCAAGTTTTGGAGTGTCTTCGTAGGAATAAACTGTTTGCCAATCCTTTGAAGTGTGAATTCTTCAAGTCAGAGATTTTTTACTTAGGTCATATCATTTTTGGGGATGGAATTTTTGTAGATCCATCCAAAATTTAGGCTATTGTAGATTGGCCAGCACTTGTGAATGTGTCCAAGGTCTAAAGTTTCATGGGCTTAGCAAGATATTACCGTAGATTTGTGCCAAAGTTTTCGAGAATAGCACATCCTATCACGTCTCTTCAGAGAAAAGGGAAGAAATTTGAGTGGAAAGAGGAGTGCGAGGAAGCATTTTAGAAACTTAAGGAATGTTTGACCAATGCACCCGTTCTGGCAGTCCCTAATTCAACTAAGGAGTTCATGGTTTGCACTGATGTATCTTTGGATGGCATAGGGGTAGTGTTGATGCAGGAAGGATGTGTTATAGCTTATGAGTCCAAAAATCTTAAGAGTCATGAGGTGAATTACCCTACTCACGATCTCAAACTTGCAGCGATCATGCATGCTTTGACCAAGTGGCAGCATTTTCTTTTGGGTCAACGATCTGAGTTACATACTAATCACCGAAGCCTTTAGTATCTTTTCACACAACCAGACCTCAGCGCTAGGTAGAAAAGATGGATGGAGTTCTTGTGTGAATATGACTTTGGGATTAGTTATGTGCAAGGGAAGGAGAACATTGTTGCTGATGCATTTAGCAGAAGGCGACATGAATTATCTTCTTTAATCCTAACAGTGGATCTTAAGGATAAGATTTTACAGAACCTTTCCACAGATCAATGGTTTTAGGATGTTAAGGTTGTTATTGTCAGTGGTAGGATCTTGGAAGGACGTTTTGAGGGGTATTCAGTAAATTCTGAAGGTTTACTGCTTTTTAGAGGGAGTGTGTACGTTCCTGAGTCGGGTGATCTGAGAAATTTGGTTATGTTTGAGGCCCACAAAGCACCATATTCAGCTCACCCGGGTATCAAGAAAATGCATGCTGACCTTAAGCAGCATTATTATTGGCTTGGAATGAAGAGATACATAGCAGATGTTGTGGCTCGATGCTTGGAGTGTCCGCGGGTTAAGGCTGAACATCAACACCCTGTGGGACTTTTGCAACCACTTAATATTCTAGAATGGAAATGGGACACCATTTCTATAGATTTTATTACTAGATTTCCTATTACAGCTTGTAGGCATGATGCTATTATGGTGGTAGTGGACTATTTTTCTAAGGTTGCTCACTTTATCCCAGTTAGATCATCCTATAATGCAGCAACGGTTGCTAAGATTTTTATGGAGTGGGTAGTTAAGTTACATGGTATTCCTAAAAAGATTATTTCTGATAGGGATCTAGTGTTTACATCTTCTCTTTGGAGATCCATGCAGCGAGAGTTAGGTACTCATCTGAATTTCAGTTCAGCTTATCACCTAGAGACAGACAGACAAACTGAACATGTCAATCAGATTCTGGAAGACATGCTTAGGATGTACGTAATGGATAGACAGAATAAATGGGAGGAGTATCTACATTTGGTAGAGTTCACTTAGAATAATGGATATCACAGTTCCATAGGTATGGTACCATTTCAAGCATTGTATGGTAGACTTTGTAGGACGCCTCTCAGTTGAGATAATTTGGAGGACATGACTCTTTTAGGACCTGATATGTTGCTAGATTTGGAGCAGCAAGTTAAAAGGATCAGAGAGCACCTTATTATTGCTCAAGATAGATAGAAGAAATATGCTGATAAGCATAGAATTGACCGTCAATTCTTGGTGGGTGATAAAGTGTTTCTCTGGGTAAGATCGCATAAAAGTCCAATTCGTTATGGAAAGGGATCCAAGTTAGCACCTTGATTTGTAGGTCCATTTGAAATATTGGAACAGGTTGGACCAGTTGCCTATAAACTTGCCTTGCCACCGAGTCTTTCACGCATTCATAATGTATTTCATGTTTCAGTTCTTCGTAAGTATATACCTGATATTGCTCACGTTCTTGATTGGAAAAATTTGCAGATTATGGATGGAAAAATCATGCTGGAACCAGTGCAGATCATTCAAAGCAGAACTATGAGTTTAAGAGGGAGAGAAATAAGGCAGGTAAAGGTCCTATGGGACCCCAATGATGAAACATCTACTACCTAGGAGGACACTAAAATGATGAGAGCAACTCATCCGTTCTTGTTTACTGACTTCCAGGAGAAAGTCGAAACCTAGTGGCGGAGGGTGTCATGCCTTACCCCTACTTCGAGTTTTTCTACAAATTAGGACCTTGTTATTTTAAGATTTCGTTTTGATGTTATGATTGAATTTCTATAGAACTTGGTTATAATACTATTGTTGAATCATTGGACTGATGTTGAACGCATTTTTTATGAAGAACAATGTTTTAGCAATAAATGTGATTTAGGATTTTATGAATTGAATTTGGCATATCATTGAATTCATGTTGATAAATTATTGATTATGTTATTAGGTTTCTAACTCTTTGTTTTCTGCATTCTGTTTCATATTGTATGTTAACTTGATGTTGCAAATACACTTAAATGGTAATATGTTGTATGCATTCAGAATCCTTCATGGTACTTTCATATATGTAACTATATAGGGATTAAATGTTTATATCGTGTTAACCCTTAAGATGGTTTCATTTCATGACTCATATTAACTTCTTATTTGAGGGAACCATAGTTTGCATTTATATTTATATATGTGTTTTCTTATGTTAAAAGGTCTAAAACCTTAGTGGAGGTTAGCATATACATTTCTATTTGTTTTTAAAAAGTTAAATCACCTCTTAAGCATTAAGCATTAAGGTAACCCTAAATGGGTATCGATTGCAAAGGAAGGAAACATAGTTATTTTTTTTGAGCCAAATTCATGGTTGTGGACTTGGTACTGCCGAATTTATCGATTGTGATTCATATGGGTAATGAATGCTAGTTATGGGGTTTTATGGCACCAACCGTTAAGTCGGTCATTTTGTGTTGTGACTTGGGTTTTTTGTAGATTATGGACCGAGTTCTGAGCCGCATTATTTTGTTTGGTTTTACATCTGTGATTTTGTGCTGAGATATCGGCATTTTTATGAGAGTTGGTTGGAAGGTAAACTTGCATATTGGGTTTAGCTCGATGGAGTTATTCCTCAGTAGTTGGATGTTGTTGTTTATGGGTTTTCTGCTTCACCCCATTGTGAAGTCTTATGCGAATTGTGTGAGTCGACATTGTAGAGTTTGCTCACCGGTGTTGGTTTCAGCTTTTGGGGCTTTGGCATCAAGTTGGATTGAAGAACAATCTTCCATCTTCAGTTTTATAGGTAGGGGGCAATTTCTTACCCTACTCTTTCGCTCTGTTTGCAAATGCCATGTTATTTTCATTTAGCATAATGTAAATAGTTATCAGATTTACATATTGTGAAATTTACATTCAGGGATGAGTATATGCACTGTGTGCGATGCATAGTTTTGCATATATTCACCTGTGAATGTGGAAGTTGTGGAGAAATATGACTAGATGTTGCTTCATGTATGTTTAATTAGCTTTGCCCCAAACATATGCTTCCCACCAAGTTGAGTCTTGTGAGAAACGTATGGTTGCGGCAGTGAGCATGCTAGCTGTTGTGTTAATAGCGAATAAGTTTTTGTGCTCCCTTTGGTATGAGCTTTGTGAAAACCCATACCTCCATCTTACTTGGTATTATATAAAAAAATGTGAGTGGCTCGGCCTCAAACTTGAGAATGCTTTAAAATAACGAGCTCGCGTTTGTTGTTGAGGGCAGAGGCATTTTGTCAAATGGATAGTGTGAAACCGTAACAATGTTAAATTATCATGTTATTTGCATAGAATTTTATGGGTAATGAAATGTTTGAAATATTTTCATGAATCATGGTCGATATACTGTCTGAACATTGTTAGTTCAAATTCCTTTATGACAGTTACCTTGTTTTATGATATTAATGTGTAATATGAGGGTTTTGTCATTATTTTAAAAAAAATAGTATGTTGAATCTGATAACTTGGTTAAATTATTTATTGAAAACAGTAACTTAGTAAACAGTTGGTGATGGTTTTGGAAATGACATTTTGTCAAATGTTTTAAAAGAAAGCTTTTTCCGAACAGGAAACCCTATGATAGTATAAATTATTCCATAATTTATGATGGAGATTTGAGTCATGAATAACTATTGTTGTGGAATTGGTTGCAAATGAAAAAGACATTATTTCGAGAGCATAGATATAGATAGGTGTTGTTGTATCACCAAGGTCATTATGTGAATAGCTTGTGAGCATCTTACTGTTTTTGGGATTTTGCATCTTAATCATTTTTGGTCATTGATATAATGTAAGTTATATTGCATATTTGTGAGTCGTATTTCAAATCTAATTCAGATATTGTATTTTAAATGTTGATTGTAGATATAACTGGGTGGTATCTCACCATTAAACAGTGGTAAAACATCAATAGACACTTGGATATTCAGTAACCTTGTAGATTATCTTTTGTTCAGCATTGATTGCACTTGGATTTAGTAATACTTGATTTTACTATAAAGTTTTTTAATAAGCATTTACAGATTGTTTTGAAATAAGATGTATTTATGTTCTTAGATAAAATGGAAAGTCGTTTTAAGATATGAGACAGATTATGATATATGTTGGTGTGATGTTATTTAAAAATGAGGGTATCATATGTACATTGTATTATTATCTTGGCCAATTCAGAGGTTAAGCTTAGTTTGTTATAATAGTAGAGATAAGTAGTACAGTACTACGACCAGTAAATATCATTCAACTGATGTAGCAGTTTAGTGATATTTACGAGATCATAATATTGTAGTATTTACTTCTGTTATTAAAATAACCTAAGTTTACTTTCAAATTGATAGTAGAAGATGAGAGTTTTAAAAGAGGAAGAATGTAATATCATGAGAAAACTGACATGTTATTAGTTACATGTGCATTTTTAGAATATCTGTTTGATGTGTATGTTAAGGATAGTTGTAGTGAACGTATATCGAGGTGGCTGAATATTGATTTATTCTATTGAGTTAATTAAATTCAGTGATAATTTTAAGATGAATTGGGAGGGTTAATTATAAATAAAAGATAAATGGCCTTACCTATGACTTAAACCAGTAAGGTTAAGTACGAAGAAATAGGTAGGTCTCTATTGCATCATTTCACAAGTATTATAGAGAATCCCACTATGTGTTGTCTAAGGGCTTACCATATACGGATGCAATATCTTAGCACCATAGTGATGGAACCTCAGTATATATATGGTTCATTAACTAGTTATTCTTAGTGCGAGTTTAATTTTGCATTATTTAGAAGGTGTGACTTCTTGCATAGTAATATTAGAATTGCACTATGTTATGTGGTTAGATATCTGCATTAAGGTTTTATATATATGTTTATTCTAACATGTATGCAGGTGGACTACCCTTTTTAACTTAGTGTGTTGTGTTGCATGTTTGTGTAATTTTTAGGTGTTCAAGTTGAATAACTAGTGTGAAGGAAGACAGTTGAAGTTACTTCTTGAAACTAAATTTGATACTTGTAAAATTAATTTGTTGGACCTAGGCGTCTTTGAATGATATTGTTCATCAATATTGTACTGAACTCATTATGTATAGACATCTTTATGGAAATATATTTTGATGATATATTATTTTATGTTGAGCTTTACATTTCTAAGAATGATTCAATCTTTGTACTTGATCTTGCAATATGATGATCAATTTTTTTAAAAAAAATTAGGTTCATTATGTTTGCTCATGGTTTAGTTTTATCTTTGTTTGTGGTGTGTTACATGAACTGACACAAAGAGATGAGAGATATACGATGGTATTGAGAAAAGGATTGATGTGCAAGGAATATACAGCTGATAGATCAAAGGATTTACAAGGGATTACCGAACAAAAGCTCAGCATGATAGGATAGTGGCAGGAAAGATAAAGATGAAGAGATAGTGGATGAAAGATTTGGGATGAGGAGAGTAGTGGATAAAAAGCTTGGGATGAGAAGATAGAGGAAAGCGTGGGATAAGGAGATAGAAGAAAAGTGTTGGATAAGGAGATAGAGGAAAAGCATGGGAGAAGGAGATAGAGGAAAACCTTGGGATGAGGAGATAAAGGGGATGAAAAGCTCAAGATGAGAAGATAGTTTGTGAAAATCTTAAGATAGTGGGAGTAAGAAGCTCAGGATGAGGAGATAGTGGAAGAAAATGGAGTGATGGTAGGTAGGGTGATATGGATAAGGGAATGAGATATCGAAAGATAATGGGTTCAAAGGATGGATCCCAATGATAATGATAGGGGTAGGACCAAGGCATGCAACAATGTCAGGCAGAAGATTAAGAATGTGATTGTATGTGCAAGGGGAGGGTGCAGTGGATGGTATACTTCTAGGAGCATGAGGATATGGATGGATGACATTGGGGTATATAGAGATAGCCTACTATTAGATACCAATGACAAGGGATGTACTAGGTGATGCAAAGATGGAGAGATGGTGAGAAGTGAAAAAATAGCAAGAATGGTATGACTAGTTTGGGGATAACAAGATGAAAATAGGGCTAGGAGGGGAGGAAGATGGACACAACATGGTCTCCAAGGAATATAGTGCAACTATTTACATTTTATTCAAGAGGAGGTGTTATAAGGGGGGTGATAGGATAGAAGCTTGGTCAACAAGAGGAGGAGGGAGAGAGATGGAAGCTAGGATAGGAAAGGTGAATGAGCAAGGAAGATGGGGGATAATAAGGTTGAGTAGATGAGGATGATGGAGGACTTATATGGATGAAAGGATGGGTGGATAGAGGATAGGTGAATATAAACTATGGTTGGGAATGGATGTCAAAAGGATAACCAAAAGCATGTATTCATTGGTGGGCTTTATTGTTATCAAGATCCAAAGGAGGATGGGGGGTGAAATGGATAAGATGTGGTGGGTAGGGTGGGATGAGATGGGTATGGTGGGTGATGGAAAGTGCCCCCAAGTGTGTAGAGAATTTGGATGAAGGGATTATGCATGAAACTTGTTTTCCAAGTTTTCAGCATAGTACTTGTCCAAGGCACTTGAATTGCCAAGTTTTCACCAGTGGACATTTTTTTTTTTGACTTTTTCGATGCATTTTTACTCATAGATGTTGGTAGGATGGATGGAAAGGATTGGATTGAAGGGGTGGTATGGTGGGTGGGAGTTGGTAGATAAGGGATGGGAAGACATAAGACTTGAGGGTAAATAGATGAGGAAAATTGGAAAGATCATCATTGGCACACACCTTGAGAGGTGATAAAGTAGTAGGAAAGATGGTATTGAACGATGTTAAGGAGAAAATGGTGGAAGAGAAATATAAGGACTAACACTAAATTTGGAAGATGGAGGATGGGAATGGTAGGATAAGAAGCACATGAATTAAGAGTGGGTTGGGAGGATGAAGGATGTATAGATGGAGATTTGGATAAAGTATGAATGGATGAGGCATTTTGAGTAGCATGAATGGATGCCAATTGAGATTTTTCTTTGAGATGCATTTCTTTTATGAGCATCTTGGGTATCCACATGATTTTTGACTTTTGCAGCTTGGGCCTTTGTGGCCTTTTGATTTTTTGTTTGATTGGGATTAAATGTTTCTCTTCTTGAACATGTTCTTTAGAAGGGACATGTCAATACTTGGATTTTTGTGGATTTTTTGATTTATACTTTTTTATTTTGGCATCCAATATGCTTTTATTAGCCATGGTATGGGAACAAGAACATGGATGAGATGGAGGGATAATGGATGGAGTGCTAGGGTTTAAAGGTTGGAAGGGATTCAAGGGTGAGTGCCTTTGATGATCTAGCTAGTGGATTTGAGGGGATGGAAGGACAGATTGGAACATAGGATATGGATGGATATAATTTCCCAAAATGGATGGAGGGAATGAAGGATATGGGCCTAAGATAGATGGAAACGGGGAAAGTGTAGGTCCCAAAATAGATGGAGGAGATAAAGGATTCATATTAGGTATATAAGGACCCAAAATGGATGGAAAGGGTGGGGGATTTAGATAAGGGATATATGGACCCAAAATGAAGGGTTGGAGATAAGGAGTAGGATAAGGGCCCAAAATAGATGTAGAAAAATATGGATGGAACTTTGGGGTGAAGATGGAAGGACTTGGGATGAGGCAAGGATAGAGGGGATACCAACATCTAGAGGTATACTTTTATTTCGTTCTTCAATGTGATGTTCATTATTTGGAACACAAGATGTGAGTCCATTACTAGCTGAAGGAGTTGCAGCTTTGGATATGATAGTGAGATCCTCTTATATGGATCTATCATTATAGATTATGGGAGATGTATGAGAATGAAGTAGAGGGGATAGAAGGATAAGATCTTGAGTTGATGGGGATGGGTTGATGGGGAATGGACTCAGTAGGCTTGTTACATGGGATTTGGGTAATGCTAGGAGGAGGAGATGTGGATGGGATTTGGAGGGATTCGATGGACAGGAGGTAGGAGATGGAAGGGGTTTGATAAGTGGGGTGGATGAGATAGGGATGGTAGCAATAGGATGATGTAAGAGGAGTGATGGGTGTGGGAGAGGGATTTTCTTTGGGCTTCCTTGTAAAATTCCTTGGAGACAAGTGTGTTGGACTAGGAGGAGTAAGGGGATTGAGGTGATGCATTGTATGACTAGGATTGATTGGAGGATTTGGAAAAGGGTTTGGAGGATATTGGGATGGTGGATTTGGACTAGGGATGTAGCTACTAGAATTTTTCTGGAATGGTGGAGGCTAGGAGATGAAGGTAGAGGAAGATGGAGATATGGCTGATGCATATGAAGAATATGTGGGCACGATATAAGGAGGAGGTAAGGATGAGGACAATAATGGATTTCCCTTGTCAAAGGCATGGTAAGGAGTACTAGTGGGTATCCACAAAGGAATGATGGAGCATTTTGGAGGAATAATTAGATTTGGGAGGATGTTGGGAGTAATATCTCTAAGGCTTTCAATATACTTGTCATAGTTGACAAGATCATCATCATCATTGGAATGGGGTGGGGTGGGAGAAAAGGTGGGATGACCAAACTCATCATAATAGGATTATGACATGATGTGTTGGGCATGAAGGATGAATATGGAGGAATACAGAAATGCATATTAGGATAAGTTGGGAAGCTTAGATTTGGATTTAGATGATGAGTTGGGTAGGGATGGAATGTTGCATAGTGAAGACATAGAGAGAAAAAGGAAGATTTTATGGAAGGCCTTAGGAATGGTGATACTAGAGGAAAGCTTGGAGCTTGGATGAATTTCAGATGAGGCAATGACTACATTAAGTATGCCTTTCATTAGAGTTGAATGCTTGACCAATGGTTGGGTTGTTGTGAATGGACTTGCTAACAACCATTTCAAAGGATAGACAATTGATCTCTTTAGCAAAATGATTTGATTTTTTCTAAAACATGGGGAGGGTTTTGAACACTCAAGCACATCAAACACACCAATAACCCTATAAGATCTTTGCTAGGATATACAAGTTTAGCTAGGGGTGTCCTCGATATATGTAAGGTACATGAGGCCCAATTCTGTAGATGAAAGAAAATAATGCCACTTAGCCAAGAGGAGACGGTAACCCAAATCTCCACCTTCACTTCCCAAAGGTATAAAGTTCTTTGGGGCTTAGCCAAGAGTGACAAGATTATGCTTCCAAGAGAGGTGTCTTTCAATTCACCTCTCAATATTTATACTCTGCCAGATTGCTACAGTTGAGGTCATCCCAAGGGGTGATGAAATCCCCAAGCAAGGCTCCTAAAAAAGTGGATAACAAGACCACATAAGTGGTCTTGGGTTTAAAAGACACTCGTTTGTTTCCAATTGATGATTTAGATTTTGTAAGCTATGATTGAAGACACTCGTGTTTATGGCATACAATGTTCGTTTCAACTTGTCAATGTCGTCAACATAATGGAAATCGAGAGTTCGCCAACATAAGAAATGCTAGCATCATTGAAGTGTGTCAAAATCATCCAATGTTCATTGAGTTTTAGGCATTCAAGATTGGGTTTGTTGTTTTGAAGTATGCATTCCAATAAAATGTTGAGTCCAGTCCATGGCATGCAAGATTCATTTAAGCAACATTCATTCAATGAGAGATGTGTTGAAACATGCAAGTTCATTCTAAGAAAAACCTATAAAAAGCATGATTAGGTTTGTAAGATGCTCCAAAAATCCCAAAAATCAAAGCTTAACTATGGGAAAAAAAAATTAACTTTTTTTGTTCATTTTGATATGCATAAATCAACTCAAAATAGTCCATATCCTACAAAACCACTAAAATTCAAAATTTGATTTATACTTTTTTTTTTCTTTTTGGATTTTTTGATTCAATAGCAATCTTGCAGGTTTAAGATAGCGATCCCATAGGTTTAGACAACGATCTCGCAAGTTTAGATAGCAATCTCACAAGTTTAAAGAGCGATCCTGCGAGTTTAAACAACGATCCCGTAGGTTAAGGTATCAATCTTGTAGGTTTAAACAACAATCCTACAGCACAAGAACATCAAGATTACGATACAAATATTGGTGAAAATAGCAAAAAACTAGGTTGTGGGTTGAAAAGTTACAGAGAAATCTTGCAAAACAGCGATCCTGTGGGTTCTTAGGAGAGCATTCTTATAGATAGCTAGGTCGGTGGGATTGAAGGCGAAAGGATAAAATTGATTTTCTGGGCTCTGCTATTTTGGACAAGCATTCCCACAAGTTCTTACAGTGATCCTGCTGTTAAAAATGTGCATTCCCGCAGGAGGATTTGTTAGCGAGAATGCGGGGGTTATTTTTAATGACACATGGTAAAAATGGTTATGAAAACAACAATCTTGCATTCGCGGGTTTGCATTCCCACAGGTTTATGATAGTGATCCCACGATCACAGGTTCTTTTTCCTGGGGTGGCAAGATTGGGAACAAAACAGTTTAGAAGTGTTTTAAAATGAAAATCGATTAGATGGCTAGAAGCATGATTCCCAATAAGAGACTTGTGTACCTGCAAGAATATTATCAAACCACCTACAAAAAACCACAAGCATAAAAAGTTATTTTGGTTAGTGTTCAACAAAAAACCCAAAAACATGATTAGATTGACCCAAATGTGGGGTCCCACTAGACATGCCAAAATGTATCACCTAGTTTAGTAGTGTAAATTGAAAACTAACTATTAAATGGAAGTTTTAACCATAATAAACATGGAAAACACTTATGATAAGACTAATTGTTATCACCACAAAAGGAAGCAAACCAAGAATGGTAGGCTCCTAATGGTATAACATATGATGCAATGGATTTGTTCCTGATGAGAGGAGATGTATGCTCGCATTGTGCTCAAGCTTACAATGGATGGGGGTTTTTACCAAGTGTATGCATGGATGAGGGTTTTAACAATGGATTCATGAAGTGGTTCCAACATTATAATGGTATTTTGGTAGTTTATGAGCTCTCAAAATAGCATTATAACTTTTCATGGAAGGTGGATTATTTTTTGAAGGGAGGAGGTTCAATTTATAGGCCAAGGGTTGGAGGAATGGAGGGTCAAGATGTCAAGATGATGAGATGGTGAGGGAGGGTCAGGATGCACTCAAAAGGGAGCACAAGGATTGTGTTTGTTTAGCACCAATGGGGAGGTGACAAGTGTCACAAGGAGAATGAGTGTGAGAGGATAGGATATGGGTTGGTCAAAGGCTTTGATGAGGGTGGTTGAGTATGTAAGAGTCATGTAAGAGATGTAAGAGATATTTTGGGGATGTAAGAGGTGTGGTTGAGTTTGTTGACTTTGGCTTGGGTTATCAAGTCTTAAGCAATGTTTATGATTGTGCACATGTTTAGAAGGGGATTAGGATTAGATTAGAAGGGAGGTTAGGGGGTAAGTGATTTGGCTTTGATGGGATGGGTTAGTTAGGAGGTTGAGGTTAGTATGGGTGAATGGGTTGGATTAGGGGTTAGGATAAGGTTTAGGAAAGGTTTTTTAGGATTTTAGATATTTTATTAAATTTTTTATTCAATAAAATGAGAGTATGGAATTAAATTGAATAGATTTGATGATTTATCCAATTTAATAGAGGAATTGGGATTTAATTGATAACTTGATTTCGGGTGATCATTTGATTTTATCAATTGGACTATAGTTAATTAAATTAATTAATTAACTAGGGGATGACAATTAATTAATTAAATAGTAAATATTTAATCAATAATGTCTTAGGAGAAATGTATATGGATAAATCTGTACAGGTTAATAGTAAATGTAAGAGCTGATCAACTCATAGAAAATCCTCTCTTTTGTGGCAACCTTCTCTGCTCCATATTATAGTAAAACAACCTTATCGGACTGATATAACACAACATGATTAATAGACTAATCTTATGTTTTAATCTGAACCATTGAGGCATATATTGACCAAGCTATTAATCATCTTGTTTCCTGTATAAGTTTTTTTATGTTTCTTATTTTACTTTTATGCTGTCAGTAATTGCTGGAAGGTTTCTATGCCGACAATAATGCTATATCTGTGAAAAATCACTCTCAGCTTATAATAGCCCTTCTGTGTCTTTATTTTTTATTACCATATAGGCCTTTTCTCAGCACTTAGTCGTTACTGGATATGGTTTTCAATGGATAACAAAATGGTAAGGATTTGGTAATAACTATGCAGTCTAGAAAAGAGGAACATATGTAATTATATGTGGGGCATTGATATATATATGTCAGTATGAGTAAGCATGTATATATGAGTGTCAACATAGATGAATGGATGTTCTGTTAAATATAGGATGTGAAGTTATTACAAATTTCCACCATAAATTGTTACCTCTTTCTCTGATCCAGTGACATCTAATGGATCTCAATTTGAAGCATGGAGGATTAAATTATTCATACAAAAATAATAAATATAAAATGCTCCAAAATTGAATAATTGTGATATTATCATGAGGTATTAACCTAAAACTTTATATTGAGTTCTAACAATACTAATTCCCTCTCTTTGGAAGTATCTCTTGTTTGGTTTTGTGTTGAAGCAAACAGGTTAAAAGCAAGTTAAGTAGCAATTGTCAAAGATAATCTTCTTGGTACACACCCTTCTATAACAGTGGCTCATGAAATCCATTGGAAACTACCATATTTGTAAATTGTATGATAAATGGTTCAAAGTGATAATTGTAAAAGTGATATTAAAACATGATGTAATTGTTGGGGTATGCCCCTAAGATATATGTAAAATAAAGGACATTGTCCCGAGAAAAATTGGAGGTTTTCTTCCTCGTTCTTTCCTACCAGTGCCCGTTTGAATGGTGGATATGTAAAAAACTTATATTAATATGTAAAATCAAGGCTTTTGTTGTTTATTGATAATAATTTAAAAAAAATTCTTAGAAGAAAACCAAATATGATTACTTATTGATGTAATCAGATTTAGGTGTCTACATAAACATCTTTAATTGACATGAAATTTCCTTCATTAAGGTCATGTTTTTTCTAAATTTTTAATTCTCTTTCCAACCTTAAATAGGTGCGCTCAAGTTTTGTTAAATTCATGAGAACAATTTTTTTTTTTTTGAAATACCATTTCTCTACTACATTAAACATAAGTAATTGATCGAGTACAATTTTTCTCATTTAGGAGTTAATGTAATAGATAACTTCTAAGTAAAATTTTACTAGTCTGAAGCTTGTTGTTTATATAGTCTACAACATAAATTTACTACTTCACCCAATACAATTGTTATTTTCAGATCTTCTCAAAATCAAGAGCATGGTTGAAAAGCTTGCTTTTCTCTATCAGGGTCCATCGATTTTAACTAACCATGACATCCCATTTTAAAATGATTCTATCCTGATTCAATTTTTTTCTATCAATGGTCAAGTTTTAATTAGAAACTATAAAACTTGCAATTGTTGTCATCCTACTCAAACCCTTGTACGAGACATAACTAAACATAATTTAAATCCAAGGACTATCAACTTTTCCATCTTGGAAAAGATGGTCATAAATACACACAAAAAAAAAAATTCCTTATTTAAAAACAAAATAATAATAGTATGGTTTTCCCCGATTGTAAAACTTTTACTCTGAGACTATATGCATGAATAAAGATAAAGCCTTAGTTTATATCAATTTTCCTTTTTTTTCATAGTTTCAAACATTCACACAATCATGTCATTATTTTCATCTAAGATTTTCATTACCTATCAACAAGGTATCAATCCTTTCTAGTTGCTCGTGTAAAAGGTGTTATCAACTTTGCTAGCCTTGATACGCATCAAAGATGTAAGTCTTAAACAAGTCCACCTCCTTAGTTCAATAGTGCTAAAAGGGCATATATACATAAAGTGGAAAAAAATTGTGGTTAAACCAATACTTCTCATGTTGCTATAAATAAGAAATGCTAAAGGAAAAAATCACTTGGATGTTCAAATAGTCACCCCTATTCATGATTCAAATCTATGATTCTAAAGAGAAAACTAGTTTTATTTATCTACCAAACACAAATAAATGAAAAGTCTAAACTAATCATAATTCTTGATGCCCTTGTTTGGCATGTGATGAAGTTCCAACCAAAACATTATTTAAACTTTGCAGATAAAAAAAGTTGAATAGAAACATCCTTTGACATTAATAGCATTCTTCAAATAACAAACAAAATATATCTCTAATAATGAAAATAGAGAGGGGAACCTGAAAAACCTTGTGGCTCAAACTGAGCTCCCTCAGACACTTTCTCCACTTCCTACTAATTTCCCTCTTCCTTCCTCCAAAATGGTTGAATCAAATCCTAAAGTTTTCAATTGATTTTTTTTAAATCCTACAATCCTCTTCCCCCTCTATTGATTGCTATGTTGTCCTTCTCTTTAAGAACCTATCCCTCCTTACTTTCAGTTCTCCCCCCTCTCTAACTGATGTTACAGAGAGTTAATAGAAGTATTAATCATTAAATTCCATTTCCACTAGTGAAGGAATTTGGAGAAATTACTCATTCTTAGTTCTATTAAATACCAATAAATTCCTTACTAAAAAATTTAAATTCAAATTTGAGCATGTTAATTACTAATAGAAAAAATAAAGAGTGCTTTTTATTTTAAAATCTAAGTTATAACATTTCAAAAACAACAGTCATAACTACTTATTTTGTCCATTACTCTATACATGTAACACACTGTATAATCAAACTAGATGTAAAATCAAACCAAAATGATTTTAATTGAATTAGACCAAATTAAGTGGGTGTGTGTGTGTGTGTGTGTCCATACACTAGTCGATCCCATGCCAACCCTACCAAGGAGCTAAACTCCTCCACCTCAACCACTCTTCCACCTTTAGTACCTACACACTCACGAACTTGACATCACTCATTGAGTTAGTATCATCATCATCAGGATAGAAGCATAACATCATTAAAGATGATATCTCTTTTCAAAATTTATGATTTCATTTAACATTTAATAACATGAATTAGAATATTCATCATTCATATAAACCAAATTTTGAACTTGATTAACATATAAATCATTTACATTATCCATCATACAATGACCATTATGTCGCTAACTCATAAAATCAAATATAAAACTACATTATCCAATAACATTGACTAATAAGATCTAATCAAAGTATGTAATGTATTCAACTTGAATCAAGTCATAACATAGTCAAACATAGTCTAAGTCAAGAGAGTCGAACACATGCTAAGTCTTGAAAAATAGCAAGTCATAAGTTGAGTCGTGACATACTCTAGAAATACAAGTCAAAACAAGTGTCACCTAGTGGCTAGTATTTGTTGAATAATTGATTATAGTTAGAATAATTAATATATCTATCATTAAAATATTCATTATAACTATTATTATAATATTCAATTACATATTAATTTAACTATTAATATTTTTTTAACATAGGGAGCAATGGGAGCTAGAGTGGGTAAATTGGGTGTGGCAAGTGTGAAAATTGGTTTTCAAATTTCAAAAGGGAATGGAAATGGTGTAGGCCCATCTAGTGAAGGAGGTCAATGGGATAAGATGTTGGATGCAAAGAATGGGCAAGATCTTGAAGGAGGTGGGGCACTTAGGGACCCAGGGGGGACCTAGGCCTGTGGGTGTAGCAAGTATTCCTATTAGAAAAAGTGAATCTTGTTTGGCATCAGGTCAAAGGGTCATTCTTGCTTTCCTCTGGTTAAGAATGTTTCTACTTCTGAGCAAGGTTTGATTACTTTGGAGATCTTGGACCAAATCATAGACATGAATATATCTAGAATAGATTAGACTCTTGCAGGGAGGTTCTTAGGAGCTAGACCAAAAATTGAGATTGTCTATGCCTATTTTAAAAGAAAATGGACTTTGAAGGGATGGGTTGACATAGCTACTATGACAAAAGAATGTTTATCCTTTTTCTTTTCCTATGATGAGTATAGAAGCGAAAGCTTATGCAATGGATCGTGGGTTGTGGGTAAGCATACTTTGATTTTGCATAGATGGTCCCTAAACCTGAACTCTCAATATGAAATGATGGTCCAAGCCCCTATTTGGATAAAACTTCTAGGTATGCCTCTTGAGTTTTGGGTAGAAGATGTTTTCCAAGGAATTGCTAATGCTTTTGGTGAACTCTTATCCATGGACCCAGTGACAGTATCTAGAAAAAGATTAACTTATGCTAGAATCTGTGTGTAGGTTATTCAAGGAGTTGATATGTTGAGGTTATTACACTCAAATCTAAATTAGGAGTTTGGCAAAAGAAGATTGAAAATGAAACCATCCCTTTTTCTTTCTTCCACTGTAAAAAATCAAGCCACTAGGTGAAGAAATGCCCCACTTTGATCAGCATCTAGAAACTTCTCAAGAAAATATGGGTTTGTAAAGGATCTAAGGTTTTTGTGGGTGTTGAGAAAAGTCATGTTGTGGAGGGGACTAAAAAGGGTAGTTTTTGTTCTTAGGTGATGATTCTTCAGCATGGTAACAATATTAAGAAGGTGGCTATAGAGGTCAATGTCTGTGATTAAGAAAAGACTACCCAACTGATTAATATTGATGAGATGAAGATCTAGGGAATAGACCCCATGTATAATAATTTGGTAGAAGAGGGCAATAATTTGGTGTCAAAGGATAGCCTTGTTGATGATGGAAAGAATACCAATAGGGTTGGGATTGAGGATATTGAAATTTATATTGAAGAAATTTTGGGAGACTGTATTAATGAAGGAAAGGAATTAGATTTCCAAGAGGCAAATGAGTGCATTATTCTAGGGTCAAGCTCCCATGATAAGAATAGGCCTCATAGAGAAGATCCTTCTATGGATGGCTCACCAAGTTGGGGGGGATGTTGATGATATCTCTAGAGCCTTGATGGAAGAGGAAGAATTTAGTGGAGTGGACTAGATAGATGTAGGGGTTAAGAAGAAAAAATGAAAAAAAAGGAGGATATTACCTTTAAAAAGAATAAAGAGAATACTTTGGTGATTAAGAAAACAAGGAGTAACAAGACATTGGATGTTATTCATCTTAGTACTCCAATGGGAAAGAGATTTTTAAAAAGGAGATCTTAGGAGTAACAAAGCTATGGATGGTTGTCAACCCCTTACCCTAGCTAGGAAGGGTATATAATAGGGATGTTGACCAAACCTCTATTTCTATAGGGAGACCCACTAATGTATAGAAAAGAATTATGGAGACCAACAAAAGTATAGCAGATGGTAGTCAGAGGACTATCTTTGATTCAAAATCATTCCATAAGAAATGAAGTTTATTTCATGGAATATCAGAGGATTAAATAATCCTCATAAGCAAGATATGGTGAGGAACATGATTAGAGATAATAAGTTGGATATTGTTCTTCTGTAGGAAACTAAGATACTAAAAGATAAAGTTGAAAGTTTTTTATTGTTTAAAAGTGGCAAGATTCTAGGGGGTGATGCTAGTAGGGCCTTAGGAGGTATGGCTATTTTTTGGAATGATAGATATATTTGTGGGAAACTTGTTTCATAGAATAGAAATATGATGAATATTAGATTTTATAATACTAAGGATTGCACTTCATGGGTCTTAACTAATATTTGTGCACCTATTACTAAATGGGGTAGGAAAGCTCTTTGGGTTGATCTTTCTAATCAGAGAAAGAATTGTGTGGATGAGAACTGGGTCATTATGGGTGACTTCAATATAACTCTGAAAGAGAATGAGAAGATGGGGGGTAGTCAAACTAATTTGGACAACAGATCGGATTTGATGGAGTTTATTGATATTCATCTTCTACATGACATGGATTTGCATGGTGTTAATACATGGACAAATTGAAGGTCAGGGAAGGACCTTATCCAAGCGAGGTTGGATAGAGCCCTTATTAGTAATGATTGGTTTTTGAATTATAAATGCTCCCTATCTATGCATGTAAGAGTGGGCTCTGATCACTACTCCAATTTTCTTCTGGCTGACCCAATCACTATCAAGAAGCACTATCCTTGTGATTTGAGAAAATGTGGACTCTCCATCCTGGGTTGGAAAGCCTTATTAAAGTCTGGTGGGGTATTCAAGTTGAGGGAACAACTATGTTTGAAGTCGCTAAAAATTTGAGAAATATTAAAGATAATATCAAAAGATGGAACAAGGAAACCTTTGGGAACATATTTGATAGCAAAAGGAGGATTCTTGAGGAATTAAAAGATTTAATACAACATTCAATCTAAGGGTTAGGAGTATGTGTCTAGGAAGGAGAAAGATTTGAAACTAATTGAGATGCATGATATTATTACCAAGGAGGAGATGCACTAGAGACAATGGTCTAGAAAAGCATTTTTAAAAGAAGGGGATAGGAATACTAAATTTTTCTATATGACCACTTTGAAGCATATAATAGTTAATAAGATCTCTAGGCTTAATGTTCATGGTGTTTTTACTAATGACGATAAAGCTATTAAAGGGGAAGCCATGAAATTTTTTACTAGTCTACTAGAGAGTGAACCCAATCTAGATAAGGATAAGTAAAAGGAGTTTCTGGAGTGTATCCCAAAAAGCATCTCTAATGATCAGACTAAAAAACTCACTACCATCCCTACCCATACCCATGATGAAATAACTAAAGTTATTTTTTCCTTTGAGAGAGACAAAGTTTATGGTCCAGATGGTTTTCCCTTCCTATTTTTTCACACTTACTAACATATCATTCAAGAGGATGTTTTTAATAGTGTTAAATAGCTCTTTGGGTCTAGAAAAATCCTTAAGGAGTTGAATGGTACTTTTTTTGGCTTTGATTCTTAAAAAGCTTGGTGCTGATTGTATGGACCAATTTAGACCAATCAGTCTTTGTAACTCTTTTTATAAAATCAGTTCCAAAGTTCTCACTCTCAAGATCTTATCTTTACTTCCTACTTTGATTTTGAGACAACAAAATGGGTTTTTTCTAGGCAAATAGATTTTGGGTTCTATCATTATAGTGCATGAAAATATTTACTCCATTACTAAATGCAAGAAAGAGGGGTTCTTATTTAAACTTGATTTATCCAAAGCATATGATAGGGTGGACTAGGAGTTTTTAAAATGTGGGTTGGAAGCTTTTGGGTTTAATAAAAGATTTTTGGATTGGTCCTTATGCTAGTTTCCTTTGCCACCTTTTCTATTCTTGTTAATGGTTCTTCGACTCCTTTCTTCTAGGCTTCTCATGGCTTAAGATAATGGGACCCACTGTCTCCCATCCTATTCATTCTCATGGCTGAATATTTAGGTAGATATGTGGAAAAAATGGTTCTTAAGGGGGAATTTGTGGGTCTAAGACCTTAAGAATTTAACTTTCTCTCATCAAAAATTTGTAGATGAATCAATTGTGATGGGAGAAGCCCCAGTCAAAAATGTGAGAAATATCAAGAAGGCTCTTAATTATTATGGTTAGGCTACTAGACAAATTACTAAATAGAACAAAAGCTTGATTTACTTTATCAATGTTAATAAAAATAGAAAAAAAATCAAAAGAATCATTGGATGTGATGTTGGTAGCCTTCTAAGATCTTATCATGGTCTACCTCTATGTCTTGACCCTCCCGAGTCCTTCTAGAGTTATTTGATTGACAAAATCCACTCAAAGTTAGATGGCTGGAAAGGATCCCTCCTTAGCTAGGTAGGTAAGATTATTGTTTTAAAATCCACTTTACAAAATATGCCTTTGAATGCTTTGAGTCTTTTTAAGTTTCCTAGGAAGTATGCTTTGGCCATTGAAAAAATTCAAAAATATTTCTTATGGACGGGTATGGAAAAGAAGAAAAGAATGGCTTTGATTGCTTGGGATAAAGTCTATATGCCAATCAAAAAAGGAGGACTAGGCCTAAGAAAGATCAATAATATGAATGATTCTTTACTTGCTAAGCTAATATGGAGATGGTATAAAGAGGAGGGAGAATGGAAGGGCATATCAAATGATAAATATAATAGGGAGTATCAAGGGTTTAATCTCTTCCTTAGCAGTGAGGTCATGAAAGGGGGATTTGTGATTTGAAAGCAAGCTCAAAAAAACAAGTAGTTTATCAATAAAGGGGTTAGATGGAAGGTTGGAAATGGCAGGACTATTCATTTTTGGGAGGACATTTGGATTCTTGATCATGTGCTAAGTTATGATTAGAGGTGGAATGGGTATATGGATCAATGCAATAAGTTCTTTGATAATTCTGTTGTTGATTATTGGGAAGAGGATAAATGGGTGAACCTTAATAGAGTGGTTGAGAATCTTAATGACTTTAATAAAATTTTGAATGTTTTCTTTTTAGTTCAACAAGAGGATACTTTAATATGGAAGTATAATCCTAATGGTTTTTTCTTTGTTTCTTCTCTGTATGTCAATGTTTTTGAAGACTATCAAGTGCCTTCCTCAGCTAAAGCCTGGTTTAAAGGCTTCACCCCCAAAGTTAACATATTTTTGTGGTTTCTTTTACAAGATAAGATTCCTACCACTAACAATTTAATGAAGAAAGGTATGCATCTTTTCAGTAGGTGTTATCTTTGCAAGGAAGAGGAAGAGTTAGTTAATTATATGACTATTCACTTCTCTTATACTAGAAGGTTATGGGAAAGGATCTGTGAATGCTAGATATGGACTAGGCCTTCCCCCTTAGTATTCAAGAGTTATTCCTAGAATGGAAGTCTCCTTCTTGTAATACCTTGATTATGAAGTTGTGAGAATTCATCCTCCCATTTCTTTGATGGGGTGTGTGGAAGGAAAGAAATGATAGGGTGTTCAGAGCTAAGGAGACTAATTTTGTTCAGTTATTTCATAAGATTAAGCATATGGTGATTGAAAATATTAGGATTATCATAAAAGGTCATGAACCTCAAAATGAATGGGAAGGAAAAGTGATTCAAAATTAAAATTTGGAAGGGTTAAGATTTTCTCAAAATGTTAATAATCTTAGGAATTTGGCTAGGTGGGATTGTCCACCATAGAGCTAGTGTAAGATTAATTTTGATGGGGCCTCAAAGGGCTACCTAGGGATTCTAGTTTGTGGTGTGATTATAAAAAATATGAATGGGTATAGTGTGGGTATTATGGCTATTCCTATTGGGGAACAAACTAACCATGTTGCAGAAGCTAGTGTGGCTCTCTATGGTCTTATATTTTCCAAGACTGTGAATTTGGAGAAAATTTGGCTTGAAGGGGATTCCCTTAATATTATTAATTTCTTTAATAAAATTAATAACCCTTCTTGGACTATCCATAATATTATATGCAAGGCTATCAATAAATTGAACAGAAAAATGGCAAGCAAAATAAAAAAAGTGAAAAATGCAAAAAACCTCCATATAGCCAGACAATATTCCTATAGAATCAAAAAACCTAAAAATCAAGGGAATTTGAATTCAAGAAAATAAACCAATCATGGTTTTAGATGATCAAAAGGGAAGGAATATGTAGGGGAATTTAGACAGGCGAGTTCATCATATGCAGTTAAAACTTCAAATTATTTTGCCCCTTTAGCTGGTCCACAAGATTGGGAGCCTGGCATTGTTTAGGATTTGTGCCCTAAGTGGAGACATTCCCCATTTCAACCAAAAACCATGCAAGGTATCTCCCATTATTCATTCAACGACCAGCTTAGACAAGCAAATCTTTGTCTTTAATTTAACGAAATATGCTACCATCAACCTGAATCCCATTTACACCCTGCAAAAGGGTTTTTCTTTCAATCCATCTTTAGATTATCTAGCCTAATTGAAGAATAACACATCTTTGAAAATACCAAACACCTACATTCCTCCTCATCGTAGGGTGCCTCTCACTATTCATCCATATTCTTGTTTCCCTAATTCCATTCATCGTACACCAGAAGATCATGAAGACAATATCCTTATCATTAGCAATCAAGATAGTGAAGAATGTCAAGAGGTCAGTTTGTTTGCCTTCTAGAATGGCCCTAAAGCAGAGATATATAATCTAATTGACTGGTTGGAGGAATTTTGTGGCTACTAGGTAAGTATTTCGCATTACTCTAATAGATTAGTTTTTATACATTGTAGTGAAGAAGATGTGAAAAAATAATTTCTTATGGAATCTGAATGTTTTTTTAAGGGTCATTTGGTTAAGTTTTTTGACTGGATACCAAACTGTAATGAGGATAATCTAGATTTATCTATTCCTACATGGTTTTCCATTAATTCAATCCCTCCAAAGTTAAATCAAGTAGGTATTATTAAAAGGATAGGAAAGTCATTAGGAGAGTTGATCAGTTTGGATGCTTCATTTGAGAGATGCAACAATATAAAACTTTTAATCAAATGTAAAACTAACAAGACCAATCTTAAACCAATAAAATTAATCACCAACAGATCAACATATAATTTAAACTTTCAGAAATATGAGGGTAATATTACAGAGATAATCAGACTTGATGATGAGCGGAAATATTCCTTCAAAACTTTGCCAAAAACATTTGATCTCAACAACTCTCTTTCCATGATCAGAATAAGGCACTTGAGAATGCTATAGGAAGAGTATGAATTTGAGGAAGTTGTATTAAAGAAAATAAAAGATACATCAAATAATATAAAGGAAGTAAAGCCAAATAAGGATAAAGCAAGAAAGGGCAACAGTTCAACACTCCAAATCAATGAAATTCAGTAGGAAAGAACTAAAATATCATCAAAAAATAACATAGGGAATCTCTAATTGGATATGGTCAATATAATAGACAAAAGCAAGGATAAGATGACCCCTTTAGAAATGTTGAAATAGGATAATATCTTCCTAGGAGTGGAAAAGTCTCCCAAATTAGATAAAAGGGCCAAATTAAAGAGCATAATTATTGATAGTAAAAAACAAAAAAAGAAAGGAAAGAAAGTCAAGAAAAAGAAAGATGCCACAAAGTCAAAAAGTGAACAAAAGAATTTATCAGAATTCAACTTGGTGGGAAACAAGAACTTAGCTAATTCACAAAGGAATATTGATAATATGGAACAATCATCCTTATTCAGAGAAGCCTTAGCAAAGGTAGCAAATTAAATGAAAGACACTCAAAGATACAAAAGAAACTATTTAAAGAACCATCTCTAGTAAATACAACATCAATCAAAGAGACTTCGAAGTGGTTAACCAAATTCTGGCAAACTCCCTCACCAAAAAGAGACTATCCTGAACACAAGGACAAAACAAGTATATCAGAAGTATGTAGGCCAAAAGACATACCTATTCAAGACTTTTAGGATTTTCTAAATCAAAAAGTGGACAAGATTGAAGACTTAGAAATAGATGTGCTAAAAAAGGAGGAGAAGGATTACATAGAAAGGCTTTCAAAAGAACTGATTTGGGTATTCGATTTTGATAATGAAGACAACAAAAATATATCACAAAAAGAAGAACTTTTGCAAAAATTATTACAACTCAGAGGGGACAAGTATACTTTTGAAGATCTCAGAAGGGATCTATTATCCTTTAAAGAATAAAATGAGACAAACAAAGACATAGTGACAGACAATAGATCATATAAGGTTGAGGATAGAGCTGCCATGGAGCACCAATGCATAAAAGCACAAATATTAGAAGAGCTAGATGATGATGATAAGGAGGATGAGGGAATAATAAGTCTGAAATAGTTAAGAGCGCACAAGAGAATTTGGAATAGTTGGGCATAATAAAGAATCAAGAAGGGGTCAAATCTCCTAATTATGGCAAGATGAAATCTAAGAGAGGAAGAAAATCACTTAAGGAACTCAAAGAAGCAGATGGTAAAGCTCGAGAATAGCAAAAAATAAGCCAACTTTTTAACATAGGGAAGGGGAATATCCTTCCCAAGGAGCCATGAAGATCACAATGTGGAATGCTAGGGCTCTAAATGCCCCCTAGCAAAAAAAGAATACTAAAACAAAATTTAAAATTATTTGAATTTGAAAGTATACTATTACAGGAAACTAAGTTGAATAAGAAAGAAGGAATTAGCTTAGGTAAAAAGTTAGGGAATTGGAGTATTATAATGCAATAATCTATAGGTGCTTCTAGGGGATTAGGTGTCATTTGGAACCATAGGAAAGTTACATTAGATATATTAAAATCAAACAATAACTGGATTAGTGGTTTAGTTAAAATCTTGACAACAAATCTCAAGTTTATTCTAATTAACATTTACGGACCAGTAAGTAATATAGAGAAAAAATCAGTTCGGGAAGAGATCAACCAATTCATGGAATATTAGCAGAATAGCCTAATGATTCTAGGAGGAGATTTCAATACTATTTTAAATCTAAATGATAAAACTGGGGGATCTCTATAGATCCCCCAATCCACAAAAGATTTTTAAAAATGGTGTGAATTTCATAACTTAATTGATATCCCACTCAACAAAGGGAATTTCACATGGAATAACAAACAAAAGGATTTTGCATATATTGCTGAAAAATTAGATAGGTTTTTTATTAAAGGAGATTTAAAAGTAAATACTCTAAACATTCAATCCTTGATTCTTCCAATTGTTGTTTCTAATCATTTCCCTGTCAGGTTTGAACTTTTTGAACCTCACAAACCTATTAGAAATTCATTTAAATATTAAAGAATGGTGGTCACAAGATAATTTTGAAGGTTCAAAAATGTTTATTTTTGTGTCCAAAATGAAGATGCTCAAAGAAAAGATTCTCAGATGGAACAAAGAACACTTTAATAATATTCTCAAAGAAAAATTAGACATCAAAGACAGATTAAAGGAATTAAATTTAGAATTTATTAAGTATGGCATGAATAATGATAGTTATAATTTAGAAAAAGAACTGTTGGCTAAACAAGAAGATATTTTGACCAAGGAAGAAATATTTTGGAAACAAAAATCTTGAAAAAGGTGGCTAGAGGAGGGAGATAGGAATACTAAATATTTTCATAACTCAACTCTTTATAATAGAGCTAAAAGTAAAATAGTAAGTATTAGAAATCATGAGGGTATATCGACTGATAAACCAGATGAAATTGCAAAAAAAATTGTGGATCATTTTCAAAAAACATTAAACAATTTTGAAGGGTCAAACAGAGAAGCTCAAGTTAATTTACTTGAAGTAATTCCTAAACTGATCACCTCATAGGATAATAAACCTTTAAATAAACTGATATTGTTAGAAGAAGTAAGAAAGGTAGTATTCAACATGAATTCAAAGAAATCACCTGGTCCAAATGGATTTCAGGCCTTTTTTTTATCAAAAATGTTGGGATATAATTGATATAGATCTCTAGAAGGCGATCAAAGCATCAAGAAAGGGTGGATCTTTGTTATTCAAAATTAACTCAATTGTGGACTTTAGGCCCATTGTGTTATGTAATACCATTTACAAAGTATTTTTAAAAATATTAGCAAATAGACTCAAATTAATTCTCTCAAAGATCATTTCTAAGGAACAAACAGGTTTCATCCTAGGAAAATCTATTTTGGATGGCATTTTAATCATTCAAAAGATGATTCATTCAGCCCTAAAGAATAAAGAGGCATGTATGTTTATGAAGCTGGACATCCAAAAAGCCTATGATATGGTAGATTGGCAATTTCTTTGCAAAAAGTTAGAAACCTTTGGTTTTTTCTGATAGTGGATCAATCTTATTTTCAAATGCATCTCAACTACCAAGATATATATTCTTATAAATGGGTCTCTTGAGGGCTTTTTTGAAATTTCAAGGGGAATAAGGCAAGGAGATCTGTTATCCCCATTTTTGTCTATCATTATGGAAAAATCCTTTGGGGGAGCACTATCGAATGCATGTAACAAAAAGGAAATTAAAGGTATCACTATTACTAGAAATATTCCTAACATAACTCATCAACAATATGCAGATGACACAATTTTTCCTAGTGAAAGCACTCAGAAAGAGGCAATTAATTTAAAGACCATCATAGAGCAATACATGAAATCCTCCAGCCAAAAAGTGAATGAAGCTAAATCAGAAATATTTTTCATTAACTCAGATGCTAATGTGGAAAATCAAATTTTTCATATTATGGGATACAACAAAGGTTCTTTCCTGTGCAAGTACCTTGGTATAGAGCTAGAGAAGGGTGTGAAATTAGGCAAGGTTTGGAATAATACACTGAAGAAATTAGAAGGATTGGAAGTTGGAAAGATAAATGGCTCACAAAAGTAGGTAAGAGTATTAAGATAAGTTCAGTTTTATCAACTATTCCAACTTATCTGCTCTCCTACCCTCCTCTCGCTAAGTATCTCCATCACAAGTTTGAGGCTAAACTCAAAAATTTTCTCTAGAATGATTGCGAGGAATCTAAAAAATTGGCCCTCATCGAATGGGACAATATTTGCAAACCTAAGGAATATGGAGTGTTAGGTATTAAGAACCTACAATGGCAAACCGAAGCACTAGGAGCTAAACTAATATGGCACCTATATGCAGAAAGAGAGAAAAAATGGGCTAAGGTTCTATATAATAAGTATCTTAATGTGGAAGATCCCATTTCAATTTTCAGAATGAAAAATCTTACTAAGGGTTTGGAAAGCTAGAATTTCATGGTTAAGTGCCACCATCTTATAAGAAAATATCTAACTTGGGATGTTGGTAAGGGAGAAGATGCACTTTTTTGGGAAGACTTGTGGGATGGATACCGACCAATAGATAGTAATCTTATCCTAGTTTACCTTAAAGAAACACTAATTAGTCGATGGGGCAGGAAAGTAAGCAATTATAAAACAAATATTTATATGGAAAATCAATCTACTTGGATTTGGAAACCTTTGGAAGATGTAGGACTAGATAATGCTGAAATTAAGGCATATGAAAAAATTGTCTCTCCAAGGAAAGTCAAGCAGCTTGAGAGGAAAGACAAACTCATATGGGTAGCATCAAATAGTGGTAAATATAGTGTAAAATATGGTTATAAAGCACTAATAAATTCAAAGATATGGGAGGAGGTCCAAATCCCACTTAAACTCTGTTGGAATCCTACTTGTTTGCCGAAAGTAGGCTTTTTCTTATGGTAAGCATTTCAAAGCAAGATTCTAATGGCAGATAGACTCAGTAAAATAGGCATTGAAGGTCCATTGAGATGTGTTCTTTGCAAGCATGATAGTGAAAATGCAAATCATCTACTTTATGGATGTCCATATTCTGAGTTTTTTGGGAATGACTCTCTCAAAAATTAGGTTGGTTTTCTCCATTTTCAAAAAACCTTACAGACTTCCTCAAAGGATGGCCTTCTTACCTAGTTAAGGGCATCTATAGTAAACTTTGGAATATTTGTCCCTCCATCCTTATGTGGGAAGTTTGGAAAGAAAGGAATAGAAGAATTTTTAGTGATAGTGAGATGAAAAAAGAAGAGCTAATTCTTAAAATAGAAGCTAAAATAGTTGAAAATGTTAATTCCCATCTTATGAAGTCAAGAATGGAAGAAGGTTCCTTTTCTTTTTAGGATGGCTTTATCAAAAAGACATGGCCCAATCTGATAAATCCTCCTATCATTTACTTAAAGAAAAGAAAGGAGGCTAGGAAAAGTTGTAAATGGTCTCCCCCTTTGAAGGGTTGGGCGAAGCTTAATTTTGATGGAGTAGCAAGAGGCATTCCAAGGGCAGTAGGAATTGGTTGCATCATCAATAATGACATAGGCCAATGGATTGCTAAAAAAGAAATGGCCATTGGTCATACTTCAAATAACTTAGCAGAGTTCACAGAATTAGAAGGACTAAAAATATGCCATCATTTAGGCTTATCTAAACTCATCATCGAGAGTGATTCTAAAATCATTTTAAATGCTATAAGGAATAGAGCAATCCCAAATTGGGTTCTCAACTCAAAGTTAGAAGAAGTTATCCATTTGCTAGATAGGTTTGAGGATATTAGGATTTTTCATATAGATCAAGAAGGCAATAAAAAGGTAGACCTTATAGCTAATAAAGGGGCCAATGGTGCCAACTTATTGGAATTCAGAAAGGAACTATGACTGGTAAGTTTTTATCTTTTTGCAAGCTCTTATTTTTATTAAGTAGTTATGTTTGGTACTAGGTAATAGATGTACTTAGGTTAGTTAGATTAGGTCTGCCATATGATTAGATAGGTTTCTTGGGGTATAGTACCTTTTAATTCACCTTACTTTATAGATAATTGGTGAAACACATAAGTGATTAGGGGATTCAGAGCTGGCTTGGTATAGTCATCGAGACTAGTAAGGGATTATCTTATTAGGTTTTTAAGTGGACAAAAATTCCTTTAATTAGGATTTATTAGACTTATAAGCATGATGTTTTGATAATCATGTGTTAAGTCATTTGGATACAGCTTGTTTATGCAATCATTACATGGTAAAGGATAGCTTCTCTGTCAATTTAGGTCTTTCGAGCATCCTTTAGAGATTTTGGCTTCCAGAGCTATTTTTTAAGTCATAAAACCTAGTCACTATCATGTGGTGTCATTAAGATTAAAGATGGATACTAATATTTGTGTATTTCACACCTCTAAAGCTCGAACAATGGCCTTTTGTGATAATATCAAACTAGAAAGGTGGAACAAAATCCTTAGAGCAATTGAAGGAATGGCCAGACTTGCAGTTAGTAGAGCTATCAGAGAAGGAATTTTCAAGTATGTGTATACCTGGAGGACTAACAGTGATGTTATGGGCATTTTTATTAGCTGCATGGCTAAAGTTGGTGTCAACAAATGGGCAATGGTAAGATTGTATTTAAATATTTTTTATTCAACTTGGAGTAAAGGTATAGTGGAAGTAATTATGAGCTTTGACAAAGATTTGTGAGTGTCCCTCCCTGAGATGTATATGGAGCATCCCCTAGGGAGTCTTATTGTGGCTAATATCCCTAAGTGAACAGGCATAATTATTAGGGATAGGGTAGCTTTCAATATGGCTTGGCCCAAGATGGAATCTTGATTCCATTTCCTCTTGGGATGGAGAAAAATATCGATTGAGGCTAGACATGAATCACTAGTTAACTATCTTAGTCTTTTTAAGGCTTACGTTCATCTAGGTGTGGGTTTTGGCAATTTAGATAGGTTGGAATTTTGTACCCCTAATATTGAAAAAACTAGTAGAGAGAAATCCACTTTCAAATTTATGCCAAACTTTAAGGTAGTCTTTCAAATTTCTACCAAACTTTAAGTCAAAAAACTTGAATGATGTCGTAGAAGTCATTATGATAAACTGGAAGATGTAAGAGGTGACATGGAGGTGCTAGGATCAAGCTTTTCATTCGTACTATGCAAATAAGATGATTGGACCATGAAGCATAGTCCCCTTCAAATATAGAGACATGGGGCAAAAGGTGCATTTTGTTAATAAATAGCTTATAGTATTAGTATTAGGTTAAATCAGTCTCTGTTAGGTCATTCTAGGGTTTTGGTTTTAAGTAATTACTAAAACTTGACATTGATATGGAATAAGTTACGAGTAGTTTTGATTATCTCATTTGTAAATATTGAGATATATTATATCTTTACATTTGTTCTAAGCTTAGATTAGATAATTTTAGGCTTTATTTTACATTTTGGAAAAGGACAAAAAAAATTGTACATTTTACATATCAGTTCATGAGACATGTATCTTAATATAGTGATGAAGTATTGTTTTGAAAATGCAGAATGGATTGTTTGGTTTCTATTGGTCAGTACCTTTTTTTTCATTTCTTAATTTAATATCTTTAAGGATTATCTCCATTCACTTCAAGAATGGTTTTTTGCTTTTAGATGTTGGTTGGGTAGGATGTGATGGGTTAAAACTCAAATGTACTATCAACCCAATATTAGATGTTTAAGCATCTGAGTTTGAGGCATTGAGTCCAGAGGGAAAAATTGGTGATTAATAGTAATTTATTTAGTTTATGACTTCATGTTGATCATTTTCTTTGAGACTAATTAAAGATATTTTTATGGCAGATTTAAATCACCTCATTCGATGTAACATTTAGCATTTCTTTTCATGAAAGTTGTATCCTAATACAGATATGGAGAATAACTCTAAAAATGTCAATTGGAAAGCTTGATCTCTAATATTTATTTTATTGAATTTTCTCTTTTTAATTTAATATTTCTAAGGATCATCAACATTCACATCAAAGTATGGCTCTCTATTTTCTTATGCCTTTTTAGCAGGGTATGATGGGTAAGGTCTTAGATACGTTGTCAGTCCAATGACAGATGTTTAAGCATCCTAGCTTGAGGGATTGAGTTGAGAGGAGATGACTGATGTCAAGCATTCATTTTCAGTTTATGTTAATTTAGCTCTGTTGTTTTTGTCCGAGATTATTTAATGGTGCTCTCGATTTTTTGGTAAACTAAGACTAACCCTATTAATTTTGTTGAGTAAAGATAGATTCTCAAGTTTCAATCGGTTATTTTTTCAAGATTAATAAATATGTTTGTAGTTTTTCACTAACCATGTTGATTGCTAAGTTAAGAAGGAGGGATGAGTGCTTTGCTCAATATGGAGGAAAGTAAAGTGCAATCGCAAGATTGGCTGTACAAAAATTGGTCACAAATGTTTCCAAGTACTCCTAACAATTGTATCGATCAATTTTGTAATCTTCTCTATTCTAATAATAAAATATGATTTAATGTGACTGGGTTATGCCCCTTTATGATGTAATAATAAAGGACTTTAGTCCTAAGCTAGACTAGAGGTTTTCTTCTTTGTTCTTTCCTACTAGTGCCTATTTGAACAGAGAAATACTAATGTAAATTATTAATTTGAATTAAAAAATATAATCAAGGCCTTGGTCGTTTACCAATTAAAAAATAATAATTATATGGAAGGCTATTAATTTAATTAATTCCTTCGAGGATTGTGTTATCACTCACAAGTATAGAGAAATAAACCAAGTTTTTGACTAGGTTGTGAACATGGCATGCAAAAATCATGCAAAGATGGTTTGGAATCATGGTGACAACATCCTACCAATAGGCTATCCTTGATAGAGTATGACAAGGTTAGAAGTTTGCTAAAAAGCTTTAATAATAATGAACATGACATTTAGGAATAATTATGAATTTGGTAGGAATGGGGAGTTGCGAGCTATGATTAGTTTTGAAGAGACAAATCATTCATTGCCACATGGATTGTGTATCTTTATTCATAACAAAAAAAAAATTTGCGATATTGACACTGAGATTTCCATATTGTCTATTTCTGCCAAAATTGTGAGAATTTATTGTAGTTTGAGGAAGATGGGAGGCATGAGAAATAGGGTTGAGCCAACAAGCTACAAGGAATGGAAAAAGAAAATAGATATTTGGGATATTTTGGAATAGGGACAATTTACAGGCTTCATGGAGAAGTTAAAGGGTGGCAATCCTTCCATTACTCGCCAATTTATTAAGACCTAGAAGGATGGAAGTATTTTGGTGGGAAACCAGAGAATGGATGTCATGGAGGACATTACAGCGGAAGCTAGTGGTCTTCATATGTAATGCCTACCCCTAGTTGACTTTTCAAATTTGTTTGTTAGATTCTTTTAAGCCTATTCTATGATTATGTTTCATGATTATCATTACTTGGTTATTAGACTTGATTATATGTCACTTCATACTCAGTTGATTTATGTGATGAGTTATTTAGTTATTTTAGTTACTTCAGGATTACTTTGATGATGATATATGTATAATCATACAATGATTTTAGCTATCCCATGATGTTAGATAAATAGATCCAAGATTATTTATATGCAGTTCTATGGTTACTTACCCCATACTTGCATGTGTATGGTGTACTTGTTTGTTTTACTTTATGATTGGCATTCTTGATGTGGTTGAGGGAGGGAGTCGTAGTCACCTCTAGTTAGGAACTATACAATGTACCACTCCCCGCCATCACCTATTTAGTTTAGAATATATGAGAATGTACATGCATGGATTTTATGCAAATTATAGGTACCACATATTAACTTCCCTAAATTGCCAGGATGAGTGTACTCTATCATAGTATCTCAATGGTATAAGGGGGGAGATAACTCTTGAGTCCAAATCCTAACGTAAGCCAATTGTCCTGGAAAGTAGGACAAGTATCTAAATTGGTTACCTATCTGAATTTGTCAAACGACATTAATTCGTGACTTTGATCCTGGAGTTTGATTTTGTTCTTTGCCTTCAGTTGAGTTGTCATATTTAGTTTTATGGGTTTGTTGTGATGATTTTCTATTTTAATTAAATCAAATTTAAGGACTATTTAATGATTTAATTTAAAGGAAATTTTATAAAGAAATTTGATATTTAATTATATTTAATTAATTAAGAAATTAATTAAATTAAATAATTAAATTAAAAATATTTTATTAAAGTTCTAATATAGGTGTATTTATATTTATTTAATTTAATAATAATTACTTGGGAGTTTTATTTTTAATAATAAACTCTAAATAATATTATTAGTTGAATTAATAAATATATTATTAAAATGTCTAGTAATTAACTAGAGAGAGAAAACTAAATATAATAAAGTATTTTAATTAAATTGCATAAAGCTTATGCATGAAATTAAAATATAATAGGTTAATTAAAGAGAGAAAGGAAACTATTTAACAAATATATTTTAATTAAATGTCAAAAAGGTTGTTCATGAATATTAAAATCTAATAAAATAATAAAAGATAAAGATCAACAAGTCTTCTCATGTGATTGCATAATTGAAGCCCTAAATTTAGGGGAGAACTCTTTATCAGAGATCTAGAGCTCATTTTGCAGTAATTGAGGTTTGGAGGAGCCGATTTTCGAGAAGAGGGTTTTTTGAAAGGAAGGAAAATTATGCGTGTTTTGTGCGTTTGTTATTTAGCATCAGATTCAAGTAGGATCTCGTTAGTTTTGCATAATAGTTATTGCATTGTAATTATCTGTCTTCTCTGTGTTTGTTGTGTTTTTGTTTCTAGAATTCCTCTAGGTTGAAACCCTTGTATGTGATTTTATCATTCTTTGTTTGAGAAACCTTTGTATTTGAATTGAGAATCTGAAACCCTTGTCTATATATTTATTATTGTTTGTTTTCGAAGACATCGGTAAACAAATCAAAGAATTTGAAACCCTTGTTCATAGATGCATTGATTGTCATTCTAAAAACATTTGTAAATGAATCCATGATCAGAAACCCTTATTATAGAACTTTTAGATAATCGTATTTGATACGAATAAGGTTGGTAAAGCATTCAAGAACATATATATATATATATATATATATATATATATATATATATATATATATATATATATATATATATATATATATATATATATATATATATAAAATTCGTTGGATTCTCATATTTCCTTTATTAGATTTATTTGAGGAAATCTTTCTTTTAAAAAGAATCATATATTATAAATTGAATTGAAGAGGGGCGGGTGGGGGGGGAGGAGCAAGGATGTTTGTTTTAACAAACAAAAAATTTAAAAAAAAAACATAAATTAATTATGAGTGGAAGGCGAGCCACCACACCCCACCTCAGCTCCTCCTACCTTATTTCCCCTCGCAACAATATTGTGTACTACTACATAGTAAGTATTGTTGTAGTAGCATCAATACTATGTATTGTTGTGGCGGCAACAATCTGCTATGTTAGTAGATTCAGTGCAGGCAGGCGAGCCTTTAAACATGCCAATTTTTGTTTAAAGGTTTATTTAATAGTTCTTTTTAAAAGTATTTAAAACTTATTAAAATTTTATATTTAATAAATGTTTTTTTATATATAGTTTTTAAATGGTTATTAATTAAATTAATTAATATAGTTTTGAATTATTATTAAGTAACTTAATTAACATTAAATATTATTAATAAATTTAAACTAATCTTTATTATATTATTTAATAATTATAACTATTAATAATTTGATATTAGTTTATTAATAATTTGATGATTATTATTTTAATTATTTTAATAATTATTATTTAAATTGTTTTATAATGGTTAATAAAAAACATTAATTTATTATGTTAGTATTTATTTCAAGTTTTTGGATAATGGATTTTAGTTTTCATTATCAATTGGGTATATTTTGACTATTTATTTTTAAATCTATTACTAATTTAATTAAATAATCATTTATATGTTAAGGGGAAATTTGTCAACTTTGGTAAGTCTAAGACTTAAAACAAAAACGTGAACCCTAATTGTAATTGAAAATTCTATAAACTATAATACTTGGAAACAAGAATAGAAACCTTATTTGTGTACTGAACTCTTATGTTTGAAGAAAACTTAACGAACTATTAAAACAAATGTATAAAAGATTTTGATGATATGTGTGTGGTTTTACATTTGGAGTTTTACGTTTAAACAAATTTTTTATGATTTGTCGAGTGTTGAGACTCATGTGGACTTAAGAACTTTAGCAAATTGGTAATACCTAAAAACAAAAATGAACTTTGAAAAGCTATAGTGAAAATTGGACTTATGTGTTTTCAAAATTGTATGAATTATGGAAGTTACATTGTATGTATTGTATGTGATGTGTGATTTACTAATGTCAGGCTTAGGTTGACTTAGCTTTGACTAATCAGGATGTTTACTAGAGGTTTGGGAGTTTTTTTCTATGATTTCATGATGATGTTTTGATAATGATCTTTTATACTTGATCATGGTGATGTGTCATGTGTGTGCTATGATGAGTTTGATCAGATATTTTGATGTGTGTAATGTCCCCACTACTAAGGTTACCTTGGGACACTAATACTTGCAAAATAAATGTTAGGTTTAAATAGTAACAATTATAAATATACTATTCTTGTCATAGTTCTAGTCATTATCTCATTCTCATCTAGCCATTTATACAAGGTTACTCATCTCTCACACTGGCATGATAGTTATTTATATGAGGATCTCACTTTCTGCACTAGCACTATATATGCATTACTCATTTATCCATTTACACATGGAGTATAGTAACTACTTGCACTAGCACAATAATCCATTTATGTGATAGGTTACATCACATACATTGACACAGTGAGATTTTATAAGTTTTAACTTAGCCATGTATATGGATATGACTCTAGACTCTAAACTGACACAAAACCATTTATATAGAGATACATGATGTCCTATATTGACACTATTATCTTCCTAATTATTTTCTTTAAACAATATTTAGACTCAATAGTTACACATATATCATTAACTTGCTAATACCCATATATATTTATTGCACCATATCCACACACACACGCGCGCACGCGCGCGCACACACACACACACACACACACACACACACACACATATTCAACATGTTAATACAAATATAAATTCAATAAAAATAATATAAGAAAACATTAAGTTACCCCCATAATAACATGGCATATACTAGCTTACATATCCTTGGCACATCTTTCATGTTTCATGGGTAGGGTCTGATGCCTACACTGGTGATCTTTATTAAACTCTACCGTATATAGGTTTGTGACTTTAATAATTACCTACCTTGTCTATGGTGTCTGATGATTACCAATCTATGCCCACCCTACATCATTTGTATGTTTGTACTTCTTGGTGAATGGGATGTCGTCACTTCCACATCACTTTGCTAATAAGACTTTATACTTGGATATTCAATAGTCCTTTATATATTATGATATGTCTACCTCTCCTCTTCCTTCATAACTCTCCCTATCTTTTTTTTTCCTTTCATATGCACAAGTATGGACATTTATATATGTTCCCCATCAATAAAGGGTCATGTATATCTGAGTGAATGGGTTGTGAACCCTTAATAATTATTTTTGTGATTATTTAATATGTAATTAATAAGATAATGTTTATTAATATTCTTTGATAATAGATCTTTATTATTATTAAATGTTATAATGCTAATAATTGATATTATTATTATATTTAGATTTATAATTTATTGATAAACATATAAATGTCTTTGATTATATGTATACAATTATTTCTAATATCTTATAGACAATGATTTAGTTATATTAATATTGTAAACTTGTAATTTTCCTCACAAATACTTATTATTATTATGATGATTAACTAGCTATTGCTTATATATATATATATATATATATATATATTAGATCTCATTATTAGAGGAATATTACAATGTGCTTTCTAGTTCTTGTGTAGAACTGAGGTGGATGATAGGTCTTTCCTGATATAACCTTTGAGTCTTCAATCAGTTATCCTTGATTGTTTCCTAGTTGCTTGTATAGGATTGAGGTGATTAAATGATTTATTTTTGGTGATGTCATGTTATGATATGGATTTTATTTATGTGTACTTGATTTTGGATCAATCATATTTATGATGATAGTATTGGTGGAACCTGTGATTATGACCAATAATATTTTAGTGCTTTCTAGTTGCTTTTTTAAGAACTGATGTTTGATTTATAGTCATTTGAAATCTTTTCCTTTTGCTAAGCTTGGGGTAGGTTATCTATATGTCATATTGGGAAGTGGCTTGCAATGGAGGCTGAGACCCTAAAAAGGCTGGCGAGTAACCAATTGTAGGTTATTTTAATAAGTGATAACATTTCATAAAATGGGTTAAAATAAATTAACAAGAGTTATTTTTTTTCCTTGCCCATGCCTCAAGTGCTAGTACAGACTAGGATGCGAGTAGAGAGGATGCTTGGTTGTGACCTTTCTTTGTTAGTATGCCTTGTCTGTATGAAAGGATACTCATGCCACATAGAGACACTAGGGAGCTAGAGTATTAAAAACTATTAGGGTAACCTTAGAGTTGGCTCATGTGATGAAAATTGCCCACTTGTATAGTATATTTCCTACATGTCTTTGTTGCCTCTGGGATTAGTTGATACTTGTGTCTTGGTACCCTTTGAGATAGTTTTCGTTCGAGTGTTTCCTTGACTTAGATATTGGTATTCACTTGTCTTGTTGATATTCATATGGGACTTGAGTTTATCTCCTCAGCATGGTGGGAGTGGACCATTTTAGGTTTCATGAGGTCGAGTGGTAGTGCATTTTCTTATACCATTGAGATCCAACCATTGGATGTCCTTGTTTGAGGTTCTTATATAGTTGATCCTTCCTTCTGATCTTCTACTTCTATCAAATGATTATATTCTATTATCATGTATTTGTTTATCAGAGTTCATATGAGATGATGTAGTATATTCATGATGTATATTCTGGTTATGCCAAGTGACATCCTTTGTAATTGTATATTATTTAAATGGAGTTGTAATTGTAGTTATTCTTTGATGTGGATTTGTTATGTATTGTATTTAGTATTGATTAAACTTAAATGTGATTCAACATCATGGGACCCTTAAGAATTGTAATCTATTTTACGATATGTGCTTATGTGTATGTTATCGCTTTCGTTATATAATTCTATTTTTGTTAAGTTATTATCTTTAAAAATATATATTTGGCAACCTTAGTGAAACTTTAGGTTAATTTTTTTGGGTTCCCTGGCAGGGTGTTACATCTGGTATTAGAGCCCAAATTTCTACATTGGGAGCTCAAGGTATATTGGAATGCCACTAGTTGATAACCAGTTGAACTAAAATTAAACTTGAACTGTTATATATATTTATTAGAAAATTGAACACTCAAACTAGTTAACTGAAACAAAATTTAAATAGTGTTATGTATCTTTTGCAACTTGAACACTTGAAAACTTCAAACTTGATTTCTTGAAACATAGAAATAGGCAAAAATTTAAAAAAATCTTGAGTTGGATTTTATACATGTTTTGTTATACTTTATGAACATATATGTTCTTGACTTTTGATTTATTTCTATACATTATAAATTTTATGTTTTCTGATGGATTTAGAGATGTTGGTCTTTTGTTTAAAGTGTTTTAGGGGATCTATTTCAGTATTTGTTAAAAATATGAATGTCGGATCAATATGGGTTTCAGTTTATTATTAAACTAGAATCATATTTCTCTAAGTGACTGAAAGTATGTACATAGTTAACTTATTTGTATTAGTCTCTTAAATGAGCTTTTTGTTTGACAATATAGATAGTACTCTTTGACTTTTACTTACCCTAGTCTTTGTAGTAGGTTTCCAAGAGTAAGCCTAAGTCTAGGGGGAGTGGATGTGATGCCTACCCCTAGTTTAGTTTTATCTTTTTTGTAGGCTTCCAGGAGTAAGCCTAAGTCTAGGGGGAGTGGATGTAATGCCTACCCCTAGTTGAATTTTCATATTTGTTTGCTAGATTCTTTTAAGCCTATTCTATGATTATGTTTTATGATTATTAGTACTTGGTTATCAGATTTGATTATATGTCACTTCATACTCAGTTGATTTATGTGATGAGTTATTCAGTTATTTCAATTATTTTAGGATTACTTTGATGATCATATATGTATGCTCATACAATGATTTCAATTATCTCATGATGTTAGATAGATGGATTATTTATATGCAATTCTATGGTTTCTTGCCCCATACTTGCATGTGTATGGTGTACTTGTTTGTTTTACTTTGTGATTGATGTTCTTGATGTGAATGAGGGAGGGATTCATAGTCACCTGCTAGTTGGGATCTACATGATGTACGACTCCCCAACATTTCTAGTTTAGTTTAGAATATATGAGTATGTACATGCGTAGATTTTATGTAGATTGCAGATACTGGGTATCAACTTCTCTACATTGCCAAGATGAGCGTACCTTATCATAGTATCACAATGGTATAAGTGGGGAGATAACTCTCGAGTCCAAATCCTAACCTAAGCCAATTGTCCTAGGAAGTAGGACAAGTATCTAAATTGGTTACCTGTCTAAATTCATCAAATGACATGAATTCATGACTTTGACCCTAGAGTTTGATTTTTTACTTTGTCTTTAGTTGAGTTGTCATATTTGGTTTTATGGGTCTATTGTGATGAATTTATGTTTTAATTAAATCAAATTCAAAGATTTTTTAATGATTTAATTTAAAGGAAATTTTATAGATAAAATTGATATTTAATTATATTTAATTAATTGATAAATTAATTAAATAAAAAATTAAATTTAAAAGATTTAATTAAAGTTCTAATTTAGGTGTATTTATATTTATTTAATTCAATAATAATTATTTAGGAGTTTTATTTTCAATAATAAACTCTAAATAATATTATTAGTTGAATTAATAAATATATTATTAAAATGTCTCAAAATTACAACACAACGGTAACTTGTGAACACTAGTATCAAAAAATGGGTCACATTGGCTAGGGCCATTATAAGCTAGCCTAAAAACTCCTGCAGTAAATGCAGTTCGACAAGTGGAAACAATAGAAGGAAAACTTAGACAGAGACTCGTAGGCAAGAAAACTCAAAGATTGCATGAAACCCTAACAGAGCAAAAAAAAAACAATCCATCAAAAAGCTTTCTTTTAATTAACTAATTAATCCACATTTAATTAATTAAGAGAAAAACCCTTCTTTTAATTTAATTAAATATTTCCTATTTAATTAAAAGAACTTGCTCCCTTTTAACTAAATAAAATCCCACGTAAAAAAGGAAATTAAATAAATAAAAATTAAACCCATTTGAAAAAGGAAATAAATTAAATAAAAATAAATAAATAATTTTCTTCCTCTACACTTAAATACAAATATCTCTAAGTGGGATTCCTCTTTTTCCTCTTTCCACTTTCTTCTCAAACACTCCTCTTTTCTCATTGGTGGAATTTTTTCTCACATGGATCAAACTCTATTATCCTATATTGGTTGTGAGAAGCCTCCCACCTCCACATTTTTCTTTATAAGGGAGAGCCCTATCATCATTTTTTATTTTCACGATTATGCTATTGTTATGTTGTAGGTTTGGAGAACAATTTTTGGAGGAGCTTGAGCATTAAAGCTTTTTGTGGAGAACTTATATCTTCTTTTCTTCTTCTCTCATGCGTCCATGGCTTCCATCATCATGATCCATCCTTGCATTTTCATATTAGCTTAGATCCATATTTTCTTTCATAGATTAATCTTGCATTATTATTTCCTTTCATAGATTAGATTTTATTTCTTGCATTTTTTTGCATTGTGATCATTTAGATTAGTTTACATCTTCATCTGCATTTATATTTTAATCTTTGAATCTTTCATTTTATGGTGTACTTGCATGGGCATAAACTAGGTCAAACTAAGGGCCTCCATTACAAACCCTTGCACTCTATGAATAGAGAGCTATGAGCCACCATTTGAGACCTCGTTCTTGAGCAATCTTTGATATAATGATTCATAGAAGTGTGCGCACATTTTAGGCATACAATATCATTATTATTTGATGATACTAAGCTGATCTACATTAATGTCTTAAAGATTTATATTGAAAATTTAAATTCAAAATCCTAGTTTCTAGATAAGTTGCACAATGGGGAGATCATAATTACTAGCCGTGCACCCTACATTAAGAAACACAAAATTGAATCATGTCTAACTAATTATGATATCACAAACTCATTTGATATTTTTATAGATATAAGCAAGTGGGTCTGCCTAAAGTTTACTCTACTATATAAGCTATGAGTTTAGATGCTTTAGCCTTATTTCATGTTTGTTTTAATTCTATCTGTGTGACTAAATAGGTTACCATAACATTAGCCTTCACACTTAGCCTTAGGATCGTAACTCTCATTATCACAATCTACTTTACTTGTAGGCTTTGAAAGTATTTCTTACCACAGCGAATGAATCTAGGATCAAAAAGTTAAAGGACTCCAAAATATAAAATGTGAGCTTCAAGTAATCTTAGTGAACAAAGATCCTCAAATAATAAAACTAGATTCTTGTAGGGTTGTATCAAAATTTTTAGAAATGTCTTTTTTTATAAAATAGATAAATATTGTATTTAGAAACATAATAGTAAGGCAAGTTTCTTTCAGTCAAGACAATAAAATCATTAAAATACATTCCTAGTATCACTCAAATATATTTCTAATGCTTGATCATTCATTGGAATAGAAAAAATTGAAATTGGTATAGTAAAATTTTGATTATTTATTTAAATTATAATTTAAATACAAATTACAATTTAAATACAACATTGTGTGCAATCAAAAGAATATTATATAAAATTTCCAAATCTGTTTATGGCTTGTCCAAGGATCCCATTGCCACTAAAAACTCATTTGCTTTCTTTGAACATGGTTTCTCATGCTTCAACAAGGGTTTGGGGATTGCTCTTATTGACAAACACAAAGTTAATCGCAATCAAATTCATCATCCCTCCTAAAGCAGAAGGTTGGAAGAAAATTCATTTGGCCCCATAATTCGGCTCCATGTGAAAATATTCCACAAAATTTAGGAATTGCTAGAAATAAAAATTTGTGGGTAATTTGGATGTGAATCCCCTTCACTATATCTGGAGAAAATTTCAATCTGCTGGAACAAGGACTAACTAAAATAAGGACAGATAACTCTAGTCAAAAACCTTGAGTAGATAACCTACTAATTCAAAACTGTAACAAGGTAGATCCCACAATAAATTTCTTTAATCAAATAGAAAACCCTACCTTTAAAATTATCATATAAATTATTGAATATATTTATTCATTTATAATTGTAATTAGGAATAATTAATATCATTGTATTTCTAATAATCCTTATTAATTATAGTTGATTATGTTCATCAATAATTACTAATTTATGCCAAGTATGGAATTGGGAATAGATCGTGTTACCTTTTCATGTGACCCACAGACAACAGTCCAAGACTGATACTTGTCACTTTGAACATGATTTTTCTTCGATCAATTTATTTCATTTAAATCTATGAAAATGTTGAGTAGAGAAGGCAGTAACCTAGCAAATATTTTGAAAGATGTGACAAAATAAAAACAACCTTACAGATACCAATGGATTGCTAAGAAGTCCAAAACCCTTAAGGAAGTTCCTACTTCTAGGGCACATGCAGTGACAAATCCACTAACAAATCTTTGCAACCCTGACAGGAAGAGGAATAAGCCATGGAAAACTAAAAACAAAGTACCTCCTACCAAATCCAACTCACCCACCAAGTATTCGGTACAAATCTTAAATCCATTCAAGGTCCTGAGTGGGCATAAAGAGCAAGAGCATCCTAGAATAAAACAAGCAAGTTAATATCACTCAGGGGTTGCTCTAGTTCATTCCTCAACTTCTCCAATTAGAAGAGGAGGAAAATCTAATTTTACCATGGATGGGGACAATAGTATGCGAATCACAAAGGATCTTTACCAAAAATCTTAGTTCCATGCCCATCCGAAGATAAATTACAACCTACGAGATAATTATTATTTAGTTGATGTTAAATCTTCTTGGCATTCCTTCCCATTAGATTCTCTTAGCTCATGCCCTATCATTTTTTCCATGGCTAGCTTGGATAGTCAAATTAGGTTCTTTAATCTCACCAAATACTTAGGCAACAACAAAAATGATTTGTTTTTGCAGCAGATAGGGTTTCTCTCTAATAGCACTATGGATCATTCTTACAAGTTCCAACCTCAAAGATATGAACCCTTAATTTTGTCATCCCATTGAATTTTACCCAACTCTTATGTTCTACCCCATCGTAGAACCCATGTTGCCAACTCATTAGGTTTCAATCACCAACATTCTAGATCTTCACCTATTCAATACTCTCCCAATCCAGATGATAAAACTATCATCATTAGTAACCATGCAAGAAAATCTTATTGGCAACAGTGCCAAAAAGTGGGCATATTTGCATACTAGAATGGTCCAAAGTGCAAACTACTCAACTTCATTAATTGGTTACAAGATTTCTACAAGAATTAGGTAATTATTTCTCACCATTCAAATAGATTCGTATATATGCATTGTAGTGATGAATCTGTCAAAAAGGATTTCCTTTATGTTTCTAATTTTTTTTTAAAGGTTGTGCTATGGAATTTGTTGAATGGTTTCTAGATTGTAAGGAGGGGATGTTAGACTTTGTGGTTCCAACCTAGTTTAACCTCCAATCCCTACCTCTAAAACTCCTTCATTTGGATATTATTAAGAAAATAGTGTCATCATTAGGCAAATTGATAGGCTTGGATTCTTCCTTTCAGTTTTGTAATATTATCAAACTACTGATCAAATGCAAAGCTAATAATTAGGAATCTGATTAGGTTAAAGTGATTACTAACAAAGCGATATACAAACTAAAATTTCACAAATATGAAGGCAAAATATCAGAAACCATTAGATTAGACAATGATAGAAAAATCATATTGAAAATATTGCAACTAACTGCGGATCTTAAAAGCACCTTCCCTATGATGAACATAAGGAATCAAAAAGAGTATCAAAGGGATTCCTCACATAAGATGGATTTATTCCAGACTCACCAGGACATTCCAAAAAAAATTGATCTGGTCCAAGAATAGGTGATAGTAAGTATTAAAGAACCCACAAGCCGATGTTAGATCTTAGACATAACCTTTCTCTAGATCTTAAGGAATTGCAAAAGAAAGCTCTAGAGGCAACACAAGAAGATAAAATAATTAGTGGTCAGTCTAAAAATAAGGGAAAATGCACAGTATCAGATTCTAGCAAAGAAAAATAGATGAACTAGACAATGGGGAATACAAAGGTGTAAGCCCTCTTTCAAAACTACAGACTTTCTGTGAGAACTAAAGCACCAAAGATTTTAGCATAGATAATAGAAACAAAAAAAAAGATATGGTTATTATGAGGCCACAAAGATCTACAATTAACAATAAGAAATTCAAGAAAAATTCAAGGAAAACTAAGAAGAACAAGAAAAGAAGTGCCTCAATTGAAGAGGAAGAGTCATCAGAGAAATTGGAGACACAACAACTTAAGAAGCTATTGGATTATAGAGTCAGCAACATAGAAGAAATAGAAAATACCCTTCTATTCACAGGGGTAGAATTAGAAAATGGGATAGTCAAGAATATAGAAGGGGTTCTGGGATCTCCTCAGAATCAGACATTAAAGAATGGGAAAGAAACTGAAACTATCAACAAAGAACCAAATAGCAGGTTTTCCAAATTTTGGCAAATGCCATCATCTAAATCAAAATGCATAGCTCACTTTGTTAGTAGTTATAAGGATAAAAGCAGTGAACAAAGTAAAACATAAAGATTGCTAACACAAGATTTTGAAGAATTTCTACATAGAGACTTGGTTAGGGAGGAAGATCTGGATAGTCTAAACCTAAATAGGACTAAAGTAGATAATTTGGAATCTTTAACTAAGGAATTAATTGAAGTTTTTAGCTTTGAGAATATTGATAAGAGCAATGAAGCACAGAAGGAGAGCTTGATTTAGAGATTCTTAAAATTAGGAGAAGATAATTATACCTATGAAGATCTAAAAAGAGATTTATTAAAGATAGAAGGCAATGATAAAGACAAGGAAGCTTTACAACTAATCAAAGATGTTCCAAAGACAATGCAAGGTAAGAACTTTGAGGGGAATGATTTTAGGACACTAACATCTGCAGAGGACAGATCCACAAATAACCATTTAAGCATTGAAAAGAAAATATTACAGGAGCTAGAAAGTGAAGACATGGAAGATAAAGAAGGTAATCAATCCAAAATTGCATTAAGTACATAGAAGAATATAGAACATCTAGGTATCCAAATGAATCAAAAAGGAGTTAAATCCCCTAAGTATGGCAACGTGAAACCTAAAAGAGGTAGAAAATCCCTCAAGGAACTCAGAGAAGTAGATGGATAGGCTAGAGAGCAACAAAAGATCAATCAGTTATTTAACATAGGGAAGGGGAAGATCCTTCCCAAGGAAACATGAAGATCACTACTTGGAATGCTGGGGTTTTAAATGCCCCTAGCAAGAAAAGACTATTAAAACAAAATTTAAAACTATTCAAATCTAAAATCATTCTATTATAGGAAACCAAGTTAAATAAGAAAGAAGGAATCTAGTTAAAAAAGAAGATAGGTAGCTAGAATATTAAACTACATGAATCTCGAGGTTTAGGCTTCATTTGGAACCTTAGGAAAGTAACTTTAGATATTTTAAACTCAAGTAACAATTGGTTAAGTAGTAAAGTCAAAAGCATTAAATCCAACCTTTAGTTTATTTTAGTGAACATATATGGTCCAACCTATAATACAAATAAGAAACTCTTATGGGATGAAATCACTTTATTCATTAATAGTCATAATAATGATTTGATCATTCTAGGAGGAGATTTTAACACTATCTTAAATATTGATGAAAAATTTGGAGGTATTCAACAATCCTCCCAAGCTTCTAAAGATTTCAAATACTGGTGTGATTTCAATAATATGATTGACATCCTGCTTAATAATGTGAATTACACATGGAACAATAAAAGGAAGGACTTCTCGTATATTGCTAAGAAATTGGACAGGTTTTTCCCCAAAGGTGAGTTGAGTGAAATTAATGTTAACATTCATTCTTCTATCCTTTCAATGGCTGGATCTGATCATTTCCTAGTTTGAATTGAACTTTCTAAACCTTCTAAATGAATGAGAAACCCTTTTAAGTGTGAAAAAATGTGGTTTTTAGACTCAAACTTTCTAGAATGCATTAAAGATTGGTGGAATCTAGGTAGCTTCAATGAATCTAAAATATTTCAATGATATTTTCAAAGAAAAACTAGAGATTGAGGAAAGACTGAAGGAGCTAAATTTAGAGGTAATCAAAAAGGGTATGAACAATGAAATCTATTTTCTAGAAAAAGAATTACTCACCAAACAAGAAAACATATTGGCCAAAGAAGAAGTCTTTTGGAGACAAAAGTCAAGAGAAAAATGGCTAGATGAAGGAGATCAAAACAAAAAGTTGTTCCATAACTCCAATCTCCATAATAGAGCTAAAAGTAAAATAGTTAAAATTAAAGATCACCTAGGTACTACTATTGAGGATTTGGTTAAAATATCTAAGATTTTAGTTGATCACTTTTAGTATACATTAAACAATTATGACTACTCCAATAAGATAGCCCAATAAAAAATGCTCAAAGTAATTCCTAAAGTAATATCTTTAGAAGATAATAAACTATTAAACAAACCCATCACCTTGGAAGAAGTCAAATTGGTAGTATTTCATATGAATCCTGACAAATCTCCAGGTCTAGATGGTTTTCAGACATTTTTCTATCAGAAATGTTGGGATATTATTGGTGAAGACCTTTGGAAAGCTATCAAAGCTTCTAGAAATGGTGGTTCATTGCTATCTGAAATCAACCACACCTTTCTTTCTTTGATTCCCAAAAAGGAGGACCTTGAAAATCCTGGGGATTTTAGACCAGTAGCCTTGTGTAACACTATCTATAAAATCTTATCTAAAATTTTAGCAAATAGACTTAAATTAATCTTCCCTAAAATTATATCTGAAGAAAAAACTTATTTTGTTCTAGGAAGATCAATCCTAGATGGTATACTTATTATCCAAGAAACAATCCATTTAGCATATAAGAACAAAAGGGCAAGCACGTTCATGAAATTAGATATTGAAAAAGCATATGACATGGTGGATTGGAGGTTCCTATGAAAAACCTTAGAAGCTTTTGGTTTTTCACACCAATGGATCAACCTCATATGTCAGTGTATCTCAACCACTAAGATCTTAGTTCTTGTTAATGGTGCCCACAAGGGCTTCTTCGAAACTTCAAGATGTATTAGATAGGGAAACCCCCTTTCTCCATTTCTATATATCATTATGGTAGAAGCCTTTGGGAAAGCACTTTCTGATGCTTATAGAAAAGGGGGTATCAAGGGAATTACTATTACAGAAAATATTTCCAATATTACTGATCAACAATTTGTAGATGAAACTATTCTGCCTAGTGATAGCACTACAAAAGAGGCATTGAACATCAGGTCTATCATTCAACTATACATGGTAGCTTTGGGTAAAAAACTAAACGTAGCAAAATTTGAAATCTTCTTTGTTAACACTAAATTGAAAATAGAAAAGAAGATATATCATATCATGAGGTATAAGAAGGGTGAATTTCCTTGCAAATACTTGGGTATTGATCTAGAAAAAGCTAGCAAATCTGTAATGCCCCGCCAAGGGATCCAAAGAATTAACTTAGAATTTCACTAAGTTTGGTAACATTTTTTCAAATTTTTTTAAATAACATGAAAGTAAATACCACATTTAACTTATTCACAATAACGAAACCAATAGCAATGTCCATCTAAAAATAAACATAACATACTTAACAGATTACATTCTTTAAGATCCCTTAACGTGAATTACATACATGTTTCCATCTAGTACAACATCCACATGAAATAATAATGATAAGTCCATTGTACAAATGTCCTTTCTAAATTACATTCCAGAATGCACAATTATTCACTGTACATGTCATAGGGTATGAAGGCTTAAAAGAATATACATATATGAAATATAGTACATCACTCTATTCTAATCCATGATATATCAAAGTAAATATAATCACATGATACACATGATACATCATCATAGAAGTCATATACATCCATCATAAAGATCAAACCAAATAAACTAAGTGCACGGTTCCTCCCAACTGTTAATAGCATCATTAGATCATCGTGGGCCCTAGCCATCCCTCCGTGCGTAACATCCCAAATCACCGAAGAGATCATCGGCATTAACATAGTAGGAATGTCACTCCTAATAAATACAACATCATATGTAGAAGTAATCTGACATGCAAATATAAGCATAAGATAACATCATCTAACATATGCTAATCATCAATGAAAGGATACATATCCACCATCACGAAGGACGCTTCAGCCACAATGTCTCAATGAATCTCAAATGATAAGAGTGGAAAATACACTACCACCCAACCGCGTGGTACCTAAATGATCCACTCCCACCGTGCTGAGGAGATAATCTCAAGTCTCAAATAGGCTATCAAAATCACATAGCACAAGTCTCTAAAGTCTAGGAATCCTAAAAGTATACTAACTCAAAGGTTCCAATCACAAAATAGACATCTACTTCTGAGAGGCACACAATGACATGTAGGAACCTACTATGCAAGTGGGAAAGTGTCATCGCATTTATCTTATACAAGTTACCATGGCAGTTAGCTAAACTCCACGGGTCCATACAGATTTCATGTGGCCACTAGTATCCTCTCATACTGACAAGGCATACTATGGAATGCAAGGTCGCAACCATGCGTTCTCACTACTCCCATCCTAGCCTATACAAGCACTCAAGGCATGGGCGAGAACCAAAACTCTTATCTTTTTAGGTTCATTCAGTAAGTATTAAGTGTGAATGTTATCACTTATTAATCCAACTTACAATGAGTTACCCTAGCAGCCTCTTAGGGCCCCGACCCCCATTGCAAGCCACTTCCCAACACTACATGTAGATATCCTACCTAATGCTCATGGTATCATAAATCATCAAAATCATCAAAGAAAATCCATAATAAAATCATCAAATATCCACAATACGAATCATCAAATATCCATGATAAAATCATCAAATATGCATAAAGCATCAAATCTCCATGAGCAACATCCATAGAAAATCATGACCACAACAACTCTCTATTGGCAACTGAAGTATCACTGATAATCAAGTATCCAATGGTTCTCAACAACCAAAATATGTCTCAATCATACTGATCGAAGAATCCAAAAATGGTTAAGTCAAACATGTCACAACATGACATCATTAAGAATAAATCCACATATCAGTCCCATCATGACGACTAGAATATAACCAAGGATAATTGATCGATGACCAAAAATAATGGTTAAGTCAAGGGTCTCAAACATAAGAATCTCAACTTTAACAATCAGTAATCACAACCAATACATAGAGCATTCCATCACATAACCATGGTTGGGTTTATCAAGATCGAGAATAAAACGTCATCATGACATCACAATCACATAACCCCCAAGCCTCTAGTAGACATCCTATACTGGTCAACACTAGTCAACCCAAAACCCAAAACATTAGCATAACGAATACACAATGTAAACACATGTTTTGGTTTTGCTAAGTTTTCAAATTTGAATGTAAAAGTCTCAATTTACATTTCCCAATTAATATCAAGTGGAGAAATGTCACATTTTACCTAACCCATGTATTTGCTTGATAGATAAAAGTTCCTCCATTAGATTCAAATTTCCTAATTGATTCAATAATATTTTATAAAAAACTTTGTTTGAATAACAACATTTCCAATAATCAAAACTTCGATTATATATTCTAATAATTAATCTTAATTAAAACTAATGTTTAATTAAATTAATTATTAATATCTCTTCATAACCTCAATAACAATACTTTAAATCATTAAAAGAGTGATCCATCAATTTAGAGCTTAATAATAATCATTTATAATTAATTATATATACATATATATATATACTTATATATATATACATAAATATATATATATAATAACATTTAAAAATTAATAACATTGCAACATTTTTAAAATAACAAAATCGAACTCATATCAAATTTGCATATGAAATAATGTTGCAAGTATAATTAAAAAATCGGCATATATCACAATGCGATTTTAAAAAAATCGTGCGGCTATCAATACGTCCGCATCGCAGGTACACTGCGGATTGCAGGTACCCTACGATTTCGCAGGCCTGCGATCTCGCAGGCCTGCGGTGGGTGGGGTAACAAATACCCGCCCACCCAAAATCACAATGTAAATGAATATTATTATTTCTTAACAATCGTTTACGCGATTTTAAATCGGACTGTGTGATATGGATTTTTTTTTTTTTAAATGTTTCATAAAATGTTTTCGCCCACGGTATGTCATCCGATTTTTAACACATGTAAATATATATATATTATATATATACATATGTATGTATATATATATAAGTATATGTATGTATGTATATATATATATATATATATATATATATATATAATATACATAATTATAAATATCACAGTATATATATATATATATATATATATATATATATATATATATATATATATATATATATATATATATATATATATATAAGCAAAATGACAATTTATGAATACAAGCTTCCATTTTTTAGAATTTCTCTATAAACCTTGGATTTCCAAAATTTCCAATAATTAATCTAATGAGTTTGACTATGATTTTTTCAACCCTAGCCCCGTGTCATTTTCAGATCTAAGCATATAGAATCCTCAAATAAATTTTAATTGCCCAAATTGAAAATACATAATGAAATATGAGATTCCTCAGAAGACATATGGAAGACACGAAGAAGACAGGAATGCATGATGCGAAAATAGCATAAGTAAAATCACAAGAATCTACCCAGATTCTAATGCTAATTCACTCTTCCTCAGAAAACCTGCAGAGCAAGCTCCCTTCTTCAGAATTCTCGAGTCCTCCAATGCTCCAATTGTTCTCCACGCTATCCACGCTATGTCTAAGCTTCTAGAAATGCCTGAATATAAAGAGCTCTCAGGAAACCTCTAGAATGCTTCTAGAAATAGCTGGAAGGTGTCACCAACTAAGCATAGGTCTTTTCCAACCTTTTTTATGAGCCATAGGGTTGTAGGCACCATGTGCTTAATTGATGCACTAACCTCCGTGATGTTGACACAAGAGAAATAGAGAAATGCGTTAATTCCCATGCAAGCTTATAACTCCAATTTACTTTTTAAATAATTTCCATTTAAATATTTATAACTTCCATTTTAATTTTTATAGCTTTTATTTTAATTTTTATAACTTTTATTATTATTATTTGTTTATTAATTTATTAGTATTTTATAATTATTATTTATTTTAATTTCTAATTTTCTTTTATTTAATTCTTTTCTTTCAATTAATTCTCCTTTAATTAATTATAATCAAAATATCAAAGATCATGATATTTAATTTTCTCAAATAATTAATTTATTAATTAAATCTATTTGTTGAGACTTAATTAACAGAAAATTCACCATAGACCTTCAAGATAAAATATGAAAACCCATCATAGGTCAATTCATACAAAATTAGTCTAAAGGGTTAAAAATCACGAAATATGTCATCCGACACATTCAGTGGGTACTCAACTTTGATACTTGTCCTAACTCACTAGGACAAATGGTTTTAGGGTTTGGGATTTGGACTTGAGAATTTATCTACCTTCTCTTATCATTGAGATAGTATAATAGGGTACGCTCATCTTGGCAATTCAGGGAAGTCGATACCCGATACCTGCAACCTGCAGAAAAACTATGCATGTACATACAATATATATAGTGCTAAGCTAAATAGGCAATGGCAGGAAGTGGTGCATCGTGTAGATCCTGACTAAGCAGGTGACTATGACTCCCTTCCTTAGCCACATCAGAAATGCCATACAATAAGAAAACACGCACACCATACACATGCAAGTATGGGGTAAGTATCCATAATAAAAACACATGAGATAATAAACCATCTAACTAATCATCAACAATAACTGAAAACAATATAATGATCATCATACATACATGAAATGTAAAGTCTAAATGATCTCATCATATAACAACTGAATCCATAACATAATGTCTGATAGTGTCAAAAAAATACCACTAATCCATTAACATAAAGCTAGTCTATCATAGTCTGATAATAATAGCAATAATATGTCCAGAAAAGATGTGAACGAGGGTAGGCACTACATCCACCCCCCCTTGGATTAGGCTTACCCCTGGAAGCTTACAAACAAGTAGGGATATAACTCCCTCAATCTAGCTGCATCCTCCCAAGTAGCTGAAGAATCATCAGTAGGGTCCCATTGGACCCTTACCTGCTCGATGGTTTGACCCCTGAGGGTCAACCCCCGTTGCTCTAGAATACGAACCGGCTCCAAAGCCAACTGCCCGTCCTCTACCTGCAACGCATTCCAATCAAGAACATCACAATATCAGCAATGTACTGCCTAAGCACTGAAACATAGAAAATATCATGAATGCGAGCTAGGTTGGGCGATAGAGCAAGGCGGTAAGCAACAGGGCCAATCCTCTCTAGAATCTCGAATGGTCCCACAAAATGAGGTGCTAGCTTAGAACCCTTTCCATAATGGATCGGACTCTTTCGCGGTCGCACTCTCAAGAAAATCTTATCTCCCACTGCAAACTGCTTATTAGTCCTATGAGTATCAGCATACATCTTCTGCCTATCCTATGCCATAGTCAAATGCTCACGAATACGCACTACCTGTTGCTCCATATCACGAAGCATCTCAGGACCCAACAGAATGCGATCTTCAAGGTTGTCCCAACTCAAGGGTGTACGACAAGGACGACCATATAACACCTGAAAAGGTGCCATGCCAATAGAACTATGATACCCATTGTTGTAAGCAAACTCCACTAGGTAGAGATAGTCCTCCCAATGTGTCTGCCTATCCATCACATACATCCGTAACATATCCTCCAAAACCTGATTCACCCTCTCTGTCTGACCATCAGTCTCTGGATGATATGCTGAACTGAAGTTTAACTGCGCTCCAAGCTCATGCTGCAACGATGTCCAGAATGCAGATGTGAATACAGGATCCCTGTCAGAAATGATCTTTCTAGGAATACCATGTAATCTCACAATGTCACGCATGAAGACATTAGCTACAGAAGCTGCTATGTAGGAAGACCTGATGGGTGAAAAATGTGCCACCTTAGTCAACCGATCAACAATGACCATAATAGCATCATGACGACAAACAGTCATAGGTAATCCTACAATGAAATCCATAGAGATGATATCCCACTTCCAAGAAGGAATGAGATTTGGTTGCAAAAGTCCATCAAGTGCTAGTGTTCTGCCTTGACTCTCTAACACTCAAGACACCTAGCCACAAAATCAGCAATATCTCGCTTCATTCTGGACCAAAAGAACAAACATCTCAAATCAGCATGCATCTTCTTGACACTTGGATGTGTTGAGTACGGTGTACGATGGGATTCTGCTAGAATCAAGGTGTGAAGCTCATCCAGTAATACAACATAAATCCTCCCCAAATGTCTCAAAAGACCATCTGATTCTTGAACGTAACCTACAAACTTACCTTCCAAGGGTCTTCCTGAATCTATCTCTCTGCACACTTCCTGATACCAAGAATTTGTAGGAAGTGCCTGAAGAATCTGACTCCTCAAATCGACACTAAGAGTCATAGATGATACCACATGTCTCCTGCGACTCAAAGCATCTGCCACCACATTCTCCTTACCTTGAATGTACTTAACCTCAAAATCATACTCGCATAGAAACTCCATCCATCGTCTCTAGCGAGCATTCAAATTAGGCTAAGTAAAAATATACTGAAAACTGCGATGATCGCTGTGTAGCTCAAATCTGTGCCCCAACAAGAAATGTCTCCATCTTGTCAAAGCATGAACTACTGCTGCTAACTCAAGATCATGCGTAGGATAATTTAACTCATGATCCTTGAGCTTGCGTGATTCATATGCTATCACCCGTCCATTCTGCATCAACATTGCCCCAATCCCTTCAAGAGAAGCATCTGTACACACCATGAAATCTCCCTCTAGATCAGGTACTGCTAAAATTGGTGCACTAGTCAAAAGCTCCTTGAGCTTCTGAAATGCTTCATCACATTTCTCTGTCCACACAAACTTCTTTCCTTTCCTCTGAAGAGAAGTGATAGGATGTGCTATCCTAGAGAAGTTCTGGAAAAATCTGCGATAATAACCAGCTAAACCCATGAAACTACGAATCTCTGACACGTTAGTAGGTGTTGGCCAATCTATTATCACCTGAATCTTTGTAGGATCCATTGAAATACCATCACCTAAGATGACATGCCCTAAATACTAAATCTTTGATTTGAAGAATTCGCACTTAGCTGCATTAGCATAAAGCTGATTGTCTCTCAAACACTGCAATACCAACCGCAGGTGTTCCTCATGCTCCTTCTGATTCTTAAAGTATATCAATATATCATCAAGAAACACAAGTACAAACCTGTCAATATATGATCGAAATACACCATTCATCAAACTCATGAACACTGATGGAGTGTTACTCAACCCAAAAGGTTCCACTATGAACTCATAATGCCCATAGCGAGTTCGAAAAGCGATCTTGCGAATGTTAGCTTCCTTAATGCGAAGCTGGTGGTATCCTGACTTAAGGTCAATCTTGGAGAATACTGTATCTCCCTTGATCTAATCAAATAAGTAATCAATCCTAAGCAAAGGATACCTATTCTTAATAGTCACCTTATTCAACTATCTGTAGTCGATACAAAGGCGCAAAGAACCGTCTTTCTTCTTCACAAAGAGCACTGGAGCTCCCCATGGTGATACACTAGGTCGAATGCTCCCTTTGGCCAGAAGTTCCTCTAGTTGAAGACGTAGCTCACCCAGTTCTTGTGTAGTCATGCGATAAGGAGCTTTAGAGATAGGCTCCACTCCAGGAATTAGATCAATGCTAAAATTGATATCCCTCTTTGGAGGCATGCCTAGAATCTCACTTGGAAAAACATCTGCATACTCTTGCAAAAATCGAGTGATCTAAAGTCTTCCTCACAGGATCTTCCTCATCAAGATCATTTACCATAAGAGAAAATATTTGACATCCCTTACGAAAACTTTGCTTCATTTGCATAGTAGAAATCATCCGTAGAGATCTAGGCCTTGGTATCCCAACTATCTTCACATCATTCCCTTGGTCATCTTGGCACAAAATAATCTTCTTCCTGCAATCTATACTGGCTTTATGAGTTCCAAGCCAATCCATGCCTAAAACCACATCATAGGAACCAAGGGGTATGACTCGAAGATCCACTACAGATACAAAGCTTCCTAAGCTAAGCCCACACTTATGAACTACAGAGTTCGTGGAGACCTTGATACCTAAGGCTAGTTCCACTTACCAACCATGATCTTGCTTCACCGCATCCAGCTTACACTTAGAAACTATAGATGGTGAAATAAATGAATCTGTAGCTCCTGAATCAAATAATACTGAAAGAGATATACCTCGAATAGCATCTGTGGTCTCAACAACTGTTCCTGATGATCCTCCTGACGGTGTTCAACTACCGCAAATACTCTATGGGCTCTACCTGTATCACCAACTGTAGGCTCTGAAGCTGTAGGCCTAGGTCCTAAAAACTAAGGTGCTCACTGTGGACACTAAGCTGCATAATGACCAATTTGTCCACATGAAAAATATTTTGTATTCCTACCAAATCCTCTACCCATAGGCAGTACATTTGATTACTGACGGCTATTCCTACTAACAAACGACTGACTACTCTGAGCTGGCTAATTGGGCTGATTTTGTTTATTGCGTTGAGCATTGCGGTTGTTCTTAAAGTTAGAACCTTTGCCACCACCTTGAGCCTAAGAATTTGATCCCTTCTGCTGTTGCGTCTGCTGAGACTGCTGTTGAAACTATTTTCCCTTAGAAAAGAAAGGCTTCTTATTACCACCTGAATTGAAGTTGCCTTTAGATCCTGACGCTGTTGGTGCTCCTACAAAATCACCTAGACCAAGGTTGACACTTTTCTCAACAAGGATTGCTTGATGTACCGCATCCTTGAGGGTTTTTGGCTCAAATACTTTGACACCCCCAATAATACGGTTGTTCAAACCCCTAATAAAGTGTTGTTTCAACTGAGCTGAATTTTCACTGAACCCTGAAAAAGAAATGAGCTCATAAAACTTACGCTTATACTCGATCACTGACATAGTATACTGCTTGAGATTATGAAATTCATCTGCCCTTTGCTGTTTCCATTCCTCTGGTAGGAATCGTTCACAGAAACTCTCTAAGAATAGTTCCCAAGTGACACTACTCATATCGATCCCTAGCTTCTTCTCCTCAATTGTCCACCAAGTGGCCCCAAAATTCTCTAAATTGGTGATCGCAAATCTTGTCTTAACATTGTTGTCAAAGTCCTACATAGCAAAAATCCTGTCGAGAGAAATAAGCCACTGCTCGGCCACATAACCAGAACCTTTCCCATCGAAAGGCTTAACCTTGGACCTTGAAAGATCCTTCATCTGAGTGGACACAATGGACCTCTGACGATCCTTCCGAGGACTTCTAGATCTGGGTCTATGCTCTTGTTCTGTCTGATGCACTTTAGGCTATTCTTGAACAGGAGGTAGATGTTCTAGAATAGTCTGCATGAATTGTCTCAAACCAACCTCTTCAGACTCAGCTTGGTCCTCTCTATGGCTCTCTTCCTGCTTCCTATTAGAGTGTTGTTCCCTGCTCTCTATACGAGCCAATCCCTCATGGGCAGACTCATGGGCACTGATGGCTCTGCCACGACCACGGCCTCTAACAAAAGACCTAGTCCAAAATACCATCCTACAATAGTACAAAGTACTATTACAATCGAAAGACACATGTTTGTAATAGACTAAGTTCAGTTCTATGTTTAGGTCTAAGCAAAATTTCAGTTTTGACAACTAAGTGTTGAAGTATGAAAAATATACAAGTAACAGTTCAAGTTCTGTTTTTAGTTCGCCTAGTTTCAAGTTGAAGAGATACGCTTAATAGTTCAAGTTCTAGTTGTTCCAAAATACCTAGAGCTCCCAATGTAGAAACTTGGGCTCTGATACCAAGTGTAATGCCCCGCCAAGGGATCCAAAGAATTAACCTAGAATTTCACTAAGTTTGGTAACATTTTTTTAATTTCTTTTAAATAACATGAAAGTAAATACCACATATAACTTATTCACAATAACAGAAGCAATAGCAATGTCCATCTAAAAATAAACATAACATACTTAACAGATTACATTCTTTAAGATCCCTTAACGTGAATTACATACATGTTTCCATCTAGTACAACATCCACATGAAATAATAATGATAAGTCCATTGTACAAATGTCCTTTCTAAATTACATTCTAGAATGCACAATCATTCACTGTACATGTCATAGGGTATGAAGGCTTAAAAGAATATACATATGTGAAATATAGTACATCACTCTATTCTAATCCATGATATATCAAAGTAAAGATAATCACATGATACACATGATACATCATCATAGAAGTCATATGCATCCATCATAAAGATCAAACAAAATAAACTAAGTGCACGGTTCCTCCCAACCATTAATAGCATCATTAGATCATCGTGGGCCCTAGCCATCCCTCCGTGCATAACATCCCAAATCACCGAAGAGATCATCGGCATTAACATAGTAGGAATGTCACTCCTAATAAATACAACATCATATGTAGAAGTAATCTGACATGCAAATATAAGCATAAGATAGCATCATCTAACATATGTTAATCATCAATGAAAGGATACATATCCACCATCACGAAGGACGCTTCAGCCACGATGTCTCAATGAATCTCAAATGATAAGAGTGGAAAATACACTACCACCCGACCGTGTGGTACCTAAGTGGTCCACTCCCACCGTGCTGAGGAGATAATCTTAAGTCCCAAACAGGCTATCAAAATCACATAGCACAAGTCTCTAAAGTCCAGGAATCCTAAAAGTATACTAACTCAAAGGTTCCAATCACAAAATAGACATCTACTTCCGAGAGGCACACAATGACATGTAGGAACCTACTATGCAAGCGAGAAAGTGTCATCGCATTTATCTCGTACAAGTTACCCTGGCAGTTAGCTAAACTCTAGGGGTCCATATAGATCTCATGCGGCCACTAGTATCCTCTCATACTAACAAGGCATACTATGGAATGCAAGGTCGCAACCATGCGTTCTCACTACTCCCATCCTAGCCTATACAAGCACTCAAGGCATGGGCGAGAACCAAAACTCTTATCTTTTTAGGTTCATTCAGTAAGTATTAAGTGTGAATGTTATCACTTATTAATCCAACTTACAATGAGTTACCCTGGTAGCCTCTTAGGGCCCCAACCCCCATTGCAAGCCACTTCCTGACACTACATGCATATATCCTACCCTAATGCTCATGGTATCATAAATCATCAAAATCACCAAAGAAAATTCATAATAAAATCATCAAATATCCACAATACAAATCATCAAATATCCATGATAAAATCATCAAATATGCATAAAGCATCAAATCTCCATGAGCAACATCCATAGAAAATCATGACCACAACAGCTCTCTATTGGCAACTGAAGTATCACTGATAATCAAGTATCCAATGGTTCTCAATAACCAAAATATGTCTCAATCATACTGATCGAAGACTCCAAAAATGGTTAAGTCAAACATGTCACAACATGACATCATTAAGAATAAATCCACATATCAGTCCCATCATGGGGACTAGAATATAACCAAGGATAACTAATCGATGACCAAAAATAATGGTTAAGTCAAGGGTCTCAAACATAAGAATCTCAACTTTAACAATCAGTAATCACAACCAATACATAGAGCATTCCATCACATAACCATGGTTGGGTTTATCAAGATCGAGAATAAAACATCATCATGACATCACAATCACATAACCCCCAAGCCTCTAGTAGACATCCTATACTGGTCAACACTAGTCAACCCAAAACCCAAAACATTAGCATAATGAATACACAATGTAAACACATGTTTTGGTTTTGCTAAGTTTTCAAATTTGAATGTAAAAGTCTCAATTTACGTTTCCCAATTAATATCAAGTGGAGAAATGTCACATTTTACCTAACCCATGTATTTTCTTGATAGATAAAAGTTCCTCCATTAGATTCAAATTTCCTAATTGATTCAATAATATTTTATAAAAAACTTTGTTTGAATAACAACATTTCCAATAATCAAAACTTTGATTATATATTCTAATAATTAATCTTAATTAAAACTAATGTTTAATTAAATTAATTATTAATATCTCTTCATAACCTCAATAACAATACTTTAAATCATTAAAAGAGTGATCCATCAATTTAGAGCTTAATAATAATCATTTATAATTAATTATATATACATATATACTTATATACATATATATATTTATATATATATACATAAATATATATATAATAATAACATTTAAAAATTAGTAACATTGCAACATTTTTAAAATGACAAAATCGAACTCATATCAAATTTGCATATGAAATAACGTTGCAAGTATAATTAAAAAATTGGCATATATCACAATGCGATTTAAAAAAAATTGTGCGGCTATCAATACGTCCGCACCGCAGGTACACTGTGGATCGCAAGTACCCTACGATCTCGCAGGCCTGCGGTGGGTGGGGTAATAAATACCCGCCCTCCCAAAATCACAATGTAAATGAATATTATTATTTCTTAACAATCGCTTACGCGATTTTAAATTGGATTGTGTGATATGGAATTTTTTTTTTAAAAACGTTTCATAAAATGTTTTCCCCCGCAGTATGTCATCCGATTTTTAACACATGTAAATACATATGTATATATATATATATATATATATATATATATATATATATATATATATATATATATATATATATATATATATATATATATATATATATATATATATATATATATATATATATATATATATATATATATATATATATATATATATATATATATATATGCATCTATACATATATATATAAAAGTATATGTATGTGTATATATATATATATAAATAATATACAGAATTATAAATATCACAGTATATATATATATGTGTGTGTGTGTGTGTGTGTGTGTGTGTGTAAGCAAAATGACAATTTATGAATACAAGCTTCCATTTTTCAGAATTTCTCTATAAACCTTGGATTTCCAAAATTTCCAATAATTAATCTAATGGGTTTGACTAAGATTTTTTCAACCCTAGCCCCGTGTCATTTTCAGATCTAAGCATATAGAATCCTCAAATAAATTTTAATTGCCCAAATTGAAAATGCATAATGAAATATGAGATTCCTCAAAAGACATATGGAAGACACGAAGAAGACAGGAATGCATGATGCGAAAATAGCATAAGTAAAATCACAAGAATCTACCCGGATTCTGATGCTAATTCACTCTTCCTCAGAAAACCTACAGAGCAAGCTCCCTTCTTCAGAATTCTCAAGTCCTCCAATGCTCCAATTGTTCTCCATGCTATCCACGCTATGTCTAAGCTTCTAGGAATGCCTGAATATAAAGAGCTCTTAGGAAACCTCTAGAATGCTTCTAGAAATAGCTGGAAGGTGTCACCAACTAAGCATGGGTCTTTTCCAACTTTTTTGATGAGCCATAGGGTTGTAGACACCTTGTGCTTAATTGATGCATTAACCCCCGTGTTGTTGACACATGAGAAATAGAGAAATGCGTTAATTCCCATGCAAGCTTATAACTCCAATTTACTTTTTAAATAATTTCCATTTAAATATTTATAACTTCCATTTTAATTTTTATAACTTTTATTTTAATTTTTATAACTTTTATTATTATTATTTGTTTATTAATTTATTAGTATTTTATAATTATTATTTATTTTAATTTCTAATTTTCTTTTATTTAATTCTTTTCTTTCAATTAATTCTCCTTTAATTAATTATAATCAAAATATCAAAGATCATGATATTTAATTTTCTCAAATAATTAATTTATTAATTAAATCTATTTGTTGAGACTTAATTAATAGAAAATTCACCATAGACCTTCAAGATAAAATATGAAAACCCATCATAGGTCAATTCATACAAAATTAGTCTAAAGGGTTAAAAATCACGAAATATGTCATCCGACACATTCAGTGGGTACTCAACTCTGATACTTGTCCTAACTCACTAGGACAAATGGTTTTAGGGTTTGGGATTTGGACTTGAGAATTTATCTCCCTTCTCTTATCATTGAGATAGTATAATAGGGTACACTCATCCTGGCAATTCAGGGAAGTCGATACCCGATACCTGCAACCTACAGAAAAACCATGCATGTACATACAATATATATAGTGCTAAGCTAAATAGGTAATGGCAGGAAGTGGTGCATTGTGTAGATCCCGACTAAGCAGGTGACTATGACTCCCTTCCTTAACCACATCAAAAATGCCATACAATAAGAAAACATGCACACCATACGCATGCAAGTATGGGGTAAGTATCCATAATAAAACACATGAGATAATAAACCATCTAGCTAATCATCAACAATAACTGAAAATAATATAATGATCATCATACATACATGAAATGTAAAGTCTAAATGATCTCATCATATAACAACTGAATCCATAACATAATGTCTGATAGTGTCAAAACAATACCACTAATCCATTAACATAAAGCTAGTCTATCATAGTCTGATAATAATAGCAATAATATGTCCAAAAAAGATGCGAACGAGGGTAGGCACTACAAAATCGATCAAGGTATGGCAAGATATTTTAGATAGATTAGAGACTAGGATAGGTGGCTAGAAAGATAAATGGCTCTTGAAAGCTGGCAAAATCACCAAGAGTAAATCAGTTATGTGTGTCATCCTTATTTATCCATTATCCTACCTCCCTCTACCTAAGAATATCAATAAGAAGCTTGAAGCAATTCTTAGAAGCTTCCTTTGGAATGATTGTGAGGATTCCAAAAACCTTGTCCTCATAAGATGGGAAAACATTTGTAAACCAAAGGATTCTTGAAGTGTAGGCATTAAAAACTTATTTTGGCAAAATGAAGCATTTGGGGCCAAACTAATATGGTGCCTCTTTGTTAAAATAAACAACAAGTGGGCTAAAATTATGTATAGCAAGTATCTTAATGCTACATACCCCTTTTCCATTTTTAGGATAAAGACTCTCCCTAAAGGATTAGAGAGTTGGAATTTTATTGTTAGATTTCAAGCCCTCATCAATAAATATCTCACTTGGGACATTGGTAAGGGGGATGAAGCCTTATTCTGGGAGGACTCATGGGATGGGCATCCTCCTATAGATAGCTTGGAGATTCGTGTAGTGCTCAAAGAGAAATTAGTCAAATTATGGGGATGCAAGGTCAGTAATTACAAAACTAAGAACACTTTTAATGGTACTACTAGTTGGCTATGAAAATCTTTGGATGATATAGATTTGGAACCTTTGACAAAAGAGATATATGAAAAGATCATCAAGATTAGGAAAATCAAACAATTAGAGAGGAATGATAATCTAATTTTGGCAGCATCAAAAGATGGCAAGTATAATGTTAAAAATGAATACAAGGCCCTTATTCACTCCCAAAGATGGGATGAAGTGGAACTCCCACTCAAACTTTTTTGGGATCCTTCATGTCTACCAAAGGTTGGGTTCTTTTTTATAGTTGGCATACCAAAGCAGGATCCTCATGGCTAATAGATTCCATAAACTAGGTTTTGAAGGTCCCTCTAGATGTGTGTTATGTAGACAAAATAGTGAAAATAAAAATCACATCTTATTCAGTTTCCCTTACAGCCAACATTATTGGGATTGGCTCAGACACATGTTAGGCTAGCATGCTTCTATGCTGAATTCTTTAGTTGATCTTCTTAATAGTTATCCCACTAATATTTGTAAAGGTGTTTATAGTGGAATTTGGAACATTTTCCCATCTATCCTCATGTGGGAGTTGTGGAAAGAAAGAAATAGAAGATTATTCAGGGACCAAGAAATGTAGCTAGAAGAGATTGTTAAAAAGTTAGAAGCAAGCATAGTCGAGATGTTAAATTCCCACCTCAAGAAGTCCCAAAAAGAAGAAGGATCATTCTCAAGCTGGGATGGCTTTATCAGAAAAAAGTGGACTAACCTTATTTATCCTCTGCTCACTTATAAGAAGAAGAATAAAGAGGTAAGGGAAAATTGTAGATGGACACCCCCTCCAAAGGGATGGTCTAAGTTAAATCTTGATGGAGCTTCTAGAGGCAACCTAGGCTTACTGAGCATTGGTTGCATCATTACCAACAAGTTAGGCAATTGGGTAGCTAAAAGGGCTAAATCTATTGACCCAACCACTAATAACTTAGCTGAGCTTGAAGTTTTGCAAGACGGGCTTTAGCTCTACCTAAAATTAGGACTATCCAAAATCATCATTAAAGGAGATTCCCAGATCATATTAAACACTATAAGGAAAAGAGGTATGCCCAATTGGGTTTTGAGTTCAAAATTAGAAGAGGTTCTCAATATTCTTGATAGGTTTGTAGATATTTAGATTTATCACATTTTTCTGGAAGGTAACAAGAAGGCAGACCGATTGGCGAATGAGGGGGCTAATGGAAAAACTTATCTAGTTATCAAAGATCAGCAATCTTATCAAAAGCCTTGGGTCACCTCACCACTTTTTACCAAATTAATGAAGTTCTTTATTATATCCTTTATAATTATCGATTATCCTTGGACTATGTTTTAATTGAGTCTTGGTTGGTTTGTTACTCTTTCTAGTACCCTTCTACTAGTGTTTTAGGGTATCAGAGGTCATTATTGCTGGTAACCCTCAAATTGTCCTTAATTCCATTAGGAAACACTCTTCTCCTATTTGGGTCCTTAATTCAAAATTGGAAGAAGTCCTCAAAATCTTGTACTATTTTACTGATGCTCATATTCTTCATATCTATCTGGTAGGAAATAAGATGGCAGACCAGCTGGCTTCTAGATGGTGAAGCTTTTTAATATCTCCTTAAGTATCTAGGTTTTTTATTTTTAATCCCCTCCTCATCCTTATACTATTCTATTAGTAATCTTATTCCTCCCCATATAATACTATATTAATACTTTTTCTCCTCCCAGTTATGCTATGTTTGTGACAAATGTATAATCATAGTTTTTGCAGGCTTGTAATCTTTGGTGGATTAGAGTTTTAGTTTTTAGGCCATTACTATAGCTAATTTTACATCTCCTTCATTTATCTCCTTTTAGTAGATCCCCTTTTTCTATCCTTGCTTAATCTTCAGGCATAGTCGGTAATCCATCCCCTTATATTGGTCCTAGTCGTGTTTTATGTCCTATCATTTCATGATTGTTTTGTTGGCATTCTTCTTTGTGTTTCCATCATTAGATGCCCATTGGATTCCTTTGTGCCTTAGCCCTAGTTGGCATCATTTATGGATGATGTCATTACCTCTAATCTTTTCTAGGTCCTTCCTTAATAAATTTTTCCATTTATACCTTTTTTGTCTTTTTCCATCTCTATCATTTGGAGCAAATTTAACCTTTTAGATGGATTCTAATATCTATCTTTTTCATACCTCAGAGGTGCAAACAATGGCATTTTGGGGAAATATAAAGACGAAGAGATGAAGTAGAGTTTTGAAGCCTATTGATGATATGACTAGGATCATGGTTAGTTGGGCCATTAGTGAAGGCTCTTTCAAATATGATTATATATGGTGGACCAACAGTGATATTATTGGGACATTTATTGGTTGTTTGGGCAAAGCTAGGGTGGAGCAGTGAGTTATGATTATGCTTTGTTGCAATATTTTTGACCCAGTTTCGTGAAAGGGGCTAGAAGAAGCCATCAAAAGCATTGATGACAAGCTTAGGATTCCCCTCCCAGAAAGATAAATGGCACATCCACCTCGCAATCTTGACTTGGATGTAGTTTTTCGGTGTCCTTCCCTAGTCATTCATGAGAACTTGGCTTTCTACAAGGAATGGCTGAAAATGGAGGCTAGCATTCAATTCCTCCTCTGGTGGAGAGGGATTGTTGAAGATGTCAGTAAAGACTAGCTTATAAACTACCTTAACATTTTTAAGGCTTATATTCATGGAAGGGTGGTTCTGGAAAACCTGGAGGCTTTGAATTTCTATACCCTAAACATAGAGAAATCCAACAGGGAGAAAAATGCATTTGAATTCCCTCCTAACTTCTAGCTTGAGAAGCCCAATGATATATCAGAGATTATTATTGTTTACTAGAAGTAGGCATCCAGGCTAGGTGGGCTTTCATACATTGCATTGGTGACTTGCTCTTGGTTTAGCTTCCAACAAGGTTGGTTGGGGGTGTCCCTTATTTTTGCCCCCCTGTTCTCAATGCGGCAATATGTTATCTTTTTGTTTATGTTCCATTCTATTTCTTCCTATTTTGTATCTAGCTTGTTATAGAGCATGGAAGGATTATAGATATTGGTTCTATTTTGCTTCCTAGTCCCTTTTCCTAATATTGGTTTGTATATAGGGTTTTATATCTATCATGAACCTTATTAATATGTAATTTACCTGCTTAATATATATGGATGATACGTCTATATTTGTGGTCTTGTTTTTTCTGACTATCTATCACTTTTGAACTTTGATGCTTGTGAGGCTCTTGATTTTTCCTCCTATCTTGCTCGATTGTGTAGTCTCTCATCAATTATAGCGGTAATGAGCTTAGTTTTTCAATAACTGAAAATAAAATCAAATGAAGCTAATTTGTATTTCCTTACTCACTATTAGTTAATGTCTTCTTGAAATCTCTATATTATAGATTGTAGAGAAGTCCTAATCAAATCTAAAGTAGAAACAAACATTTTAAGTAGATTTTCAATTTTGAATGGTGTAGTTTTGCTAGCTTTATTAAGCTAGGGAAGGTCCTCGCTTGAGTAAAAAATTAGGACTATGACTATAACAAGGATAGTAGATATTTTAGATTAGGACCATACAAATAACAACTAATAAACTAAATAGTTTTAAAATAGGTAATTAAGTTACTCTATAATATAACCAAAAATAAATCAAGTTAGAAAAGTCCAATAATAGGACCTCTTTTAAGGCATTCTAGTCTATATCCCCTATATGATTATGTTAGTATTAATGACTCTGTGGAATTCATAATGTTAAATTAAAACATGGTCTTTAGTAGGATTCTAATTTTAAGATGATATTTGAATTTATTAAAGAATGTTAGGACTAAGAGAAATTTTCAATCAATTTTGGAAATGTTCAATTTTTTAACTGATTATGGGTTAGCAAAGCGCATCAACATCTAATTAGGAAAGACATTTTTCAAATTTCTCTTAAGTAATAATACTAACAATTTCTTCTTTGCAGTCTACTATTTAGCAGAATAGTAAGGCATGTGAGTTTCAAATAAAACAACAAAGAAGGGATGCCCGCTAAGAATCTAAAACTTTGGCTAGAGGAGTTCTCTTGGAACAGGAATAAAACTAGATTGGTCTAATTGAAACAGAAAAAATACAAATTAGGACTCTTGTCCACTCCGTTGTAATAAAAATCAAATTTGAAACTGGGGTATGCCCCTTTTATATTGTAGTAATAAAGGACTACGGGCCTGGGCAAGACTAGAGGTTTTCTTCTTTGTTCTTTCCTACTAGTCTCTATTTGAACAGAGATACTTATGATGTATCTTTATTTTTTTTTAAATATAATCAAAGGATTCAATAGTTTACCAATTTAAAAAAAATTTAAAAAATTAAAAAACTAGAGAGAGAAAACATAAATTTAATAAAGTTTATTTTAATTAAATTTCATAAAGCTTATGCATGAAATCAAAATATAATAAATTAATTAAAGAGAGAAAGAAAATTATTTAATAAAGATGTTTTAATTAAATGTCAAAAAGGTTGTGCATGGATACTAAAATATAATAAAATAATAAAAGATAAAGATCAACAAGTCTTCTTGTGTGATTGCACAATTGAAGCCCTAAATTTAGGGGACAACTATTTATCAGAGATCTATAGCTCATTTTGTAATAACCGATGTTTGGAGGGAGCAATTTCTAAGAAAAGCATTTTTTGAAAGGAAGGAAAAAATTCTGCATGTTTTGTGTGTTCATTATTTAGCATTAGATCTAGGTAGGATCTTGTGATTTTTGCACAGCAGTTCTTGCATTGTAATTATCTATCTTCTTCGTGTTTGTTGTGTTTATGTTTTCAGAATTTCTTTGAGATGAAATCCTTGTATGTGATTTATCGTTCTTCATTTGAGAAACCTTTGTATTTAACTTGAGAATCTGAAACCCTTGTCTGTATCTTTATTGTTGTTTGTTTTCGAAGACATCAGTAAATGAATCAAAAACTTTGAAACCTTTGTTCATAAATGTATTGCTTTTCATTCTAAAAATGTGTGTAAATGAATTGATGATTGGAAACTCTTGTTAAAGAACTTTTAGAGAATTGTATTTGATACAAATAAGGTTGGTAAAGAATTCAAGAACATATATATAATTCGTTGGATTCTCATATTTTTCTCATTGGATTTATTTGAGGAAATCTTTTTAAAATATATATATATTATAAATCAAATTGGAGGGGGGCCACCACACCCCACCTCCCCTCCTCCTACCTTATATCCCCCGGTGATGATATTGTGTATTGCTACACAACAAGTACTACTGCAACAACAACAATACTATGTACTACTGCTATAGCAACAGATTTGTTGTAGGTTGACAAGCCTTTAAACATGCCGATTTTTGCTTAGAGGTTTGTTTGATAGTTTTTTTAAAGTATTTAAAATTTAATATTTTAATAAACAATTTTTTTATAGGTTTTAAATGGTTATTAAATAATATAGTTTTAAATCATTATTAAGTAATTTAATTAACATTAAATATTAATAATAAATTTAAAATAATCTTTATTTATTATTTAATAATTATGATTATTAATAAATTGGTATTAGTTTATTAATAATTTAATAATTATTATTTTAATTAATTTAATAATTACTATTTAAATTATTTTATAATATTTAATAAAAGCATTAGTTTATTACGTTAGTATTATTTCAAGTTTTTGGATAATGGATTTTAGTTTTCATAATTAATTGGGTATATTTGGATTATTTATTTTTAAATCTATTAGTGATTTAATTAAATAATCAGTTATATGTTAAGGGGAAATTTGTCAACTTTGGCAAGTCTAAGACTTAAAACAAAAACGTTAACCCTGATTGTAATAAAAAACTCTATAAACTGTAATACTTGGAAACGAGAACATAAACCATGTTTGTATACTAAACTCTTATGTTTGAAGAAAACCTAACGAACTAGGAAAACAAATGTTTAAAAGATTTTGATGAGATATGTGTGGTTTTACATTTACAGTTTTATGTTTAAACAACTTTTTATGATTTGTTGAGTGTTGAGACTCATGTGGACTTGAGAACTTTAGCGAATCAGTAATACCTAAAAATGAAAATGAAAATTTGAAAAAGCTATAGTGAAAATTGAACTTTTGTGTTTTCAAAATCGTATGAATTATGAAAATTACATTGTATGTACTGTATGCAAGGTGTGATTTACTTATGTCGGGCTTGAGTTTACTTAGCTTTGACTAATTAGGATGTTTACCAGAGGTTTGGGAGTTTTGTTTTGTGATGTCATGATGAATTTTGATTAAAATCTTTTATACCTAACCATGGTGATGTGTCATGTGTGTGCTATGATGAGTTTGATCAGAGATTTTGATTGGCTTTCCAGTTCTTGTATAGAATTGAGGTGGATGATGTGTCTTTCCTGATATAGCCTTTGAGTCTTTGATCAGTTATCCTTGAATGCTTTCCAATTGCTTGTATAGGATTGAGGTGATTAAATGATTTATTTTTGGTGATGTCATGTTATGACATGGATTCGGTATATGTGTACTTGATTTTGGATCAGTCCTATTTAGGATGATTGTATTGGTGCAATCTATGGTTATGATCAGTAATATTTCAATGCTTTCCAATTGCTTATTTAAGACCTGATGTTTGATTTATAGTCATTTGAAATCTTTTTCTTTTGCTGATCTTAGGGTAGGTTATTTGTACATCATGTTGGGAAGTGGCTTGCAATGGAGGCCAAGGCCCTAAAGAGGCTGGCAAGTAACCCATTGTAGGTTATTTTAATAAGTGATAACATTTTATTGAATGCGTTTAAAATGAATTAACAAGAGTCATTATTTTTTCTTGCCCATGCCTCAAGTGCTAGTAAAAACTAGGATGGGAGTTTGTGACCTTGCTTCGTTAGTATGCCTTGTCTATACAAAAGGATACTAATGCCACATAAAGACACTAGGGGGGCAGAGTATTAAAAGACTACCAAGGTAACCTTAGAGTTGGCTCATGCGATGACACTTGCCCACTTGCATAGTAGATTTCCTACGTGTCTTTGTCGCCTCTAGGATTAGTTGATACTTGTGTCTTGGTACCCTTTGAGATAGTTTTCTTTCAGGTGTTTCCTTGATTTAGATGTTGGTTTTGACTTATGTCATTGATATCCATATGAGACTTGGGTTTATCTCCTCAACACGGTGGGAGTGGACCTTTTTGGGTTTCACGAGGTCGATTGGTAGTGCATTTTCTTATACCATTGAGATCCGACTGTTGGATGTCATTGTTGGAGGTGCTTAGGTAGTTGATCCTTCTTTCCGATCATGTACTTTTGTCAGATGATTATATTCTATTGTACTATATTTGTTTATCAAAGTTCTTATGAGATGATGTATTATATTCATGATGTATATTGTTTCCGTATTTCATATCATGTGACTTGTACAATGGATGTGTAGTGCCTGCCCCTAGTTCGCATTTTTGCTATCATTGTCGAACTCTTTTAGGGCTAGTTTTATGTTGATGATTAATAGTGGCATTGTTTTGAGATTATCAGATATTGTTTTTACATTTAGTTTATTAGATGATGAGATTACTTGGTACTTTATAGTTCATGTATATGTTTGCAGTTGTTGATGATAATTAGTTAGATGATTAATTATCATATGTGTTTTCTTATGGATACTTACCCCATACTTGCATGTGTATGGTGTGTGTGTTTTTTTCCTTTCTTTATGGCATTTCTGATATGGTTAAGGAAGGGAGTCATAGTCACCTACTAGTCAGGATCTACACGATGCACCACTTTTTGCCATTGCCTATTTAGCTTAGTATATATTGTGCTTGTACATGCATGGATTTTATGCAGGTTGCAGGTTGCAGGTACCGAGTATCGACTTCCCTGAATTGTCAGGGTGAGCATACCCTATCACATTATCTCAATGGTAAGAGAGGGGAGATAAATTCTCAAGTCCAAATCCCAACCCTTTAAGCCATTTGTCCTAATTGAAAATTAGGACAAGTATCTGAGTCAAGTACCCTTCGAATACTTTGGATGACGTAATTCATAATATTAACCCTTTTGGTTTGATTTTGTATGTGTTTTGTTATGATGGGTTTTTGTATTTTATTTTATGAGTCTTTAGTGTATTTTCTATTAATTAAGCCTAATTAAAAGATTTAATTAATGGTTTAATTTAATGGAAAATTAATATGATATTTTAATATTTATTTTATTTTATTAATTGGGAAATTAATTAAATACAAGAATTAAATTTGGAGATGAAAGTTATAAGTTTAAATTTGGAACGTGACAATATTTATTTTAATAATAATATATTTAGAGTTCATTTTTAATAAATGATAAATAATATTATTATATATTTTATCAATTAAGTTTCAAAAATAAATTTATAAATGGAAAAAAAATTAATTTATTAAAATTTCATGACCACATGACAAGTGCATGAGATTTAAAATTAATAAATTAATAAAAATAAATAAAGTGAATATTAAATAAATTAATGTGCATTATTTTAATATTTATTCACATAGGAGTATGCGAGCTCTTGGGAGTTGTCATGTTGGCAACACAAGAGTTTGCACTCTAATTATGCATGTGTTGTCTACACTTAGGAGTTAGCAAATGGTGTCTACAACATTCTAGAGACCTCATCATGTCTATCTTCTTGTCGTGGAAGTTACGTGCTTAGTTGTCATGCTTATCTCCTAGTTCTTTCTAGATGCATCTTAGAGGTCTTTATATAGAGGCTCTCCTAGTGTGTATGAACAAGCTTACATGCATTCAAGAAGCGCATATGCTTCTACATGCTCATATGCTTCTACAAGCACTTCTAGTCACTTGGGGGTTTCAGTTGGTTTGATTCTTGGAGGAATGGTGAATGTTGGAGAAGGAAGGAATTTTTCTATGGACTTGTAAGACATAGCAAATTAACATCAGTATCCAGGTGCACTCGTGATTTTCGCATATTCCATTTGCATTCTTTCTCTTCCTGTCTTCATCGTCTCTGTTATATGTGTCTGAATATACTCCATGAAAAAATATTCAATCTTGAAATTGGAATCTAGATATGTATGTTAATTTTTATTTGGTTGCGAAGAAAACATTAGGAAACCCTAGTTTTATTTATGAAGGAAATTCATCACAAAATGCCCTGTTGTTGTCCCTTACATAGACCCGAACTCAGACATTCATAACTTTTTACCTTGACCAAATTTATTTGATCACTCTAGTCAGATTTGGTGCAACTTGGCCCTCTCCAACATATATCAAATTTGGCTTGATCCAACAGTTCATTAGGGAGATATGGCCCCTGTACTGGGACTTTTTTATTCAATGATAGTCATTCCTCCATTTTCCATAATCAGGAGTTCTTTGTGCTTAAACTTCACAAAAATAATCTATCAAAGCATGGATTGAATTAAAAACTAAACCAACATAGATCTAAGACATTTATACTAAGATTTTATCTAAATGAGAAGTTTTTTCAATACAAAAAGCAAACTGTGCCCTTACGGTAGTAAGCTAGGACTTTGTAGAGAATTTAATTTGGTATTGTATGAAACTTTGTTACATTGCATCATTTCAACCACAGACACCCTAAAAACTCCCTACCATTCCTCCCCTCCTAAACCTCCTTCTCATCAATGCTAATAATACATTTCAAACTAGTTGTAACTTCCTCAAACCGGTTACAGTCAGTTATGACTGTTTACATTTAGTTGAATGTTTTGTTGTGTAGTTGACAACATGGTTGTCAACTTTGATAGCCTTACATCATTATGCATTTTATTAATATTCCAAATTATTTTCCAAAGTTTTATCCCAACTTTAAATCCTCAAACCACTCTTAAATTCCATAAACCCTCTACGAGCCTTGTAGGCTTTATTTTGCCAATTTTTGGCAATTTACATTTTTAGGCACTTCAAGTGCATTTGATACCATATAATGGCTCTACTTTCCATATTAAAATAAATTGGACCTTTGAAGGTCTTTAAATAACTCATCTACCTTAAAATCCCAAAGTGAACCCTAGGTACACTAACTCCCAAAATGCCATTAAGGCTACATCATTGATCCTTTTACAAAGTGATCAATCAAAACATTTAAAACATAAACAAAACATTATTAAGTGACCATTGTGGACTTATTACAACCAAATGACCCTTCAAGGTCATGTTCATCCTTTGATCCCCCTAGGATCTATTTAGCGACCCTAGTTCCTCTAAGCCTTTTGTCCTTGGCCCTGGTGCTCCTGCACCAGTTAATAGTAGAAGAAGTGTAATTAATTATTAGTCAATTTAAGTAAATAGATTTTTAAATGAGAGCAAATTAAAAGAAAGAGATATTAATAAGTGGAGTTAAATAATTGAATTATTAATGAGATTGATTTTACTTAAAATCAATGAGGATTATTTTAAATAAATGATTGTCCTTGAAGTGTTTTAAGGAAATTGTAAACTAATTATTTGAAAGTTGATAAGTATTATTCTAATGTTTTGAATAATGTGAATGATTTTATCTAAAAGCCAATGGGAACTAGTTCAATGATTTAAATAAGTAAATAATTATCTTATGATTATTTTAGAAAATTGTTTTAAAATAACGGAGGGATAATTCTATGTTTTATTCAAAAAAATAAATGGGTTGAGTTGTAAATTAAATGAAGAATCTTATACACTTGAAATGTATTTGAAAACGAAAACTGAAACCTAATATTTGGCTTAACCATTTGATTGCGAAAGCAAACTAAAATATGATTTTGTATCTTGTTCTTTATGCTATCCATGTTTGGGGTTTGGGTGTTCCTAGAGTGTTGACCAGTTAGGATGTCTACCAAAGGCTTGGGAGTTATGCGAATGTGATGGGATGTTGATGTTATTTGGTTTTGATTCTTTTAAAACCCAACCATGGTAATGCGATGGAATGCTCTATGAGATGTTTGTATTTACTGATTGTTATTGCTTTCCAATCTTCATGTGTGAATCTGAGGTGTATGTAATTGAAACACTTGGCTTAACCATTTTTTAGTCATCGATTAATTATCCTTGGACTACTTTCCAGTTGCCATGATGGGACTGAAGTGTTCATTTATTTCTTGATGTTATCATGTTGTGACATGTTTTGACTCGATCATTTTGGAGTCTTCGATCAATATTATTTTCTTTGAGATGCCTTTTTGGTTCCTTGCTGAGAACTAATGGATATGGTGATTTATCATTGATATGGATATTGAGATTTATATGGTTGCTCGATGAGGACCAATGGATATTATGATTATCTTTGATATTGTGGATATTTGATGTTCTTATTGTGGATTATCTTTTGGTATTTTTTTTCTAGTCACTTGTTCAGGATTGAGGTGATTTTATGTGATTATGGATTTGTGCTTTTATTGAGCCTAGGGTAGGTTATCTACTTGTAGTGTTGGGAAGTGGCTTGCAATGGGGCCGGGGCCCTAAGTGGCTACCAGGGTAACTCATTCTAGGTTGTCTTAATAAGTGAAAACATTTACACTAAATGGAGATTAAAATGAACCTAATAAGATAATTGTATGTTCTCGCCCAGGCCTCGAGTGCTAGTACAGACTAGGATGGGAATAGAGCGAACACTTGGTTGCGACCTTGCATTCTGTAGTATGCCTCGTCAGTACGAGAGGATACTAGTGGCTACATAGGGATCACTAGGGGGCTGAGGTCTATTGAGAGACTACTAGGGTAACTCAAGCATGATTTGTGCGATGACACTTTCCCACTTACATAGTAGGTTTCCTACATGTCATTGTTGTGCCTCTGGGTATAGGTGTTGACCTTTTTATGATGGAACCTTGAGTTAGTATACATTTAGGATTCTTGGACTTAGAGAGTACTTATGTTATGTGGTTTTTTATCTTGTGATATGTGATTAGATATCCTATTTGAGACTTGAGACTATCTCCTCCAATGTTATCTTTGTTGGCATTTATCTTCATTATGTTCTTCGATCATTATGATAGATGTTATATCTTATGATGGATGTTATTTAGTAGTATGTTTCTTTATATTGATGATTAGCATGTGACAGATGATGTTATCTAATTTGTAGGATCATCTTATGTTTTATTCATGCATGTTAGATTTCTTTATGCATATGTTGTAGCATGTTAGATTTCTTTCTACATAAGTTGTAGTATGTTTTAGGAGTGGCATCCCTACTATGATAATACTAATGATCTCTTCGGTGACTTGGGATGTTACATTCGGAGGGATGGCTAGGGCTGACGACGGTCTAATGATGCTATTGATGGTTGGGAGGAACTGTACACTTAGATTAGATGTGTTTTATGATGGATGGATATCTTTTATGATGGTTGTTATATCTTTATTGAATAATGGATGTATCATGTATGTTATTGGTTTCATTTACTTTATTGCACTTGTATCATGGATTCGATGAGGATGATGTATCTTTATTTTTACATGTGTATATTCTTTTAATCCTTTCATACCTTGTGTCATGTACAGTGGATGATTGAGCATTCTGAATTTAATTACCAAGAGGCATTCGGAACAAATGTGTAATATGGACATTGGACTTTCTATTTATTCTTTCATGTGGATGTGGTAGTGGTTAGACTTAGTATTAATTAAATTAAATGTGACTCAACATCTTGGGATCCTTAAGGAATGTAACCTGTTATGTATGCTTACAGTTGATTTTATGTTATTGTTTCAGCTATTATGTGTTTGATGTGAATGGTTTATCTTTCATGATTTTAAAAAAAAATGTTTGACAAACTTAGTAAAATTTTAGGTTAATTCTTTTGGATCCCTTGGCAGGGTGTTATAGGATGATTGTACATTCTGGTTATGCCAAGTGGCATCCTTTGTAATTGTATATTATTTAAATGGAATTCTAAATGTAGTCATTCTTTGATGTGGATTTGTTATATAGTGGATTTAGTATTAATTAAACTTAAATGTGATTCAATGTCATGGGACCCTTGAGAATTGTAGTTTTTTTACAGTATGGGCTTATGTGTGTATTATTGCTTCTATTATATTATTCAGTCAATATCTTTAAAAAATTGTTTGGAAACCTTAGTAAAACTTTAGGTTAGTTTCTTTTGGGTTCCTTGTGGGGCGTTACATGATACAGAGGGTATCAACTTCTACATGGATAGGAAGTTATCATATTGTGATGTTGAAGAGTTAACAAAGATGACTAAGGAGCACAATAGGTTGGTTAAAATTGCCAATACCTAATTTAGCCTTGGTTTCATTTCTCATCATTGGAGGTTTTTCATGTTCGTGGTGATTGGGTACCTAACCTTTGATGGTCATTTTACTAAGATTTTTGGGCACCATTTTATGTTGGTTAACCATTTTAGGCATAGGGTTAGACTTAATCTCCCCTTCTACCTCAAGCAATCATTGGGTAACACCATTTTAGCTATGTAAACAATCCTAAGGGTGACCATGCTTGCCATGAGGGCTTGATGGTTTTTTCTTAAAGAAAAGAAAGTGGAGGGACCCCATTTTAGTAAGAAATTTTTGGAGTGTGATACTAAGGGGATTGAATAGGATGAGGGCTATGATGAGAAGGAGGAAGAAGATGAGATGGAGGATAAGAAGAGGAAAAAGCTAGCGCTCGAGAGCTTATGTGCAAAGAAAAGGAAGACTAAGGAGTTGGATTTTGAGATGGACACGGATTCTGAGGAGTCAGAGGAGGGTATAGAGAAGCAAACCACATGAAATTTTGGTACTTCTACTAGAAACAAGGGGAAGAAAACTAATAGGGGTTTAAACATTCCCTTTGATGATGAACCATTGATTAAGAGGATTAAGCATAAAGGTAAGAATGTGCTTTGTCAAGGGAAGGTTGATGATATAGGTCTTAAGAAGGAGGATACTGAAAGAGATAATATGGAAAGGGATGAGGATTATTTGGTTCATAACAAGGACTGTGACGAATAGGGGTATTTGAAGGGAACCATTGGTAATCCGGGTATGATGAAAAGGGAAATTAGCATAATGGAGGAGCAGATGTAGGAGATAAGGTGAGAGTTTGATCAGTTAAGCAAGACCACTAGAGGTGAGAGAACTCTCAGTCAACATCTTGATAGACTTTCTAAGGTGATTGGTAATGTAGAAAAGGTTAAGAATCTTATGAAGAGAATCCCACCCTTGGAAGCCAAAAATAGAGCTATGGAACATATGATGAAGGATTTGCAGAAAAGGTTGTATGACATGGATAACAGAGTGGTCAACACTAAGAAGGTGGTTAAGAAACTTGCTCACCAAAGTGGCTCCATCTTGAAGACTATGGGAGATAACATTAACACTTTGCTAGATAAACTAGAACAGGGGAGAGTTCAAGGCTTAAAGGACTTGAAAGAGGACCATGACCCTAACAAACAAACTTGGGCTAACTGAAAGAAGACTGAGGTGATGGAAGCCAAAGAAATGGATGATTTGAAGGCCTCTATGGTTAACATGAATATCCTTGCAAATCAGGCTACTAATGTACAAAAGAACATGTAGTTGTCATTGTGCTATCTTTTTGCTTTCTTTTTGCTATCTTTTCCTGTTGTTAGTATTAAGGCTTATTGTCTTAGTTATGTGTTGATCCATAGTTCTTCTAGGCTTCTTTACTCTTCTTGTTAGCTACTTTGTAAAGGTTTCAGGTCCTTTAAAACCTATTTTTACTTAATCAAAACTATTAATATATTTATAATTAAAATATTCATTATAACTATTGTTATAATATTCAATTATATATAATTTAACTATATTAAATTTATTAATCTAACTTTAAAATAAACTAATTATTTATTATTAACTTAAGTGTAAATGATAAATGATAAATTACTTTTTTATAATTCTAGATTACTATATATATTTTTGAATTATTTATTTTAAATTATTAAAATAGTATACAAAAGTTAAATTTTCATAATTTTAATGTATATGTTGGTTCATTTACATAAAATTCTCATCTTAATATTAAAATGTTTAATTTGAAAATCTGAACAATAAAGTTTTATATTAATTGATTGATAATATCAAATCAGTTAATGACATATAATATTTCTATACTTTTCTTAAGTGAGAGGTATTGGATGGAACAAATAGTCTAAAAACTAGAGTTTTTCCATGAAATCGTGTATAAGATCTCAAATCTATTATCAAATAAGAGAGGATATGTAGTGCCTATCCTCATTCACATCTTTTCTAGACTTATTGTTGCTATTATTATCAGACTATGTAGACTAGTTTTATGTTGATGGTTTAGTGGTATTGTTTTGACACTATCAGATATTATGATATGGATTCAGTTGATATATGATGAGATCATTTAGACTTTACATTTCATGTATGTATGATGATCATTACATTGTTTTCAGTTATTAATGATGATTAGTTAGATGGTTTATTATCTCATGTGTTTTATTATGGTTACTTACCCCATACTTGCATGTGTATGGTGTGCGTGTTTTCTTATTGTATGGCATTTTTGATGTGGTTAAAGAAGGGAGTCGTAGTCACCTGCTTAGTCGGGATCTACACGATGCACCACTTATTGCCATTGCCTGTTTAGCTTAGCATTATATATATTGTATGTTCATGCATGGTTTTTCTACAGGTTGCAGGTACTGAGCATCGACTTCCCTAAATTTCTAGGATGAGCATACCTTATTATACTATCTCAATGATAAGAGAAGGGAGATAAATTCTCAAGTCCAAATCCCAAACCCTAAAAACCATTTGTCCTAGTGAGTTAGGACAAGTATCAGAGTTGAGTACCCACCGAATGTGGCGGATGACATATTTCATGATTTTTAACCCTTTAGACTGATTTTGTATGATTTGTTCTATGATGGGTTTTCATATTTTATCTTGGAGGTCTATGGTGAATTTTCCATTAATTAAGTCTTAATAAATAGATTTAATTAATAAATTAATTATTTGAGAAAATTAATAAAATATCATGATCTTTGATATTTTGATTATAAGTAATTAAATGAGAATTAATTGAGGAAAAAGAATTAAAAGAAAAGAAAATTAGTAAATTAAAATTAATAATAATTATAAAATAATAATAAAATAATAAATAAAATAATAATAATAAAAGTTATAAAAATTTCAATCAAAGTTATAAAATTTAAATGGAAATATATAAAAAGTAAATTGGAGTTATAAGCTTACATGGGAATTAACACACTTCTCTATTTCTCAAGTGTCAACAACACGGGGGTTAGTGCATCAATTAAGCACATGGTGTCTACAACCCTATGGCTCATCAAAAAGGTTGGAAAAGACCTATGCTTAGTTGGTGACACCTTCTAGCTGTTTCTAGAAGCATTCTCGAGGTTTCCTAAGAGCTCTTTATATTTAGGCATTCCTAGAAGCTTAGACATAGCGTTTAGAGTGCAATTAGAGCATTGGAGGATTCAAGAGTTTTGAAGAAGGGAGCTTGCTCTGCGAGTTTTCTGAGGAAGAGCGATTTAGCATCAGAATCAGGGTAGATTCTTGTGATTTTACTTATGCTATTTCCGCATCTTGTTTTCCTTGTCTTCTTCGTGTCTTCCATATGTCTTCTGAGGAATTTCATATTTTTTATGCATTTTCAATATGGGCAATTAAATTTATTTGAGAATTTTATTTGCATAGATCTAAAAGGAAAATGGGGCTAGGGTTTAAATTGTGGCCAAATCCATTAGATTAATATTATATATATATATATATATATATATATATATATATATATATATATATATATATATATATATATATATATATATATATATATATATATATATATATATATATATATATATATATATATATATATATATATATAAGTATGCATATATATATACATATATATATATATTTCATTAAAAAATTCGAATGTCTCATATTTCACAGCGAGCGAATGACGCATCGTGATCGAGGAAGGCATTTTAATAAAACGTAACATTTAAAAATATAATTTAAAATGTGAATGGGCGGAGGGGACGTGATTTTTTCCCACCCCCATCGGCGGCAATGCCAAACGGACTGCGGTACCGCAGAGTACCTGCGGTCTGCAGTGTACTTGTGACCGCAGCGTACCCTGTGATCCGCGAGTCACGTATATATGCTTGTTTAAAAGTTCTTTTAACTTTTGATATAAATGAAATCGTAATTCGGTTTTCATATGATATTTCGTTTCAATCGAATTCGATGTTATTTGATTTTATAAAACGCGATAATAATAAATATTGATGTTATTCGATAATAATAAATATTTATATATTATATATGTATGTATATATATATATTTAAATATAAATATATATATATATATATGTATATATGTAATATGTAAATATGTTATTAATAAATTTAAAATTATTTGATAAAAGATTTAAGAATTTCTTTTTTTATAATAATGAATAATTTTGTAATTTTATAATTTAACTTTTAAAATTTAATTAATAGTTTTAAATTATAAAATATATAAAGTATATGAAATTTAATTAAAAGTTGGTGGGGAACGATTTCAACAGAATATTGTAATTGGAAATTGGATTTTAGACTTATAAAGGAAAACTTTTATCCATCCAAAAACAATACATGGAAGAAATGATCCTCTAATTCTTTCCATAAACTTGTAAACGTAAATTGAGACTTTTGCATTTAAATTCAAAATTGAAAACTTAGCAAAACCAAAACATGTGTTTACATTGTGTATTCTTTATGCTATTGTTTTGGGTTTTGGGTTTTGGGTTGACTAGTGTTGACCAGTTATAGGACGTCTACCAGAGGCTTGGGAGTTATGTGATTGTGATGTCATGATGATGTTTTAATCTCGATCTTTATAAACCCAACCATGGTTATGTGATGGAATGCTCTATTTATTTGTTGTAATACTGATTGTTATAGTTGAGATTTCTTATTTATGAGACACTTGACTTAACCATTATTTTTGGTCATCGATCAGTTATCCTTGGTTATTTTCTAGTCGCCATGATGGGACTGAAATGTGGATATATTCTTGATGATGTCATGTTGTGACATGTTTGACTCAACCATTTTTGGAGTCTTCGATTAGTATGATTGAGATATATTTTGGTTATTGAGAACCATTGGATACTTTTGATTATCAGTGATACTTCAGTTGCCAATAGAGAGCTGTTGTGTTCATGATTTTCTATGGATGTTTGCTCATGGAGATTTGATGTTTTTATTCATATTTGATGATTTTATTATGGATTATTTTTTTGATTTTGAGATTTATGAGTCCATGAGCATTAGGGTAGGATATCTGCATGTAGTGATGGGAAGTGGCTTGCAATGGGGGTCGGGGTCCTAAGAGGCTGCCAGGGTAACTCATTGTAAGTTGGATTAATAAGTGATAACATTCACACCTAATACTAACTGAATGAACCTAAAAAGATAAGAGTTTTGGTTCTCGCCCATGCCTTGAGTGCTTGTATAGGCTAGGATGGGAGTAGTGAGAATGCATGGTTGTGACCTTGCATTCCATAGTATGCCTTGTCAGTATGAGAGGATACTAGTGGCCGCATGAGATCAGTATGGACCCGTGGAGTTTAGCTAACTGCCAAGGTAACTTGTATGTGATAAATGCGATGACACTTTCTCACTTGCATAGTAGGTTCCTACTTGTCATTGTGTGCCTCTGGGAAGTAGATGTCAGTTTTGTGATTGGAACCTTTGAGTTAGTATACTTTTAGGATTCCTGGACTTATAGAGAGACGTGCTATGTGATTTTGATATCCTGTTTGGGACTTGAGATTATCTCCTTAGCACGGTGGGAGTGGACCACTTAGGTACCATGCAGTTGGGTGGAAGTGTATTTTCCACTCTTATCATTTTGAGATTCATTGAGACATCGTGGCTGATGCATCCTTCGTGATGGTGGATATGTATCCTTTCATTGATGATTAACATATGTTAGATGATGTTATCTTATGCTTATATTTGCATGTTAGATTACTTTCTACATATGATGTTGTATATGTTAGGAGTGACATTCCTACTATGTTAATACCGATGATCTCTTCGGTGATTTGGGATGTTATGCATGGAGGGATGGCTAGGGCCCACGATGGTCTAATGATACTATTAACGGTCGGGAGGAACCTTGCACTTAGTTTATTTTGTTTGATCTTTATGATGGATGTATATGTCTTCTATGATGATGTATCATGTGATTATCTCTACTTTGATGTATCATGGATTGGAATAGGATGATGTACCTTATTCTACATATGTATATTCTTTGAGCTTGTCATACCCTGTGACATGTACAGAGGATGATTGAGCATTTGGAAATGTAATGTTTAAACATTGGACTTATCATTATTATTTCATGTGGATGTTGTACTAGATGGATTCTTGTATGTAATTCAATGTTAAGGGATTCTTAAAGAATGAAATCGGTTATGTATGTTATGTTTACTTTTAGATGGACATTGCTATTGCTTCCGTTATTGTGAATAAGTTATGTATGGTATTTACTTTCATGTAAAAAAAAAAGTGTTACTAAACTTAGTGAAATTCTAGGTTAATTCTTTGGATCCCTTGGCAGGGCATTACATTTTGTATCAGAGCTCGAGTTTCTACATTGGGAGCTCTGGGTATTTTGGAACAACTAGAACTGTGAACTATTAAGTGTATCTCTTCAACTTGAAACTAGGTGAACTGAAACAAAACCTAAACTGTTACTTTTATATTTTTCATACTTCAACACTTAGTTATCAAAACTGAAAATTTTACTTAAACCTAAACATAGAATTGAACTTAGTCTATTGCAAACATGTGTCTTTTGATTGTAATAGTACCTTGTTCTGTTGTAGGATGGTGTTTGGGACTAGGTCTTCTGTTAGAGGCCGTGGTAGAGGCCGAGGAAGAGGCCATGGTCATGGCGGAGCCATCAGTACCCATGAGTCTACCCATGAGGGATCAACTCGTGTAGAGAGCAGGGAAGAGCACTCTAGTAGGTAGCAGGAAGAGAGCCGTAGACAGGACCAAGTTGAGTCTAATGAGGTTAGTCTGAGACAGATGATGCAGACTATTCTAGAGTGTCTACCTCCTATTCAAGAACAGATTAAAGTGCATCAGACAGAACAAGAGCATAGACCCAGGTCTAGGAGTCCTCGGAAGGATCGTCAGAGGTCCATTGTGTCCACTCAGATGAAAGATCTTTCAAGATCCAAGGTCAAGCCTTTCAATGGGCAAGGTTCTGGTTATGTGGCCGAGCAGTGGCTGATTTCCCTCGAAAGAATTTTTTCCATGTAGGATTTTGACAACAATGTTAAGGCAAGATTTGTGATCACCAATTTAGAGAATTTGGGGCCACTTGGTGGACAATTGAGGAGAAGAAGCTAGGAATCGATATGAGCAGTGTCATGTGGGAACTATTCTTAGAGAGTTTTCGTGAACGATTCCTACCAGAGGAATGGAAGTATCAAAGGGCAAATGAAATTCATAATCTCAAGCAGTACACTATGTCAGTGATCGAGTATGAGCGTAATTTTTATGAGCTTATGTCTTTTTCAGGATTTAGTGAAAATTCAGCTCAGTTGACACAACACTTTATTAAGGGTTTGAATAATCATATAATTGGGGGTGTCAAGGTATTTGAGCCAAAAACTCTCAAGGATGCGGTACATCGAGCAATCCTTGTTGAGCAAAGTGTCAACCTTGGTCAAGGTGGTTTTGTAGGAGCACCAACAACATCAGGATCTAAAGGCAACATCAATTCAAGTGGTAACAAGAAGCCTTTCTTTTCTAAGGGAAAACAGTATCAGCAGACGTAGCAGTAGAAGGGATCAAATTCTTAGGCTCAAGGTGGTGGCAAAGGTTCTAACTTTAAGAACAATCACAATGCTCAACACAATAAATAGAATCAACCCAATCAGCCAGCTCAGAGTAGCCAGTCTTTTGTTAGTAGGAACAATCGCCAGCAATCTAATGTACCACCTATGGGAAGAGGATCTGGCAGGAATACAGAATGTTTTTCATGTGGTCAAATTGGACATTATGCAGCTCAGTGTCCACAACGACCACCTCAATTTTCAGGACCTAGGCCTACAGCTTCAGAACCTACAGTTGGTGATGCAGGTAGAGCTCATAGAGTTTTTGTAGCAGTTGATCAGCATCAGGCAGATCATCAGGGAACAATGGTTGAGACCACGGGTGTTATTCGAGGTATATCTCTTTCAGTATTGTTTGATTCAGGAGCTAAAAATTCATTTATTTCACCATCTATAGTTTCTAAGTGTAAGCTGGATGCGGTGAAGCAAGATCATGGTTGGCAAGTGGAACTAGCCTCAGGGATCAAGGTCTCCACGGATTCTGTAGTTCATAAGTGTGGGATTAGATTAGGAAGCTTTGATACTGCAGTGGATCTTCGAGTCATACCCCTTGGCTCCTATGATGTGGTTTTAGGCATGGACTAGCTTGGATCTCATAGAGCCAGTATAGATTGCAGGAAGAAGATTATTTTGCACCAAGATGACCAAGGGAATGATGTGAAGATAGTTGGGATACCAAGGCCTATATCTCTGCGGATGATTTCTGCTATGCAAATGAAGCGGAGTTTCTGTAAGGGATGTTAGATATTTGTTGTTATGGTAAATGATCTTGATGAGGAAGATCCTGTGAGGAAGACTTTAGATCACCCAATTTTACAGGAGTATGCAGATGTCTTTCCAAGTGAGATTCTAGGCATGCCTCCAAAGAGGGACATTGATTTTAGTATTGATCTGATTCCTAGAGTAGAGCCTATCTCTAAAGCTCCTTATCGTATGAGTACTCAGGAATTGGGTGAGCTACGTCTTCAGCTAGAGGAACTTCTGGCCAAAGGGAGCATTCGACCTAGCGTATCACCATGGGGAGCTCCAGTGCTCTTTGTGAAGAAGAAAGATGGTTCTTTGCGCATTTGTATTGACTACAGACAGTTGAACAAGGTGACTATTAAGAACAGGTATCCTTTTCCTAGGATTGATGACTTATTTGATCAGATCAAGGAAGCTACAATATTCTCCAAGATTGACCTTAAGTTAGGATACCACCAGCTTCGTATTAAGGAAGCAGATATTCACAAGACCGCTTTTCGAACTCGCTATGGGCATTATGAGTTCACAGTGGTACCTTTTGGGTTGACTAATGCTCCATCAGTGTTCATGAGTTTGATGAATGGTGTTTTTCGATCATATCTGGACAGGTTTGTTCTCATGTTTCTTGATGACATATTGATATATTCTAAGACTCAGAAGGAGCATGAGGAACACTTGCGATTGGTTTTGTAGTGTTTGAGAGACAATCAACTTTATGCCAATGCCACTAAGTGTGAATTCTTCAAATCGGAGATTCGGTATTTAGGGCATGTCATCTCAGGTGATGGTATTTCAGTGGATCCTGCAAAGATTCAGGCGATAATAGATTGGCCTACCTCGACTAATGTTTCAGAGATTCGTAGTTTCATGGGCCTAGCTGGTTATTATCGCAGATTTGTCTAGAACTTCTCTAGGATAGCACATCCTATCACTTCTCTTCAGAGGAAAGGTAAGAAGTTTGTGTGGACAGAGAAATGTGAGGAAGCATTTCAGGTGCTCAAGGAGCTTTTGACTAGTGCATCGATTCTAGCTATACCCAATCCAAAAGGTGATTTCATGGTGTATACAGATGCTTCTCTCGAAGGGATTGGAGCAGTGTTGATGCAGAATGGACGGGTGATTGCGTATGAATCATGCAAGCTCAAGGATCATGAGTTAAATTACCCTACACATGATCTTGAGTTAGCAACAGTAGTTCATGCTTTGACAAGATGGAGACATTTCTTGTTGGGGCACAGATTTGAGCTACATAGTGATCATCGTAGTCTTCAGTATATTTTTACTCAGCCTAATTTGAATGCTCGCCAGAGACAATGGATGGAATTTTTATGCGAGTATGATTTTGAGGTTAAGTACATTCAGGGTAAGGAGAATGTGGTGGCAAATACTTTGAGTCGCAGGAGACATGTGGTATCATCGATGACTTTTAGTGTTGATTTGAGGAGTCAGATTCTTTAGGCACTTCCTACGGATTCATGGTATCAAGAAGTGTGCAGAGAGATAGATTCAAGAATACCCTTGGAAGGTAAGTTTGCAGGTTATGTTCGAGAATCAGATGGTCTTTTGAGACATTTGGGGAGGATTTATGTGCCATTACTGGATGAGCTTCGCACCTTGATTCTGGTAGAAGCCCATCGTACACCTTACTCAGCACATCCAGGTGTCAAGAAGATGCATGTTGATTTGAGACGTTTGTTCTTTTGGTCTGGGATGAAGCGAGACATTGCTGATTTTGTGGCTAGGTGTCTTCAGTGTCAAAGAGTCAAGGCAGAACACCAGCACCCGGCAGGACTATTGCAGCCTAATCTCATTCCTTCTTGGAAATGGGATATCATCTCCATGGATTTCATAGTAGGATTACCTATGACAGTTCGACGTCATGATGCTATCATGGTCACCGTTGATCGGTTGACTAAGGTGGCGCATTTTTCACCTATCAGGTCTTCCTACACAACAGCTTCTGTAGCTAATGTCTTCATGCGTGACATTGTGAGATTACATGGTATTCCTAGAAAGATTATTTCTGACAGGGATCCTGTATTCACATCTGCATTTTGGACATCGTTGCAGCATGAGCTTGGAGCACAGTTAAACTTTAGTTCGGCATATCATCCAGAGACTGATGGTTAGACAGAGAGGGTGAACCAAGTTTTGGAGGATATGTTACAAATGTATGTGATGGATAGGCAGACACATTGGGAGGACTATCTCTACCTAGTGGAGTTTGCTTACAACAATGGGTATCATAGTTCTATTGGCATGGCACCTTTTCAAGCTTTATATGGTTGTCCTTGTCGTACACCCTTGAGTTGGCACAACCTTGAAGATCGCATTCTGTTGGGTCTTGAGATGCTTTGTGATATGGAGCAATAGGTAGTGCATATCTGTGAGCATTTGACTACGGCACAGGATAGGCAGAAGAAGTATGCTGATGCTCATAGGACAGATAAGTAGTTTGCTGTGGGTGATAAGGTTTTCTTGAGAGTGCGATCGCGAAAGAGTCCGATCCGATATGGAAAGGGTTCTAAGCTAGCACCTCGCTTTGTGGCACCATTCGAGATTTTGGAGAGGATTGGCCCGGTTGCTTACCGTCTTGCTCTACCACCCAGCCTAGCTCGCATTCATGATATTTTCCATGTTTCATTGCTTAGGCAGTATATTCCTGATATCGTGCATGTTCTTAATTGGAATGCGTTGCAGGTAGAGGACGGGCAGCTGGCTTTGGAGCTGGTTCGTATTCTGGAGCAACGAGAGTTGACCCTTAGGGGTCGAACCATCGAGCAGGTAAGGGTCCAATGGGACCCTACTGATGATTCTTCAGCTACTTGGGAGGATGCAGCTAGAATGAGGGAGTTATATCCCTATTTGTTTGTAGGCTTCCAGGAGTAAGCCTAATCCAAGGGGGGGTGGATGTAGTGCCTACCCTCGTTCACATCTTTTCTAGACTTATTGTTGCTATTATTATCAGACTATGTAGACTAGTTTTATGTTGATGGTTTAGTGGTATTGTTTTGACACTATCAGATATTATGATATGGATTCAGTTGATATATGATGAGATCATTTAGACTTTAAATTTCATGCATGTATGATGATCATTACATTGTTTTCAGTTATTAATGATGATTAGTTAGATGGTTTATTATCTCATGTGTTTTATTATGGTTACTTACCCCATACTTGCATGTGTATGGTGTGCGTGTTTTCTTATTGTATGGCGTTTCTGATGTGGTTAAGGAAGGGAGTCGTAGTCACCTGCTTAGTCGGGATCTACACGATGCACCACTTCTTGCCATTGCCTGTTTAGCTTAGCATTATATATATTGTATGTACATGCATGATTTTTCTGCAGGTTGCAGGTACCAGGTATAGACTTTCCTAAATTGCCAGGATGAGCGTACCCTATTATACTATCTCAATGATAAGAGAAGGGAGATAAATTCTCAAGTCCAAATCCAAAACCCTAAAAACCATTTGTCCTAGTGAGTTAGGACAAGTATCAGAGTTGAGTACCCACCGAATGTGTCAGATGACATATTTCGTGATTTTTAACCCTTTAGACTGATTTTGTATGATTTGTTCTATGATAGGTTTTCATATTTTATCTTGGAGGTCTATGGTGAATTTTCCATTAATTAAGTCTTAATAAATAGATTTAATTAATAAATTAATTATTTGAGAAAATTAATAAAATATCATGATCTTTGATATTTTGATTATAAGTAATTAAATGAGAATTAATTGAGGAAAAAGAATTAAAATAAAAGAAAATTAGTAAATTAAAATTAATAATAATTATAAAATAATAATAAAATAATAAATAAAATAATAATAATAAAAGTTATAAAAATTAAAATGAAAGTTATAAAATTTAAATGAAAATTATATAAAAAGTAAATTGGAGTTATAAGCTTGCATGGGAATTAACGCACTTCTCTATTTCTCAAGTGTCAACAACATGGGGGTTAGTGCATCAATTAAGCACATGGTGTCTACAACCCTATGGCTCATCAAAAAGGTTGGAAAAGACCTATGCTTAGTTGGTGACACCTTCTAGCTGTTTCTAGAAGCATTCTCGAGGTTTCCTAAGAGCTCTTTATATTCAGGCATTCCTAGAAGCTTAGACATAGCGTTTAGAGTGCAATTGGAGCATTGGAGGATTCGAGAGTTTTGAAGAAGGGAGCTTGCTCTACGGGTTTTCTGAGGAAGAGCAATTTAGCATCAGAATCCGAGTAGATTCTTGTGATTTTACTTATGCTATTTTCGCATCTTGCTTTCCCTGTCTTCTTCGTGTCTTCCATATGTCTTCTGAGGAATTTCATATTTTTATGCATTTTCAATATGGGCAATTAAATTTATTTGAGAATTTTATTTGCATAGATCTGAAAGGAAAATGGGGCTAGGGTTTAAATTGTGGCCAAATCCATTAGATTAATATTTGGATAATTTTGTGATTTAAAAACTTATAGGAAAATTCTGAGAACTGAAATTTATATATATATTTATATTTCCAAATCTGAATACATATATGCATATATATATATATAAATTCAATTATATATATATATATATATATATATATATATATATATATATATATATATATATATATATATATATATATAAACTGTGATATTTGATTAAATTATGTATATATATATAGACACACACACACACACTCACACACACATATATATACTTTAATATATATATATATATATATATACACACACACACACACATATACGTATGCATATATATACATATATATATATATATATATTTCATTAAAAAATTCGAATGTCACATATTTCACAGCGAGCGAATGACGCATCGTGATCGAGGAAGGCGTTTTAATAAAACACAACATTTAAAAATATAATTTAAAATGTGAATGGGCAGAGGGGACGTGATTTTTTCCCACCCCCGCCGGCGGCAATGCCAAATGGACTGCGGTACCGTAGAGTACCTGCGGTCTGCAGCGTACCTGCGACTGCAGCGTACCCTGCGATCCGCGGGTCACGTATATATGCTTGTTTAAAAGTTCTTTTAACATTTGATATAAATGAAATCGTAATTCAATTTTCATATGATATTTCGTTTCAATCGAATTCGATGTTATTCGATTTTATAAAACGCGATAATAATAAATATTTATATATTGTATATGTATATATATATATATATATATATATATATGTAATATGTAAATATGTTATTAATAAATTTAAAATTATTTGATAAAAGATTTAAAAATTTCTTTTTTTTATAATAATGAATAATTTTGTAATTTTATAATTTAACTATTAAAATTTAATTAATAGTTTTAAATTATAAAATATATAAAGTATACGAAATTTAATTAAAAGTTGGTGGGGAACAATTTCAATAGAATATTGTAATTGGAAATTGGATTTTAGACTTATAAAGGAAAACTTTTATCCATCCAAAAACAATACATGGAAAAAATGATCCTCTAATTCTTTCTCTAAGCTTGGAAACGTAAACCGAGACTTTTGCATTTAAATTCAAAATTGAAAACTTAGCAAAACCAAAACATGTGTTTACATTGTGTATTCTTTATGCTATTGTTTTGGGTTTTGGGTTGACTAGTGTTGACCAGTTATAGGACGTCTACCAAAGGCTTGGGAGTTATGTGATTGTGATTTCATGATGATGTTTTAATCTTGATCTTTATAAACCCAACCATGGTTATGTGATGGAATGCTCTATGTATTGGTTGTAGTACTAATTGTTATAGTTGAGATTTCTTATTTATGAGACACTTGACTTAACCATTATTTTTTGTCATCGATCAGTTATCCTTAGTTATTTTCTAGTCGCCATGATGGGACTGAAATGTGGATATATTCTTGATGATGTCATGTTGTGACATGTTTGACTCAACCATTTTTGGAGTCTTCGATCAGTATAATTGAGATATATTTTGGTTATTGAGAACCATTGGATACTTTTGATTATCAGTGATACTTCAGTTGCCAATAGAGAGCTGTTGTGTTCATGATTTTCTATGGATGTTTGCTCATGGAGATTTAATGCTTTTATGCATATTTGATGATTTTATTATGGATTATTTTTGTGATTTTGAGATTTATGAGTCCATGAGCATTAGGGTAGGATATCTGCATGTAGTGACGGGAAGTGGCTTGCAATGGGGGCCAGGGTCCTAAGAGGCTGTCAGGGTAACTCATTGTAAGTTGGATTAATAAGTGATAACATTCACACCTAATACTAACTGAATGAACCTAAAAAGATAAGAGTTTTGGTTCTCGCCCATGCCTTGAGTGCTTGTATAGGCTAGGATGGGAGTAGTGAGAACGCATGGTTGCGACCTTGCATTCCATAGTATGCCTTGTCAGTATGAGAGGATACTAGTGGCCGCATGAGATCAGTATGGACCCGTGGAGTTTAGCTAACTGCCAGGGTAACTTGTATGTGATAAATGCGATGACACTTTCCCGCTTGCATAGTAGGTTCCTACATGTCACCGTGTGCCTCTGGGAAGTAGATGTCAGTTTTGTGATTGGAACCTTTGAGTTAGTATACTTTTAGGATTCCTGGACTTATAGAGAGACGTGCTATGTGATTTTGATAGCCTATTTGGGACTTGAGATTATCTCCTCAGCACGGTGGGAGTGGACCACTTAGGTACCACGTGGTCGGGTGGTAGTGTATTTTCCACTCTTATCATTTTGAGATTCATTGAGACATCGTGGCTGATGCGTCCTTCGTGATGGTGGATATGTATCCTTTCATTGATGATTAGCATATGTTAGATGATGTTATCTTATGCTTATATTTGCATGTTAGATTACTTTCTACATATGATGTTGTATATGTTAGGAGTGACATTCCTACTATGTTAATACCAATGATCTCTTCGGTGATTTGGGATGTTACGCACGGAGGGATGGCTAGGGCCCACGATGGTCTAATGATGCTATTAACGGTCGGGGGGAACCATGCACTTAGTTTATTTTGTTTGATCTTTATGATGGATGTATATGTCTTCTATGATGATGTATCATGTGATTATCTCTACTTTGATGTATCATGGATTGGAATAGGATGATGTACCTTATTCTACATATGTATATTCTTTGAGCTTGTCATACCCTGTGACATGTACAGAGGATGATTGAGCATTTGGAAATGTAATGTTTAAACATTGGACTTATCATTATTATTTCATGTGGATGTTGTACTAGATGGATTCTTGTATGTAATTCAACCTTAAGGGATTCTTAAAGAATGAAATCGGTTATGTATGTTATGTTTACTTTTAGATGGACATTGCTATTGCTTCCGTTATTGTGAATAAGTTATGTATGGTATTTACTTTCATGTTAAAAAAAAAATGTTACTAAACTTAGTGAAATTCTAGGTTAATTCTTTGGATCCCTTGGCGGGGCATTACAGGATAAATTAATTTCATCATTTTACTATTTGAAATTTGTACATGTTACTTTAGAAAATATTTCAAAACTTTTAAAAACTAAAAAATAATAAGTTTTAGTTGAAACTGGTTTTATTAGTAACTAGTTAAAGCAAACTGATTACAATAGTATATGCTTATTGACAAATAAGTAACGTGTTTCCATTGTCGTATTCAAATGATAGAGAAGTGTTCTCCACAAACTTGTAGAGCCTAAGCTATACATACAATTTCAATGATAATTTTTTGATTGCTTACGCATTCCACATAGAAATTGTTTAGTGAGAAAATAGACTATTTGAAAGTGTGGCCCACCTATTTAGAAATGTCCCAATAATACTTATAGACAAATGTTCTAGTAGTGCACAAATGGACCAATTATGAACCAAAACAACCAAGAAATGATGAGCTATTGAGCTATTGGTATATGTGAAACTTATCAATGAATTTTTAGCTATAATTTATTTGACTCCTTAAAAATTAATATCTAAAAAGTTGGTGCACAAATGGTGGGATGTTGATTCATTAGAATAGCTTCCGTTGAGTCTCTCACCTATCCCGTTCTTGGAAAGGAAACTATTGTCTCTAGATATTAGATTTGGCTTAGGATTGCCCATTTAAAATATCTTAGGGTTCCCTGCACAAATGGTGGGAATGTTTATCTAGCCATCACGACCTAAATATTAGAGTGGGGTTCCATGGAGTGGGTGTAGGTGGTAGAAAATTTTGAAGAATACTTTAAACCTAAAGGTCTCATTATTTATAAGGCAAATCAACTCAAAATTCTCTAGTGCTCTCATCAAATATATATTGATTTTCTCTACAAAATTGCATTTTGGTGAAATTTTTTATTTTGGTGCGTATATTTGACAAATTTTAGTTCCATCATATGTTTGTGCTCAAACATAAGAACTCTTATTTTCCTGGTGTATAATCATATTCTTGCAATTTTTCCATTTAAAAAAAATATTTATCCTTCATAAGACCTATGTTTGAGCTCCTATTTTCCATGTATGTATTCTTGCATTTGTCCAATTAAATTTTTTCCCCTTCATATGAGATCTCCTCCTAAAATTAAATAAAAACTTAAAGGCCCCTCAAACGGCAGCGGCTATTGGGGCACTACCCACTCAAACTGGCCTACACGTACTCTTCACTGTACAATTTGTATTCAGAATAATTGTGTCCAAAATATACCATCCAAGGGGGTGAAAACTATTTAAAGAACTGATCACGCGGAAAAGCTGTCTGTGACAAAAGTTCAAAAAAAAAACTGAAAACAAATAAAATTCATCAGATTCATACACAGAATATACCGTATTTCACAGTAAAACACATAAAATAATAAAAATATAGACTGATTGCCTGCTCAAGCATTAAAAAAAACCAGGTCCGAGCGTGCAATTTTTGCCATTACAATACTCATATCGGATTACGTCATGCCCACTTCTTTAAACGTGTGCTATTTATCATGTCTGTAATCGGTCAGCAATCAAACAGCGCTTCTCCTCACCTCCTCCATCACGCTCAAGATCAATCGAATTCGGTTACGACATGTAGGTTGCATCCATCCTTCATAATACAATTATGGATCGACCTCAGAGTCGGCATATTTGGACAAAAAAGTCGAAAAAGGCCCCAATTACTGCAGCAAATAAGGTGGGCCTTGTAAAGAGCACAAATTGAGGCACACTAGCATTTGGATTTATAGCCCCAAGATCTTGACCTATGTGTAGTAGTAGGTATGTACGTCTACCATAGCTGTCCTATTATGGCTATCTACAGAGCATCTTTCAGATCATACGGAATACCTTATGCCCTTCGGTGAGCCCCCTCACATGTTAAAAATAATACATCGGATAATTCATAGTGGGTACCTAAATTTCTTTTGTGGATTCAGCATTTGGGTTTTCCTCAAAACAAGTGGAGAATTACTGCTTTTCTTGTTTGTGCTCGGATTCGGTGGAGATAGCTGAAATTCTTAGTGCAAGAGATCTTCAAACACAAAAAAATAAGAAATCCCAAATGGCTGCCACAAATCTATCATGGAATCTTGTCACAGTTGTGTTGATAGTGGTGATGCTGGCCCTCATGGCGTCTCCGTCTGTTTCTTCCAATTCTGAAGGTCTTATATGCGTTCATCACCAGTAATAGGAAAGAACTTTAGTCTGATTTCTCTTCCGTTTTGTTCACAAGGGTTTGTTTGCTAATACAGTTCTTCTGCAGGGGATGCTCTGCATGTTTTTAGAAGTGGTTTGTCAGACCCTAACAATATTCTGCAAAGCTGGGACCCAACTCTTGTGAATCCTTGCACTTGGTTCCATGTGACTTGTGATCTGAACAATCATGTAATTAGGCTGTAAGTGTAACGTTCAGTTTTCTCCCAAATTCCAATGATATCTTAAAGAGGGTTTATTCGTTTTACCAAATTTGTTTCCGTTCTCAGGGATTTAGGTAACGGTAACATATCCGGGCGTCTGGTACCTCAGCTTCGGAAGCTTGAGCATTTGCAGTACCTGTAAGTATTCTTTTCATGGCAGGAATTATTCTTTCTCTGTTTCTACACATGATTTTTTGACTTCTAGTCTTCCAGGAAGTCGTATTATTTAGATTTGGGCTAGTGTAATCCCCTTACAAATTGAATTTGCACTTGCTTGGGGGTAACGGGTGATCTTTAGCTCCCGCTTTTTTGAAAAGTCTAGAAATAATAAATTTGGTACTATTCTATCTTTAAAAAAATGTAGAACATATAAGTCTCTACATGGTCACCAGGGAGCAGACATGATTTTAACGGATTTTAATTTGCAAGAGAACTCTCTAATTTAACACAGTTTTGGGATTCCACGTTCTTTGGTCTGGACCTCTGGCAATAACCCCTGTTCCAAAGCTGGCAGGCGTAACCCGTGATGAACAGGTTGTGTAATTGTTGTGGCTTGGTGGAGTAGACTTTGTACTTTTTTTTCTTCTCTTTTTGGGATGAGGACCGTATAGGTTTTGACAGGTGTAAATGCCAGTTCTAAAGTGTCCAGACAAACAAGCGGAAGAAACCTTATGATTATGATTTTGGTTAATTCATACGTTGAATCTTAGGCATTTTAGATGTTCCTATAAATAAGAAGTTATTGTCATATGAAATCTCTACCATCCAAACGGCCACAGGCCACGGATGGTCAGCATCATAGTCATGACAAGTCTAAACAGTAACAGTTGACTCTGCAATAGACAAAAACTTGGAAAACTAACCAGATGTCCAATCAAATCACCTAAGTCTGACCAATTAAGAGATTCTATTCTTGCTAATAAATGAACATTAGTATGAAGCTAGACAATAACTTGGCATAGCGTTGATTATTTTTTATGCTAAAAAAACATACACAATTAAATCCAGAAGGAAAAATTTATATTCTTGCTTAACCAAAAGTGTAGAGGGTAACTTGAGAACTAGGCCTATGATTGCGACAAACCAAACCAAAGTTGACTGTACAAATCCATTAATAATTTTGTTTCTTCTGGTTTTTGTAACAGACAATTCCATTTGGCTTGATCTGGAAATCCAATATGTTGTGCCATATGTTATCTTATGGGAAATGCTTAATTAGTATTTCCAAGCTGTTCTAGTTGTTGATAATATCATGCCAGAATGAAGACAGCAAAGGATCCTTTCTTGCTTTCTTATTTATATGCTTGATGAGGTTGGAAACATTTCTTGTGGAAGTTGAGATTTAGTTTTCTGAAGGAAATTACCTGAAATCATCTACTTTCTAATATGGTTGTGATCTGCCTTGTATGTTAGGGAGCTTTATCAAAATGAAATTGTAGGAACTATTCCTGAGGAATTTGGCAGTTTCAAGAAACTTATTAGTATGGATCTGTATGGTAACAAGATATCTGGAAAAATTCCTCATTCTCTGGGCAAATTGAAGAAACTCCAATTTCTGTAAGCTCACTCATCTTATACCTTTCAACACACCTATTGAATAATTATAGCTATGGGTCACGTTAGTTGAGTCGTTTAATTTTCTAACTTAAAAAGAGTTTCAACTATGGATGAGCTGTATGACATTGTTTTCATTTGTTTATACTGGTCTTTGGATGAACAGGCGCCTCAACAACAACAGGTTGACTGGGCAAATTCCAAGGGAGCTTACTACCATTCCAAACCTCCAAATTTTGTAAGTACATGAATTCTTTGAAGCTTTCTTTCTGACTTATTTAACTCGCGCTAAGTTTCAGTCATTATTTTTGACATATTCATATTTCATGCTACAGAGATGTCTCACACAATGATTTGTGTGGAACTATTCCTACAAATGGGGCATTTCAGCATTTCCCTTTGGAGAGGTAATAGCTTAGTCCCTTTCACTTTCTTTGGTTTTATTGTATGTAATATCTTTGGGTTCCAGCATCAACCTCCTATGTTGGTCGAGTCACTTGGCTTACCTTCTCTCCTTCTCCTATATAGATTGCTTGGCTTGGGAGGTTGAGGTAGAGAAATCCATTTATCGAGTGGCAGTTAATGTAGTTATACACCGTGTGAAAAGAGTCGGCAATAAATGCATGATGTACCTAGCTGGTCATATATACATATTTGATCTGTAAATTAACGGTTTTGTTGCATCCTTGTCCTTAATTTAGGCAATAACTGGGATAGGGTTTGAACCTGGATAGCACCATGATTGCACCAGGACAAACAGGGTTTGAACCTGGATAGCTTCTGAAATAGCATCACACCCTAATCATCATCCTATGTCCTTAATGATAGACACGACTACAGTGTATTGATCGACTATGGTGAGAAGGGTTTAGGAAGGATGTTAAACATTGATATTTATCTAAATAAATGTTTAATGCCAATTATTTTATTTGCAAAATGTTGAAAAAGGATGTTAAACTTTGAGATTAAACAGCAAAGGGAGGACTTATCTTTTGTAGACCACTATTTTGTTAAACTTGGAATAGAACCGAAAACAAGAAAAGCAAGATATGAGCTGAGAAAGGCTCTGTTTTCACATGCACAAGCAGACCCTCATAGACATTGGTCTATATGACAACCCTGTAAAACAAGTCTCCATTGTCTTAATATTGCAACTTGAGTTTGTTCCATATTGACCTGAATCATTTATGAGATTATGACCAAAGAATTTGAGAGTATGGTCTATTATTTGTAATGAAGATTCTTATCTGGAAACTGTACTTGTAAAAGGTTTTATTGTTATTCAAGAAGCAAGCTTTGATGCTTGTGGATAGTGCGCAGTTGAAAACTGTGGTTTTTGCCAACTATTTTCTAGGAAGTGCTATCTCTAACCTTTTTTCATGTCAGATTTGTTAGGTTTGTAAATAACTGCCCCAGTTTGGCAAAATCACAAATTATCTGGCTAAAAAAATGTTCAATTTGGTGTTATACAAAAAGTTCTAGCATTTAAATGATAAGGAATAAATTGAAGAACAAAAAAAAAATTAAATTTTTTTTTGAAGAATTTCTTTTGTTGGTTTGGAGGAGTGTACAAAAGTAGCTTTAGTGATGTTTCTACTTGGCTTTCGGTAATTAACCGGTCATGCATAAGCAATACAGTATTTGAAAGGATGGAAAAAAACTTCTAGAGAAAACTTTGTAGCATCACATTTAATTATCCATCACCAGAATAACTAAGAAAAAAGATTGAAGATTGCAGAAGCTAGAACACATGTTTGAAGCCCAAAATTTTAAGAAGCCTGGAATAGGTTGACTAGTTATTTAATTTGATTGGGACTTCTGATCATAGGAACAAATGTAAATCTCTGAATATATCTGGAAAGAGATTTGGAGGAACTTATTTTGCTGGTTTTGTAGGAGTTTACAAAAATGACATATATTTATTGACTGTCATAACTACAGGAAAAGAGTTAAGATTCTACCAGCTCGAACATACATAGAGCCCAAAATTATTAGAATGTTGGAATAGGCTGATTGTTTCTTTACAGTTTAATACTTGCACTGGGTACGTCAGGTTGAGTTTCGGAATGGGGAGACAAAGGGCCTCAATTTCGGGATGGTGGGGGATGGCAGTGGCAGGCAGGGGAGGCGGAGGGGGGTGTTGTATACTATACATATAGAACTTGAAGTGCTAGAACCATTGAGCGTTCAACAAAGTAACATAGTACATGCCCAATAGTAACATTCAAAAATCAAAATCAAATAGAAACATAAGTACCTCTCCCAATGGCTTTGTGGCATACCCAAGTGAGGGTACTTGGGCACTCCAAATACCTGGAGCAGCGATGACCCAGGGACATGTACTTTGAGGTTTTTCGAACTGGAAGGTTGGGAGCGGGTGGGGGGGAGCGAGTCCCCAGGTTTTATTGGTTCTGTATTACATGTTCAGGTCATAGTCACATTGAGTTCTAGGTTAGTGAGAAGGGGATGCCATTTGAAATCAGTGCATAGAATTAACTGCATTCATGTAAATAAAGATGCATAGATTGACATAGATGAAAAAGCTCCAATACAATCAAATGCAGATACAGTTGAGTACCATTAATGGATATTTCAGTTCAACATCTTGTTCATGAATTTATGGACCACAGTTTCAATTAATGTCTTTTAATTTATTTTTTAACATAGAATTAAATGTAGCAGGCATGAAAAATTGAAGTTAGAATTTTACCATTTCTATATATGTGTTTCTTGGTTTTATTTTGTTAGAATGCAGTCATTATGAAATACATTGGCGTGCTTGACCTCCTATTTAAGTATAGGTTGAGTTAGTCCTTATTGCAATCTTTTCCTCCTGTGAATGTTTACAGCAGTTATCGTTTTCAGATGAGCAAAACTAATTCTCTATCTAAATAATATTTACACAGTGAGCCTGAATAGGTGACAGTTTCCAATCTTGGGGAAATTTACATGGATATATAACATTTCTTTTGTTGTTTATTTCAGCTTTGACAACAACCCTCGGCTTAGTGGTCCACAGCTGCAAGGGTTGGTATCATATGATTCTGGATGCTGAGTGAAGCTACAAGGATGTTGCTAAGCATAAGTTGGATCTTTTCTCCTTCAATACTCTACAGGGTGAAGTCCTGGTTGAATAAGAGAGGCGCCCTTCTAATAACATTATCTTAAGTAACTGCTGCCTGAAACATAGATTGATTAAACAATCTTGTTTTCCAAGTGCAGGGTAGTTATCTAAATAAATGCTTTGTTATCATTGCAAGGAACTGTGCTAACATGCTAAGGTAAATTGTGTGCTTTAGCAGAAGAATATTACGCCAGCTCATTCCCTACTTAAAAAAAGGCTTGGTGGGATAGCTATAGTGTGAGTATTAAAATTGCTCTGATAGCATTGATATCTTGCGGAATGGTATAGCCTTAATGGTTGTTTTAAAGTTCGCCTATGAAATGAGGCATGAAATGTAAAGGTAATGTTATGGCGGCTATGATCTATGTAAAATTGTAGGCGAAATATATGAGCATCTATCACTATTTATTGTGGGAAACCATGTAATGATCGTAAATGGTACCATTTTTCACATTAGTCTTTTTTGGTATAATAGTATTTGAGATGAGATGTTTTACAGTAATCTAAATACATCGTTAAGCATTTTAAAGGCCTCAGTGCCTGTAAATCTGATGGTCAAGAATTTTTTGAGTTGCATTCGTCTTTTGAGACTGCCGTTCACATTGCATACTGTCTTTTACTAACTTTGCCTAATGTAGTTCTACAAATATAGAGGTCCCTTTCAAATTTTCTTTACAGTTATTTATATGCAATAGTCAAATTTGCAAAGCAAGAACACTTGCTGTATAAATTTGTTTCTGTTTCGAGAGAACATACAATATTTTGTAAAGCAGTGTGAAGTTGGACTCGTTCTCTTAGAAGTCAAACTATCTGTACCTATTCCCTACGTACATATACTAGTTAGTTCTGGTATTTAGGGCTCCAAAATATCCAGAAGCACATCATTTTGATAATTCACTTACATTTTCATTTTTAAACTCAGAGACTTGACACCCAGCATTGCAAAATTCAAGATTGAGCTCGGTTAACTTTCATCCACTCTACTAGTTTTGTAAGTTCGGTAACCACATTTTCGTGATTCGGAGCTATTTGTTTTGTTTATAGTTGAAGTCATTCATTCACATTAATGTGCTGAGTAATATGTGCTTCTCCTCGTCCATCCAAGAAGTATTCGAACAGCAAACACAGATGAAACCTGCTGAAATTGCAAAGCAGGAACACCCTAACCCGCATAATGGTAGAGAGCAGCAGCCACGTCGTTTCACTGGGCGTGTATTTACCATCAAGCAATCATATTTTAAAATTTAACGATGAACTCAGGTTTTTAGAAGAACTTTCCTTGATGAGATTAGATTTTAAGGGCTGGATACTGGCTGTAAAAATCTTAAGATTATTATTAATTATATCAATGTAATATTGTTGTAACTAATCTAAATAAAATAATTAATATTAATTATAAAATTATATAATATAAATATCAGAGTGGACAAAATAAAAATGATTTTTGATATATAAAATATAGAGTGATGTCATTTTTTTTTAATACAAATTTGAAGGGTTATAAATCTACACGTTGTTCTAGAAAGCTTGGTTCTTCATTTATATACATTTTCTAGAGATGGTCTAGTTGAACATGCCCTCTTAAACCATAATGTTAATTTTCCAATAGTATTATAAACGTAGGTTTACCATTTTCGACTTCAGTGTTATAGCGACAGATTTGTAGAAGGGCTTAGAGTGAACTTCGTGACGTCTTTAGTTGCATCATTGTTTTGGCCTACCATTTTCAACCTCCTTTGAGTATTTATGGTATTAGGTATGTTCATTTTTGTATTTTTAATGATTATTTAGTTGTTTTTAATGAATATTTATTTGATTTTGATGAATGTATAGTATTTTTTTATTAATATTTAGTTGTTTTTAATGAATATTTAGTTAATTTTTATGGGTATTTTGTTATTTTTAGTATACATCAATTAGTTTTATGTTTATATGTTGTATATTAGTTTAAATGTTAGAAAATTTTGAAAAACCATAGTTAAAATTGTAGTCAATGGAAGAAATAATATGTTTAGAAATGTAAAATGTTAGGCAGATAGGCAATAAAAACCAAAAATAGGATTAGTTGTAGAAAACAAAAAATGATTTAAAACTCTAGATGAATAAAAAAATAAAACCTTAGGATATCTAGAAAAACTCTCTAGAGTGTTTTCTCTCCACTCTCTCTCTCCTAACTTTCCCTTTCCTTACTCTCTCACTTCATTATCTCTCTCCTCAACCTTACTCTTCTCTCTTCTCAACCTTACTCTTCTCTCTCCTCACTTTCTCTCTCCTATCTCTCTCTTTCTCTCTCTCTCACACACTTTATCTCTCTCTCTCTCTCTCTCTCTCTCTCTCTCTCTCTCTCTCACACACACACACACACACACACACACACACAGACACACACACACATTCTCCTTGAACTCTCTCCTCACTTTCTCCCCTAATTCTTACTTTCTCTTTCCTTACTTTTTCTCTCTTCTCACTCTCTCTCCTCTCTTTCTCTTTCCTTTTTCTCTGTTCTCACTTTCTCTCTCCTTACTTTCTCTCTCCTTACTTTCTCTCACTTATCACTTTATCCCTCCTCACTCTCTCATCTCTTTCTTTCTTCTCACACACTTTCTCTCTCCTTGAACTCCTCTCTCTCTCTCTCTCTCTCTCTCTCTCTCTCTCTCTCTCTCTCTCTCTCCAATTTCTCTCTCCTACATTTAGTTTATTATGATTAAAACCTTAGATTATGAATAAGACATAATAGGACCTTATATATGACATGTTAAGACCTTAGAAATGCTTATAAGACTTAATAGGACCCCTTATGACCTTAAATTAATGATAGAACCTATCACAAGCCCTTATTGAATGCATGTTCTTGTAATTATTTGGCATTCCCTTATTGGCCCCTTATGTTCTTGTAATATTAAGTTAGCATTTAGTTTGCATATGTTGTGCCCGTAGATGGCATCCCACGATCATGGACAACCTTAGCCTTGGCCTCAAGATCAAGGACATGATTAGGGACAAGGATAGGGGAAGGGACAGGCTAAGGCCCAGGGATAGGGACCACATGTTGATGTACCACCTGTCCACCCTCGCATTCCTGATATGATAACTCTATTGTAGTTTGCAACCACAAAGACTGCTAAATTGAGATCAACTATTGAGAGATGTCAGGATCATCTATATAGAGGTATATGTCAGTAGATTTTGACTAGTCTTGAGGAGCTTATTGATATGCTTAGATCACAGATTCCATTTGCACTAGTTTGCACCAGTCTGTAATATTGTTGTTGAGCTTAGAGTAGAGATCTAGGTTGGTATATCCTTAGAGCAAGTCTAGAGCCCGGTTTGTAAGGAGATTGTCAAAATAGGAGGTTTTCCCATTTTATGAGGGGAAGACTAAGGTTAGGGTCGACGGGCTTCGTGCGAATGCCCCTTGGCCAATAAGTACGCTTTTCTAAGCCAAGAGCGCAGCCAAGGGGCTTCGAGGGTAGCATGAGGCTTCAAACGAAGTCCCCTGTCAACCAAGGGGCTTTTCTCGAAGCTTTTTGGCTACCCAAGGGGCTTCGCTCAAAGCCCCCTTGGTCATTCCCTCACGGCCACCATTATGGCCGAGAAATAGTCCCATCAAAAGGTGGTAAACTATCTTGATGGCTTCATACGAAGCCTCTTTTGGTGAAGACCCAAAAAAAAAATCTTCAGGTGAAGCCTCAAAAAAAGGAAATTTCCAAATTTGTTCATATTTTCTATTGATTTTTGCTCTTTCGAGGGCTCAAACAAGGGTCAAATAAGTTTAAATTCTGAAACTAAATTTGGAAAAGTGTTGTCCTTTCAATAAGCTTTCCAATCAATATATTTTTAGCATATATTGTGTTTATTGTGATGTTTTATTTTTAGTTTTATTAAATTTTTTTTCGTCATTTTAGACATCTCTATTTGAAGCTTTAGAAAAAAAATAAAAGTAAAGAACATTTAAAAAAAAATGATCATCGAAGCTATGTGTGTTAGCTTTCTAGCAAGTCAAGAAAATTTTCATTTCGCTATATACAAATCAAGTTATATTGATCAAAAGCAACCTATGTCTAATTATTGTCAATGTCACTTTGTCACTAAATAAAACCTAAAGCTTTGACAAAATTGAACAAAACCAACAAAACTTGATATTGATATTGTTATTCTAGCCATGAAAGACAATTTAAACTATCATATTTAAAAAAGAAAATTATGTTGATCAAAACACACATCACTTTTTAAAAATGTCAAATTTTGTATAAATCACTTCTCAAAGGAGAAGGAAAAATGGACTTCAAATGAAAATATATATATATATATATATATATATATATATATATATGCTAAAATTCACTAGTTTACATCATTATCAAATTCTTTATTATTTTTTAATAATATACATTTGAAAATGAATTTTTTGTTGAAAATATCTATTTTAGTGTCAAACTTGGCCAAAAACCGGGAATCATTACCATGGTTTGACCCTACCAAGGGCAATAAGACCACCACTTAACCAACACACTTAAGTTGTGAACTTTAAGATCTTAACAAAATCCTAACCCATGAGCTCAATCTAAGATAAATTATAGATTAAACATAGAATCTCCTACAATATTTAGAAAGAGGCATCCCTTTCTAGCTATATTCAAATTATGAATATATATCAAAATATTCCTCTTGAAGATTCTAGCAATATTCAAGCCAAGAGTTTAATGCTTCCACCAAAAATGGATTCTATGTTTAGATGTCACTTTGACAACGTCACTAATGTTTTACAAAATAAGTATTAGACTATGCTAAGCCATATCATTCAAACTTTTTTTCGCTCTTCCAAAATTTGGATTTCTTAGTCTTAGTTTTTTAAGGATGTGCAGTTCTTCTCTTTTAGATCTGAAAACTTGCACATAATAAGAAGACAAAGAAGTTTATGGTTTGTATAGGGGCTTGCCTAGGGAAACGCCTTCTAGGATTTAATGTTCCCTATAAAAAAATGTGTATAAAAGAAACGTTCAATTTTAAATAAAAGATGTCAATTCAACAATGCTAAAAATTCTTGTCTTGAAGCCTTTATGAAAGTTTGATGATACTAGAAGAGAGCTCGTGTGTGTCTTCATTCATGTAGGGACATATGAATTTAATCATGGATGATGTCTTAAATGCTTTAATCCTTGAATGCTAGACCTTGTTTGCTACCATGAAAATGACAACGTTTGCTTAAATTTTCAAAGATTTTTATTATTTAAAAAAAAATCGTGCTCTTCTTTCATCCATAAAATTGTGCAAAATGGTTTCTTGGTCTGATAGATCTCAATCCCAAATATTTAAATTATTTAATTATTTTCAATTCATTGAAATTTGAAAGCTAACATGATTTTGATTTCGTTGTTGGTCTTTTAAAATTTGTAGTATTCTTTCATACATAAAAAAAATTACAAGTAGAAATTTTCAAATGACTTTGAGCTCTACTAGATCACAGTCTTACCTTTCCAAACCATTTTACGATTCTCAATTTTATTGAGCTTTGAAAGAATTGTCACACAAGTTGGAGTTGATTAATTGAAAGATAGAAGCATTCAATTTTTGAAACAAATATTTATTTTATATTGTTTGGCCACTAATAAAATCAACACAACTTGTCCTCCATTTATAGAAGATCCAAAATTGAACCTAGTGACATATCTTAGCAAGTTACAATAGTTGAGAGAAAACTTGATCTTAAACTACTAATGCACTTGTTTCAAGATGTTGAAAGAAGACTTTGTCATAAACCTAACGTGTTTATTATTTATTAGATTACAAAATATTTATTTTCTAAGGTTAAATAATATTTTGCGTTGCTCTTCAATATTTTGTTCATCCCATATTATTGTGTGAATACTTTCCCCTTCAGTGCTTGTGCAACCTTGGGTGTAAGAGAAACACATAGTAACTTCTTTTTCCTTTTTAATAAGAGACCACCTTAAGGACCTCACCACACCAAGGTTCAGCCTCAACCATGTGGGGTTGACCAGCCCCTTGTGGGGTTTTAATATATTTTTTAAATTTATTTTATTTTTAAAATTTGAAATTTATTTCAAATTAGAGGAGTAAAATATTAAAATATGTTACCTCACCCACCCCCACCACCAATAAATTGAATATTTTAAGATCTAAGAATTAATTTTATTTTACCACAATTGAATTATTTATCTCTAAAATTAATAGATTTAAATTTAAAATCTAATTTTTCTTCCATTGGCCTATTTCCTAATGTTAAAATTTAATATATATATTTTTTATCAATATTTTATTAAATGTATAAACTATGGTTCATTTCTTAATTAAATTGGGAGTGTGTAGTACATACCTTCCTATTGATTTTTTTGACAATATAAAAGCTAAAATTGGTCGATTATTCAACCATGATAGACATATCATTATGTGTTATTAAACATTGTAGTTGTTAATCTCTTCACAAACCAAATGAAACAATACAAACATCAACAACATTTGTAACTTTCCTTCAAAGAGGATAGATCATACATTCATTCATATGATCAAGTGGATAGATAGTCATGTTTTTATAATTTAGATTTAATGATTCATTGCAATACACACACATACCTAAATATTCACAATTACATAGGGTTTTGGGTCTACCTTGATATTTATCAAAGACTTGATAAAGGTTACATGCTTGGAGTTTGAAGTAGTTTAGATTCCCCTTTAACCAAACATGCTATAGGTAATGCCATTCCAAGTTGCAACTTCTCAAAATATTGTCTCTTGCTCAATTTCTTACAGGTCTCAAGGAGATATAATTTCAAAACTATTCTCAATTTCCTCTTTCAAATATTTTTTCCTAGTCTACTATCTTGTTGGCTCTCTAGGAACACCATTTAATAGTTCTCTAATTAATTGCAAATATTTGGAGAAGTTTCATTCTAGGGACACACCAATCTATAACAAGGTTTGATATATTAATTCAAACTAATTAGTTATTATTATTATTATTATTTCTTATTTCAATTAAGTTTTATCCTATAACATAATATTTACAAAACATTGCTAGCAAGGAATATACCAAGGGGTTCAATAAGAGGATGAAATAAGTTGTCTAGGGTTTGGCCAAAAGAGAGTGATTTCCCCACACCCAGAGTATTGCACAACACCATATCATATTCTTTAGTAGATTGTTATAGCCATAACATATCGTCATAGCCATGACCTTCTAAGTTTTCCTATTTTATTTTCTCTAAGTGATTTGGGGGCTTCTTTTATTTCATCAATTTTATCACACTATTGAGGAGGTTTGTTTATATTTTAAGTTGTTAAATTTATCTTGTGATTTACATTTGGCTAGAGAAGCGATTATTTGTTATTTGTGAATGGGTTGTATGCTACTACATTGGAGCTTTATGTTACTATCACAAATCTACACTACATCTCTATCCTATTTATCTTGTTACTACGAGTTATATAACTTTCCTTCTTTTATTTAGGCTTCAATTGTTATTGGACTAAATGGAATGTAATGATAAGAAAACATAATTTGGAGTGTTTAATTTTTCACAGTTTATTGTATTTGATGGGTGAATATTGGTAGCTTTATTTCAAAAATTAAATATTAAAATATGAAAAATGCTTTCTAATGGATTTCATGATGAATTTTCGATAGAGGTTTATAGGTTTGCATTGATGGAGAAAAAACTTATCTAGCCAATTTTAACATTGTACAAGTATTTTCTAACCAACACATCCTAAGTATATTTGTGTGTAATCATATTTGGGTTTTCATGTTCTTCAACATATAATATTATTGACCTACCTATAACACCTTCTTTTCATACAAGCACTAGTCTGAAACTATTAAAAGCATTGAAAAAATTAATACTAAAATAAAATGATATTTTATATGTTTTCATTTTTTTAATTATCTTAAACATATTTAACTTTCAAATTCTAAATACCAATGACTAGATCGTCTTCCAAGGGATGTGGAAATATTAGCATCAACTAAAAGGTGAGCAAAGGTAGAGAAACCGATGAAGGGTGCTTCCCTTAATACCACAAACACATAACAAAAAGCAAAGAAACAACAACAATTTGTGAGAACAAAATATGTGCTTTCTATTATCGCCACAAATGCAGAATTATAGAATTTAGGATTACAATATGCTAACCCACATGGGTGCCTTCATTAAAGAAATATGCAAGACAAAACTCTTAACTATTAGTTATAGCTACCCATAACTGTCCTAAACAATTCTACGAGCCTTTCTTAAATAGGCAATTTTATGTCGTTCAAGAAGGTTCTAGAAATTAACCATTGAGGCTAACAAACCCCAAAATACATAAATTACAATTATTACATTAGAGTCGGCTCAAAGAATTACAAACTTTATTTTATGACCATGAGTAAGGTAACCTAACTTTCAAATACCATAACTCACAAATCGTAGCTCCAATTGACTATTATAATCACTTTTAGGAAAGGCTAGATCCTAGACTACAATGCTTGATATGCGAAGCACCACTCAGTTAGCATTTGACCCCGTTTTGGAGCATCTAATGCCTTCAAAACTGAGTTTGAAGATTTTTCTGCAAAATTTTCCACTGAAAATCTACAATAACTTCTCTAATATGGAAGTTGGAGCCATGAGCTTTTTATGGTAGGCTTATAATTCTAAAATGAACCTTCCTCTAGAAAATTAGAGCATTTTGAGCTCATATTACTCACTCACTAAAAATGCCAAGTTCCTAAAAATAGTAACCCCCTATGTATTGGTCCAGATTAAAATAGAAAAGCCTGAAACAAAAAAAAAAATCCAAGCTAAAAGTAAAAATATTTTTGGGTAATGCAAGATTGCCCTCACACCTAGGATGCTCCTGCATCAGACACCCAGGGTAATTTGAGAAGTGACTCCATCACATCTTCGATGTTCAGAGGAAAACCAAGACGGTCAACCTCCTCCCTTGCTAGCCATGATGAATCTTCAACTGGTCACCCTTCCCATTTGACTAAGTACTCTTCATAGGTTCTATTCCTTGTACTTCTGGTAGTACGAATGTCCAATATCTCCTCAATCTCCTTTGTATCTGAAGTAGTTGCTAGAATACTCCACTGTTCTTCTGCAACTGCATCTTCATCACCTCCTTCATAAAACTCTGTCAAATCTGAAATGTTAAAATTATTGGTGAAATATTTAGTTTAGTAGGAAACTCTACTTCATAGGCATTTCTAGAATCATGCCTTTTCACTATCTTGCATAGTCCAAACTTCTTCATTTTGAGCTTATTATAAGTACCCACTGGAAAACGCTCCTTCCTCAAATGAACCATGACTTCATCCCTAATCTGAAATTCCTTATACCTCATTTTCTCACCAGCCTTAGCTTTGTATTGTGTATTCATCTTTGTAATGTGCTTCCTCACCTCTTCATGGATGTTCTTCAAATGTTCAACAAATTCTTCTACTTTAGTACTAATTATCTCCCCTTTATCCAACTATCGCAATTTAGAAGCATTTCTGGGACTGCTCCCATATACAATCTGGAATGGTGATTTACTAGCACTCCTATTGACATAACTATTATTTGCAAATTCTACTTGTGGTAAAATTAGATCCTAGCCCTTTGGTTTGTCTCTAACCAAACATCTTAGCAAATTTCCCAAACTCCTATTCACCACTTCTGTTTGTCCATCAGTTTGTGGATGATGCAATGAACTGAACTCAAATCTATCTTCAATTTCTTCTACAATGTACGCCATAAATACCCAATGAACTCGGTATCTCGATATGAAACTATACTCTTTGGTAGACCATGTAGTCTCACCACTTTTGTAAAAAATAATTTTGCCACATGAACAACATCACTATTCTTCTTGTAGGGAATGGAATGTGCCATTTTTGAAAACCTATCCACCACCACAAAAATAGAATCATGTCCTCGCCGAGTCCTAAGTAATTCCAGAGAAAAATCCATGCTGACATCCTCCCATGACTTCTTTGGTATAGGTAATGGTTGATACAATCCCGTATTCTGCTTCACTCCTATTCACCACTTTTGTTTGTCCATCAGTTTGTGGATGATGTGATGAACTAAACTCAAATCTATCTTCAATTTCTTTCACAATGTATGCCAGAAATATACAATAAACTTGGTATCTCGATCTAAAACTATAATCTTTGGCAAACCATGTAGTCTCACCACTTCTCTGAAAAAAAATTCTGCCACATGAACAACATCACTAGTCTTCTTGTAGGAAATGAAATGTGCCATCTTTGAAAACCTATTGACCACCACAAAAATAGAATCATGTCCTCGTTGAGTCCTCGATAATCCCAGAACAAAATCCATGCTGACATCCTCCCATGAATTCTCTAGTATAGGTAATGGTTGATACAATCCCATATTCTACTTCACTCCTTTTTCCATCTGACATACTCTGCAACTCTGCACAAACTTCTTCACATTTTGTTACAACTATGGCCATGAGTAATTCTCAACAACCAAAGCAATGGTTTTATATCAACCAAAGTGTCTTGTCAGGTGTAACAGGTATCGTACAAGCCTTCCATGCTTCACCAAAATCAGGAGCATCTAGATACAAATTCTTGAGTTCCTTGAACCTAACCACCTCAATCTGCATTTTTGTCAACAAAATTTGTCTTCTGCTAAGAGCATCCACAATTCTATTATACTTCCCACTCTTGTGTTTCAAAACAAATGCATAACTCTGCAAAAACTCAACCCACTTCAAATGCCTTTGGTTTCATATTCCTTGACTATTCAAATATTGCAAACTTGATGATTAGTATACAAAACAAACTCCTTAGGAAGAAGGTAGTGTTCCACTTCTTCAATGCTTGAACTATAGCATAAAATTCCTGATCATAAATAAAATATTTTCTTTTTGTATCATTCTACTTCTCATTGAAATAAGGAATAGGTCTACCTTCTTGGCTCAAAATAGCTCCTATTGTGGTACCACTAGCATCACAGTCTACTTGAAACGCCTTGTTAAAATCTGGAAGTACTAAAATAGGCTGCTCAATAACTTTTTGTTTCAATAGATTAAAACTCTTACCTACTCCTCTGGTCCACTTAAATTCTTTCCTATCCCCTCACATTATTTCATTCAAAGGCCCACAAATGTTGCTAAAACCTTTGATAAACTTTCCATAAAAACTAGCCAGTCCATTAAAGACCTTAGCTCAGTCACACTCCTTGGAGTAGGCCATTCAAGAATAGCCTTCACTTTCTCAAGGTCCATTTTCAGACCTCCTACTAATTTACTACAAATCCCAAGTACACCAACTCCTTCACAAAACTACACTTTTTCAGATTTATTAGCAACTTTACTTCTCTCAACTTCTCAAACACCTTGCAAATATGTATCATATGCTCCTCCAATGTCTTACTAGAGATCATAATATCATCTAAGTAAATAATGACAAACTTACCTAGAAAATCCTTCAGTACCTCATTCATGAGCCGCATGAAAGTGCTCAGTGCATTGGTTAGCCCAAAAGGCATGACTAACCACTTGTACAATCCTTCCCTTATCTTGAAAGCAATCTTCCATTCATCCCCTTCTTTGATGCAAATCTAATGGTACCCACTCTTGAGATCTATCTTTGTGAAATACATAGCTCCACTTAAAAAATCAATAATATTATCCATCCTTGGCAATCAAAATCTATACTTGATTGTGATCTTGTTGATAGCTCAAGAATTTGTGCACATCCTCTATTCTTCATTCATCTTTGGTGCTAATATTGATGGTAAAACATAGGGACTTGGACTCTCTTGAATCAACCCCTTCTGCAACAACTCATGCACTTGTCTATTCAAATCCTCACTTTTTGCTGGTGTCATTCTATGCACTGCCTTGTTCAGAAAATTGGCTCCTATAATCAAGTCCATTTGGTGATTGATCTTACTTACTCGTAGTAATCCATTAGGTACATTATCTGATACAATATCTAGAAACCCTCCCAACATATTTGCAACTTCTGCAAGCACTTCCTTTACTTCTTCTTTATCATCTTTTGGAATTACGACAAAACACATATGATCATGCTTTATACCTTTGAGAAACTCCTTTCCATCAATGAATCATATTCTGGCAACACTACATACCTTTCCTTCTTTCTCCTTCAATGGCTTCCACTTATGTTTCACTCCATCCTTGGTTAGAGTGTAGGTATTTTTTTGCTCGTCGTATACAACATTCCTATCAAACTGACACTTCCTACTAAGCAACATATGATATATGTCCATAGGTATGATATCAAAAAGTACCTCATCCTAGTAGCATCTGATCTTGAACTTCACTAAGCATTGCTCACTGACCATGACTTTGTAGTCATCTTGCACCCAGGCAATATGGTATGGATGCGAGTGTTTTTGCCTCTTCAACTTCAACTTTGTGACCATCTTTTTTGACACTAGATTGTCAGTAATTCCACCATCAATGATCACATCACAAAACTTATCTTTATATTTGCACCTTGTGCGAAACAAGCTCCTTCTTTGATCAAGTTCATTCTCATCACTTAATATGACTCTTCTATTGACTAGGACTTCTCTTTCATCCTCTTTAGAATGTGATGATCTGGCATCTTCATTGACATGCACAACTCTAGCCTAACCTTCAGTTCTTCTTTCAATTCTTCCTTGGCATTGGGAACATTTAAATGCTCTATACGCTTCTTCTCCAGAGTGAAAACATTTCCCATAGAAGCCTCCTCTTCTAGATCCTTGTCCTCTTCCTCTTCCTTTCTAATCTATATTGTTCTAATCATGGAAATGATTGGAATTGTTTCCCCTTTGGTTCTAATTGCGACTTCCAGCCTCATCCTTATTCTTCTGATCATCATTTCAGCCTCCATAGGACTGTCCACCAAATCTTCCACCGTGACCTCTTCCACTATTCTTGTTATCATATTTCTTGCTCAACTTCTCCTCAACTCTTAGGGTGAACTGGTATGCCTCCTCAATACTGGTCATTTGAATCAGGCTTAGCTACTCTTGAATGCTTGGCCTCAACCCATTAAGGTAACAAGCAACTTTCTCGTTGTCAACTTTTGCATGGCTAGTTCTAATGAGAAATTGGTAGAACTCCTCGGTATACTCCTGAATAGATCTTCCTGCTTGCTTCAACCCTTGCATTTTCTTCAACAGATCAAGCTCATAATCCATAAGAATAAATTGTCACTTAAGTATAGCTATCATTTGATTCCATCTAATGATTTTATCATTTCCTTTTCTATTTTGCTTCAACTAAACCTCTTGCCACCAGATCTTTGTGTAACCCTTTAGTTTGGCCTTCACAAACTTGACTCTATCTAGATCTTCAATATCTACATATTCAAAGTACTCCTCCAATTCATTGATCTAATAGATCAACTCCTTTGTGTTAGGATTTTTTGAAAATGTGGGAACTTCAAACTTAGGTCTTTTCCCAATCTTGGAGATGACCTTAAAAAACCTCTATTCCTCTGGGCTTAGAACTGTCACTGCTTCAACATTTTCTTGTACTTTTTCCTCATCCTCACTTTCATCTCTTATGACAAGATTTATTCCTCTATGCATTTGTTCTTCCAAAGCTTGCATTTGTCTTTCAAGGGCTCTAAAACCCTCATGTGTGACACCTACAACTCTTCCACTATGCTCTCTTTGTGGAGGCATTTTCGCACTTCCGTTGAAACCCTAGTGCAAAACTACCTCACAATTGGTGATTTGTCTACATGCTCAGCCCAAACCATGGTCCTAGTGTGAACTGCCTCACAATCAGTGCTCTTTCCACACACTTAGGAACTCCAACTCTAATACTTCTTGATGAAGGGTTCTCCCCTTAATACCACAAACACATAATTGAAAGAAAAGAAACAACATCAATTTGTGAGAAAAAAGTATGGGCTTTCTATTATTGCCACAAATGCGGAATTATAGAATTTAGGATTACAATATGCTAACCCACATGGGTGCTTTCATTACAAAAATCTGCAAGACAAAACTCCAAACTATCACCTAAAGCTACCTAGAATTGTCCTAAACAATCTTATGAGCCTTTCCTAAATAGGCAATTTTATGTTGCCTAGGAAGGTTCTAGAAATTAACCATTGAGTCTGACAAACCCTAAATTACATATATGACATTTATTACATTAGAGTTGGCTCAAAGAATTATAAATTTTATTTTATGACCATGAGTAAGGTAACCTAACTTTCAGAGATCATAACTCACAAACTGTAACTTCAATTGACTATTATAACCACTTTTCAAAAAGGGTAGATCCCGAACTACAATTTTTGAGATGCAAAGAGCCATTTAGCTGGGGTTTGACCCCATTCCGGAGTCTCTAAAGCCTTCAAAACTAAGTTCAAATATTTTTCTCTAAAACTTTCCATCGAAAATGTGCAATAACTTCTATATGGAAGCTGGAGCCATGATGTTTTTATGGCAGTCTTATAATTCTGAAATGAACCTTCCCGTGGAAAATCCAAACATTTCGAGCTCATATGAAAAACTTACTAAAACCAGAAAGTTCCCAAAAATAGTAACCCCCTGTCTACTAGCCCAGATTAAAATAGAAAAGCCTGAAATAAAACAAAAAAAGATACAAGCTAAAAGTAAAAATATTTTTGGGTGATGCAAGATTTCCCTCACACCCAAGATGCTCTTGCATCAGAAACCTACTACTATTGTAACTTCATCGACCTTTAAGAAATGAAAAATAGTGTTGCTAAGGACTTCAAAGAAAGAGTTCTTCAAAAAATGAATGGGAAGACTGAGGAGATGAACCCACACTGAGGGGTTCAATAAGAGGATTAAAGGAATTGTCTAACTTTTGGTCAAAAGAGGATGATTACACCACACCCACAATATTACATAATACCAATCACATTCTTCAATAAATTATTATAAACATGAACTTATGAGTTTTGCTATTATATTTGCAACTGATTTGAGGGTTATTTTTATACTTTAAAATTTATCACAATATTTATAAGGTTCATTTGTATTCAAAGTTGTTAGATTGCTCTTGTGGTTTAAATTTGACTCTCAAAATTCTATTAGTTGTTGTTTGTGAAGGTGTTGGATCACACTTCCCTAGAGCTTTGTATTACTACCACAAAGCCATTCTACACCTTTATCTTATTTAGCTTGTAACTACAACTTATCTAAAATTCCTTTTCATTCAAGTTTTAATTGTTGTTGGGATTAATGAAATGTAATGATAATAAAAGATAATCTGGAGTGTTTAAATTTTTGACATTTTATTGTATTTGATGGGTGAATCTTTGTAGCTTTATTTCAACCATTAGATATTCAAATATGATTCATAATGGAGTTTATAATGACTTTTAGATAGAGGATTATAAGTTTGTATTCTTGGAGAGAAGACTTATTTACTCAATTTTAACATGGTACACACATTTTATAAACAACATGTCTCAATTATATTTATATTTATATTTACATTTTCATGTTCTTCAACATATAATTAATGTCGTACTTAATGAACCTTTTTTTGATACAACTAATTCTATAACTATTAAAAGCATTCAATATAAATAAATTCTAAAATTAAATTAAATTTTGTATTTTTTCATTTACTTAACTATCTTAAATATAACTATTTTACAAATACCAAATTATCAATAGATATCTCAATATATTTTAGAGAGATAAGTTATCTTATAGAAAAATATATTTTTAAATGACTCATTAAAAAGAAATCTAAACATAAAATAAATTTAAACAAAATAAAAAATAATTCTGAAAAATAAACATGAAATTATTATTAGCATACCTATTTTGACATTTGTTTTATTCAAACATTTTCGTCTATTAAGCATAATAGAGATCACATCATAAATAGGATCTGGGCTTGTTCAGATCATTCTCTTAAAACATCAGGCCAACAACAACAAAAGAGACATATCTAATAAAAAAGAAATATTAGTACTAACTGTTCCTTCACCCATAATCCCAAGGCATAGGTCCATTCATCCACTAATCATCCTCTCTGATTATATTATGCGGATTGTTAAGGAGGGCAACCACTTGAAGACCAAGAGGGTTGGGGAATGGACTGCTTACAATAATAGAACACCTTCGAGTACTGACTATTGTAAATATTCAAAATAAATAAATTTAAAAATAAAAAACTTCATTCATCTCTAATTATCTTAGAAATACCAATAGATATGCCAATGTATTCTAGATAGGTAACATTATCTTGAAGGAAATAAATTAAATGGTATGTGATTTTTTAAAAAGAAATGTAAGCATAAAATAAATTTAAATAAAATAAAAATAGTTTCCAAAGGAAATAGACATGGAATTAACTTGGAGAAAAGGCGTGACTTGCACACTCCTTTAATGTGGTGAGTTTTGGGGTAAGACTTGAGCGAAGTTGTACATTTAATTGTAAAATGAATGCTATTGTATTATAGTTTACAAATATTGACATTAAACTAAATAAACTAAAACTTTCAAAATGGTATATTGCTTATGAAGAATAAGATTAGCTTAGAAATAATTTCAATGTAAAAGTCATTTAAAGAGTGACCAAGCTTTGAACTCAATTATATTTGTATCTCTAAAGATTTTAGAATTTCTTATGAAATAATTCTTTAAAGAATGCAATTGTTGATTAATATTTAAAAAAAAAATTTAAATAATCGAAAGATCAAAAAGAAGGTACAAAATCAAAAGCAGGGGGGAGGCAAGCCTCAACCACCTAGTTCAACTGAAAACCATAATCAGTCAACTTAGCACAACATGTAACAATTTTAATGAGATTACAAAAAGGGAAAACATATAAGCTAGTCCAGAATATCATCATGGTCATCAAACCAAGCTATCCATCCTAGCTCTCCTTCCATCCACACGACTCTCTTCCACTCAAGAATTTGAGCAAACAAATCAAGTCTATCAAACAAGGGGCCTCTAGTATCCCGCATCTCTTTGAGAAGCTCCTTAAGAGCTTCTTCAAAAGTAGGCTGGTTGTCAATAGTGCTGGCCTATTCCAACCCATGCTTCATCTTGTATATGAACATTGTAGCAAGCCCATCATGGAGAAACCTTTTCAACTTGGAATTTGTCCTTATTTCTACATTTCCAAATAAACCAAAGAATATGAGAAGAGAGAATATTCCAGAAAAAGTTAGCATCCTTCTTTTAAGACCAGATATGTTTTCAAGAATGGTATCAAGAATAGAGACATGATCAACTATAAAGATTCCAAAAAACTTCCATATAATCCTAGCAAATTGACAAGTAAAGAAAGTATACCTTAAACTTTCAGGAGTCCTGCAAATAGAACAAGAGTCAGTATCGCCAGTTTCATTTTTAACAGGAATTCTATCAAGAAGCTGCCATTTAAAATGCAAGATTTTGGGAGGAATATGAGACTTCCAAAATCTATCAAGAATTTTCTGCCGTTCAAGAGAATCCAAATTCATATACCAAATGGTATTTAGGTGTGATATAATAGAGTGGTCTTTATTAAGCACCTTATATATCTTTAGCTTTGATTTTATGTAGGAGGGATCCATCATCCTAATGGAAAGATAGAAATCTATGAGAGTCCACATCACATCTAGGAGGAAGATTGAGAGTGTGATAGGCATTGACAATCATATTATAGGTATGCTTGTGAGAGTTAGGAAGATTGAACTTAATCCTGATATCCTGCCAACTAGCAAGGTTATCATTTTCCAAGATATCAATAAAGCTCTTGATAACATGGCTATTCCAAAGTTTCGCAGAACATCCTTGAGTCATGGCAAGAGGCTTACCATTATGTTGTAGATTCCATGATATAGAGTGCTCATCGTGAATAGAGTTATTGTTAGAAAAGTTAGAATTATAAATAAAGCCCCTCACAAGTTCCCAAGCCTTCCAGATAGACTTAAAAACCAGGGAACCTTGGACAGAGACAGGGAACCTTCTAGCAACAAGGTCAACAAATGGAAGATTCTTCCAATGTTTGGCCTGCTTAGGATAACCAGATTGAATGTTATTTCTAAGGAGAATCGTACACGGCTCCTGACCATCAAGAGCCTGAAAAATCCACTTAGCAGCAAGATAAATTCCTTGGATCCTAAGATCTTTAAGGCCTAAACCACCTGATTTCTTATCAATATGACACCAACTCCACCTAACAACATGTTTCTTTCAGTTACCTTGGCCATCAGACCATAGGAATCTCTTGATGGCCTTCTGAATTTCAAACAATTGGTAATTACTGAACATCCAAACAAAAGAATAGTATATACTATGGGATGACAAGATTTTCTAGCACACCTGCACTCTACCAGTGAGCGAAAGTACCCTATTATCCCAACTGTAAAGCTTCTTGATAATTCTATCCTTAACCCAAATCCACATGTCTTTGAGTGAAGGGGAGATGGAAAAAGGAACCCCCAGATATCTAACAATTTTATTAGCTCCGCCCCAAGAGTATCCAAACTGGGGAAACCAATTTGGAGGTTCCTCTTTCCATCCAAGCATGATAGATTTGGATTTAGATATGTGAGCACCTGAGATGGTTTCAAACAAATCAAGTTTCAGATTGAGATGCTGAATATTAAGACAAGATAATTTAAGAAAGAGCGAGTTATCATCCGCAAATTGGATATTGAGAAGCTCAAAATTATTAGGGAGAGAAATCCCATTAACTTTGGGAGAGATAGTATTGTCTTTGAGGATATAATATAAGGCATCATAAGCTATGAACAAAAGAACAAGAGCAAGGGGACATCCCTGTCGAATGGACCGGGACAGGGGAATAGGATTAGATAAAAAACCATTGATTTCAATTCTAGTAGAGGAATCCTTAAGCAGGACTTGAATGTACCTAATAAATTCATTAGGGAATCCGAAGGCCTGGAGAATAGAAAGGATGAAATCCCATTCAACATGGTCATAAGCTTTCTCAAAATCTAAAAGAAACATAGCAGAGCTCTAATTTGAAGTTTTGGTCCAATCCATTGATTCTGAACTAGTGACAAGGTTTTCTAGAATATAACGACCCTTGATGAAGCCAGTTTGGGTAGGATAGATGAATTTGGGCAGAATATTAACAAGTCGAGAGACCAAAGCTTTGGCTAGAATTTTGTATGAAACATTGAGCAGAGTAATTGGCCGCTAGTTCTTGATAAGAGACTTGTCTCCATCCTTAGGGATGAGTTTAATAATCCCCAAATTGATAGAATTACCAAGAGTGCCATGATCATAGGCTTCTGAATATAGATCAAATAAATCCTTGGCAATCCAATCAATATTGGATTGGTAAAATTTAGCAGGGAGGCCATCCGACCCAGGCGCTTTATCCTTCTTAACAACAGATATAGCATCAGAGATCTCTTGGACCGAAATCCAATCCTTAAGGATGGAGGCATCATCCTTAGCAATTTTCTTGGGAATAAGCTCCTTGCATTTATTCCTAAGATCTTTGGCATTGCTGCTGTCTTTAGAGTTAAACTGCTGTCTTCAGAGTTAAATAAGGCTTTGTCAAATTAATGTTTTAAATTTAAGTATGTTAAAAATTACAATATTTGTTGACTAGAAGTAACACATATATTTTGCAAATGGATATTGAAACAATTGTGATATTTCTATTTTTTAGTAAAATAAAATAATTTTTATTTTTAAAAAATAATAGAATGGAATAGTTTAAAATTTCTATTAAATATTAGATAATTAAAATTTTAAATACTATTATAAGAGTGCTTTTTACTATTTACTTTCTAATAAAACTATTTTTTCACTATTTATATTGAAATAAATTTATTAATTATAAAATTTAAAATATATTTAACAAATTGATTTAAATATAAAATATATTAAAACATTATTATTAATTATTGTTTTGGTATAATTAATATAAAATATAATTATATAAAATAATTAATATTATTATTTATTTAAAAATAGCACTTCATTTATTAAAAATACATAATTAAATATATTATAATATATTAATTTATTTACTAATACCCAGCCAAATTTGAAATTTGAGGTGCGTACTTGTTCTATGATAAGATGATCATTGGAAGTTGTATTAAATAAATAATTTTAATTGTCATATTGGGCCGAGCAGATTGTATGAGGGAAATAACAGGAGAGTCGGTCAATCAGCGGGTCAATCGGTGGGCATCCCCACTAATATTACATATGACATTTTCTTAATTTTTTTATGAAAATCATTTTACTCAGAATTTTTCAGAATGGCCAATGAGATTTTAGAAAAAGAATCGTTTTTTAATTCGAATAAATAGATTCAAAATTCTAATAAATAAAAGTTTAAAAGTTTAAAAATTACTTTAACTTGATTGGTGGGCAAAAGTGTTTTTATTGTTTTTAATGGAACTGCAAGTTTCCATAAGTTTCCTGCCCGCTTCAGGAACTAATTAGTAATTAATATCTAAGCGTTAGAATCCAATAACTATATAAGCGTTAGAATCCGGTAGTCTCCACCTTTGTCCTGATAGAAGAGGGCAATGTAAGATAAGGTGCAAGGTGCAGATTAGTTCCAGAAGCCTTGGACTGCATCTTAGAAATCAATTATTGGAGAGGAAACCACCCAACTTTGTATTCTTATTAAGGACTATTGCTGTTGAAATCCAAAGGTATGAGGAAATGGCGACCGTTCGATGGAGATGGAATCCAAGGGCTGTAGGGAGTGGGCATGTCGCTATTAAGAGTATGAACAATATCCAAAAGTAAAATGGCTTTGCTTATGAACAATATGCAAAAGTAAAATGCTTTTGCTTATGAACCAAAAGTAAAATGCTTTTGCTTATAATCAAAAGCAAAATACTTATGAACCAAAAGCATTTTGCTTTTTTTGCATAAGCAAAAGCAAAATTGTTCATAATCTTAATAGCGACATGCCCACTCCCTACAGCCCTTGGATTCCATCTCCATTGACCGGTCGCCGTTTCCTTCAAATATTTGGATTTCTTTATATAAACCACAACAATACACCTTAAGAAATACGCAGCCATGGAGTTTCCTCTGCGAGAACACGTTAAGTTCTGTGTGGGAATCCAAATAGCAATAGCTGTACCCATGTTATCTGAAGAGTTAAAGCGCAACAGCCTCATTTGCAAAATATGGTGGCTTGTTTTCCTTATTTCGGCCATTATTCTCACTGGAATGCTCGCCATAATTGCAGAAGAGTGTGTTGTGCAGTTTAGAGAGGCCACCCAAACGCACATATTGCCACTCCACCAGCGACAGTCATTTCAGGTGAATATGAAGTTATTCTTTTCGCATCTAAGAAAGCAGTGGAAATATACCATCCTCCTCCTCCTCTATATTGTCTTCTCTGCAGCGATTGTAAGAGCAAGCAGTGACCTGCACAGATTGTGTAGAGAGTACGGATCCACACCCATGAGTTAGTGAAGTTTCTTCTCATCCAGACTGAATTTATTTATTAGTGTTTTGTTTCGTGTGCAAGGGATTGATGAGAGGTCTTTGCGCCCTTGACTACAATTTGGAACGTTCTAATTTCCCACTCTTATTTATTAGAATTAATGTTCTCATACAAGGAAATGAAGCGTGATGCTGTTCCCGAAAAACGCTGATCTTCGAAGTTTCGTTTCGTTAGAATGATAATTTGTGGTTATTTGCATAAGGCCTTTAATTGGGGATTTTCTCCTCTTTGTTCTTTCTTGTTAATGCTGATAGGCATTCTACAATGGCAGAATGGGGGAATGGAATGGAGTGAGCATGTTAATGTTAACTTTTATTCTTCTACGCTAAATTTGACAACTATTTATATGTCAAAAGTTGAAATCTTATTAGAAATAGTTTAATAAATACCACATAAAATATCTATTTAAATTAGCATATTTAGAGATATAAATCATCCATTTTTTAAGAAATTAAAATAAAAAGATCAAGTGAGTAAAAAATTAAATAAATGAAGATAAAACAAATATAAATAATATTAGATATAGTAAATTAAATTATAATTATTTTGTAGTGGATATCTATTGACATTTCTTTAGATAGATTTATTTAAGATATCTATACTAGTGGGTATGTCCCCCATGAATGGATTTTTTCTTATGGGTATGTCCCCCATAAATGGATTCTTCCTTATGGGTATATCCCCCATGAATCAGGTTGAAAATGTATATTTTTTTGGTTTCTGAGTAATAAAATAAGTATTCATTTCTATCAAAATAATAACAATAATTTATAATGTGTTGTTATATTGAAAGCAAATGCTTTTTGAATTAATTGCAAAAGAAATTATCTTGTTATTAGTGGGCATTAATTAGCTCAAGGATGACTTTTGGTCAAGATGTGTAGTTATTCATTATGTTACAATATGATTGTTCAATGAAAACAAAGATGTCATTATTTTTGTAATTCAATAATTTCAGTAGAAAGTATGTTGTTTATCAATCATATCTTTGTATTTGTTTTAGATTTACTTCAACATAAGTGAAGATGAAGTTTCACTTTTACACATGAACTCATTTATACAAGTAAAATCGTTAAAAATGCACATTGATTAGTATACAACAATAATTTTATAAGGTGGACAAAATAAAATATTTAGTAAAGGTTTTCTTGATTAGTTTGACCTTTAACTCTAAGTGTGTAAAATAATGATTTCTTTTTGTTCAAACTTCTCTTTTAATTGCTATGTAGAAGAGTAGTCTCCTAGCTTCAAGCAGTGGTTATGGGAGCTCACCCTACCTTTGAAAACCTTTGAAGTGGATGGTAAATCATCACATCACAATACTTATATGCATAACAAAAAGAAAAAAGAAAAAAGAAAATCTATTGAGTAAAAAACGCTACATCAAATTATATATCTATATATTCCAACATGAAAAAATCTTATCACTTTGATATACAATTAAGCCTAAAAGAAATCCTATTTCAAAACAAAATACTAGAAGTCTTAAATTACCACCACTTCTATAAATAAAACATAAAATCCATATAATTTAACATCACTCACATATGTTTTTCAATTTAAGATTTTCAAATAATTGTGCATGCTTCAGTTACCATTTATATAGCAACAATATATTTCAATTTAGTAACAACAATATACAGCTCCAATAAAGAGGAATGGCCTTATATGATCAATAAGAAATATATATAATGCGTGGTTTTCATTTGATTAAAAATGGATGTTATCATTATTTCTTATTTTCAAACTATGTTTTCATATTATTGAGTTTACTTGCATTCTAATTAATCAATCCATAATAAAAATCTCTATATGTATATTGATAGCATCAAAGGGTAAAGTCAAACATTGAAATATTGAATAAGAATTTGATAGTTTAGAATGATGCCAAACAATCTTTGAGTTATAACCAATTATCCTACAACTCTTTCAAATAATTTAGTACCAAAAAACATTCATAAACAATCATTCTGTGTACTCATTCGACTTCACACTTAACTATTTCAATCACTTTACTCCAAATTATTCATTCCCCATTTTATTAGAACTGATTGACAATCATAAAACTTAGTTATTATTGACCATTAACTTAGTTGTTACCAGTTATAGCAAATGAAAATAACATGAAACTTAGTTTATAATATATAACAACAATAACAAATTTGACACAAGATTTTGAATGTGTAAATCATGTGAAGGAAACAATTACTTAGGACCAGCAACCCAAAAAAATTCACTCTTCTATAGTGAGCTTGACTAAGAGCCAACCTTGTTACAAGTTACATGCACATTGTTAATGTGACCTTGTTAGAGGATTTTAACCAAAAGATCATTTAGACCTTATCATTCCTTCATCTTATCTAAATAGTGGCCTTCTCTAAAGGACTTACAAATACCACTAATTGATATTATAGGATTTCAAAGAGTTTTTAGGTCCAATAAGTCTATGATGTTTTATGCTATAGTAACTAAAATATAATAGTATAAAAAATATCTCTCACTAGTACATTTGGACTCGAATTGTGACGGTGGGCCATCACAATCATGACATCTACCCATTGCCCTACCAATAATTGACTCTCATTGGATGGGCCTCAGACTTTTGGTGTAACAACTTATGACAGAAAGCTCATCCATCCCAATTCTGACACCAAAAGCTATCACTATTTGGAAGAAGGCAAGGCCATGAGTTCATCATCAGGTTGTCATAATTGTGATAGGTCACCATCGCAATTATGCCATCTTACATATCTAGTCTTCTATCACAATAGTGATGCCAATGCTCTAGGGCTGACAATAATCCATCAAAAAACATATGAAATACAACACTAGTGTCATGGGTGTGAAAACTATCCATTGGATTTATCCTTCACAATTGTGACGGGTTTGTGACAACAATACTACTGGGGCAATGATGTCCCATTAGAACAAGTCATCGTAGTTGTGACAACTTGCTAGAATATTTAAAAAAAATCAATATGAAACCATTCCAAAACATCCACTTCATTAAATTTTGGGCTCTGTGGTTGCTATAAGAGGAAGTGGAATTTGGCTTTATGACTAACGTATTTTGTTTGTGAATTCTTGCTATCATTGTCCTTCTATTAACAGTTGATGCACCTAATTTTTGAATGAATTTTTCTGCACAGACACATGGCCTTCCAACTTTTCACTCCACCAAAAAAATACATTTATTTCTTTTAGGCATTCTACCCATGTGTTCTACATTTTCCACACATAGATACAAGAGCAACTGCAACTAAATCATTTGACAAAACTATTCAATATAGTATTTAGATGGATATCCATGTCCATCATCCATCCACATTGAACAATGGACCAACTTTTGGACTGAAACATGAGGTGAGCACATAGTTAGAAATTTAAAACTTGAAGCAAATAAAATGACATTTAATTTTGGTTAATGCTGATTACCATGCTTCTGCATCATCTAATCATGGTGTAGTAGGTAGAACTTATTATTGGAATTATTTATAATAAATAAGAGGGGCATGAAGTAGTTATCCAAGGTCTAGATGTACAATTAAAACTTTTCACAGCTTAGTGAACCCATAATCATAAAACGTATTCATGCATGCATCCATTAGATCATGCAATCACTTAAACTTTATAAGTTACTATCAAATCAACTTTGTAGAAATGTAAGCATGAAACATAAAAGATACAATAACACATTTGACACAATGATTTTACGTGGAAGCCCAATTTGGGAAAAAACACTAGTAACATGCTACTCATTCTCACTCTTCTAAAGTGATGCCCTATGAAAGACCAACCCTGTTAAAGGTTTTAATGCACACTGTTAAATGTGACCTAGTTAGAGGATTTCAATCACACTATTAGGAGTGAGCCTTATTCGAGGACTTTAGATCATTCACTTGGAATGTCACCCAGTTAAAGGATTTACAAATGATTGTTATGTCAACCTTAATCTAAAAGATTTGACCTAGGTTGTTACAATGATTAGAAAGTAATAGTAAGGCTTGATCTGATAACAACTTACAACTCACTTTGCAAATTATACATCACTATTTCAATCCTCCATTCTACTTGGCTTTCATATACCTCAACTTTGATAACTTGTTCACCCTTCAAGCATCTGTACCCTTAATCCTTCTTGCTTTTCTTTCCAATAGTAGTCTCTTATGTTTGGCCTCTAAATGAAGCAATACCCTAGACTCCTTGTCTTCCTTAGGTTCTTGCACATGAAAACCTTTGCTTTTGACTAGCCACCTCTATAAATAGAAAAGATCATAAATAGAAAATTTAGATCTTTTGTCATTCATCCTCTATAGTCCTCCATTTTTGAGTTGGGTAGGATTCAATGAATCTACCTATCCTTTTATTTTAGTCACTTCTAGAAACTTCTTCTTCAATCCCCTTTGAATTCATCAAATCCATGATTTAACATGAATACTGGAACTAGACATCAATATGCTATCACTCAGCTTCCATACTCTTCTTCCACTCATCATCCACTAGATAACTCAACAAACACTAAAGTTTACTGGTGATCAACATCAAGTAAAAATCACTTGGCTTACGCTGTATCATTCGATATACACTAAACTTTGACTTTTCTTAGCTCCAATTGATATTTTGCTTGGCTTGCATTAACTTTTCTCGACACCTACTATCCAATCAATCAAGCTTGGCAGAATCAATTCTTCTTACTTGTTCTTCTAGACTTAATTAGTGTATCCTGTATGCGTGAATATGCGGCCTATGCTAACACACACACTTCAACATGGTCATTGTATGCAGATTCATCCCGAAATGAACATTGGCTTGTTCATCCTAAAATCAGCCGGCAAGGCGACCTGTTGCCTTCTATCTAAAGGGAATTGCTTGTCAGATATCCTCAGATTCGAGGTGTTTAAGCAACCAGACCCTGTAAGAACGAAGGATTTGAAAGAAAATGCGACTAATCTATATGAGAATGCAGATTAATCTAGAATGGAGTATGCACATTTAAGCTAAGAACATTTAAAAGAAATTATACTAAATGTATGCATATTAAATCTATATGAGAATTAAACTAGAAAATGAGTATGAAAGTAGGGAGCTCAAATGAATGCACAATCCAGCAACAATTCGATGCAAATTCTCATTCAACCTCTCTCAAAATGAAGAGATGAGAGTCTCTTAAATATACTTTCCTGAAATCCATCAACAATTGAGATCGATTTCAATCAACGATCAGGATTAAAGATGAAGTTCAGTCATAAAGGAAGATTCCCAAATTAAAGGAAGTTAACTGATTTAATTTGAGTAAAATAAGGAGTTAACTGATTTAACTCATTTTTGATCAATAGTGAACAGGAAATTTCCTTTTTTGAACTGAAGAGAGATTTTGGCGAGATATTTAATTTAATAAAATGAGATATGCTCTCATAATTACCTTTTATATTTAATTAAATAATCTTTTAATTAATTAGAGACACTTTTCTTATTTAATTAAATAACTTCATTTAATTAATTAGGAATGACTTCCAATTTAATTAAATAACTTTGTTTAATTAATTAGAAGTAAGTACTCCATTTAATTAAATAATTTTGTTTAATTAATTAGAAATACCTTTCCCATTTAATTAAATAATTACTTTTAATTAATCAAGATAGGCATATTTATTAAATTAAATAAATTTAATTTCATAGTACATTAGCCTTAAAAAGTAATTTAATTTAATAAAGTATAAATACTTTAAATTATAATTAAATCAAGTAGGTTTAATGTGACTAATATGAGTAAATACTATAGGAATTAAATAATAAGCATGATGAATGCAGATTAGGGTTTTCTACATCTGACAATTAAGTCAAGTAGCGAGTAGTAGAATAAGAATTTTCTTAATGGAATAGGACTTTATGATTGATCAGAAATAGACTAGAATTGGTTGAGATGGCAATGAGCCAATTTTGGGGTATTACATTTTGCCCCTCTTTGAATGAATGTGCGAGTAGCACGTTCAATTCAAAGATAATTAGAAAGCATGATTTGAACATGAGATTGGTTCCGAAGTTGATTACACGGAGACCAATTAATACGCTTTTAAGGACTATCTCTAGAATAGAGCTTAATCCCAAGGAATCCAAGCAGAATACCTAGATACCTAAGATTGGTAGCATTTAAAAGATCATCTCCAAAATGAAGCGTAATCTTTAAGGACCTAGAAAGAACGTCTAGATACCTGAAATTGATAGCATTTAGAAGATTATCTCTAGAACGAATCATAATCTTCAATGATCTAGATAGAACACCTAGACACCTGAAATTGAAAGCATTTAGAAGATTATCTCCAGAATGAAGCTTAACCTTCAAGGATCCAGATAGAACACCTAGATACCTAAGATTGATAAAAGATAACAAGGTCATATCATGAGTCATAGAATCATCCCTAGAACGAGGCTTGATCCTCAGGAGTCAGGGTTTAGACTGTCCCAATACCTGTCCATCGAACTCTGAGAAGAGTTGTTATAAGGTTGATCAATTGATGAAAAGATAAGATAGATGGCGAAGATGCCAGATAGAAGGGAACAAGATGCCCCGAGTGATGAGATGCCTCAAGTGATAAGGACATAAGATGGGAACTAGATGCCCCGAGCAATAAGTATTTAATGATGTAATCATCCTGCCCCCTCAAGAGCGAAATCAAAAGATGACACACCAGAAATAGATGTGAAGCAATATAGCAATAGATATAGAAGAAATATGAGATTCAGTTGAATCTAGAAGAGATCAGAACGATCTAAAGAAGATTCAGGGTTGATTTGAAGTGATTGCGAAGTCGCAAAGACCAAGGTTGACCAAGAGTTGACCAAATTTAGCCACAGTTGACTTGAGTTGACTATTTTCAAAATGAATTTTGAAAATATGGAGAATGTAAATTTGAAAGTATTCTAAGAATCACAAAGTACCAGAAAGATTTGGGCTGCACAAGCATTCGATCGCGTTGGTCCCCAAAATTTTAAAATGCATTTTTGAGGCTCTTAGGAAATGGATCCAGAATGGTCCAATTAGCCAGGGGTGTGATATTTGGCAAATCCGAGCACTTTGAAAAATTTGGGTCAATAGCTATATAAGGGCTCGAAGGGTCATTTTCAATTCATTTGTGCTTTTGTCTTGTAGTGATTTTGAGCTCTCATAGAGACATGGCAGTGAACGTGAGATATCATCATTTTGAGCGCTCCAGATGACACAATCGGCTAGCAGACTACGGACCACTGGTGAGTCATCGATTTCCCATCTTCGTACTTTTGTTTTCACGCATTTTGAGGTCATTGATTGCACGTTTTAGCATGTTTAGGAATGTTTAATTTAGTTTTCGCGCGAAGCTAATCTCTTCTCGCACGAAGATCTTCTTTCTTCACGCGAAAAATAGGGTAGACTATTTTTTCGCGTACGGCCTGAGGATCTTCGCGCGGGACAAATTAGGTTTCGCGTGAAGATTGAGATTCTTCACGCGAGGTGATTCATGTCTTGTGCGAGAATGTCTTTTCTCACGTGGATCTCTTTTTTCGTGTGAGTAGGTTTTTTTTCGCGCGAGCAGATCTTTCTTTGCTTGAACACGAGAATCTTCGTGCGAAGAAATAATGATTTCGCACAAAATTTTAGAGCTCCTCGCGAGATTTAAAAAATTTCGCGTGAAATCCCATGATAGTTATGCTTAAAAATTTGATTTTCACACTCCAAAATTGCATTTTAGTTTGTTTTGATGCTTCGTTTTGACTTGATACTGATCATTTGTTTGTCATTTTTTGTTTGTGCGTGCAGGAGGTCTTTGGAGATGTGTCATTCAGATCACACTATCCACCATATGGAGAGCTATTGCGGAGTCTTGATGACGTAGATCGGGCGCACATTGCCTGATTGGGGCTGTCCTCTCTATGCCAGATTCCAGCCGTGATGGTGAATCACGACTTACTCGCAGCTTTGGTGGAGCATTTCCATTCGAAAATGAACACCTTCCACTTGCCGATGGGTGAGATGACCATCACTCTTGAGGACATCTGGAGTATCTTGCAGATTCCCTTTCACGGTGGCTGAGTCATTTATGATACAGTGCCCCGAGTAGGGATAGAGGCATTATCAGTTGTGTTCAGGAGAGAGCTACCGAGGGGTAGGGTCATCAGTTGGGATGAGCTCATGCACACATATGGACCGACACACAGGCTGGCATCTGTGCTAGCTATATTCCTGAGCTGTTTCTTATGTCCTGACAGAGGATAGCATGGTTTGGAGTGTGGGTGGGGTGCCATGCTTTGCAGGATGGTTGAGGCACTCGAGATCTTTGGGTAGGGTCAGTGCATGCTGGCTCACCTTTTTCATGAGATGCACGAGGTCGTCTTCCACAAGAAGAAGACCATGGCAGTGGGAGTTTATGTTTTGCAGATTTGAGCCTAGGAGCATCTTCCCGTATGTAGGCCAATTTTTGAGGATGCCCGGGAGCCTATGGAGCCCTACATATGTAGATATCGAGGGCATATTACCCAGGCCCACCTAGGTAAGACTGAGCATTGGTGGACACATCTTGATGACCTGGTGTCCGTTGTATGGCGACCTTGGAGAGAGACAGAGGACTGGGATGATGCCCCTAGAGAGCTGCCATGGATGTTTAGTTCTCGACCTCTGGCGGGCAGGACGACATCCGTGATCAAGAGATTTGTTATCTCGCGAGTGTAGTGACAGTATGGCCATCCCCAGGACATTTCACATGAGTATTGTGCCTATGCTAGGGTGCAGAGGGATATTGAGCGGGGATGGCCTCCACAAATGGATCCAGGGTGATCCATGATAGATATCCATAGTCTAGCTATTGTTCAGTGGGACTACCTGCTAGAGGTAGTAGATGCAGGGATGATGCTTGCATATCAGGCATTTTTGATTAGCCATCCATTCCCATGTTTTACAAGTCTAGTGGGAATGGCAGGGCAGGTAGTGCAGACAGAGAGATAGGCACCCTAGCAGCAGCAGGTATAGCCACAATTGCTAGTTCAGCCATAGCAGCAATCATGAGTCCGGCACCGAGTTCAGCAGATGTAGATTCCCTCACGTCAGATGGGATCAGATCCAGGTGCTGAGGGTAGTGGGAGTGGACAGAGCCGACACCGCAGGCAGAGGACAGAGGAGGAGGCCCCTCAGCAGGAGGCTCCACAGCAGCAGGTGCCACCATAGCCACAAGCACCACCACAGTAGTAGAAACCTGAGATGTTAGATGAGGATATGCTGGATTAGTTGGTAGGTGGGGTGCAGGATGCAGTACAAAGGTACTGGGAGCGGGTTCGTGCTGCCTCCTGCTAGTTGGGAGAGTTGCAGATTGCAGTAGCAGCCCGGGATGCGCAGCTAGTAGAGAGACAGCGGGAGACAGATCGTCAGAGGGAGCGTGTGGAGACTGTAGAGCGGAGGCTAGAGCTGGCACAGGATGAGATCCGCTTTTAGTCAGCGCGAGCAGCTTATTATTATGCTACATATACCAGCGCGGTACCAGATGAGACATTGCAGGTTTAGCAATTCTCTCAGTACGTGCAAGAGTCTGGAGGCGCACGACCTCTTGTTAGGCCAGATATGCCACCACCGCCTCCGCCACTAGCTGCCCCTGTTCCTCTTGGAGGTGAGGGTTTCGGACAGAGATAGATGCTCTGTATATGATTTTTGATTTTGATCCTTGGCTATGTATTATTTGGTGTTCCAACACCACATATATCATTTTTGATCGATTGCGCTCGAGTAGCGCCCATTTTTTGTACTGACCCATTCTTTGATATATATATATGAGATTTTGAGCCGAGTATTCTTGTGTACATGTCATTGTCTATTTTGTTTTACTTTGATGTACATGAGATGTATGTTGTACTTAGATAGAACGCATATGTATGAACTGACATCTCACGTAGTGTTGCGTGTTTTTGCTTGATAGTCATAGGTATTCCATTTAGGAGAGTGAATCGACAAACCAAATGCTTGTGCAACCGTGGAGGAATCTGATGTATGTGTAGTATGAACAGAATGACCATCGAATTACGTGCTAATGCAAATGAGGTATGTAATGCAAGACTACGTTAAATGCAACCCTAGGTCTGGTTACCAAGCCTCGACGATTTATCATCACTGGATATAAAATAAAGCTGGTATATTATACAATTCCCACTGACATTGTAATCATGGAAATATGAATATAACATATGTTACTAGTTTGTCGGGATTAAATGTAAGCATTCGAGGCACAAGAAGCCAGAATGACCAGAACATTTGTCCCTTTTAAGGTAGCAAGTTAACATAAGCATCAGAGCATAAATGCTAGGATGACTTGAATGTTGCTTGCATGATAGGCACACCAAACACATGGGAGATCCCTCTTATGCTAAGTATTTAGTATTCATTCTGTCCGCAACAACCCTTGCATTCGTAACTTGAGACAGAAGTGTGCTAGATATACTCGCAGTGACCAATACATTCACTTAGCAGGACGAGTATCACTATTTACTGTAGCATGAAGAGTTTACTCCAATAAACAAGGAGAAGAAACAATGTCATTGATGTATCTGTATAAAAGGAGTCGAGGTACACACAACCATCCAATACAAGATAGAGGCTCTTATAGTGGGCACCCCTCTTATAGGAATATATCAACTTATTGGAACTAAACCACAAACAGAAAGCAAAGAAAAGATCATACCCCCAGTCATTACTTCTCTAGTTGAAGATGACATCATCGAGTTGCTCGAGGAGATATGATCAAGCAAAAACAAAGCAAACAAAAAAAATGCTCAGTATATCCAAACAAGTATATCATTTTTGAGTTCAATATTTTGGGATTGATGTCAAGTGCCAATGTCTAGAATACATTTGAAAGAAATCTCTTCAATAGGGTGACGATAGTAGGCAGACACAGTCAGAACGACTGGTGACTAAGGTCAAAGAGGAATCTTCACAGTGAAGAACCTAAGATGGACTGAGTGACAGTAGACAGACACAACCAGGACAACTGGTGACTGACACAAGATATTTTCCATAAAGGAATTTGGAGACATGACTTAGCAACAGTAGACAAACACAATTGAAACAACTGGTGACTGTTACGAAAGAGATTCTACGAGGAGAATCTTAAAAAGAGTGACACTAGCGATAGTAGGCAAACACAGTTAGAACGATTGGTGACTGTCGCGAAGGAGATTCTATGAGGAGAATCTAAAAAAGAGTGACATTAGCAATAGTAGGCAGACGCAGTCAGAACGACTGGTGACTGTTGCGAAGGAGATTCTATGAGGAGAATCTCAAAAAGAGTGACACTAGTGACAGTAGGCAAACACAGTCAGAATGACTGGTGACTGTCGTGAAGGAGATTCTATGAGGAGAATCTCAAAAAGAGTGACACTAAGGGGGAATGCCCCCGAGATATGACAAAACTCAATCCATGGATACATGAGCAGGAAAAGTAGGAAAGCGAAAGCATGAAAGTGACTGTATAGAGAGCCTAAAGGTGTGCTGCAAAATGGGGCGTTGGGAACAAGAGGCACCTGTTTACCAGGTTTTCACCTTCTTGGGATTCTCTTTTTTTTTTGCTACCATGATGCCTATTTCTAGGTTTTCACCAATTGCACTTTTTTTTTGTTTTTCAATTTTTTTGGTGTTACCAAGGCGCTTATTGCTAGATTTTCACCAGGGTAACAATTTTTTCAGAACTTTTTCCAATTTTTAGATTTGTTTTAGGACATACAGATATGTACAAAGAGCTTGCTGAGATTAAATCAACTATAAAACTACTTTAGGTGGAGAGTGTTGATAGGCTCTTTAAGCACTTCTCCTTCGGTTGTGGAAAGCTGATAAGCACCAGATCCATATATTGCAGTAATGATGTACGAACCTAACCAGTTTGGTTCAAACTTTCCATTTTGCATTTGTTGTTGTTGATTCTTAGGGTTCTCTCTCAGGACGAGATCACCCAGCTGGAAGTCATGTGGCCTGATTCTCCTATTGTAACTTCGTGCCATTCTTTGTTGATATGCTCGTAGATGATCACAAGCCACTCATTGTCGTTCATCCATTAACACAAGCTCTTGAAGCTAAGCTATCCTATAGTCATCATCAGTGATAAGGCCTTTCATGGAGATTCTCAAGGTAGGAATCTCGACCTCTATTGGAAGCACATCATCCGCCCCATACACCAACGCAAAAGGAGTCGTGCTCATTGGAGTTCTAATGGTTGTCCTATATGCCCACAAGGATGGATTGATCTGGAGATGCCAGTCTCTTCCTGACTTACTGACTGTGTGATGAAGAATTTTGAGGATCGCCTTATTAGATGCTTCAACTTGGCCATTACCCTGGGGGTAATAAATGGAAGACCAATGTTGTGTAATCTTGAATTTCTTGCACAGTTCGTTGAGGTCTTTATTTTTGAACTATCCTCCATTGTTAGTAATGATTGAGGATGGTATACCATATCTACAAATGATGTAGTTTGTGATAAAAAGTGCTACAATTTTTCCATCAGCAATTGTGAGAGGGACTACCTCTACCCATTTCGTGAAATAATCTGTAGCTGTGATAATGAACTTATGTTCATTAGAAGAGGTTGGGTGAATCTACCCCACCAAGTCAAAGGACCGTTGTTGAAATGGCCATGTTGTAGTTGAGGGAATCATCTCTCTGGCTAGAGCATGAATGAGATTCCCGTGTAATTGACACAGCTTGCAGGACCTAGCATACTTAACAGCTTCTTGCTCCATTTTAGGCCAGTAGTAACCAGCACGAAGGAGTTTATGAGCTAGTGTCAGGCCATTGGAATGAGATTTGAAAATGCCTTCGTGAACATCAATTAGTGTGCATTTGGACTCGTTGGGTTCTAAACACCTAAGGAGTGTTTCGTCGAGACCTCTCCTATACAGATCGTCAGCAATAATGACATAATGTGAAGCATTATGGATTAGGTAACATTTCTCATTCTGGGTCAGACCTTCTGAAATGGTTTGATTACAAAGGTAGGAATAGATGTGATGGTAGCGGGGTGATTCTTGCCCTATAATAGAATAGATCATCCTAGAATCAGGTGTGTCATAGGCTGGGTAGTGTAATTCTTCCACCAAGAACTCATGTCAGAGATCATTTTCTAGCATTTGTAGCAGAGAGGCCAGAGTGGCCATGGCATCAGCCGCTTTATTATTTGCACATGGAACTTGTTGGAAGTTGATGTGTGCAAAATACTTTGTCAAGTCATCAACCATGTGTTTGAAAGGAATTAGTTTGTCATCCTTTGTTTGATACACATCATTTATTTGGTTAATAACAAGTTGAGAGTCACCGAAGATGTCCAACTGATCTACTCTCCATTCAACTGCAATTTTCATACCATTGATCAAAGCTTCATATTTAGCAATGTTATTGGTACAAGGAAACATAATCTTGTATGCTTTGGGAAATGAATATCTCTATGGTGTAATGAAGAGTAATCTGGCACCTAATCCTTGTTGTGTGAAGGACCCATCGAAGAACATAACCCATGTATGGTGAGTGAGTGTTAAAATTGACTCATCTAGGAAATCAATGTTTATTAGTAGAAGAATCTATATGGGTGCCTTGGCCAGTTGGTCTGCAATTGCCTATCCCTTTATAGCTTTGCGTTCAACATATTGGATGTCAAATTCACTTAGTATCATGACCCATTTAGCCAATCTTCCTGTGAGAGCTACCTTATTGAGAAAGTACTTAAATGGGTCTATTTTAGCCACAAGCTGTGTAGTGTGGGCAAGCATGTAGTGTCTCAACTTTTGGGAAGCAAAGACAACTGCCAAGCAAGCTTTCTCAATAATGCTATAGTTTTTCTCATAAGAGATCAATGTTCGGCTCAAGTAATAAATGGCTCTTTCTTTGTTGTCATTATCTTCCTGAGCCAACAGGATTCCCAAAGATGTTTCAGTGGCTAAAATGTATAAAAGAAAAGGCTTCCCATGCATTGGAGGCATCAGGATTAGTGGATTGACAAGATATTGTTTGATCTGTCTTAAGCTTTGCTCACAATCCTGGCTCCAATTGAATTTCACACCCTTATGTAAGGTCTTTGTGAAGGGTTGTGATTTATCCACCAATTGTGAAATAAACCTGCGAATAGATTGAAGCCTTCCCTGTAGTCCTCTCATCTGACTGATGTTCCGAGGTGGTGGCATGTCCATTATTGCTTGTAATTTTTTTGGATCTACTTCAATTCCCTTTGTAGAAACAATATATCCCAATAATTTCCCCGATGTGACACCAAATGTGCATTTCTTAGGATTGAGCCAAAGACTGAATTTTTCCATAGGATCTAAGATGGGTCCCAAATCTTGCAAATGAGTATTGTGTTTAGCGCTTTTGACCAAGGTATCATCAACATAGTCCTCCATGGTTCTATGCATCATGTCATGGAAAATTGTAGTAACAACTCGCTGATATGTAGCTCCAGCATTCTTTAAACCAAATGGCATCACATTCCAAAAAAAAGGTTCCCCATGCACATGTGAAAGCCGTTTTCTCTTGATCTTCTAGCACAATTTTTATCCGATTGTATCCAAAAAAACCATCCATAACTGAGTACATCTCATAGCCAATCATCATGTCTACAATCATATCAATATTAGGGAGTGGAAAGTCGTCTTTAGGAGATGCAAAGTTAAGATCACGGAAGTCTGTACAAAACCTGATAGATTTATCATGCTTGGAAACAAGAATAATATTGGATAGCCATTCAACATAATCAATTGCACGGATGAAACCAACCTTTAGAAGTTTCTCCAATTTTGCTTGGACGAGCAATGCAACATGAGGGTGCATTTTCTAAAGCTTCTGTTTAACCGGTTTGATGCTTGGTGCTATGGACAAGTGATGCATGATAAGATCAGGATCCAATCCTAGCATGTCAGAATATGTCTAGGCAAAATTTATTTTCTTCTCCTTGAAAAAGGCAATGAATTGTTCCTTTTTTTCAGGTGACAATGACTAAGCCAGATGTATCACATGAGGATGTTCTTCTATGCCCAGGTTAATTGGTTGTGTCGGCTCTATTAACACTGATGATCTCTCCTAAAAGTGACTGGGAAGGACATCAAATATCTCATCCATGGGCACCTTAGAGAGGTTTTCACCCTTGGATATGTCTTTTGTTTTTACTTTTTTGGGATCCGACACTGCCACAATGTGATTTTCACCATCAGACCTCTTGCATTTTTTATTTTTAATTATGTGACTGAGATATTTGATGTCGGCCTTAGTCATGTTGATACTTTTCTCATTGGTGGAAGACATTACAAGTTTGATAGCATTTAGGTAACAGGCAAGAGCATAGTCATTCTGGAACGTGGGGACTTCGTTAGATGCATTGGGGTTCCAGTCTATAAGCTCGGGATGTGCGAGTGAGAGAGTAGTGGCTAGTTCAATTACATTCACAGTATAGTCATTAAATGCATGGACCAGCAATTTGAGACCTACGACGACCTCATCCACAGGTGTATTCAAACACCTTGAAGTACGAACATTAGTAATTGATGACTCTAGGACACTAGTTGGATCAGACCCGCATGACCTAACCCTAGACGTTTCACTCACTTTGATTTGATTTTCATAGACATGCACTTGGTCAATCTCTTTATCAGTAGTCACTTCTGAAAGATTATCAAACTCATATTCATGAGAATCAGTGCTACATGGTGAGAGACTATAGAACTCCCCAACAGTGATAGGGACATACTCTCCTTCAGTCTCTGGATTATTACATAAATACTCAATACGACATGACTGACTAGATTCTCCCTTTTTTGAATGATATTTGAGTTGCTCAATATTGTCCTCAGAAGAATCACTACTATCATCCATAGTGCTAACACGTGGCATAAAGTCATCTAGCTCAGCAAAGAATTTAGCGAGATCATAAGGAATAGGATGAGGGTAGGAATCCTCATCATCAAATTCTTCCTCTCGAGTACCTGACTCAGATTGTGACTCATTTTTAGATGAACTCTCATGTATGTGTATGAATTTATTGGATCCCAAATGGAAAGCAACCTTCTTAAACCCTAGGCCAGTTGTGTCGTTATTACTTCGAGCTGTAGCTTTGATAGGATCTATTAGACTATTGTTATTGCACCTAATAGGGCCAGTTCCCTTATAACCAAAACACTTCATAAGCTTAAGACCAGGTCCATATTTCTTAGGAGTGATTTCTTGAGCTTGTTCTATTAGGTCTATTAGAGCCTCTTCTTTGTAAAGCCATGCATCAATGGCTCTATTTTCACTTTCATCTTCTAAGGGAACTGTAGCCTTGACAAAAGAGCCATTAAACTTGGTCTAAAGTATTAGCACAAATGGCTTCTTTGCTTCTGAGGGTCTCCCAAAATGTCGAGGGGACTCTAGGAGAGATGTTAATGATAGCACTAGTTCCATGTGGTACTCTCCCATACCAGTTTCTTTCAATTTAAATGACTGCTCAATTTTTTTTAGCTTATTTTCATGACAATCAGTATACTCATGGTTAGCAGGGACGAAAGAATCAACAACTTTAAGCATATTGCAGGTGTAGCTAGTAGTGTTAAGAATAGTAACTTCAGAACCATGAAATGGGAATTTTATACATTGGTGGTATGTGGATGGCACAACGTGCATCTCATGTATCCATGGCCTTCGCAATAGAATGTTGTAGGCTAAGGGAATGTCAAGCGCCTGACAGGTGACATCCCTTTCGACAAGACCGACGTGAATTGGTAAAACCACAAGACCTAGTGACTTTCGTTCCACTTCATCATATGCTTTAATAGTAATCTTTCATCGAGGATCAACAGAGTTCTCAAAATAATCCAATTGTCTAAGTGGAGCAGCAGAGACAATATTTAGGCCAGCGCCATTGTCAATGAGTACCCGACGAACACGTGTCTAGTGGATCATAACCTCAATGTGTAGAGGCTGATTGTGTGGGTGATTCAGTGAGTTGTCATCCTCCTCGAAGAAGGTCATAAGATGAGGTGAGGTCAAGTGACCTACCATGGATTGAAATCACTCAAGATCAAGATCTTGAGGAATGTTTGCCTTAGTGAGGGCTTTGTCTAGAATTTTCCTCTGAGTAGGCAAGATTTTAAGCAGCTCAAAGATGGAAATCTAAGCATTAGTTCATTTCAACTGATCGAGAACACTATAACTAGTTGCAGTAAAGTACGTTGTGTGTTTTGCACCTTTACTGGATGGACCAGCAAGGGCTTTGTCTTTTTGTTGTTCAAGATTTGAAGTAGGAGGTGCAGGGCCTTTAAGTACTAACTTCGCATGAGAGCGAGTAACAACATTAGCATAGTGTTGCGAAGACGCATTATCCATGTTATTGGAAGTAGAGCCTCTCAAGAAAAATGGTGTCTTGGGTTTGTCGTTATCTTACTTTCCCTTTATGGTAATAACGTCGCAGTATTCAAAATCTACAGGTTCAACCATGTGAATAACATTTTCATCATTGGAATATGTATAGTTGACCTTATTGTAGGGTTTTGGTTTTGAAGTCTCTCCTTTTTCATAAGCTGGGAAAGGCTCTTTGAACACCTTGTGGTCTGAGTTTTTGTTATGTCCATCTACCACAAGTTCACCAGCATCAATCATGTCCTGGACTTTATGATGCAAGTTTATACAATTGCTGGTTTTGTGTCCCTTGTTTTGGTGATACTCACAAAATGAGGTCTCATTCCACCATGGTGGACGTGGTTGTGGATCATAGGGATGAGGGTTATCCATTAGTGAGATAAGCTTGTGTTGTAGCAATGTTTTGTAAACCACATCCAAAGGTTCTCCCAAAGGCATATACTCTCGCTTGGGTCATGTTGTCCATGAGTTTCTCAATTTATTCCCAGACGTCTTGTTGTTAGGGGGAGGCTTCTCAGCATTTTTGGCCACTTTGAGGCAATCTGTGAGATTAAATGTTGCTTTAGTAGGTTTGGGTGTGACATTGTCAACAACCCCATCATGTACAATTTCTTGGTTCTTGTTGACATGTTTGGTTTTATCCCTGTTGGAAGTGGAACCTTGTTTTTTGTCTCTCTGAAGAGTGAGCTCACCTTTCTTGACCATAAATTCTTCAATATGGATAGCCTGTGTAATCATGTCTTCAAAGGTACATAGACCTTGTAGTTGTACTCTATACCTGAAATCAGGTAAGAGGTTATCAGTGAAAATGTTGAGCTTTTTCATTTCTAGGATTTTATGGGAATACTTAGTGTATAGTTGTCTCCACCATTGGAGGAAAGTGAGAAAAGGCTCACCAACCTTTTGTTTAAGGTTGCATAGATCTCAAATATTTATAGGATGTTGAATGTTGTGAGAATATTGCTGAACAAATGAATTGGCAATTTCATCAAACATCTTGATACCAGGAGGTAAATGTGAGAACCACTCCAAAGCTTGACCACTTAGGCTTCGAGGGAATAAATGCATGAGGTACATTTGATTGTGTATAAACTCCATAGACAAAGCACCAAATTCTCACAAGTGATCTTGGGGATCAGTAGTACCAAAGTACTTGTCATATTTGGGTAGTTCTATGCCTCGTGGGAAAGGTGACATATTTATGCTTTTGTCAAATGGGAATGAACAAAGAGCATCCAATGTGTATGTCTTTGTGGGTTTCTCCTTCTCATGCATCATTTGAGCCAATTGGTCTTGCATAATTTTCAGTTATTTTTGGAGTTTAGCGGTCTCAGTTTCTTCTTCACGTCTGATAATGGTTTCCACATCGAAATGTGTGGGCAGTTTAGCTCCCTCTTGGGCAAGTTTGAGAAAGTATTTTTCTTTCTCTTCGTTGATTAGGATTCCCATGACCTTCTGAAAGTTTTTGTCTCTTCGACATTTTGCTATGTGTTTAGGAAGGATTTCCACCTCTTCTTGTTCCTCATCAGTGTCATATTCTTTCTCTTTCTCTTTGTCATCCCTAGGTGGTTCTTGATATCGACTATGACTACTATGTTCAAGTTCATGATTAGTCATTATAGGAACATGTTCAGTTTTAGTGTTTTGTGTTTCAAAAGGATCTCTGGAGAAAGGATCATACATCATGTTTAGGAATGCAGGACCTCTACCTGTCTCAGTATCCTCTTGGTAAAAAGGATTCCTAATTTGTTGCAAATTGGAAAATGTTTGTTGAACTCGAAATGACCCGGCAGGTGAGGAAGATCGTGAAGACACCTCACTAGCCAGACTGGATATAGATTGCATAGTGAAAGGTAAGCTACCTCTGCTGTGACTATGACCCCTAGTAGGACCACAACTAAGATTATCAGGATAAAACATGTTGCCACTTCTGGTTGTGACAGTCATAGACAAGGACAAGAAGCTAGAACCTGGACAAGGACTACACTAAGGCTGAGTCTCAAAAAGGACAATATAATAGCAAGAATGTTGTTCACTAAGGCACAAATGGTTTGATTTAAAGGCTAGAACAACCAAAGATTATGACCACTATGACACAAAGTATGACAAGCATTAAGAAAAAGACCAAAAAAATTACTTATGAGACAAGACTAGTCAAGGTATAAGACAAGTCTTCAGCTAAGCGCAGTGTCACTATTTTAGGATTGTTTGCAAACAGAGAGCGATAAATAGACACAGAAAAGGACAGCATGCAGGCTGCAGATAGCTAAAACAAATCCAAATTGATAATGCTGATACAAAGTCTCGCACGAAAAAATTTTATGGGTCGCGCGAAGAAATTTTATAGGCCGCGCGAAGAAGTGTCTGTCTTGCACGAAAGTTAGTGACAACAATTTAATTTCGTGCGAAGAAGTTCACAGGGCTGCATGAAGATGCACAACAACAGTTTAATTTCACACGAGGACAAAATGGCTTTACAAAAGTATCAGATGATTTCACGTGAGACCCAAATGATTTCGCACGAAAGGGCAGAACAGTTTCACAACAACGACTAATTTTGACAAAAAAAAATTTCATTCCAATAACCATGTAGATAAAGAGGCATGTAGAACAGCAAGCAAGTGATTTCAAGCATGTCTAAAAACAATGAGCAAGGGAAAAAGCAACCTTGTGCATGAACAATCAAGTGACTTAGTTTGTGCTAATCCCTAGGAGAGCTATTTGTGTATGTTTTCAAAAGGTTTTGCAATCATGCATACATCCCTAGAAAATAAAAGTTGGCCTCTCTAAGGTTTTTAGTAATGTTTTGACTGTGCAACTTTTATGACTCACAAGGGTGACCTCCAATCCTGGCGCACCGAGGTTTCAACACAGTCTGAGAACTTAATCTTCAAGAGCTGCTGGGGAGATCTGACAACCCACAATGAACCACACTCGTGCAGATTTCTTCCACAAGGACATTTATATAGCAATTATCACTACCACATCAAAAATGGCTATTACGGCTCGAGGTTCTGTCAAGGCAATTTTCCCTGTAACCCTCTCTAAAGGTGATCAAATCACAATAGAGTACCACAAGGGGACTTAGCTTCTAGATCCAAGGTTTTGACACCTTTTCACTTTTAGCCCAATCAAAGAAGATAGATTAATCTGACACGCTAAACTAAGAGTATCTCTTAAAGATCTATGATATCAACTCCCAGTGATCTATTAGCCTCTCCGAAGAAAGGATGCCTCAATCAACAAGTTGAAGACTTATTTATTTGTGAGATGCTCAAAGTATCCTCCCCACCTACAAGGAATCTATCTTAGACATGAGTTTCACTAGGAACCCACTCCCTCAAGATCCACAAATAGTGTTCATGGGGGCCTAATTACTATGTGTGTACAAATGCTAATTTCTGAAAGCAAATCTATCCAAAAGCAATTAAAAAGCACAAGGTGGTGCACTTAATGCTTTAACCATTGTGAGGTGAGTCCAAAGATGTGAAACATTTAACCCCTCACATAAGCTAACACAAGTCCACAACTCAGAAACTAGTGAGTTCTAGAAAGCACAAACGGGTTGCCTAGTGGAGCCTTTAATGCTTCTATCTTGTAGACCCTTCCCCTTTAATGTGGTGCTGATCTTGCAACCACAGGGTGGAACAAGGGGTCGATGGATTAGCGAGTCCAATAATCCAAAATAGCTATCTAAATCTATCACTAGTACCTAAGCCTGCTAAATGAATACTAATGAAGATCACACCCTAGTATCAAATTATGCATGTGTTGTAAAATGAAAATATGGAAGGAAACACACACAAGCTCGACACAAGAGATGTTTTTTTTAGATCCAAATGAAGTGTTATCAGCTAAGGAAGGTTACCTGGTGATCCTTGCAACACGTTTAGTAGATTTTACCTATTTTTAGCAACTTTATCACACTTTTCCAATTGTCCTACAAACTGCTGTTATGTTGTTCCAAAAAATTAGAAAACACAGAAAAACTAGAAATCGTGAATAGTCAGCAAAAAAACCAAAAAATACGAAAATCAATGCAAAAAATTGTCTCTGTCAAAGAGTCTCGCGTGAAATTCCTGACAGTTCGTGCAAATAATTTTTATGGCTCGTGCGAAATTATATTCGGCTCGCACGAAAAAATAAGTTCCGTGCAAAGTTTCACATGCCCAAGAACTTTTTCGTGTGATACAGAAAGAATCTTCGCGTGAAGATTCTAGATCCTCGTACCAAAATGAACAATTCGCGCAAAGATTCTCGAATTTGTACGAAACAGTACAGACAGAAAACAAAAAAATGATTTAAAAAATACAAAAAGAGGCCAGAAAAAATTGATTTTTGAGCTCCATGGTGGGCGCCAAAAATGTATGCGTGAATATGCGGCCTATGCTAATACACACACTTCAAGACGGTCATTGTATGCAGATTCATCCTGGAATGAACATTGGATTGTTCATCCTAAAATCAATCGGCAAGGCGACCTATTTCCTTCTATCTAAGGGAATTGCTTGGCAGATATCCTCAAATTCAAGGTGTTTAAGCAACTAGACCCTGCAAGAAGGAAGGATTTGAAATAAAATGTGACTAATCTATATGAGAATGCAGATTAATCTAGAATGGAGTATGCACATTTAATCTAAGAACATGTAAAAGAAATTATACTAAATGTATGCATATTAAATCTATATGAGAATTAAACTAGAAAATGAATATGAAAGTAGGGAGCTCAAATGAATGCACAATCCAACATCAATTCGATGCAAATTCTAATTCAACCTCTCTCAAAATGAAGAGATGAGGGTCTCTTAAATAGAATTTTCTGGAATCCATCAACGGTTGAGATCGATTTCAATCAACGGTCAAGATTAAAGGTGAAGTTCAGTCATAAAGGAAGATTCCCAAATTAAAGGAAGTTAACTGATTTAATTTAAGTAAAATAAGGAGTTAACTGATTTAACTCATTTTTGATCAATAGTGAACTGAAAATTTCCTTTTTTGAATTGAAGAGAGATTTTGGTGAGATATTTAATTTAATAAAATGAGATATGCTCTCATAATTACCTTTTCTATTTAATTAAATAATCTTTTAATTAATTAGATACACTTTTCTTATTTAATTAAATAACTTCATTTAATTAATTAGGAATGACTTCCAATTTAATTAAATAACTTTGTTTAATTAATTAGAAGTAAGTACTCCATTTAATTAAATAATTTTGTTTAATTAATTAGAAATACCTTTCCCATTTAATTAAATAATTACATTTAATTAATCAAATAGGCATATTTATTAAATTACATAAATTTAATTCCATAGTACATTAGCCTTAGGAAATAATTTAATTTAATAAAGTATAAATAATTTAAATTATAATTAAATCAAGTAGGTTTAATGCGACTAATATGAGTAAATACTATAGGAATTAAATAATAAGCATGATGAATGCAGATTAGGGTTTTCTGCATCTGACAATTAAGTCAAGTAGCGAGTAGTAGAATAAGAATTTGCCTAATGGAATAGGACTTTAGGATTGATAAGAAATAGACCAAAATTGGTTGAGATGGCAATGAGCCAATTTTGGGGTATTACATTTCCAACCTTTGCAACCTTAAATAGATAATGAATGCACTATATCATCACTATCTTAACTGATCTTTGTACTCCTTTTTCATACCATAACTCAACCTTTTCTCTATGTTTTTTTTTTTATCTCATTTGATCAAAACTTCTTAATCAATCAAACAAATGATAATACTCAAATCAACTAGGCAGTTGTCTTACTAGCAAGTAGTAGGTTTGACATCAGTGACAAAACAATGATTGAAACATATTCTCATACTTGTATCAATCTGTTTTCAACAATCTCCCTCTTTGGCATTGACAAAAAACTAGTACAACCAACAATAATACCAAAAAGAAAAAAATTCTTCGTATTGAAATATCTCCCTCTATCAATAGCTTTTGTCTTTTGTATAGGTTACAAAATTCTATTTTGATCAACAAACAATCAACTCATCTTTATGACTCGCTCTTGATCACTTGTTTTATATCTCCCTCAACACTATCTCGCTCTTACTAGGTAGATGTAATGATTTCTTACCCTATAGTAATCATTAGGTACACTATCTCCCTCTAAGTAGATATTTCATGTTTCTTCCTTTCTCCCTTTCTTCCTTTCTAGATTGCTCGATTTCTCCCTTGGATTTCTCCCTTTCTTTTTCTTTCTCTCTCTTTGACAACAATGCGAAAGACTTGTCATCTTAATATGCAGATATGAACATTTTTAGTTTCTCCCTCTGTCACCTAGATTGTGATTGATCTGCAGTTCCAACTCTTTGATTACTTTAGGCAGCTCCTAAAGTAAGATCCATTGCATCAATGTGTACCATATATTAATCATCTCAGTTGATGTAGGGCACTTCTCATGCTTCTTAAATAGCCTTTGATAGAGGTATCTCCCCTATTTTACCTTTTAGATACTCATGAGCATCATTAGGTAATTCTTTTGTGGAGATATCAACTATTTGGTCTTTTGTATTCACATATTCCATCTTCACCTCTTTATCTTGAACTAACTCTCTCAAGTAATGACACTTGATTTCAATGTGCTTAGTCTTTGTATACATCACAAGGTTCTTTGACATATTTATAGCACTTGTATTATCACAATAATGTATGATTGGTTCAGTGATTTCCTCCTTCATACCTTTGAGTAGCTATTTGATCCATACAATGTTTGTGCAATTTACTATTGTAGCAACATATTTAGCTTCAATAGTAGATTGAGATATGTAGTTTTGTTTCTTGCTAGTCCAGATAACCAACCTTTTTCCTAAGAAAAATGCTCCTCCACCAGTTCTAATTCTATCATCAATATTTCCAACCCAATCAGAATTAGTGTAGGCTTTCAATTCAAATTTTTCCTTTTTCTTGTAGTATAGACCATAGTCTTTTGTTCCTTTCAGATATCTCATTATTCTCTTAACAACCATCAAATGGTTCTCCCTAGGATTATAATAGAATCTTGCAACCATCCCAACATATAATACAATATTAGGTCTATTATATACTACATTTTGCAATTTTCCAATCATAGACCTGTACAATGTTTGATTCACCTCAGCTAAATCATCATTCTTCAACAAATTGTGTCTTATCACCATAGGTATGCTTACTAGCTTGGAATCTTCCAATCCAAAAGTATTTAGTGTCTCCTTTACATATTTTGACTAATTATTGTATATACCGTATTTCATCTAATGTACTTGCAAACCCACAAAGAACTTGATATCTCTAAACATAGACATCTCAAATTCTTTCTTGATTTCATTTGCAAATCTTTACATAAAGTATCTTGACCTCCAAATATGATATCATCAACAAAAAATTTAGATAGTAAAATAACTTTTCCTTTTTTGTCTTCAAATATAGATTGTTGTTATCATCAATCCTCTCAAATCTAATTTTCACAAGATAATTATAAAGCCTTTCATACCATACTCTTGGTGCTTGCTTCAAATAATATAAAGCTTTGTGTAGTCTACATACTAAAAAGCCCCTAACAAGGCTATTTTTTTGCATTGAGTTTGATGTTCAAAATAAGTAGCAATAATTTGAGAATAACAATCATAAAATTTGATTTAGTAATGTCATCAACCAAATTTAGAATTTGAAAGGTTGAATAGTAGTTGTTCTAGATTGTGTAGATATAAATTATGGGTAGTGATTGAGAAATATTATTTCTCAATTAGATTGTATATCAGATTAGTTTGCATGAATATATCAGATTACATTCAATAATCCAACATTGTGATAAGAATATTGATGATTTGTTCATGAATTGAAGTGTGACAACAATCTTTATATACCCAAGAAGAAGATATTTTGTAATGGACCCAATGGATATATTAGTGTAGTTTTCCCCATCGAGAGTGTAGGAAGAATGATGTTCAAAAAATGAGGATTATGCTGTGTAAAATAAAGAGTCTTATAAGGGTGGATAGATAATTATGCCCTTTATTTGTGGGTAAGAAATTAGATTCTAACTTTTCCTAATGGGTTTTTCTTTTAATTGTATTCAGATTGAAAAGATGTAAAATGAATTTCAAAACCCAAATTAGATCTATATTTTTTTTTCTCAACACATAACTTGGGCATTTATAATTTACGAGTGGTCATTGCGGTGTTGTTATTTGGTAGGGAATGTGAGTTGAGCAAACCTTGCAATGGCCTATAGATTGACCAACAGAAAAACATGAAATATCATAAAATATTAAAATGAAAAAGTGAACTTGGCATTTGGAAATAGTAACTAAAATATAAATGTTACCCACTTTCTCCATTAAGCATTGCATGTCATATAGAACACACAATGCAAGTCTATTCTGAAGGGATTAGTGTTTCCCACTATCAAAAAAATAAAACGTAGGTTCAAGTACATGACATATTGTGATGGCCTCCTTTTCTAATTTGGTCATGTTTTCAAGACAAATCTTTGACTAGGCTTTAGGATCCTCTACTTCCTCCTTGTAATATTATTCAAAATATCACCACACTCAAAAGAGATAATGAGAATAGTTCATGAATCAGTGCATACTTTAGAATGATCTAATATCATTTATTTCCACTATTCAAATTCTTCTTCATGTCTCCCAATTTATAACAAAAGTTATCGAATGCAATAAACATGATTGCAAATAAATAGAAATAATAGAATACCTTAGAGAGGAATAATTTGACCTAATCCCATAGAAAGCCATTCTTTTGATACTTCATATACAACAAAAAGTTTCATAAATAAATGAGTTTTATTATGGCGTCCTTCCACATTTCTTGAAACCAAGAGATTTACATAGTTATTTGGATAAGTGAACCAAGTTGTGGTGCTAAAAAGAGTGGTATAAGTGGCCACATTTTTTTTGAAATCAACAATTTTTGAACTTTGACAAGAATTTGAAGATAGTTAAGCTCAAAATTTTAAGATATGACAAAAATAAAAGTGGTAGTCCTTTTGAATCTAGTTTCTAAACTACTATTTTTTTTCAAAATGGTTTAGTTTTAGGTCCTCAAAAAAGGGGGCCATAGAAAGTGGTACTATTTATTTAGAAAAAACATAACACAGTGCACTGTGTAGCCCCACTAAAATTTTAACTTTTTTTTTTGAAATTCTTTATTTTCTCTAGTCAAAAGTTACCTAACATTGTATAGTTTATCCCAATTTTTTTGGGTGTATTTTTTAATGAATTTTTTAATTGGAAACATCCCAAAAATGTGAAATATTTGTGTGCTCCCCCTAGAAATGATTAAAAGCTAATCTAAAATCAAAACTTATTTTTCTCAAAGTGTGTAGAATGGAGTCTAGTTTCTAAAAAACTAAGTTGTGAAATTTAATGAACAAGCTAAAATCTATAGCCCAATTAGTACATGTTGGTTTTTGATAGAAAGTGGACATACATTCAAAAAAAATTATAGTTGAAAGGTTTGAAATAGTTAAAATAAAAAATAAATTATATGGTTATATAGCTAACACAGAGACCTACAATGTCATGTAACCTAATTTTATTGATGTTCAACCACGAGAAAAATTGAATGAGAGCACACAACAAAAATCAATCATTTTTGAATGTTTGTAGCAAAACACATCTCAGACCAGTTTAGAGACTCCAAGCCTTTGGGTTGGATCCTCAAGGGAAAACCAAGCCTTAGGCTTGGTAGAATCCAAAGCTCTAAATAGTGCATGCATGCTATAGCACACACCCACTATTTAAAGCATTTATAAATTTAGGCTTTCATAGCGCATACATAATTTAGTGCACATGCACTCTTAAAGCCTAAATTTCAATAGAGAGGGAAGGAGAGAGGGAGAGAGGGTAGAGAATGAGAGAGCTTAGAGGATGGGGAGAGAGTAGGAGGAGATAGGAGGTCAGATAGGGAGAGAGGGAGGGGATCAAAGAAGGTGAGATAGGGAGAGAGGGATGGAGAGAGAGAGTAGCAGATGGGAGTGTGTGAGAGAGAGTATGGGATGGGAGTGTGTGTGTGTGTATAATAGAGAGAGAGTAGGGGATGGGAGAGAGAGTAGAGAATGTGAGAGACAGACAGAGTAGGGGATGAGAGAGAGAGTAGAGCATGTGAGAGACAGACAAAGTAGGGGATGGGAGAGAGAGAGAGTAGAGGATGGGGGAGAGAGAATATGGGGTGGGAGAGAGAGTAGGGGATGGGCAAGAGACAAAAGGGGATGGTTGTGTGTGTGTGAGAGAGAGAGAGAGGGGGGGGATGATAGTGAGAGAGAGAGAGAGAGAGTGAGAGTAGGGGGTGGGAGAGTGAGAGGGACAAAGAGTGAGAGAGAGAGAGTAGGGGATGTGTGTGTGAGAGAGTAGGGGATGGGGGAGAGAGTGTGTGAGTATGAGAGAGAGAGAGAGTAGGGATGGGTGTGTGTGTGTGTCAAAGAGTAGGGGATGGGAGAGAGAGAGATAGAGAGAGTAGGGAATGTGTGTGTGTGTGAGAGAGAGAGAGAGAGTAGTGAATGGGAGGGAGAGAGAGAGAGAGAGTAGGGGATGGGAGAAAGAGAGAGAGTAGGGAATGGGAGAGAGAGAGAGAGTAGAGAGAGTAGGAGATGGGAGAGAGAGTGTGAGTGAGACAGAGAGAGAGTAGGGGGTGGGAGGGAGAGAGAGAGAGGGATGGGAGTGTGTATGTGAGAGAGAGAGTAGGGGATGGGAGAGAGAGAGTGAGAGAGAGTAGGGGGTGGGAGAGAGAGAGAGAGAGAGAGAGAGAGAGAGAGAGAGAGAGAGAGAGAGAGTAGGGGGTGGGAGAGAGAGAGAGAGAGAAGGATGCAAGAGAGAGAGTAGGTGGTGGGAGAGGGAGTGGAGAGGGAGGGAGAGAGAGAGAGGGGGGTGGGAGAGAAAGAGTAGGAGATGGGAGAAGGAGAGTGAGAGAGAGAGTAGGGGTGGGAGAGGGAGGGAGGGAGGGAGGGAGGGAGAGATAGAGAGAGAGAGAGAGAGAGAGAGAGAGTAGGGGATGGGAGAGAGAGTGAGAGAGATAGTAGCCCAAGAGAGAGACTAGGTAGTGGGAGAGGGAGGGAGGGAGGAAGGGAGGGAGGGGGAGCGAGGGAGGGAGGGAGAGAGAGTAGGAGATGGGAGAGAGAGAGTGAGAGAGAGAGAGAAAGGTCTAGGAGAATGAGAGAGAGAGAGAGGAGATGCGATAGAGAGTGAGAGAGAGTAGGTGGTGGGAGAGGGACTAGGAAAGAGGGAGGGAGGGAGGGGGGGGAGAGAGAGAGAGAGAGAGAGAGAGAGAGAGAGAGAGAGAGAGAGAGAGAAGGGGATGGTCCAGAGAGAGTAGGGGATGGGAGAGAGAGAGGCAATGAGAGAGAATAGGGGCTAGAAGAAAGAGAGATAGAGTAGGCAATGGGAGAGAGAGAGAGTGAGTAGGAGGTGAGATAGGGAGTGGGAGATGGAGAGAGAGAGTGAGAGAGAGTGATAGATAGTAGCTTGAGAGAGAGAGTAGGTAGTGGGAGAGGGAGTGGGAGAGGGAGAGCGAGAGAGAGAGAGAGAGAGAGAGAGAGAGAGAGAGAGAGAGAGAGAGAGATCAAGGGGTGTGGGAGTGTGTGTGAGAGAGAGATACATGAGTGTGTGTTGAGATAGAGTAGGGGGTGGGAGAGAGAGATTAGGGGATGGGAGAGAGAGAGAGAGAGTAGGGGGTTAGAGAGACAGAGAGAGAGAGGGAGGGAGGGAGGGATGGGAGTGTGTGTGTGTGAGAGAGGGTAGGAGATGAGAGAGAGAGATAGACTAGGGGGTGGGAGAGAGAGATAAAGAGAGAGAGTAGGGGATGGGAGAGAGAGTGAGAGAGAGAGTAGGGGATGGGAGAGAGAGATAGAGTGAGAGAGAGTAGGGCATGAAGGAAAGAGAGACAAAGTAGGCAATGAGAGAGAGATTGTGACTAGGAGATGGGATAGGGAGTGGGGGAGAGAGAGAGAGAGAGATGCGGGGTGGGAGTGTGTGTAAGAGAGAGAGTAGGGGATAGGAGAGGAGAAAGAGAGTGAGAGAGAGTAGGGAGAGAGAGAATAGGGGATGTGTGTGAGAGAGACCGAGAGTACGGGATGAGAGAGAGTGTCATTATGAGAGAGAGAAGGGGGTGGGAGAGAGAGAGGGATGTGAGTGTGTGTGAGAGAGTAGGGAATGGGAGAGAGAGTGATAGAGAGAGAGTAGGGGTTGGGAGAGAGAGATAGAGAGAGAGTAGAGGGTGGGAGAGAGAGAGAGAGAGGGAGGGAGGGATGGAAGTGTGTGTGTGTGTGTGTAAGAGAGAGTAGGGGATGGGATAGAGAGATGGAGTAGGGGGTGGGATAGAGAGAGATAAAGAGAGAGAGTAGGGGATGGGAGAGATAGATAGATAGATAGAGAGAGAGAGAGAGAGAGAGAGAGAGAGAGAGAGAGAGAGAGAGTAGGGGATGGGAGAGAGAGAGTATGGGGTGGAAGAAAGAGAGACAAAGTAGGCAATGAGAGAGAGAGAGATAGTGAGTAGGAGGTAGTACAGGGAGTGGGAGAGAGAGAGAGAGAGAGAGAGAGAGAGAGAGAGAGAGAGAGAGAGAGAGAGATAGTAACTTGAGAAAGAGAGAGTATGTAGTGGGAGAGGGAGAGCAAGAGGGAGAGGAGGAGGGAGAGAGAGAGAGTAGGGGGTGAGAGAGAGAGAGAGAGAGGGAGAGAGAGAGGGATGGGAGTGTGTGTGAGAGAGAGAGAGTAGGGGATGGGAGAGAGACAAAGTAGGGGGTGGGAGAGAGAGAGAGATAAAGAGAGAGAGTAGGGGATGGGAGAGAGAGAGTGAGAGAGAGTAGGGGGTGGAGGAAAGAGAGATAGAGTAGGAAATGGGAGAGAGAGAGTGAGTAGGAGGTGGGACAGGGAGTGGGAGAGAGAGAGAGAGAGAGAGTAGGGGATGTGAGAGAGAGAGAGAGGGATGTGAGTGTGTGTGAGTGAGTAGGGGATGGGACAGAGAGTGATAGAGAGAGAGTAGGGGTTGGGAGAGAGAGATAGAGAGAGAGTAGGGGATGGGAGAGAGAGAGAGTGAGAGAGAGAGTATGGGATGTGAAAGAGAGAGAGTAGGGAGTGGGAGAAAGAGAGAGAGACTAGGGGATAGGAGAGAGAGAGAGTATGCAGTAGGAGAGGGAAAGGAAGAGTGAAAGAGAGAGAGGGAGAGAGAGAGCAAGGAGAGAGAGTAAGGGATGAGAGAGAGAGAGTGAGAGAGAGAGTAGGGGGTGGGAGAGAGACAGAGAGAGAGGGATGGGAGTTTTTTTGTGAGAGAGAGAGAGTAGGGGGTGGGAGAGAGAGAGTAGGGGTGAGAGAGAGAGATAGGGGATGGGAGAGAGAGAGTAGACAATGGGAGAGGGAGTGGGAGAGAGAGAGAGTAGGGGATGGGAGATTGAGAGTGAGAGAGAGAGAGAGTAGGGGGTGGGAGAATGAGAGAGAGTAGGGGATGGGGGGGGGAGAGAGAGAGAGAGAGAGAGAGAGAGAGAGAGAGAGAGTAGGAAGTGGGAGAGGGAGTGGGAGAGGGAGTGGGAGAGAGAGGGAGAGAGAGAGAGTAGGGGATGAGAGTGTGTGTGTGAGAGAGAGTAGGGGGTGGGGGAGGGAGAGAGAGAGGGGGGGTGGGAGTGTGTGTGATAGAGAGAGAGAGTAGAGGATGGGATAGAGAGTGAGAGTGTGAGAGATAGGGAGGGTAGGGGGTGGGAGAGAGAGTAGGGGCTAGGAGAATGAGAGAGAGAGAGAGAGTAGGGGATGGGAGAGAGAGAGTAGGTGGTGGGAGAGGGAGTGGGAGAGGGAGAGAGAGGGAGGGATGGGAGTGAGAGAGAGAGAGAGTAGGGGATGGGAGAGGAGAGAGAGTAGCTCGAGAAAGAGAGTAGGGTATGGGAGAGAGAGTGAGAGAGAGTAGGTAGTGGGAGAGGGAGTGGGAGAGGGAGAGGGAGAGCGAAAGAGAGAAGGGGTGGATGATGGGAGTATGTGTAAGAGAGAGAGTAGGGGATGTGTGTGTGAGAGAGTAGGGAACGAGAGAGAGAGAGAGTGTGTGTGAGTCATAAAGAGAAAGTGGCTTGTGGGAGAGGGAGTGGGAGAGGGAGAGAGAGAAGGAGAGAGAGAGAGAGGGGAGGGGATAGGAGTGTTTGTGTGTGTGTGTGTGTGTGTGTGTGAGAGAGAGAGAGAGAGAGAGAGAGAGAGAGAGAGAGAGAGAGAGAGAGAGAGATGGGGGGATGGGAGTGTGTGTGAGAGAGTAGGGGATGGGAGAATGAGAGAGTAGGGGATGGGAGAGAGAGAGAGATATGGGGGGATGGGAGTGTGTGAGAGAGAGTAGGGGATGGGAGAATGAGAGAGTAGGGGATGGGAGAATGAGAGAGTAGGGGATGGGAGAGGGAGGGAGGGAGGGAGAGAGAGAGAGAGAGAGAGAGAGAGAGAGAGAGAGAGAGAGAGAGAGAGAGAGAGAGTAGGGGATGGGAGAAGGTGGGATAGGGAGAGATAAAATTTTCACATAGTGTGTATGCACTATAGTGCACACATGCTTTAGAGGGCATATGCACTATATGAAAATGCTAAAAAATATTTATAATGAAAGTTTGGGTTCCTACCGATCCATATTCCTTTTTTGTCTATTGTGCATTATGTTGTTCCAACAGAAAACATGGGTTTTATGCTGTTGGAAGTTATCAAACACCATATTCAATCATTGAATACACTACTTGAAGACTTTTTGAACATTCTTTCATTCTATTTGAAGCTAGCAAACACCAAATTCAATCATTGAATACACTATTTGAAGGCATTTTGAATATTGTTTCTATAAAAAAGGTTAGTGCAGTCCTTTTTAAATTTTTTTGTTACTATATAGAGACAAATCTAATTATAATTTGACAAGTTATTTAGTATACAGTGAATTCATTAAAAATTTTATGTTTCAATGAATTGTTATTTGAAAATGGTTAGAAATTTGAGAAGTTGTTTAATATATATTGTGTATTCATTGAAATAATTATAATTTTTATATGTATTTGAATGATTTGTAATTTAAATATTGTAATTAATTCAAATGTTTGAATAAATTAACATATAGAAATCATCATCATGCCAAGGGAGAAACCAAAAAATCAAACAATGGAAGAGAGGGAAAGAGATTTGACAATTAAAAGAGATAAAATGAAACTACTACATGAACAAAGAAAATTGCAAAGAAATAATGAGAAATTATCTTTCCAAGAGGAACAAGAACCACTAATACAAAGAAATAGAGAGGAAGAATTGGAAAGACAAAAAGAACAAAGGAGACTATTATGCTCAAGAAGACAATTGAATTGTGAAGCTACACGATCTTCCAATGTTGGAGTCATATCATCTTCCCATGTTGAAGTGACACTAATTTTTACATCCGATGATGTACACACTTGATCATGTCATGTTGAAGACACAACATCAACATATCAAGTATGTTATATTCCATCTTTTGCATCTTATTTCAAAGGAACATCATCTTCTATTCAAGGTATGCAAAACACTCAACCTTATGTTGATGTTAAAAATGTTGAGGGAATGGAAGAGATTATAAAACCTTCTAGAACTTGTTTTAGAAGACTAAAATATTTGATTGATATTGATACTAAAGTTTTGAAATCAATGCCCGACAAGATTAGCAAGCCTACTTGTCAAAAAAAAGTTAATTGTATGTGGAGATTATTCTTTGAAGAATTAAATATTATAGGTCAATGCCAATTATTTTTTGAAATGTTAAAAAATTTGAAATTTAGGCCTAGTATCATGAAGATTCTTGGGCTAAGAACAATGGACGATTCAAATGAAAAAAACATTGTAAAGAATCTAATGAGTGCTTATGAAACAGTGGGTTCTAAATCATGCACCAAAGATAGTAATATCACAAGACGAGTACTTACATCGATAATAGTAAGTACCAAAATGAAGAAATCTTGAATCATGAGAAAGAAAAAGAAAACATTGGAAATTGCTAGAGGTACTCTAAGGAGAGCCATGCTAAGGCATGAGAGATTGGAAGATCCAACAAAAAATGAGTTACGAACATTTAGTGGTAGACTATCATGAAAGGATAAAGAAATTAGTGAAGATTTGAAATCATTGATTGAATATTGTTGGACAAATAACACGTATTTTTCCTAATCAAAGAGATGTTGTAAGAAGGAGGATTAGTAGCCAAAATCATGACCCACATGCGAAATTTTTTTTGGACTCAACTTAGACACAATTTTTTACAAAATTCATTAGTATGTATCCTCAAATTTGAATAAGTCAAAGATTTTTTGAGATGGATAAACTTTTTTATGTGAAGATAAATCACACATGCACAACTTGTTGGATACATATTGAATTTTCTAAATATTTTGATGTTTTTAGGTATATATGTGTGCTTTTGCATTTGAAGTTTGTTTTATAGGATTGTGACATGAATGAGCCACCTAGATCTTCAAGGGAATTCATATCCAACATTTTATGTGAAATAGGGGATGACTAAAAATTTTACAAGACATTATGCTTGGATGGTACATGCTTATCTTGTGGTTCTTAGAAACTTTAATCAACTTGTGAACATATGCATAGTATACATACAATTGGAAATGAAATAGTAGATTACATAAAATATAAAATAGTGACATATGCTCTAAAAGATGGGAAACAGGGTAAAAGATGTAATTTAGTCATTGAAAAGATTCTAGTGTATGAGTTGATGAATTTTTTTTGTGAAAAGATTATTTATGAGTATGCAAGGCATACACATAGAGCTAGATGGCTAGATTTACAATTCAAGTTGTGCAAGGATACATTTCTACTGTATACCATTCTTTTGGTTGTAAACTTCATAGAAAACTTCACACTACTATCACAAAATGAGGTGCAAGAAAAGTATTATACTTCTCAATAGGTTTCCATATTTGTTCACATAACATTTATTCATTCACCTACAAGTATAGAGGATGATAGGAAGATTTTGAGGGAGTACCATTTTTACATTAGCGATGATCGATCAAATTCTATGGACATTGTACATGGTCGTTTTCAACTATTTTATGGAGATTTGGCTAACAGGGGCATATCATATCATAAGCACATTATTTGGTTAGACAATTGCGCATCTTAATTTGAGAATGCAAAGATGTTCTATGAGTTGAGTAGGATGCACAGGTTGTCTAGAATTCAATATATGTGGAATTTCATAGGGGTTGGTCATGGAAAGGTAGAGCATGATGGTGTAGGCACATGCATCAAAATAGCCTTAGCTCATGAAGAACTAAAGTACAAAGATGGAACAATATTGATAGATGCAAAATCCATCATCTAGTGGTGTAATGCTACAATGGGTCCAAGTAAGGAAGGTGAATCTATGGTTTGTATATTTTTTTGGTTGATAGGTAATACTAACATTGCACCATATGAGAATTGTTGCACACCAATAGGATCAAGTGAGTTGCACTCTTTTAGAAGCTCTGATGCAAGTTCATGGAGTATCCACACATGAAAAATAGCATGTTGTTGTCCATCATGTGTAGAGGAAAATTGAGATGAATATGAGTTGACTGAATGGGTGGACAAATGGGATATATAAGTTTTAGACCCAATTGATACCTATCATCCCCCACAAGCACTAGAAATGGTAGAGATGGATTCCTCCATTGACTTTGACCACTTGTTTGATCTAGTCTAACATGGCAATATATATATATATATATCTTTGTAATTTCAATATGTAACTTTATAACTTTTACCTAAGTATTTTTTGAATTAATGATCGCGTTTTGTAAATTTATCACTGCAGGTCATGTTTTTGCTATTATTGCACCTGAAAACAATAAAGAAAGGATAGATTATTTGTGTCATTACGTCTAGGCCAAACAAAAATTGGATCACTCGGTTATAGATGGTGAAGATTTAGAGTATCATATTAGTGTGGTTGTTATAACTGACACATGGCTTAGACAATATTCTATGAAGAACCCTACCTTGTGGTTATTCGAGGATTGGCAAATAGAAAGGAAGATTATTCATTATTCAGACCTTGTTGTTGCATCAAATGTCCACTTGATAAAATATGGTGGTGTGTTGCATAAAAATGTAACTAAAGGAAAACACATTAAGAAACTAATGCACATTCCTACATTATCATGTAAAATCTCAAAATATGAAAGAAGACATGTAAATGAACAACATGAAACAAACAAGAGCATGAAAGCATTCAAAAATATCACTATGCAAACCTCATGAAACCATCAAGTGTAGATGATTTCCTTGCTCATGGGATGTGGTTGCTCACAAGTCTAGTAGCATAACAATGAGGTAGTTAGTAGATGTGGAAATGAGGAGAGGGCTCTCCTTTTATAGAAAAATGGATGCAACAGATGGCTAAGATCGAATGCGAAATGGAGGGCTAGGATCTCTCAGGATCGATGAGGTGTCAATGAGGTAGAGGACAAGTAGACTCCACATGGATTAGGGTTTTGATCATTCAAAGGGGACAATATGCTCACACATGTGTGAGCAACCTTTGATGATGACATGATCAATGAGGTGTGAGAAGCATGGATTCTCACACATGTGTGAGACAACTTGATTCTCATGCAAGAGGACAAGTGTACAAGAGGTGTGAGAAGGAATGGCTTCTCACACATGTGTGAGACACCTTGACTCTCATGCAAGAGGACAAGTGTGCAAGAGACATGCAAGATATGAGGGATGAGGAAAGTGTGAACATCTCTCACACATGTGTGAGGATTCCTCACACATGTGTGAGAACACACTTAGGATTAAGAGGTGACTAGCTAGGATGATTAGGAAAAGAAAGCATGATTATGAAGTGGGTTGGTTTAGCATGATGGGTTAGGTAGGATAGTGAGGTTAGGTGAGGGTTAAATGTAGGAGCCATGTGCTCAAATAGGATTAAATATAATATTTAATTCCTAGTAGAATTTAGGCAAGGATTAATTAAGTAAATGACATACTTAATTAAAGTGAAAGGGGTTAGATGCAAGGGGAATAGGTTAGGATTTAAATTAACCTTAGTTTATTTAAATCAAGGTAAGGAAAATGTAATTAAATAAATGCAAATTTATTTAATTAAGGTAGGGGAATTAAATAAATAATGAATATTTATTTAATTGGTTAGGAACGGGTTTTGGACAAATTTAAGTGCCTACATTTTGCCCCTTTTTGATATAGCATTAGTTCTGTTATATCAAAGAAGAATAAAATATAGTGGCTGAAAACATAAGATTAGTAGCATGATGCCCCAGTCATGGAAGGATGAGGAAGGATGATGAGGGTGGAAGGGTATGCCCCCTCGAGAGGACATGTGGGTTAGAAGAACATGGATGTTCTCTCAAAATGGATGAGAGAATGGAAGGGGGTTATGCTGCAATGGTGTGAACAACCTAAGTTTGATATTGTATTTAACACTATGCACCAAGGTATGAGGAACCAAGATGACAATGTGTCAAGTACATGATAAAAAATGGGTCTAATAAAACCACATGTCTTATGAAACCATGATATGGAAGATCATGATTCTTGTGACAATAGGATGCAAAGACCATGATACATGCAAAAAATGCTAATGCATACAAGTAATCAAGCAACTATGCACAAAAGACCAAAAGCAAACCACCATTTTGCCCCTAGTCGAGCTTAAAACCCATTAATGGATCAATTGATGATGATTGATTAAGGATGGAAAAGCTAATGCTAAGCGTAATGCACATCCAAGGATTGGGAAGGATTCATCCCATGATAGTGATTGAATATGATCAATGGATTATTAGCTGATCGGGTCAAATTGATGAATCGATTAGGGATTGAGGTACAAGATTGCAAGATTAGATTGATTGAATTAGTATTGATTGCATAGTTGATATGTTTTTTGATTTTTGATTTTATGGCCGGTAGAAGAATGAACATGGATAAGATTGGAAGAATAGATATTGATAGGATGAAGAGTGATGAGAGTAGAATAGAAATTGATTTGATGAAGAATGATGAGAGTAGAATTGAAATTGATTTGATGAAGAATGATGAGAGTAGAATTGAAATTGATTTGATGTGAAAGGATTAGAAGGAGGGAGATTTGATTGAAGTAGAGGATGAATGAATGTGATTGAAGTGAGTTGGAAGAATTAGATTGAATGAATGTGAGATAGAATGGATTGGGACCAATGACAAGGGAGAACCAAGGCATGGTAAATGGAGGAAAAGTAATAGGAGTAGGTGGATGACAGGAATAGTGGAAGGCTATGAGGGGCCAAATGATATGGTACATGAAAAAAATGTGGGGCCAAGGATCATGTTTCAAAGGAGTCCAAATGCCCCATACCAAGGATAGGAAAATGGAAGACAATATGGTGGGAAAGGATGTGTGAAAATGGGAAGGATGGCATGAAGGCTTAGCATATGGAGGAAGAGAAGGCATGTCTTCTACCAAAGCATGTATGAACCTTTTGGTATTGTGCCTCTAGCATGGATCATGAGCATGGGTATGAAAGTGGAATGAAGAAGGGATATGCGAGGGAGGGTATGAAAAAGGGATAATGATATGAAGGGTATGGATGAAATGTGGGATATGAAATGGATGAAAGGTATGGGATAACCAAGATCAAGGACATATGAAAGAGGGATGGAAAGTATGTAGGAGTGTGGATGGTTGAAGGAAAGTGAAAGTCAAGATCAAAGATGGAAATAGATGAACATGAGAAGGACTATGGAATGCGAGATATGGAGCATATGTCAAGATCAACTATATGGATGAATTATGGATGTATATAGGATAAGGGATGTATGATGCGCAAGGGATATGGAAAGCACATATGGATGGATGAATGGAAAGTGAAAGTCAAGATCAAAGATGGAAAAGGATAATGAACGGTGGATGGAAGCATGGAAGATATATATGTAAGTGTAGTATGGAGCTTGCCCCCAGTGTAGAGTGCAAGGGGAAGAGGAAAAGTGAATGGATGGATAAGTGGAAGTGGAAGACAATGGATACATGATAAGAAAATGAAGGGAGGACTCAAGCATCTATTTACATGGATGGTATCCCTTGATTTTTTTTGTTTTCTTTGTTATTTTCAAGGAATTTTGATTATTTTCTCATAGATGTTGGTAGGATAGTGAATGGAGGAAAATGACTTATGAATGGGTGGGAGGAAGATATGGTTGATGGATGCTAAGTTGGAAGGCTTGTGAATGAGTGGATGAAGGAGGCGGAAAGATCAGCATTGGCACACACCTTGAAGGGTGATGGAAAGGAGGAAATTGTGGGGGATAGGTAGGAGAAAGTTTGAATTTAGGGGTATAGGGACCCAAAATGGATGAGGGAGACGATGAATTTAGGGTGGTGGATTTGGGTATATAAGGACCCAAAATGGATGTGAAAGCCTTTAGATTAGCCAAATTGGATGCCTTTTGGAATCTTTCTTTGAGATTCATTGCTACATTAAGTAGCTTTGGTATCCACACAATTTTTGCATTTTTGATTTTGAGCCTTTGTGGCTTTCTGATTTTGCTTTGGATCAAATTTTTCTTTTCTTGAACATGTCTTTTAGAAGGGACATGTTGATCCTTAGTTTTTTGTGGATTTTTGGCTTCATTCACTTTTTCTTTGGCATCCAATTTGCTTCCATTGGCTATGGTAGGGGTCTATGAAGATAAATGGGGTGGAGAGCTTAGGGATGGTGAACATGGTAAGGAATTCAAGGATGTGTGCCTTTAGGACTATGAGGGGATGAAGTGGAAAACATGGATATGGTGGATGGATTTATGTAAGGGCCCAAACTGGATGGAAGGGATGAAGGATTTGATGATGGAACATAAGGACCTAGAATGGATGGAAGATAAGGACCTAGAATGGACTTGGAAGATGAATGATGGGAAACTATAGGTTGGGAAGGAGGAATTTTGGATTGTGTACCAACATCTTGAGATATTATTCCTTCAATGGGATACTTAGCATTTTTAATACAAGATGCGAGTCCAGGTGTATGGGGTTCATGAGTGGATTGGATAGGTGTGATGGGATCATGTGGAGGATTAGGATTATGAGGGCTAATAGGATCGTGAGATGGAGTGGGATCATGAAACAAAAATGGAGAAGTTCTTTGATCTTGACTTGAAAGAGGATCATGTGGTGGAATGAGTGGATCATGAGATAGAATAGGCTCATGTAATGGAATGGGAGGAATGGAACCATGAGGTGGCATGATTTGATCTTGATATGGAGGAGTATTAGTGGATGGAGTAGAAGGAATCTCTTCATGAAGTGGAGGATCTATGGAGGCTAACTCATGAGATGGAATGGAAGCGGTAAGGTGTATGGTACATGGAATGTCTTGATCTTGATTAGGAAGGGAATCATAGGATGGACTAGGGGGAATAAATGGATCTTGAGGGATAGGGGAATGATGGGATGGAGAAATGCTCGGATCTAAAGGAGAAGAGGCATCTATAATGTCATGTTTTGGACGAAGGTCATGAGATGGAATTGGGGGTATCATTTTGGGTAATTGGCTCTCTTCATTTTGTATTGTACATTTAGCCAAGAATTTACGTGAGAAAAACCCATTATGAGGTGGGGATGATGTGGATTTCGGAGGACTAGGATGGTGTGAAGGTTGAACTATGGGTAGGGGATTGCATGGAGGGTGGGGGTTGGATGGGACATGAGGACGAGGATCTTCGAAACATGGAGGAAGAGGACACATGGCATGGAAGGCGGCCTCTTGCTATTGGCTTGCTAAGAGATAATTCTTTAGTTTCTCCATATTCATGGAAAGGGTATTTGTGTTTGAGGAAGTGTGTGGGCTAGGAATGGAATTGTATGGAGTTGAAGGATAATGAGGTGGATTTCCCTTGTCAAAGGTAGAAGAATAATGAACATGAGATGGATGAGAGTTGGATATGAAGTTTGGAGGATGGATTTGATATGCAGGTTGAACAGGAGGTAGAACTCCATATTGTCTTTGAAGATTGTTAACCATTTGATTAAGAAAATTCAAATCCATAGATGCTAGAAGAAGAGTGATGAAAGATTTGATGATGAAGGAAATATGAACTTGGGACTAGGAACTTTGGACTTTGACTTGATTTGAATTAGATTTGACTTGATATTGATGTGATTGAATTTGATTTGATTTGATTGAATTTGATTAGGGTTTGATTTGATGTGATAAAAACCCTATGATATTGCAAACAAGTGAATTGAAGATGTGAATGAAAGTCCAATGTGTATGACTATGCTCCTATGTCCAAAGTAGAAGATATGATGCAAAGTTGAATTAGAAGAAGACATGAATGGAATTAGAAAGATTGATTGTGGAGGAAGATGTAAATGGATTGAATTAAGAATTGATTAGAAAGGAATGAATTTGACAAGGGATTGGATTAGAATGATGATGATGTGGAGGATTGAATTAAGAATGCATTATGAGATTGGTAGAGGAAATTGGATCTAGATGATGATGAAGCATGACTAGGATGAAGATTAGGGAATTAGATTAAATGACAAGGAAATGATGTGGTCAAATGGAGATGATTAAGACATCAAGGAAATGATTTGAATGATGAAGACAAGAGATGGATGAGGGTGATGACTTGGATGGAAAGAAGATGTGACATGGAAGTGATGTGGACAACTTGACTAAGAGGTCTTAAACCAAGACTTGTTTTTGTTGTTTTTGAAATTGTTTTAAATTTTTTTGGATTTTTGAAATTTTATGATTTTTTTTGGATTTTTAGGTTTTAAGATGCAAAATATATACAATGAAATATGTAAAAGGCAAGTGTGTTTCAAACACTCAAGAACGTCAAACACACCAACAATCCTATAAGGTTTGCAACTAGGATGTACAAGGATCAACTAGAGGGTGTCCTCAATATATGCAAGGTACATGAGGCCCAAGTCTGTAGATGAAAGAAAATACTACCACACAGCCGAGAGGGAGACGGTAACCCAAATCTTCTCCTGAACTTCCCAAAGGTATAAAGTTCTTTGGGGCTTAGCCAAGAGTGACAATATTTTGCTTCGAAGAGAGGTGTCTTTCGATTCACCTCCTGATTTTTATACTCTGCCAGAACACGGGAGTTGAGGTCGTCCCAAGGGGTGATGAAATCCCCAAGTAGGCCTCTTAAAAAAGAAAAACAAGACCATTTATTTCTTGTGCACCCAAGATCACCCGAAGGCGCGAGGGGAGAGAATACGTAAGTGGCCTTGGGGTTCAAAAAGAAATGCGTTCGTTCCCAATGAAACTTTAGGTTTTGTAATCTACTTGAAGACACACATGATTAAACCATACAATGTTCTTTCCAATTTGAAATAGTGCCAACGTAAATGAAAATGCGAATTCGTAAATCAAGTGTGTGCATAAGAAAAATGTTGAAAATGAAATCAATTTCCCTTAAGGCATTCAAGATTGTGTGAGTTCGTTTCAAGCACCAATTTGAAATGTTTTCTAACCTAAGCATACATGTCCATTCCCTTAAGGCATTCAAGATTGAATTTGATTGTTTTAGTGTTTAACTATGCATTCATAGATGAGTGTTTAGGCATACAAGCTCATTCCCAAAATAAAATTAAGGAAAAATCTACAAGAAATATGATTAGTGATAAGATATCCCTGCAAAAACATAAGTTAGTGCATAAAAAATGTAGAGCAAACGCAAAACAACCCTACAATGAAAAGGTTAGCACAAAGTTTGGAATTTGATAGAAAAATAGAGATATAAACTGCATCAAAATTTCATAAAACCAAAATCATGACGATGGGCTCGGAATCAGCTTTTCAGCGATATTTCGTTTTGCAACAACTGAGTTCGTATGCTCAAGTTATGAGCAAAAAACCAAAGGTTGCTTCTTATGGCCTAAAAGGGCATGTAGACTGCTGATGTAGTGCTGACATCAGTGACTTGCGAGGAAAAAATTGACGGTTAGGAGAACGTCAAGAATTTTTTTTTTTGTTTTTGAACATTTTGGCAAAATAAAATTTTAAAAAAATGAAATATTGTTTATTAAAAAGATAAATTTTATGTTGAAAAAGTAAAATGACAATGCAATGTTTGTGTTGTTAAAATGAAAAATAATAATAATAATAATAATATTAAAATATTTTAAATTTGAAATGTGGGAAGGGAATGGTTTTGAGTGGGTGAAGGAGGAGCGGGCAGTTAGGGTTGCAGGTTGGCGGAGGCGGCCGAAGGCGGTGGCGGTGGAGCGGGTTTGTGCTGAGGCGGCAGGTTGAGGAAAGGGGAGGAGGTGATGTCGAATGGTGGAGGAAGTGGAGCGGCATGGTGGCAAGGGTTTCGGGCACCATGCAAGGTGCAGGGAGCGGCGGAGGGTTTTTGGGCAGAGCGGAGTTTGGGGTTGAGCTGGCCACAGGATGGATGTGGTGGGGGAAGCGGAGAGGGGCGGTGATGCTGGGTTGAGTGGCTGGCGGAGGTACAGCGCAGGAGTGGCTCAACGGCGAGCAGGCCGTGACCGCGGGCTGTGGTTGTGGAGGAGGGCAGAGCGGCAAGTGGCGATGCAGAGGAGGCAGATGCGGCTGTGGGCGGATGGGAGTTGCAGGGACACAGCAAAATATGGAGTTAGCCGCAAGCGAAGGCGGGAGAAAGGGTGGCTCGGGGAAGGTAGCGAGGAAAATGGCGGCTCAGGGTAGCAGCAGAGCAGAGCGGGGGAACAACCGGGAGAAGGGGGAGCACTCGCGGGCAGAGTGGGGTGCAGGGGCGGTGCTCGCTGGCGCCGCCGCTGGTGGTGCCACGGGTGGCCGACCCTGCAAAAGGGTTTAAATTTTTATTTTATTTTATTTTAAATTTTTTTAAAAAATTTTTAAAATTTTTAATTATTTTTTTTTTTTGTAATTTTGATTTTTTGATTTATACTAAAAAGAAACTAAGAAAAAAACTTTTTACATATATAAATGAAAGTTTAAATTATAACTAACCCTATATATATATATATATATATATTTATATTTGTTATTTAAAAAAAAAAAAAATACAAATGACTTTAAATGACTTTTGAAAATAAAAAACGCACAAATGCATTAAAATAAAATGACCCCCACTTTTTTTTTTTTTTTTTTTTCTTTTAACCTATTTATCTATGAACAAAGATGGAGTAAAATTTTTAATTTTTTTTTTTTTTCTAATAACGAATATTTAATGCATATGTACCTTAGAACTTGGAAATAAAGCCATAAGAAATGAAACATAGAGTGTTATAAGTCAAAAAAATTCCCTTATATCCTCCAAACACAATGATGGGCTTTATGGCTCGATATGAGCCTCCTCATGAAACTTGATCTCCAAATGCAAGCCTTTAACCTACAAGCGTGAACACTCACAAAACACTCAAAAACACATTAGATAGTTAGTTTGAACCCGTGAAGTGGGTCCCACCAGGCGTGCCAAAAATGTGTTGCATAAAAATGTAACTAAAGGAAACCACATTAAGCAACTAATGCACATTCCTACATTATCATGCAAAACCTCAAAATATGAAAGAAGACATGTAAATGAACAACATGAAACAAACAAGAGCATGAAAGCATTCAAAAATATCACTATGCAAACCTCATGAAACCATCAAGTGTAGATGATTTCCTTGCTTATGGGATGTGGTTGCTCACAAGTCCAGCAACATAACAATGAGGTAGATAGTAGATGTGGAAATGAGGAGAGGGCTCTCCTTTTATAGAAAAATGGATGCAACAGACGGCTAAGATCGAATGCAAGATGGAGGGCTAGGATCTCTCAGGATCGATGAGGTGTCAATGAGGTGGAGGAAAAGTAGACTCCACATGGATTAGGGTTTTGACCATTCAAAGGAGGCAATATGCTCACACATGTGTGAGCAACCTTTGATGGTGACATGATCAATGAGGTGTGAGAAGCATGGATTCTCACACATGTGTGAGACAACTTGATTCTCATGCAAGAGGACAAGTGTGCAAGAGGTGTGAGAAGGAATGGCTTCTCACACATGTGTGAGACACCTTGACTCTCATGCAAGAGGACAAGTGTGCAAGAGACATGCAAGATATGAGGTATGAGGAAAGTGTGAACATCTCTCACACATGTGTGAGGATTCCTCACACATGTGTGAGAACACACTTAGGATTAATAGGTGATTAGCTAGGATGATTAGGAAAAGAAAGCATGATTAGGAAGTGGGTTGGTTTAGCATGATGGGTTAGGTAGGATAGTGAGGTTAGGTGAGGGTTAAATGTAGGAGCCATGTGATCAAATAGGATTAAATGTAATATTTAATTCCTAGTAGAATTTAGGCAAAGATTAATTAAGTAAATGACATAATTAAAGTGAAAGGGGTTAGATGCAAGGGGAATAGGTTAGGATTTAAATTAACCTTAGTTTATTTAAATCAAGGTAAGGCAAATGTAATTAAATAAATGCAAATTTATTTAATTAAGGTAGGGGAATTAAATAAATAATGAATATTTATTTAATTGGCTAGGAATGGGTTTTGGACAAATTTAAGTGTCTACAGGTGGAAAACCACATAATAAGACTCTTTGGAAGGTTCGTGAGTCAGACCATGTTGCAATACTTGAGACATTAAAATGTAGAGAAGATCATGTTGGTTCATTAAATTGAATGGGGGGGGGGGGGGGGGAGAGAGAGAGAGAGAGAGAGAGAGAGAGAGAGAGAGAGTAGGGGATGCATGGAAGAGATGCTAGTCTTGACGAGATGCCAAAGAGACACAACCCTTTAATAGGTAATAAACAATCATTTTGAGAATTTGAAGCAAGTGCATCCAATAAAGAAAAGGAACATCATTGAAGGATATATATATGTATATATGAACACTAACCAATATAAAATATAAAAGAATACCAATATTGAGTATTGTATACAACAAATATTTTTCCAAATCAAAGGCAATAAGTCATTCATAATAGTTAGACAATTAAGACATATATATATATATATATATATATATATATATATATATATATATATATATATATATATATATATATATATATATATATATATATATATATATATATATATATATATATGAACTAGATTATTCTTACACACACACACACAAACACACACACACATAGTATTATTGACCAAATCAAAATTAGCAAAATTATATTTTACATAATCTCCATTACAACAACATAGAAGCTTTGTGATTTTAATAGTTATATTCTTTAGTCCCAAAAATGGAAATTAAAAATATTGTTCACTAATCCTAATAGAAAATGTTTACAAAAAATGATATGTACTTCTATGAAGACATTATGTATTACAAAAATCCCACACCAAAGCAACTAGCTAGCTGCTAAAAAAATAGTAACTAAATGCAAGTGGGACCATAAAGATACCTTTATAAACTAGTATCCCTTTTACTTAAACAACATCTTGGTCATCTACTTCATTGGGACATGATTGGGAATTGAAAATCTCCATTTAAACTCAAGCCTTTGGAAGCAATTATAGATGGCAATTGGTCACCTAAATGATAGACGACAATTTGTTAGGATTTCCACTTCTCTTTGATTGTGGACCTCTTGGCAGTTGGTCATCTACATGAGAACTTTGAGATTTATTAGGAACTTCGTGAAAGAAATTAGTACCTTGAGAAGCTCTCCATTTGTTAGCTAAATTAAAACCTTGGACTATAGAGAGTTGACATTCATTGTAAAAGAAGTGAGACTACCTCACCAAAGGTGGCAATGAGCTTTTTGTTGTTATGTTAAGATCATTAATATATTTTGATGAGAAATCATGCCCATCTTGAGTATCCTAGCTTCCCAAGTTTTGTAAATGCAAGGCCATTGACGAATAAACATTTCTAATTGAAAGATTCTTTGCCTACTAATGAGTCAATTTGAGGCTTCACTTCACATTGTTCCATGGATAATTTTGTAGCACTTGTTACTTCTCTATTTGAAAATTTTGTGTCTATGTACATGTGCACTGTTTCTCAGTAGTTGTGTACATGTGCACTATTAAAAACAACTAAAAACACCTAATCCTAAGCAATCTTGACCAAAAAATCAAAAAGAACCAATTTTGCCTAACTAGC